>OX637664.1:5920463-7120463 GCA_951802225.1 Euspilapteryx auroguttella | reverse complement strand
TGTTTGTAACGAATAGGCTCCGCAAATACTGAACCGATTTGAAAAATTCTTTCACTGGTAGGAAGCTACACTATCCCCGAGTGACATAGGCTATATTAGATTTAAAAAAAAATAAGGGATCCATACTTAAACACGAATAATGTAGCCCAAGGTGCATTTTTTCCGTTGATTACATATTTTGACAGGTGGTTTGTTGTTGTTGTTTGTTATTTTTAATAAGCCCATTCTGGACAGTCAAAAGAACATAGTCCATAGAGCCAAGTGTTGTTTAGTACTATCTTAAATTCTGTGGCGTAACGAAGTTTGCCGTGTCAGCTAGTAATCCCTTAATACCAGTTTTGTTTGTGCAAAAAAACAGCTTTTTTTTCAGAATAATTGGAAAATAATAATTCTTAATGAAATAATCCGTGTTTTTAGCAAAATTCCGTAGTTGTTTACGCAAAAAAAAATATTATCAAACCCCTACGAAATAATGTAGTATATTATGTAGATTGAAAACGAGTTTATTGAATAATCTCTATTTTGTAGCTGCCAGAGCAATTTACTAACAAACCCATCAAAATCAATTTTGACTTCAAAAATTATATGTGTATAGTTCCATTTTCAAAACTGTTGGAACTCACGACGGGCTCGTGATTGGCAGATAATCGCCGGCGCGGTCGTGCGCGCTGTCAATTAGCCAATGAGGAAACCGCGCAACGCGCATGCGCCTCTTCGTCCTCAGTTTTGTTTTCTTTTCAGTCAGTCAGTCGGTACCACTTGGTGGGAATATTATTTATCGTTAAGATTATTCCAATCGCTAATACTAGCGCCATTCTCAAGAAAAACTTATAAATTATGGCGAAATAACCAAAATTGAAATTAAAAAAAAACCCCCGACTACCGTAAAAAAAGAAAAAAAAAAGAGAAGAGTTTTTTTTAATACTAATTATTTTTCAATCGCCATGAAATTATAGTATGTTACTAACACTATAAAAAACCAGGTTTGTACGTTTTTCTTTTTTTTTAACAGCTTTAGATGCCCCTGAAAAAGTTGAAGAAACCCTAACCTTGACAAAACTCTAATTAGCAGACAAGAATTCGAAAGTTAAGCTAGGTTATGTCGCATTTTTTACTAACTTCAGCGCGTTTTTGTTTCTAGTTAAGGCAAAGGTCTTTAGGTCATGCAGCCTTTTGTAGTAAGATTATTGCGTAAGAGGGAGATAGGTACTTTGTTTTTTTTTTTTTGCTTGAAACTTGGAATGTCCTTAATTATTTTTAAGTAAGTATAGCATTTAGATTATATTGTTACATTATTCGTTTATTTATCGGACAGAATTCGAATCCGGGCGTAAGCTTAAAATAAATTAAATAAAGGAGGGATTCAGCTCACCATTCCCATGAGCTTTCCCAAAGAAAAATGTTACTTGACACGACGCACCTTAACAGACAGAAATTACCCTGTATATTTCAATCAAACTATATACTTCAACGACCCTATATACTTCAACGATCCTATATACTTCAACCAACCTATATACTTCAATCAATCAAATATCAAATAAATCTTTATTCAATATAGGATACAAGATATCACTTATTGAAAGTCAATTAGACTACATCTAATCTAATCGCTATTGATACCTTATTTGGTAAAGTATCCTATACTGTGAGAGGCGAGGTAGTTCAGGGTGCCCACCAATTGGCTCAGGCAAACAAATGTTTGGATTGCCTTACGACAATAGTCGCCTGGAGAGGCCCCCAAACGAGCCCTCCTCTGTCAAATGATTCTACTCACCACCCTATATACTTGCTACCACTCCAAATTCAAGTAAACGAAGTATGTCTAGGTAAATTAGGTAGAAAAGAACTCAGTAAGACACATTAAATTAATCTTAGATCTCTAAACATAAACAATGGGTAGTCAAATTCACTGTTTACCATGGGCTTTGCATAATTCACTCTAACGTGGGACTAAGAAGTTGTTTTTTTTAAGGTATTTTAATAATTCCCTCCATGATAATGCGAATAGTTTCGAATCTGTGGCTGATGTAAGTAGTTTTATAGTTATACGTGCAAGATTGACACGCAATATTTTAAGCAAAGAGTTTATTAGGTACTTTAGAGTTGAAGTATGTACAGTCACGGACTAGGAGGCCGTAACAGATTTGTCTATGGTTTCGTCATCCCTAGTCTGTATTACTATAGAACAAGAGCTATTTTGCAATACAGAAAAACCGGAAGTGTTACACCGACCGTGTCCGCCACTGTACGTACAGTGGCGGTGGGCGTAACAGATTTGTCTATGGTCTCGTGCGCCCTAGACTGTATTACCAAAGAACAATAGTTATTTTGCAGTACAGAAAAGTGGAAGTGTTACGCCGTTCTAGACCGCCACTGTACGATAAAAGTATTTTTTAAAGTAGGTTGCTTAGACCTTTGCCTTTGTTAGAAAAAAAAACGATGACCTCTTAACCCCTCTAAACAGTGTGCAATTAAAAAAAAAGAGAATTCCGAATTCCGATTCTAATGATTCTCAAATATACTTTACGACGCAAGAAAAATTAAAGAAATTCTTGCCGTAAAAAGGCACTGACTCAGCGTTCGGTAAAGGTTTTCAACGATAGGCGTTGATTTTCAGTCCATGCCAACTAACAGTGACCTACAACCTACAAGCACAACCATAAGTCATAATCTACGTGTTGAAATAATCAATTAGCTAAGCACATTATTTCTCGTGTTCATGCTAGTGCACACATTGTTTTACATGGCGGGAACAAATACTTTTTAAATAACTGTACTCACGCGACGCACGCTATCATACTTTTACTATAAAACAAGTAAAAAAGTTAGTAGTACCTAACTTTGCCGTGTTGTGGTTACATAGAAATACTACCAACCCATTTCCTCCCAGCATGGATGTGGTAAAAGGCGACTAAAGGCGCCTAAAGGTCAACGAAGACGAGCATCAGTGTTCTTCTGCCATACTGCGTTACGTGGCTATACTGCCATACTGCGATCTTAAACCCACCTAAGCGCTTAAACAGACGACGCCGCCGTCGCGCCGCAACACTGCTCACACGCGCCGCACTCGCCACCGCTGGCTTCACTGGTCAATAATTGTATTAATTCGCTAATTAAACTTGAAAACCTATAATCAAAGTATTTTCATCACCACAATCTACGGGGAAACTAAAAAGAAGGGCTATCGAGGGAACATCTTCACTCACACGTGCCGCCACCGCACCACGCAGTCGTCGCCGCCGCACAGTGGGCTGAAGTTGGAAAGTATGGACTTAGGGACCGATTTTTTTTATCACAATATTTTGGAAATATTAACTGCGTTTTGCATTAAACTAATAATTATAAGACTTTTATTGTATGAGGACTTTTTTGTAAAACCAATATTTTAGTGAATATCGTCGATTGAAGTTTTTTTTGTATGGAGAATAACATAAAAAATCGAATTAACAAAAAAGCTCCCATTATGTCCAAATATTTTTTATATTACTATTAAATGCTTGCTATCCTGAATGCCTGAACAAAATTTGTTTGCTCGGAAACTTTCGGAAGTGCGTCTTTTTTAACCTCGAAGTCACGCTTATACAATGTTTCGAACCAAGTCATCCCTGTATCTCCGAGATATAATAAAGTACCTTATAGTATTTAAAATAGTCAGAGAATCACATAAATAATATTTTATTTTATTTTGGAGCGTATAAGTGGTTGCAATAAAATATAAATATGGTGCAATAACATCGCCCGCTAGTTAATCTTTTCCTGGAATTGAGGGTCGAAAGTTCGGGGAATTTTTTTAATTAACCAATCACAGGGAAGCAAATTGAGAGTGAACCCCTTTTCTACCTGCAATTGTGCTAGTTATTTGATCAGTTTGTTACTTGTTCTTGCAATTAACAGACGCCTCGCAACGCGTTTTTATTTTAAAATGGAGTGCTTCCAGTACAACCAATCTCGACATATTTTTTAAAGTGAAGCAGGGTGGTAGCATTAAAAACAGTCAGTATTTGTGCAAATTTATATGTGCAAATTAAACAAACATTTGAGTGACAAACAAAATAATTCCTTAAAATCATTTTGTAGAACTTATTGTTACAATCTTAATAAAAAATGGATAAAATCAGGCTCCAAGGGAAGTGATTTTCTGAAAAATAACTGTGAATGGCTCAATTCAGATGCAACCTGGCCTGATTTTATTACGTCTTCTGAAAATGAGCCGATGGCTGAAGCAGCTGGACCATCACAAGAAAGTGTTTTAGTAACTAAAAATGTTGGTACATCGACTAATTTGAGTCCAAGAAAGGATATGGCTGAATTAGGCCCTAAACAAACCACCTACACTAAAAGAAATGAACGATTTGACTTTAGTTTCACAAAAAATACCAAATGCTGACATTTACAAATTCGGCAAATCTTCCTTACATGCCTGGATACGGTTCATGGAGTGTATACTGCACATTGCCTATAGACTTGAATTTAAATCATGGATTGCCAAAGGTGATAATAAAGTAAAATTACAAAATAGAAAACAGGCAATACAGGAAGAATTTAGAAACAGATGTGGCTTACTTGTAGATATAGTTAAACAAGGGCATAGGACAACAAATGATGGCAATACAGCCCGAAGATTCTTTTCAGACGTTGCTACTACTGCGTCTATTACGGGAGTAGACGAAAATTTAATACGAAAGTTTTCCGTGATACTAGAGACGATTTCATCAGGAATGAGTAGTAATACAGAAAAGTTCAAAGATTTTACTGACGAGACCATTTCATTATACATATTCAATTATACAAATGGTACTTCATGCCTTCAAATTGACACTTTAAAAATAATAAATAAGTGGAATAAAGGACACTTTAAAACACTAAAATGATGGTCAATAAATCAATAACTTTAGGAGTTTAAGTCTTATACTAATTAAAATATGCATTTTTGTAATTTTTCATACAAATTTATGTAAAACAGGCCTTTACTGAACGCATTTAAGCATTTTACGAAAAAAAAAACATAAAAAAAAATCTATTAAAATTTCAAATTTTACGAAGCTCTAACTCAAAATCTATTAACATTACAAAAACGGTGCCATAACAAAAAATCATCGTTTTGGTACGGAGAAAAATAATACATCAATAAAAATCCTTAAGTCCCTACTTTCCAAATTCAGCCCACTGTGCGCCGCCGCGCAATCAATGCAAACTTTATCTTTCCACTTCACGTGTGATGTTAAGATCTAGCAATGTGTTACTAATTACTTACAATAGTACAGTGGAAAGATAAATTTGCATTGATTGCGCGGCGGCGGCGACGACTGCGCGGTGCGGTGGCGGCACGTGTGAGTGAAGATGTTCCCTCGATAGCCCTTCTTTTTGGTTTCCCCGTAGATTGTGGTGATGAAAATACTTTGATTATGGGTTTTCACGTTTAATTAGCGAATTAATACAATTATTGACCAGTGAAGCCAGCGTGGTTGCAAAGCGTCTACGTTATACGTGTTTAGACGCGGCGCGGTGTGGCGGGGACGCGGTGGCAACGTCGTCTATTTGAGCTCTAAAAAATACCAAGTGTGGCGATTACGGCAAAACATTCACGCAGCGTCAGTCTTTGTGGCGATATGTGGGGGAGCGTTATGTCCAACAGTAACGGTTTTAAATTTGTGATTTTACTTGTAGACTATATAGAATAGCACAAAGGCTTAATATTGTGTAATTGATGGTATTGTGTAAATATTTTATTGTAAGGCAGTACGAAGTTAGCGGTGTCAGCTAGTGTAATAAGATTGCCCTTTCGACCTTTTAATGATTGTGTTACAAAGTAATGCAACAAATTGATTTGTGATAATAATAATATTCAATTAACAGAAAGTCTTTCAATGTTGCCAATGCCAATTAAAAAAGGTGTTACAGTGCCAATAATCAACGCTGAATAGAATTTCAATCGAAAGTTTTAATTGGGCAAAAGTTTAATTATCTTTCACAGATTTAATTATCTTAGAATTTTAATTTTAACATAACTTGAAATACTTGGCAATTATTTTATTTTGTTAGTTTTCTAGTTGTTAAAAAACAAGAAAAATTGCATTTCTCCAAATTTCACGCTCGGCCCAGCGCTGCAGACACGCCTTATATTAAGTTTATAAGTTATTCTTTTACAAATTTTCGTTCAGACACTTTCAATCCTGTTATTTTCGTTACACATGTCTGCTTTTTAACAGATATTAAGAATTAGTAGATAGTAGCTGTTGGAAGGATACCGGATGCAGATTTCGATTCCATGGGTCGTTCCCAAAAATTGCTGAGACACTGTATGTGTTTTTCGTTTGCTCTTTCTTTAAGAAAGCTCTCTATCTCCTTAAAGAAAATTGTATTTGAATCATGTTCGCTTTTATTAAAAAACTAGCTGTCCCGGCGAACTTCGAATCGCCCTCGCAATTATTCCATCTGATGTACTACGAACATTTTAAAACCAAAACCAGCTAAATCGACCCGGTCGTTCTCGAGTTTTAGCGATACTACCAAACCATATATAAGAATAAGGTTTTGTAGATTGAAACAAAACAAAAAGAAACAATAAAATACCTTTATTGATTCCCAAATAAATCATTCTTTGACACAAATAATTCATTAAGTACCTAATTAATCCCATTTCAGTTTAATTAAATTATTAAACTATAACCACCTTACTTTAAGACCTACAGAGTAAATGATATAGATTAAATCTTTCCGTCGAATGAATGAAAGAACGATAAAAAACGTTTATTCCCGCGCTTTATGACAAATTACAATCATTATTACAATAGTTGCGTTGGCAAGACAGAAAAGTAATAACTTTTTCTTTTAATATATGTTCGAAGGCTTGAAAAGCTTTGCATATGTCCTAGTAAGATTTGATAATTAGGTTTTTTTGCAAAAAAAAACTAGAGATTTTGCGAAAACCCGGATAATTTGATATAAGCATTACTTTTTTTCAATCATCCTGAGATAAAGCAGTTTTTTTTTGCAAAAAACCGCTTTATGTCATGTCATGTCATGGCAAAAAACCGGTTCTCTGTAGCGTCAAAGGATATTTTAACGAACCAATCAGAATAAGAGTTTACCATCAGTATAGGATACTTTACGAAATAAGGTATCAATATTAATTAGATTAGTCTAATTGACTTTCAATAAGCGATATCTTGTATCCTGTATTGAATAAATCATTTTTTACTTTACTTTTTTTACTTTTACCAGCAAGCAATAATCTAGCCAATCACAGTAAAGGAAGGTTTCAAAGTTTTCAATTTTACTAGGTTTTTTTGCAAAAAACTGCTTTATGTCAGGATGATTGAAAAAAAAAGTAATGCTTATATCAAATTATCCGTGTTTTCGCAAAATTCCTATTTTTTTTTTGCAAAAAACCTAATCATCAAATCTTTCTACGACACATACAAACTCAAATAAAATTTAATAAAGGTTCACATTTTTGATATTTTCCAAGGTAACGACCCTCCAGTCCAGTACATCCTCTATAGTGTTTGATCAACATCGGTTATCTATCGCATTACGTAACGTAACTAACCGCACATATAGCATCAATCGATATACTCTGAATCGATGCAAATAATCGATTCCGAAACGATGCAAATGATCGATTCTTTACTAGATCTCGTTGCGTCAGGCGCAGGCGGCAGATGTGTTAAATTGGATTACGCACTACAATCATAATAACATAGATTTGAATACAATCTATTGTGAAATGTAGGTTTGGAGTGTGAACCGTGGTTTTTGCCTTTTGCTGGTGATGTTATCTGTATGTCTTTTTACCGTGTGGGGTGACATAGAATACAACCACTCCATCTCCTCTCATGGGTGCTGTATATCTATCTCTCTGTCTCTCTTAAAGTCGACTAAGGCTGATATTCACAGGTCGAGTCGCAGCTTGCACTCGCATTCAAAACCTCAAATCGTTCTTTTATTTATTTATTTCAATGGCACACAAAACAGCATTACATCAAATACAGTTACAGTTATAAAATAAATATAAAAATTAAACATTACAGATATGCAACGCCAAAAATTATGTGTGCACAGCATTATAAATAGTAAAGGCAAGCACAGGAATTTTAACAATGTTTGTATTACTTTATAATTATCAAATAAGCATGCAGGCAAAAATAAAATTAATATGATATAATATAGTAAAATTTTAACAATAAAAATTATCAAATATAATTAAAATAATTAAAGTACTAAATGGGCAGTACTAGTATAAATGAGCAGGTCATATAGCCCGCAGAACAGCAAGTAGCAACCGATAGATTTAACTAAGTATTGAAGATTTCTTGAAGGCAACATGGCTAATTCCAGCTATTGCCTTGGCCAAAACTATTATGTCCCTCAAGATATCCCTAAGACTTGCTTGGAGGGTCAGTTAAGAAAAAGTGGGCACGGTATTTAGGAGAATACGAAGGGGGAGTTAATACTACTGCTAAATCATACTTTAACCTTACTTAAGCAATTGGGATTTAATAGGGTTTTCCAGATTCCTTATCTAAGGTTTCGCGATATCTTGAAGTTTAAGTTAAGGCAGCAAAATAGATTTAAATGCAAAATTAAAACTGTTTTATAATCTATTTCACTAATGCAATTTTTGCTAAGCGAAGAAAAATTTAAAACGTTTTCAATTTAAGTAATCATAATAAAGAAAATATGGTGAACATTTTATGCTACAACACAAGAACTTTACTTAGTGTTAAGAATTTGTAAACTATAAGTAAATATGACAATTAGAAATCCGTTTTATTTCGTCGTAAGCATTAAAAATCTTAAACGCATGATCATTTACCGTGTAAAATCGATAGAAAGAGCCATAAAACAAACGGGCTCTCGAAATAGCTTGAAATAACAAAAAAAATAAAGAATAATTGTATATGGAATAAAAATAAAGTTATCATTTATGTCATTAATATTACCTTTTCTCATTACGTAATCACTTATTTCTTCAGTAAAAACTATTACACTAGTCACATTTAACTGAAATCCACACTTTTTTCACGATATCACTTCGATTTTGTTTTGTTGTTTTGTTTTCTAAAAGTTCAAAATGGCGTATAATCTTGTTTTACTTGACGAAATCTGAATTTAGAAAAGTAAGGATTCAAAAGGGTAGTTGAGTATCAATTAAATCAAAGATTAATAAGTTCGATTTGAAATAATGCTATTTTAGAAATGTTTTACTCAAAAACGATTTCCTCAAATCTCACTTAATACTTAATCGTTTTACTAAATCAAACGTAAGTAACATTTAAATCTCACAGTATTAAGTGATCCTTTAGTTTGATTAAGTAAATCCTCAACGATTTAAGTGATACTTCCGATTGATTTCATGAATACTATTCTGATTTATTTGATCCCTTACTTTGATTTCCTAAATCAAGATTTCTTATCGCCGCCTCCATGCTTGAATGTTCAACTTCCATTTGTACACTGTTCAGGAGAAGGTTTTTTTACTTATTATCAAACGAGATGTTTAGTTTCAGGAATGATAAATGCAAATTTATAGTTTTTAGTCTAATATATGGTATTGCCAATAAATTTGTTTACGATGCTGTGATTTTACGTATTTTATCATACTTTTAAAATGGAGGTTGAACAAAACTGCGAATAAAAATGTTCGTTCATGGAAATACAACACTCCTGCCATGGAGATAGCACAGTGTTCCTTAAAATTGTTGCGTGCTTGTTTGTCCAACCTCCTAATACCATATACAGGATGATTAAATTACTTCGTAAAAAAATTTGTTTTTAGATGATAAAAGGTATAAGAAATTAAAATCAAGAAATAAAAAAAAAAAATTAATTTAGACTCAAGTAATAATAACATAAACATAACGAAATGATAAAATATACCTACTTAATTATAGTTAAAAATTTGGTTGTTGTGTTGAATCATTGTGAAAGACAGACAAAAGGACTATCAAACAGAATTAACATAATAATATACTTAATTCTCAACCGTTTTATTACAAAGTGAATTTATTAACATCCTGTATCAGTCAGTACGTTTAAGTTTCTATTCGGAAATGAACATTATTAAAAAGTACTTATTGCTCGAAAGTCGCCAAAGTACGCCTTTTGCTTGTTTTGAAATTGGTACTCGCCATCCTGCTGCAGCTTTTAACGTTACTCGCAGTTAGTTTTCTTAGTTTTGAACACAATAAAACTAATTTATTAGGTTTTTGCAAGCAAACTAAAGGAGCAACCAAGTTCATCACAGAAAAAACAAAATGGCCGGGTAGCGTGACGTACTGTGCTGTGATTGGTCGGCCGGCTGGAGTTTGAACACTCAAGCACGCAACAAATATTTCGATGCGGGACTTTTGGGTAATGCTGTGGAGGTTGGCTAAACAAGCACGGAATTTTTGTTACGATGATGTGGGCTTTAAAATTTAAAACGTGAAATTTATTGTATTTTTTCTAGGAAAAGCCTTTTTTTACTTGACCTTCTGGACCTAAATTACATCGTTAACAATCCTGCATCAAAAAGTCATTTTCGACCAAAATGGAGTTTGAACACTTAAGCACGGAGCCGACGTTATCTCACAGTATTAAGTGATCCTTTAGTTTGATTAAGTAAATCCTCAACGATTTAAGTGATACTTCCAATTGATTTCATGAATACTTTTCTGATTTATTTGATCCTTTACTTTGATTTCTTAAATCAAGATTTCTTTGTTTTGCAACAGAGTTAGTTTTTCTAATACCAAGTGTAAGTGTTGAAAGTGATAGACGTATGCAATATTATTAGACACATAAATTAGATGTTTATGTACAAATGTGTTTATCAGAATGCATTACAAGGTTGTTCAAACGAATTAATATGATCTATGTTTGTGGCTGGCATGTTGGCGATTCGGGTAGGAAGTGACGTGACTTGGCTATGTCTATATGGCAGAATTTAAAAGGATAATTTCGAATTCAAGCTTTTGTAAGTATTCATCACTTCCGCTTATAGTTCCTTTCGCAAAATGACTTTTTTTTATAGTGTCCCTTTTGTACATGTAAACTTGAGCTAGTGGAGAAATGGTCATTTTTCGAACGGGTCATTTTGCGAAAAGCACATTTTGCGAAAAGGACGTTTTGAGAATTCTTTTAAAGCGTTATGGTTTTCAAAGAAAGTTATTATAAACATTTGGTGTTTTAGCAATAAAGTGCATTTAAACAACAGCAGAGCTTGCATATAAAGTCAAGTGTGTGTGGCAAGTATTTCTATCAGACCATTCTGCTCACACTTGTGTAAAACAAAAACTGTTGTAATAATTTATTTCACTGCCTTTTGCTGCTTTTTAAGAACCACAAAAGTACATACCATAAGAAAATCAGCAATGGTTTTCAATGCTGTCATATCATCGAGTTATCATATTTTGTTTAGCTAAGAAAGCTGTGTTAGAGCTAGTTCGGAAAATATATATAAACTACCTGCATTGGCAACCTAATACTTTTAACTTATTTAAGTGTATCAAATACTTATTCAAAGACTAATCATACAAAATGTATTATGCTAAACGAGTCCGTGACCGTATATACCTACCTACTTTGCATCGATTAAGAGTGAAAGGCCCTACAATTTAGACCCATAATGCACCGTTCGCAAATATTTCTTCGAAACTGTCTACAAAAAATAAAAGCAAAAGGGACATAACGACAAAGGTTTTTTCGATGTGGTACATTTTGAGAAAGGGTCATTTTGGGAAAATACAATTTTAGAAAGGGACATTATGTAAAAGGAAAATTATGGGAAAGGGACATTTCTGTGTTTAAGGTTATTTTTTTAATTTTTCAACGTCTTTGCTAATTTAATTTTTCTCCATCTTGTACAAACCGTCCCTCTAAATCAATTATTACTTATAAAATAATAATTAATACAAAATTTATTTGTGTTTTGCCTAGCAAAAACTGATTTGAGGACAAACGTCTTAATATGGCTTTTAGTTTGGATAGCAAATCTTTTTTGCATTAGTGCGACTGTATAAGTCGAACAACTATCCCTTAATGATTTAATTCAGTTTACAAATAATGAGAGTTGAGTGAAAAGAGAGTTTTATGGTTTATCTGAAACCTTAATTAATACTGAATAGGTTTAAGATGATTTAACTACGATTTGTATAATCTTTATTTTCTCAAAAAGCGGTATTGGAATACTATATAGCCTTTAAGAAATATGTGACTATATGAAATCGTTTTTTATTTAGTTAAATCACAATACAGGCACTGTTAAGATGTATGCGATTTAAACAAAATTCTTCAGTGCTACTTGGGATGGCCGCTGGGGCCGAAAAGTTCTCGAGTGGAGACCACGGATCGGCAACCGCAGCGTAGGGCGTCCACCGACCAGATGGACGGATGATCTGCGCAAGGCTGCGGGTGCTGGATGCAGGCCACCTGCGATCAGTACAGATGGAGAGCCTTGAGGGAGGCCTATGTCCAGCAGTGGACGTCCTACGGCTGAAATGATGATGATGAATTAAAGTACTTAATACCACATCACACATTGTATCGAATTACTTATTATTAATAGTATTATGCATTGTACTACTCTCTACGCGAGAAGACAATATACGCTCAACGGAGTATAAGACGGCACGAGCCAGGATAATCAGTACTCGGGAATGACTTGTCCGAGTATCATACTCGACCGAGTAGCCTCCAAACCCTGAATGTCACTATCCAAAGGACGTGAAACAGCAGTTTTTTTGTTGAAAAACTCGAAAAGCCGATTGTTCGCCTAAGCGCCTGCCAAGCGTGCTATAATTATAGCAAACCCCCCTCAAAATGTTGATCCTTGTGGCAATCAGTGTGGAAGACCTGTGTCTAGCAGTGGACATACTTTGGTTATGGAGATATGCCGAAGAACTAAAGCCATCGACGAAAAAAATTACAAAACTTCAGTCACAATGGGCAGGGCGCATAGCTCAAAGAACAGATTATTTCGCTGGGGCCGAAATATGATTTACTGGCAACCGCGCTCTGGAAGACGCTGCTCTAAAGGCGAGCCGGGGAGGGAACAATATGCCCTCCCCGAGCACGAAGCTGATAGCAGCTGAGCGTGGGAAGGACTTCGGACGCTATAATGTGTGGTTCCCGGGGTTCTTCCCAAAAGCGCCAAGACGGCCGCCGGGGGGTTTTAGTGGTTGCGAGCCCCACATACCCCCGACGCTTCCCCGAGCGTCGGGAAATGCGATAGGTATTTCCCCTCGTTACAAAAAAAGGGGCAAATTTTGACCCCAAACTATAGCATAATACTATCGTTCAAGTGATTATGCTGCTTTAGCAAGAACACATAACGGACTGTTAATGCATATCTAATAGTATTTATGAAATGTAACATTTGTATTAATGTATTTTACCCTCTTGCGTGTTCTTTAAATTAATAATGTTGTTTTTTTTATTTTTGATTTGATTTTGAACCTTCTAACTTAATAGCAACCTTCTAAGTATTTTAACTGTTCAAACCAAATAGACGCAGTGGTTTCGGTTAAGTGATTATGGTTGAATTAAAGACGTTCTTACACAATTTATAACGATCTAGGATGGTTTAGACCACGAATTTAGTCTAAGAGCCAGTTTACAACGATGCTAGTGCTATTTGCGAACAAAAATAATATCTGCTAAAATAAGGCAAATATCAAAACGGTGGCACAGTATGACACTAGATAATGTAGCCTAGTATTTTTAGTGTTATACCTGACTCGAAATTTATTTATTTTATGGGTTCGTATATTACTGAAGAGGCATAGCACAGCACAGCTAAAGTAGCGCCACCCGCGATAAGAAATAATACCTAAGTAGCTTCTACACTAAGGCAAATATAAAAAATGTGGCACAGTAAGACACTAGATAATGTAGCCTAGTATTTTTAGGCCACTGTTGTATATCTTTTAAGTTAAAGACCAAAGAAAACTACAAAGGGTTGCTAAAAGTGGCCACTTTTTAGCAACAATCTGTGGATAATTTTGTTTTTTTTTCTTAGTTAGAACTACTTTTACTGTGCTCAAAAAATACTAAGCTATATTATCTAGTGTCAAACTGTGCAACATTTTTTATATTTGCCTTGGTTTAGAAGATTTTTTCGAGAATGGCGATAGCATCGCTGTAAACTGGCTGTTAGAACCAAAAATTTAGGTCAATTATATATCTAAAATAGAAATAAAGAAACATTGCTATAGGAAAACAGAGGTTATGCAATATTGGTGAGCACTCGGTTTTGCTAACACGAATCGGCTCACAAGATTATAATAACTATTTTTTTGTTGTGCTCCATAATGTCATAGGTCATTTCTATTGCACGTTTCTCAGTTAAATATTGCGTAAGAGTTGATAATTTTGACGGATGGATCATCGTTACTATACCAGCAAGCAAATAAATTAATAGAGGTGAAAAAAAGCAGAGTCTGCAGCGTATTTGTGTCTCGGCTTAGCTCCTTGAAATTTATAATCTTCTATTTTCTATCTTTATCTTCTATCCTTCTATATTTATAAAAATGAATCGTGGTTCGTTAGTTTCGCTAAAACTCGAAAATTTGGTTTTAAAATGTTCCTTGTAGTCCAGGGAAGGTTTAAAAGGTGAGAAATAATGGAAAAATTGCGAGAAAGTTAGTAAAACAACAATTTCATTTTTTAATACAAAATGTTCCATTACTGTAGTATCCATTTTCCTGTCAATCAAAAGATTATTGACGTTGTTTTTAAATTCTTTCATTCTGGGCGGGCAAAGTAACTAAGTCCATACAGCCATGTTTTTAGTGGGTAGGTAGTATAATAATAATCGTGTCAGCTTATAATTTAAGGCGATACGGAGTTTGCCGGTCAGCTAGTTTGGAATAAAAAGTGTCTATCTATTTTGACTGCTCCGTGGCTCAGTTGGCAGTGATGTGGACTGAGTAAGCGTGTGCACCCGGGTTCGATTCCCGGGAGGGGCGAATATTGATATGATGAATATCGATGTTTGTTTCCGGTCTGGGTGTAATGTTCGTCTCTGTGTGTGTTTCGGGTACCCTAGATACAGGTTCTTCCTAGTTAGGGGCTCTGAGTGTAATGTGTTATTATTATATTTATTTATTTATCTACCACAAAAATGTAAGACCTAAGTATCTTCTACACTAAGGCAAATATAAAAAATGTGGCACAGTAAGACACTAGATAATGTAGCCTAGTATTTTTAGGCCACTGTTGTATATCTTTTAAGTTAAAGACCAAAGAAAATTACAAAGTGTTGCTAAAAGTGGCCACTTTTTTAGCAACAATCTGTGGATAATTTTGTTTTTTTTTCTTAGTTAGAACTACTTTTACTGTGCTCAAAAAATACTAAGCTATATTATCTAGTGTCAAACTGTGCAACATTTTTTATATTTGCCTTGGTTTAGAAGATTTTTTCGAGAATGGCGATAGCATCGCTGTAAACTGGCTCTTAGAACCAAAAATTTAGGTCAATTATATATCTAAAATCGAAATAGAGAAACATTGCTATAGGAAAACAGAGGTTATGCAATTGGTGAGCACTCATGAGTTTTTTGCTAACACGAATCGGCTCACAAGATTATAATAACTATTTTTTTGTTGTGCTTCATAATGTCATAGGTCATTTCTATTGCACGTTTCTCAGTTAAATATTGCGTAAGAGTTGATAATTTTGACGGATGGGTCATCGTTACTACCAGCATGCAAATAAATTAATAGAGATGAAAAAAAGCAGAGTCTGCAGCGTATTTGTGTCTCGGCTTAGCTCCTTGAAATTTATAATCTTCTATTTTCTATCTTCTATCCTTCTATATTTATAAAAATGAATCGTGGTTCGTTAGTTTCGCTAAAACTCGAAAATTTGGTTTTAAAATGTTCCTTGTAGTCCAGGGAAGGTTTAAAATGTGAGAAATAATGGAAAAATTGCGAGAAAGTTAGTAAAACAACAATTTCATTTTTTTATACAAAATGTTCCATTACTGTAGTATCCATTTTCCTGTCAATCGAAAGATTGATTTGACGTTGTTTTTAAATTCTTTCATTCTGGGCGGACAAAATAACAAAGTCCATTCCATACAGCCAAGTTTTTAGTAAGTAGGTAGGTATTAGAATAATAATCGTGTCAGCTTATAATCTAAGGCGATACGGAGTTTGCCGGGTCAGCTAGTTTGGAATAAAAAGTGTCTATCTATTTATTTACTTACGTCTCTACCACAAAAATGTAAGATCACTGGTCTAAATCCATAGACCGTTTAAGTCGCGAATTCGTCGTTCAAATTCACCAGACCGGTCTGATTTTGTGTTAAGGTCGTAGATGTCGCTATTTTGGTAGTAAAACGTAAAAACTAACTTTTGAGATGCTTTGACCTTTGCCCGTAATAAGCAGTTTTCAAAAATACAGTTTTAAACAGTTTACAATTCTGCATTTGTTAAAAAGAAACGTATAAATTATGTATTTAGAGTTAAATACATTGCTTTCCCACGGCTTATTATGCTTAAGAGCAAGTTTACAGCGATGCTAGCGCCATTCGCGTTTTTTTTATATCTTCTTAACTAAGGCAAATATCAGAAATGTGGTAAAGTATGACACTAGATAATGTAGCCTAGTATTTTTAGGGGACTGTTGTAAAGCTTTTAAGTTAAAGACCAAAGAAAGCTATAAAGTGTTGCTAAAAGTGGCTACTTTTGGCAACAATCTGTGGATTTTTTTTTAATCTCTAAAATTAAATGTATATTCAAGGATGGCGTTGAACAGAAGTGTTTAACAACAAGATTACAAGACTTTTATGATGCCATTGCATTGTCATATTATTGCAATAGAAACGCTTTTTTATGACGCTATTAGACGTGTTAAAAGATTTCCTAAACTGTTATTTATGGCTTTTTATGACACTTTCGGATGCGTAGATCTTTAAATCTTCTTGCATATAAGTAACTAGTCGACCCGGCGAACTTCGTACCGCCTTACCTATTACTATGTTGTGCATGTATTATACCTAATATAAACCTTCCTCTTGAATCTCTTTCTTTTGAAAAAAACGCATCAAAATCCGTTGCATAGTTTTTAAGAAGTAAGCATACATAGGGACAGACGCGGGAAGCGACTTTGTTTTATACCATAATCTCACGCCTTTTATTCCCCGGAGGGTTAGGCAGAGGTACCAGCTCAAGAGCCGGACCCACATTTAGCCGAGTTTATGCTTTTATTACCAACGTGACAAGGGGCCAGAGGGGCTATTACGGCCGCTTTTGCAATATTGCTTTGCGTCCTCTTTGAGTTTTTTTTTGTATTGACTTTGACACTTGGAGGACGAAAAGCAATATTGCAAATGCGGCCATAATAGGCCCTCAGCTTGTCGCCGCGGTTATAACGACCACTACTGCGGCCGGGACCAACGGCTTAACGTGCCTTCCGAAGCACGGAATCATCTTACTTTTTCGGACAATCAGGTGATTCAAGCCTGCAATGTCCTATCCATCCGAAAACAACCACAACGTGATTTTTGTGAGAAATCAATATGTGGTGTTTTCTGCGGGGATCGAACCCACAACCTTCCGTGCCCTAATCAAAGGCGCGACGCGCTACGCCACTGAGCTACGGAGGCGGATTCTGATGTTCTATACCATGTATTGATATTGATAGGTACTTATTAATAAATATAAAAAAGCGTTTAACTAGGTAGAACTTTTTACCTGTATGTATCTAATAGAGATCTAGAGAGAGAGGTGCCCGAAAGACACAAAAAGACTAGACACTACCCAGGGTTTAAATCCTGGGTCTGGACCCAGGAAACAAAATCGATTTGTTCATCCATACTGATAATAACTACTGAACTGATTGAAATGCAACTTGGTATTCTGTGACAGAGGTAGTATAATACCTGAGAAAGGACATAATTATACCTACGGGAAAGATTAATTGGCATTTTGCGGTTTAAAGTTTAAAGGGAAATTGCGCTGGACGTTTTTCTTTCTTTCTTCGAAGTTTTAAGACGATATACGAGAATTATGAACAGGCTCCGAGTAGCTCAACGAGCCATGGAGCGGGCTATGCTCGGGATTTCTCTGCGGGATCGAATCAGAAATGAGGACATACGCAGAGAAACCAGGGTCACCGACATAGCCAAGCGGATAAGCTCGTTGAAGTGGCAATGGGCAGTTCATATAGCCCGCAGAACAGATGGCCGCTGGGGCCGAAAAGTTCTCTAGTGGAGACCACGGATCGGCAAGCGCAGCGTAGGACGTCCACCTACCAGATGGACGGATGATCTGCGCAAGGCTGCGGGTCCACGCTGGATGCAGGCCACCTGCGATCGGTACAGATGGAGAGCCTTGAGGGAGGCCTATGTCCAGCAGTGGACGTCCTACGGCTGAAATGATGACGAGAAATAAATCAAACGACCGATGAACAAAGGATGTCCTTTTCCCTCAAACATACTGAGGGAAAAGGACAGTCATTGTCAGTCGCCCACATGGGTTACTACATTTTATTGGGAAAAGTAACAAATATTAAATATCTTTTCAATTATTACTTTTTTTTAGATCCTACGTTATTTATTTAAAAGGAAATTACAATTAAAATTAACATTTATATACAAGTATTTACAAAAAATAATAATAAAACACATAATTATAAATAGAAAACTGTAGAATTATTACTTTTAAATCAAATTTGAATAACCAGAATTTGATATACTTTATTATCATTGTTCCTATGTAGTTTCAACAAAAACTAGTTAGTAATTTCGAAGAACTATCGCTTCTTGAGGAAACACGCTTATAGTTAACAAACGTTTAAGTATGGGGTTATTGTTAAAAAGAGTAAGCTATAGACCACACACTAGTGTTGTGTCAAGGATTATACTTATCACTGTCAGATTTATAGATAAAAACCATTGTTTAAGGATCCGTGGTAAAGCTTAAACGCACAATGAACAATTAGTCAAGAATTTCGCAACTCTAGCCATAAGAAGTTGAGAAGTTGCCGAAAATAAATTAACGACTTTACCTGAGGCCTGAGGATCTGGCAGCTAGTCTATAATTTATGGAATTTACCAATTTTATGGAAAAAAAAAATCTGATTCAAATAAATTATTATTATTATTATAAGCATTTTCTACGTAAAGGTTAACATTTTTAACCGACTTCAAAAAAGGAGGTTATCATTTTGACCTGTATGTATGTTTGTTCGCGATTATCTCGCGTTTGGCTGAACCGATTTTGATGCGGTTTTTTACAAGAATATTTGTTACGTTCAGGAGAAGGTTTTAGAACCTATTTTAACCGACTACAAAAAAAGGAAGTTCTTAGTTGATGTGTGTGTCAGTTTATTGAAGTTGGGCCTTTTTTTGTTAAAAAGAAATTATAGAGTAGAATAGAATAGAATAGAATAGAAATACTCTTTATTGCAATCAATAGACTTAATATAGGTGATTACAATTTATAATTACTACATTGATTAATGATATTAAATCGTTTTATTTATTTATTCGTATGGCTGCACTGAATACGCTAGTACTATGCTAGTACTAGCATGTCAAAGGCAAATGTCCAGGTTGCTTAGCCAGTTGGCTGCGTCGGCCGTAAGAGTGACGAAGTCATCAGCGTCGCCGGGGTAAGCTTGCCGGGGGCAGTCGCGCGCGATGTGCTCCACGGTCTGGAACTCCGCGCCACAGTCGCAGCGGGGGGACTCGGTCCAGCCGCACATGTGCTTGTACTGCGCGCTTCGCCCATGGCCCGTACGGATCCTGTTTAGGGTGCACCACTGGCGGCGAGGTAGCTCAGCGCCCGGGAGCGATTCGCCAGGCTTGATGAGGGCACCAACACTCGAGCCCATCATTTTATCACTCCACGTGCGGTTCCATTCCACCTTCGGGTTAAAGGATTCTTGGTTTAGGCGCTGGGCAAGACGACAGGGGGCATGGCGGGATTTTAGTCGTTGAGTTTCGGGCTGCAGAAATTCCTTGTGGCAGGGCAGGCTCTGTAACCTCTCGATATTAAATCGTTCGAGTACAGTGGCGGTCTAGGTCGCCGTAACACTTCCGGTTTTTCTGCATTGCAAAATAGCTCTTGTTCTTTGTTAAATACAGTCTAAGGCGCTCGAGACCATATAGACTAATCTGTTACGCCGTCCTAGACCGCCACTGTACCTATTTAGAATTTTTACCGATTGTGCTAGATCATTGAGCACGGTATGATGGAAATCGAGATACTGCCTCAGGCCTCATTCAGGGGCACGCGGGGCGTTGCGAGTTTCGACGGGCTTCGTGCACTTGCGGACGCGGGCACTGCCCGCCGACGCGTCTGCTTGTACAGTGGTGGACACGTTCGGCGTAACACTTCCAGTTTTTCTGTATTGCAAAATAGCTCTTGTTCTTTGGTAATACAGTTTAAAGCTGACGAAACCATAGACAAATATGTTACGGCCTCCTAGTCCGCTACTGTACGATATCGATAATAGGCCTTTGTTTTGATCTTGACTTGAAGAATTGAAGGGCGCGCATTGACTGTGCCATCGCGTCTCCGTAAACTGTCTCATACATTGCTATAAGTTTGATTTAAGGCGGTAACTCACGGTATGGGGCGAAATTATTTTTTTTTTCACGTTTTTTAATTATTTTGGCGAAAGTATTAATTTTTAATAAAGTTTAAATGAATTCGCTTACGTAAAAACCTATTTCCCACATTGTAATATATCGTTTTTGAAAGACAGAGTTACCGATTGTGTATATTCAAGGAACTTGTTTTTTGACCTTTTACCCCTTAGACACAAACCGTCTTATTCATAAAGATACAGTAGATTTTAAGTAGCGTTACTGGAGGTCTACTCCTCTGGTTTGTTGTATGGTAAATACGTGACATCCAGTCTAAATTGACATATGTCAAATAACTAAAATGCTCTTTAACTTTTTATGAATATGAGGGAAAATCTATAGGTCTGTCTTCCAAAAACGTTGTATTGCAATGTGGGAGATGGTTTTTTACATACGCGAATTCATTTAAACTTTATTAAAAATGTATATTAATAAGCAACACGAAAAAATTTGAATTTCGCGCTATAGCGAGAGTTACCACCATAATGGTAACACGCTCCACACGACGACGCCCCGCGCAACGCGCCGCGTGCACCTGAATGTGGCCTAACTCGTACACCTCTGTCTAATGATTCTTCTCCCTTTTTAAATGATTTTACAGCATAGAGAAGAAAGGGTAACAAACTCTACTTTACAAAGAATTTTATAGAATTTAACGTCTTCATTCTTGTCACCAGATGGCGCGGTGGTGCATATTAGCAGTAGCGCTAGTACTTCTGGCATGCTGTGCAAGCGCAGCGGACAACTCCAAATTACGTAAGTAGAGTATAGGATACTTTACCAAATAAGGTATCAATAGCGATTAGATTAGATGTAGTCTAATTGACTTTCAATAAGTGATATCTTGTATCCTATATTGAATAAAGAATTATTTGAATTTGAATTTGACTTACTTGTGCACTTACTTGTGTATGAGTGTGACTTAATTTGCGTCCACATTTTAGGCCCAGTGGACATCTAGCAAGGCGCAGTGAAGATATCTAGAACAAAAACAATTTAAGTTTCTAAATTCTATGGCACAGGGTTTAAGATTGAGAGGCATTGGCACAGCTAAATTACCGCCTCCCGAGAAAAAAATAGTACTTATCTTCTAAACTAAGGCAAATATCGAAAATGTAAATCAGTATTCCATCCACTAGATAATGTAGCCGAAACCAAAGGAAGCTACAAAGTGTTGCTAAAAACGGCCGCTTTTGGCAATAATCCGTAGCTTTCTTTGGTCTCTAACATAAAAGCTACACAACACAGTGCTCCAAAAATACTAGGCTACATTATCTAGTGGAATACTGTTTCACATTTTTGATATTTGCCTTAGTTTAGAAGATATACATTTTTTTCGCGGGTGGCGCTACTTTAGCTGTGCTATGGCTCTTAAGACAAATCGCTAGCTATTAAATAATGTAGATTAGAATAATTTTCGCTTGAAAACCTGTTTTGAACTATTGTTCATAGAATTTAGAGACTTTTTTAAAAATTGTTAAACTTTCGGTATATTCGCCGCGCCTCGCTTGTTGTGTACTATGCCTAATTATTTAACACTTCTCATGGTCATTCAAATAATGTTGTAATACTTGGAATAACTATCGATTTCACTTTTTAAAGAACATAGTATAGTACAGTGGCGGACACGGTCGGCGTAACACTTCCGGTTTTTCAGTATTGCAAAATAGCTCTTGTTTTTTAATAATACAGTCTAGGGCTGACGAAACCATAGACAAATCTGTTACGGCCTCCTAGTCCGCCACTGTACCAGATACCTAATTTTATGATTGTGTTAAATAAATAAAAAAAAAAAAAAAAAAATTTGTTATTTATGGCGAAATAAGAAATTAAGGTTGATTTATTATATTTCTATAGTTACAATTAATATTTACATTTACTTTAGTAAGTACATTATAGATAGGTATTTACAAAAAAAAAAAAAGGAAAAAAAAACTAGGTATAAAATTAAAAGAGCCTAAATGAAGTATACTTGGTTTCAAGTTGTTGGTCATATTTTTTGCCATAAAAGAGAAACACATAAAAATGTAACTTACCATACAACAACCATCAAACTTAACATATTACTTGATATTATTACAGAAACACGAAAAAAAACTAGAAATGGTACGTACACTACAAAAATTTTGCTCACAAAACAATAATTGGTACCTCTTTACTTACAAACTGTAACAAATCACATAGGGCTATAACAGACGAGCGACCCTGTGCCGGCCGACCCATACACCAAGAGCCGCGCGGCACAGAGTCGCTCGTCTGTTATAGCCCTTACATAAATCGTAGTGCTTTCTTCACATTTATATAAACCTCTTCAACTAATAATACCTACCTAAGAAAAATTACCACTCTCCCAAAATTATTATAACACTAGAGGCTGCCCCGCGGTTTTTCCCGCGCAGATTTCTTATAAACACAAAATTCCCGTTTTTTCCCGTTCCCGTGGGAATTTCGGGAAATCCCTTCTTAGTGCTCACCTACACTACCTAAGGAACCTACATGCAAAATTTCAGCCCGCTACGCCCAGTAGTTTCGGCTCTGCGTTGTCTGTCAGTCAGTCAGTCAGTCAGTCGGAAGAGTTTTATATATATATTAGGTACTTACGCAATCCCACTTATGTACATTTTACATTTACCTACTTACTTACGCTTACACATCCAACGCCTTATTTTTCAGTACATTTTACTTTGTTTTTTAATTTGATTTTTCGTTTATTTCTTTTGTTTTTACCATCTTTCATTCTCTCTTCGGTACCTATCCTAAATCTGTTTTTTATTGTCTGAATTCTTCAATCTTATTCTAGTCTTTTGGGTTTGGTCTTCATTTGATTTATTTCTGACAAGGCGGTAATAAATTAAAGGCCCTCCTTTAATTTATTACCGCCTTGTCAGAAATCACCATAACTAACAACTTTCCCAAAGCAACAAGGCTTGATATCTCAAAAAAAAAACAGCTGTTCTATACATTGGGTCGATCAGCTTACAGGGTCAATGTACGGGACATCTGATTTTTGTTTTGAGATTGCGACCCATGTTGCTTTGGGAAAGTTGTTAGGTATGGTGAGCTTAATCCCTCCTTTGATTTATTACCGCCTTGTCAGAAACATCATGTATATTAATTTTATTGGGAGTTTTTCTTATTTCTTACTCTTCTTGGTTTGGTTCTCATATTATCATATCTCTAAATTTACTTTCCTGCATTTGTTTATCAATATATTTGTTTAAATTTTCTTATAAACACATCTTTCGCAACATCTAATTTATTTATTTTTTCTTCTTTCATCATCTCTCTATCAATTCTTTAAAGCTCTGAACTTTTACTTATTGGTCAATCCTTAATTGGTGTTAGGAAACCAAGCAATCTTCTTGTTATTTTTTTAACATTCTTCTTATCAATCTTCTTCTTTTTATCTTATTTTCTTCTATCTTCATCTCCCCATCAATTGTCTCAACCTCTAAGCTTCATTCTATTGGTCAATCCATAATTGGTGTTGGTAAACCAAGTTATCTGATTGGTAGATAATGAAAGTCGTTTCCAGCTGATCTGCCGCCGGGCCAGCAGGCGGAAGTCGATGACATGGTGAACAATCTCCTCCAATGGATCCAGGGTCTATATCAGCAGAGAAACAGGAAAGGTTGGTTGATGATGATGATGTCCAGCATTTTTTTGACCTGAGAATTTCTAAAGGTTTCAACTGCGTCTTATAATGATTTTATATCTAAGGCTGCCTCATATAGTTTTCATAAAAATTGACAAAAATAGCTTCGTAGGTGAATATAGCTTAGGTCTAAAAACTACACTTTCACATTCTAATACTAAAACATAGAATCAGTATCACCACACTTAATGAAATAAGAAACAAGTACCCCAAATTCATGAGGTGGATCAGGATCGTCGTATTTTATCTGTATGTCTTTGAGTATAACATACCGTTTTTATATTATTTCCAGCTCGCCAGTACTTCGGCGGCAAGCCCGAGAAGCCAAGACCCTTCGAGCCAGCAACATACCTGCCCCCTCCGACGGGCTACCCGCTCCCAGGCTCCCGCCCTACGCCAACCTACAACGAGGGTCCAAGCCAGCCAAACCCATCCTATCAGCCGCCCTATGCTCCATCACAACAACCGATACCTACACAGCCACCGTACAATCCCAGTCAAGGGACCCAGCAACCATACAACCCTACCCAGGGCACCCAACAACCTTATAACCCAACTCAGGGAACTCAAACTCCCTTCCAAGGAACACAGCCAACGGACCAACCAGACCAAGGCTACCAATATACACAGCCCAACACACAACCCACTTACCAACCCAGCAACCCCACTTACCAACCCAGCAACCCCACTAACCAGCCAAGCAACCCAACCCAGCAGTCTTACCAAACAACCCAGCCAGCTCAAACCAACGCACCAGCTCAGCCGGGTGTACCAGATGAAGTAACCCAGCCAGGTTATGATAGCACTCAGCAAACTCAGCAACAGGAGCAAGGTCAACAGCAATCCCAGCAAGAAATCACAGAGAATGAGACCGAAAACACTGGGGGAGTAGGAGACGACGATGATCGCCATCCTCCCCACATCCACGCGCTAACAGTTGACTGTGGCAAGGAAATGATGACCATCAACGTCGAATTTAACAAACCATACAACGGTATCATCTACTCTCAAGACCATTTCAACGAGCAAGAGTGCGTTTACGTCCAACAAAACTCAAACCAGATCAAATTCTCGTTCACAGTAAGTCTGAACAGCTGCGGAACCAAATTCTTCAGCGATTTCGAAAACGAAGGTCAAGCTTATCTCGAGAATGTGTTGGTATTACAGAACGAGCCTGGAATCCAAGAAGTCTGGGACCATATTCGGAGAGTCAGATGTCTTTGGGAAGGAAATCTAACAAAACAGCTTGTTTCATCTCTTAGCGTTGGCATGTTGAACCAAATTACGAGCAACTTCAGTGGAGACACAGCCATGGCTCGTCTTGACATCCAAACCGGTCGAGGACCTTTCGCTCCTGAAGCTAATGGACTAATTAAGATCGGTGAAACTATGACACTTGTCGTATCCGTCACAGGTGATGCAGGATTCGACATCCAAGTCCGCGAATGCATAGCGAGAGATGCTGATTCCAAACACGAAGTGATGCTAACAGACCACAACGGCTGTATTCTCAAACCTAAGCTATTCGGAGCCTTCCAAAAGACCAGGGAAACAGGAAACACTGGAGCTTCAGTCATAGCTTACGCATTCTTCAACGCCTTCAAATTCCCTGATGAGATGGACTTGATTATCCAGTGCGACGTTGAACTGTGCAAGACTGATTGTGACGTTTGCCCCAACCCTGGTAGCTTGGAGCCGAGGAGAAAACGCCGTGACGTCATCCATATAGGAAATAGAACTGTGGAACCTATACCAACAACTATAGGCAAAGGCCTCAGGGTTGTCTTCGCGGAAGACTTACCTCAGGAGACTGGGATTTGCGTGGCCCCTTCAACTGCCATATGGGGGTCAGGTCTGGTGCTAATAGTTGCTTTACTAAGCAGTGCTATTGCTTCTTACTGTTGGAAGAAAACACAAGTTACCAAGTGTCCATAAGGAATGTGTTTGATATTTATTATAATAGGTTTGTTTGGAAGGTTATGAATGGTGAATGAGTGATATTTAGGTATCTAGTTTAGCATTTTCGTAAATAGTCTTTCTTTTAAATAGCTTTGGACTAAGATTTTCCGAGTCTATGCAGTTAGCTTATTAAGAAATGATTTTCAAGGATCTTCATCAACCGTGATGAGAATTTTATTAAAATTGGTGAAAATATTGACAGAATATTTTTTTTTATATTAGTTTAATGTTCTAGAATATTATTTAGTAACAAATTTATCGTAATTGCTCTCGCATGTTTTTTTATAAAATGATAAAATACTCAATATTAAACTAATTACGCAATTGCTTGCGCTTATTCTAGAATAAAATAGCAGTTTTTCCAGCGCTTATTCTAGAATTAAACTGCGTCTGCAAAACGCTTTTATTTATATTTATTTGTAACGTATCAATAAATATTAACAAATTTTATTTTGTAATAAAAATTAAAAATCACTGCCAATATTATAACTTACAGGCCCAGCGCACGTCTCGTCAATTGGATTACAATTGATATTAGACTCTAAATTCTTTAACACAGGGTTGAAAACGGTTTTTCAATCTAAAATGATTGTAAAATGCCATAAAAAGAGTAACGTAAAAGTAAAGCCGTTTTTAACCGTATGATATAGAAATTAGGGTCGACTTTAAATCTTAATCCACCCATATCTTTGCCGCGCCTAGACAATGTGCTCTGGGCCTTATTTTAAAAATTATATTATAACATAACTATTTGCATCTTTACCCGCATGTTGTAGGTAGTTTTTAATAATAAATATATGTATTAGTAATAATGATTTAATTTGGGTAATAAACTTTTTGTAAATATTATTAAACTTGTACAAATAAAAAGTGATTTCTTATAAATAAATTTGTGTTTTATTTTATTTCCTCATAAACACTAATAATAATATCAACAACGCATAAATCATAGATACTTTAACTAGGTAGAACGTGTATCTAGGATGGTGAATCAAAATACATATAAAGACAAGACCTACAGTGGCGGTCTTGGACGGCGTAACAGATTTGTCTATGGTCTCGTGCGCCCTAGACTGTATTACCAAAGAACAAGGGCTTTTTTGGAATAAAGAAAAACCGGAAGAGTTACGCCGTCCTTGACCGCTATATACTGTAGAAACAAAAAATGGCGATCGCAGTGTGGCTCTTCAAGTATTTCAACGAAGGACGCTGCTGCCCGTCCTTCGGCTGGTCCCTTAGTCGCCTTTTACGACACCTGTGGGAGGAGATGGGGGGGTGGTATACTATGCCGCCACCACACGGCTAGAAGACTAAATCTTAAAAGCCAGTTTACAGCGATGCTAGCGCCAATCGCGAAAAAAATTAATATCTTCTAAACTAAGTACAATATTAAAAAATGTGGCACTGTATGACACTTGATAATGTAGCCTAGTATTTTTAGGGCTCCGTTGTATAGCTTTTAAGTTAAAGACCAAAGAAAGCTACAAAGTGTTGCTAAAAGTGGCTACTTTTAGCAACAATATGTGTATAATTTTGTTCTTTTAAGTTGGGACTACTGTACTGTGCTCAAAAAATACTAAGCAAGATTATCTAGTGTCATACTGTGCCACATTTCTGATATTTGCCTTAGTTTAGATAAGATATAATTTTTTTTAGAGAATGGCGCTAGCATCGCGGTAAACTGGCTCTTAATACAATTTTGTATAAAGTGTTGTGTGTATGTATGACTCATGGAGACAGCGTGGTTCGGTGAACGTGGCAGCAAAAAATTTAATCTATATAATTTTAATGGAGAGATACTGTCTATCCGTCTTATTCATAAAGATACAGTACATTTTAAGTAGCGTTACTGGAGGTCTACTTCTCTGGTTTGTTGTATGGTAAATACGTGACATACAGTCTAAATTGACATACGTCAAATAACTAAAATGCTCTTTAACTTTTTATGAATAAGAGGGTAAATTTATATATAGTACGAGCGGTCCCGGCTTACTTCGTTACGCCATAGAATATAAGATACTATTAAAGACTTGGCTCTATTGACTTTGTTCTTTTGAATGCCTAGAATGGGCGAATAAAAAACACAAACAACAACAACCAAACCACCTGTCAAAATATGTAAACAACGGAAAAATATTGTACATTGGGTTACATTATTTGAGTTTAAGTAAGGATCCCCAATTTATTTGAAAATCTAATATAGCCTATGTCACTCGGGGATAGTGTAGCTTCCTACCAGTGAAAGAATTTTTCAAATCGGTTCAGTATTTCCGGAGCCTATTCGTTACAAACAAACAAACAAATCTTTCCTCTTTATAATATTGGTATAGATTATAGAGTAGATTTTTCTTTATCACGCACACACAGACGTTTTTTAAACAAGGAAGGTTGTTCCATTTTCGATATGCTATCGATAACTATGTAGGTAATCCTTACTAATATTAAAAATGTCAAAGTAACTCTGTCTGTCTCTGTCTCGATTTCACGAGAAAACTACTGAACCGATTTGAATGAATTTTGGTATATGGGTAGTGTAGAGCCTAAGAAATGACATAGGCTACTTTTAATCCCGAAATTCCCACGGGAAAATTGGGAATTTGCTTGGGAACAAGCTAAAAAATGTATTATTAGATAAGTATACTATATAGAACAAGTAAACACTAAGCAATGTAAGTAGGTACCAAAGATAAGGGAGAAAAAGTACTTTGAGATTAAAATAGATATAAAAATATCGATTTAATGTTCAACTCAATGACCTCTTGACTGTTTTGCTAGTGTAGGGTTCGAGGTCGATAATACTATGTTCGCCCAACCGAGAACTGAACCCGCTAAAAGTTAACTTTTGGGTCTTGGTGTAAAAAAATAATAATTATTCAATATACGACACAAATGAATCGCTTATCAAACGTCTAGAAGAATACAATACGTTAAATCAATTAAAAACATGGTATTATATCCTACTAGTCGACCCGGCGAACCCTATTGCTATTTTGTGCATAAATAAATACATAGTAGGTATAAAACAAAGTCGTTTCCCGCGTCTGTCGTATGTATGCTTAAATCTTTAAAAATATTCAACGGATTTTGATTCGGTTTTTTTTAATTGATAGAGTGATTAAAGAGGAAGGTTTATAATTATAATACATGCAAAAAATACTAATAGGTTAGGCGGTACGAAGTTCTCCGGGTCGACTAGTGTATTTATACTTATAAACCTTCCTCTTAAATCACTATCTATTAAAAAAAACGCATCAAAATCCGTTGCGTATTTTTTAAGATTTAAGCATACATATGGACAGACGCGGGAAGCGACTTCGTTTTATACTATGTATTGATGATACTGCATGAGGCGAGATGGTTCAGGTTCGTCCCCCAAGAATAATAATATTTTTTTTGTTATTGTAAGGCGGTGATACTCCCAACGAGTACCCAGCAGCCCCGTGGGAAGCCGCAGGGTTATGTGGGGTTCGCACCCACTACAACCCCGCCGGTGTCCATCTCGGCTGTTGGCAAGGGGGTCACGGGAGATCTGTTCGAGCTGGTTCATCTCCGTCGTTTTACTTCTGCTAAATGACTGCTTTCTGTGCGACGAGGGCATTATAATTTTGAACTGAAGACTGAAGTCCACAACTATAGTCGTACCTTATAACAATAATTCCCGAGTAAATAGCATTTAAGATAACACTGTGTCAGTCAATATGATTTAATAGCGAAATTCAGTTGTTTAGAGCTGTATTAATTGTGGTTGTGCTATGTTATTAAAATTTAATTAATTAAAATTAAAAATGAAGAATAAAAAAGTTAAAACTTCTGCATTGATAGTGCAAACTTTGGCAACGTTTTCGAGTAAGTACATTATTTCATTTGTGGGCACGGCGCATAGATCGAAGAACAGTTGGTCGCTGGGGCCGAAAAGTTCACTAGCAGCGACCACGAACCGGAAGACGCAGAGCAGGCAGACCCGCATAAGGTGGTCAGATCAGACGACCTGGTGAAGGCTGCGGGAATACACTGGATGAGGGTCGCTCAAGACCGGTCGTTGTGGCGTTCTGTGGGGGCGGCCTATGTCCAGCAGTGGACGTCTTTCGGCTGAAATTATGATGATGATGATGAATTCCATTTACGTATACGTATGTTACGGTAAAACGCCCACACAATGTTTATTTCATGTGGCGATCTTTTACAAAGACTTTACTTGGTATACGGGTCTCGTCCTTTACCTCGATGCTCGTTACCTCGATGCTCGTTACCTCGTTACCTCGGTGCTCGTTACCTCGATGCTCGTTACCTCGATGCTCGTTACCTCGATGCTCGTTACCTCATTGCTCGTTACCTCGATGCTCGTTACCTCGATGCTCGTTACCTCGATGCTCGTTACCTCGATGTTCGTTACCTCGATGCTCGTTACCTCGATGGTACGTATCGTCGATGAATCGTTACCTCGAAAGATCAATACCTTGATGGTCGTTTCGTCGATGGGTCGTTACCTCGAAAGATCAATACCTATATACAAAGTAAAATCCATATACTTTTTGTATCTTACTTTTTATGCAATAAAATGTATTGACTTCTTGCGCCTATAATTATGGTAAAAAGATATAAGTACCTAATATGCGATATTTTATGAAAATAAATTTCAGTTGCCTACCTTACTTCACTCACTGGCTTCGTGTACGCGTGGCCTTCCTACACCATTGAAAACTTCAAATCTAACAGCACCATGCTTTCTGAACCAATGAATTCCTGGCAGGTAAGTGAAAATCTAATTAGAATGAACTTGAAAAGTCAAAAATAATGTATTCAATAGAGGATACAAGATATCACTTATTGTAAGTTAATACTATTTACTCTGATTGGTATTGATACCTTATTCGGTAAAGTATCCTATACTGCGAGAGGCGAGGTAGTTCAGGGTGCCCACCAAACGGCTCAGACGACAATGGTCTCCTGGATACACCTCCGAACGAGCCCTCCTCTGTCAAATGATTCTACTCTCTTTCGCAATGATTTAATTTAACAGCGTAGAGAAGAAAGGGGTAACAAACTCTACTTTTACAATTTATCTCTCACTGTTGGACATTTCCTCAGATTGCTACTAGGGTAAAACATTTAGTGAGGATTTGGCAGGCGGGTTGGCGATCACAGGGTGGCTCTTCAAGTATTTCAACGAAGGACGCTGCTGCCCGTCCTTCAGCTGTTCCCTAAGTCGCCTTTTAACGTCACCCATGTTAGGAGATGGGGAGGTGGTAATCTTTACCGCCGATCACAACAACCACACGGCTAATGGTACTTATTATATCTTTCACATTCATCTTGTCTCCCCAGGTGTCTCTACTAGGCTCCTTAGTCAATCTAGGAGCATTAGTAGTGACGCCCCTCTGCGGACCCATAGTCGACTCTTTGGGGAGGAAGAAATCTGCTATTATGTTTGGATTGCCTTACGTGGTGAGTATAAGTGCGTTTACTTAAGAGTCCTGGTTCTATTCCTAGACGGGCCGAAATCTAAACTGGTACCTAGCATTAAACCGGGTGTCCCAAAAGGTTACGTAGTAAGGAAGGGGGTTGATAGGAGTCGCGGAGTTGAACATAACGATCGAAAGATCACCCGTGACCCCCTTGCCAACAGCCGAGATGGACACCGGCGGGGTTTTAGTGGGTGCGAACCCCACATAACCCTGCGACTCCCCCCGGGGTCGCAGGGTACTCGTTAGGAGTTTCCCCGCCTAAAAAAAAAAAAAAAAGGGGGTTGATAGGAAAAAAAAAATTAAGCATGCAAGTAGAAAAATCCCGCAAGTTGTAAACTTTTTAGTTTTTGCCATTGGGTATTAAAAAAATGCCATTTATTTTTTGATTTATTGATTTGATTTTAAATGCTTTTATTCAGTTTAACATTACATTATAAGTACATTGTTCCCCAAACAGCACAGCTGTTTTTCGGGGATGTTTACGCTCTTCAACAAACTTATTTATCGTTAAGTAAAAATTATATATTAAAAATTAAACGTTTAGTACCCAGAGTGTTTTTTTTTTCTGGTGACCCTTGTGATTACCCCTATCACCTTCCTTGGTATATTTGTATATGTAATTATGTATGGCACAGGGTTGAAGATCAATTTGCCTTACGTTATGGTAGCTTTGGAGTTCGAGTGCGAGCTGCGACTTGACTATGAATATCAGCCTAAGTGTCCGACTTACTCAGTGGAAGTGGAACAGTGGAAAATTCCACGAAATCAAAATGATCTTGTCGACATTTTAACATTATCTACTTTGTTCAGTAAATCTCTCGTTTTAAGCCTTTTATTGCTGTTTCGGAATACGCTGTTAAAGCCACCGTCACAAAAATGTAATACCTACCAGTGTTAAATTATTTAGTTTGCTATAAAAATAACTATTTACTGCTTGACTGCTCCGTGGCTCAGTTGGCAGTGATGTGGACTGAGTAAGCGTGAGCACCCGGGTTCGATTCCTGGGCGGGCGAATATTGATATGATGAATATCGATGTTTGTTTCCGGTCTGGGTGTGATGTTCGTCTCTGTGTGTGTTTCGGGCGCCCTAGATACAGGTTCATCCTAGTTAGGGGTTCTGAGTGTGATGTGTTATTATAATTATTATTATAATTACATCAATTGTTGTTTGTTTGTCTAGCTAAAACTCGAAAGGAAGAGAGATTAAGATTTTGGTTAGCTAATTTCCAAGTTGTAAGAAAATCTGATAATGAATTTACAGCAAAGGCTTCTTTATCTGGCTAGGCACGATCCTAGAAACAGGTTCCTACCCAGTTATGAGCTCTGTGTGATGCATTATATTTTATCATCATCATCAGCAGTAAGAGCCAGCAACACGCTAAGCAACACGGTCCTGTGCCAGTCTGATCGACTGCCTACCTTTACTATGTCATCAGACCATCGGGCTAATGGTCGGTCTGCCTATTTCACGTCGACCGTCTCTAGGCCACCACTCTGTGACCGATATTACGCCTTTTTTTTGTCATAGAAGGAAATGCCTTTGTGGGGCTCGCACCCACTAAAACCCCCCGGCGGCCGTCTTGGCGCTTTTGGGAAAGACCCCGGGAACCATACATTATTGGCGTCCGAAGTTCTTCACACGCTCAGCTGCTATCAGCTTCGTACTCGGGGAGGGCATGTTGTTCCCTCCCCAGTGCGCCTTTGGAGCTGCGGCAGCACAGTGCCACAAGCTGTGCCGCCGTCCATCTTGGGGCCGTTTGATGAGTGTTACGACAGGTCTTACGACAGGCAGATACCCTGCCTGTCGTAAGACCGTAGACCTATTTTTACGCCCGGACCTACAGGGCTTTCCGCTGTTACGCCTGGCCAAACGTCCTGCCTCCACCAGTCCACCTCCACCAGTCAACCTCCACCAGTCCACCTCCATCTCATACTTACAAAATTTAAATGTTACTCCCGTCTTCCAGATAGCATGGTCAATGATAATCATGGTGAACAGTGTGACGGTGATCTTGGCTGCGATGGTAGTCGCTGGTGTAGGAGCTGCTGGCCAGGTCGTCTCCTCCGTCTACATTGCTGAAATAGCCCAGGACTCCATTAGAGGTATTTCTTTTTAAGACTTTTTTTTGTATCCTGTTCCTCAGACTTTGGGCGGTCTTTAGCAACAGTGATTACGCCCTTAAAAATCCTTAAGTAGGTATCGATATCGATTAGGGTCTTAGCTTAAGACCGCCGCAAAAGCACGATACTAGCGCCAATCTGGAAAAATATTAATATTTTCTAAACCATGCCAAATTTTGGATGAACTTCAGGGCCCCTGACGCGAAAAACGTATCGTCAGTGCTAAGCTTTAAATATTTTTCCTGAAAAAGCCTTAAAAAAATGTCAGCAAGATTTATCTACTACATCAATATCCAACATTTTTGATTTCGACCATGGTTTAGACGATATTAATATTTTTCCAGTTTGGCGCTAGTGCGGTTCTTTTATCCAAAACTTTGTACTCTGCAGGTGGTCTAGCGTCAACGACCGTCTCAGGATATTTCTTCGGAGTGCTTTGCTCCTACTTCTTCGGCTGGTGGCTGAGCTACCACCAGGTCCTGTACACCCACCTGACTCTATCAGTGCTGTACATGGTGTTCCTCATTTTCCTTAAGGAATCACCAGTTTTCCTTATGACTAAAGGACGGGAGAAGGTAAATGATGAATTCTTAAGCCACTAGTCGCAGCCAATGAACGCGGCCACAAACTACGGACGGTTTTCTTCATACACTTATGTAGAATCAACGCAAACCGTTAGAGTCGCCGCTTTCTAGCCGCAAGCTGCGGGAGTCCCCAAGCTCTACCACTATACCACTAGCTTAGCGGCTGAATAGTGGCCCCATCTAGTGGCTTGACTGATCCACTAGTGGTCGCGTTTAGTAGCCGCTACAAACTGATAAATGCGCGCCCGATACCTAGTTTCACTTACAGAACACAATCGGAGCTGGTCTAAAGCGCTGAACAAAAAAAATTCTGGCAGTGTGGCAGTCTTGGATTCGTAAGCGACTGTAGACATTGTGCATTTCCCCAAATTAATTGGAGCCATCCGTGCTTATCAGTAAACTGCAGGATGGGATCCATGGATGCTCCATCAACTCCGTTATTTTTGATAGCTTTATCTTAGAGGGTCGATATTTGTGGCGTTGCCAGAGGAGGTAGAATATCGAGAACTTGACATGAGCTAAGATGGTGATTAAAATTTCAGGAAGCAGCAGAATCGATAGCTTTCTACAGAAGGGTGTCCGTCACCAGCAAGGAAGTGGAGCTGGAGATCGGCAAGATCAAGCTTCAGCTGGATCCGAGGATCGACCAGATCCTGCATGGGGAAACAGCTGGTAAAAACATATTACACATTTACCTACGAGAAGTGGAGAGAGAAGAGGCCTATGGACAGCAGTGTGCTCTTACAGGCTGATGATAATGATGATGATACATTTACCTACTACATTTAAGTAATAATAACACATCACACTCAGAGCCCCTAACTAGGAAGAACCTGTATCTAGAGTACCCGAAACACACACAGAGACGAACATCACACACAGACCGGAAACAAACATCAATATTCATCATATCAAAGTTCGCCCCGCCCGGGAATCGGACCCGGGTGCACACACTTACTCAGTCCACATCACTGCCAACTGAGCCACGGAGCAGTCGCTTCTTTCGCATTTATTTTTTGCAGATTCATAAATGTTTATTTTAATTTCAATGATTTCGAATGTTTGTCGTAGTCCAGGCAAGGTTTTAACTGTGAAAAATATGCTAAAGTAACTATTCTACGTGAACGAAATCATATAACTATATTGTAGTTGAAAATAAATTGTTTTTGGGTCTTGAATGTTTTTTTAAAAACTGTAATCCAGTAAGAAGAGGTCCATTTTAGTGGGACACAATTTAAACGAACTAAAATGAGTGAGGCCCTCTAAAGCTGCATCTATCATCAGCACATAGGTGGAATAACTGAATTTATAAAAAAGAAAAGAGTGAGTGAGTTTTTAAAGTAAGATGATTCCGTGCTTCGGAAGGCACGTTAAGCCGTTGGTCCCGGCCGCAGTAGTGGTCGTTATAACCGCGGCGACAAGCTGGCCCCGCCTCACGTTGGTAATAAAGCATAAACTCGGCTAAACGTGGGTCTGGCTCTTGAGCTGGTAAAATACTTTCAGAAGGCGATTTAGAATCTGCAGAAGATTTATTGGAGAAGAAGAAAGAAGAGAATTTAGAAGAGCAGCACAAAATATCCTCTTGGAAATTCTTGAGTAAGTGTAAAAAATGTTTTTTTTTTTTACATTTATTATCTAACTATTAGTGTGGCAAGATCTTTTGAAACAGCTAATTCCTAAGTTTCCGTTCCTGTGGGATTTTTGCGATTAAAAGTAGCCCATGTACAGTCACGGACTAGGAGGCCGTAACAGATTTGTCTATGGTTTCGTCAGCCCTAGACTGTATTGCCAAAGAACAAGAGCTATTTTGCAATACAGAAAAACCGGAAGTGTTACGCCGATCGTGTCCGCCACTGTACCTATGTCTTTTCTCAGGCTCTAGCTAGACTTTCTATGTCTGTGTACCAAATTTCAATTAAATTGGTTCAGTAGTTTTGGCTTGAAAGCGCGACAGACTAAGAATTAAGACTTACTTTCACCTTTCACATTTCTTTCTTACTAAATCTAAACCAATTTGCAGTGCAATCAGAATCATCAAAGCGTGCCATAGCAACAGTCCTAATACTGATGGTCCTGTCAATCATGATGGGTTCAGTCATACTCCAAGTCTACGCTGAACCTCTTCTGAAGGAGGCAGCTCCATCCATACCCTCGAATATTGCAGCCATTCTACTGGGTGTGGACTTTTTCGTTGCCAGCCTCCTTTGTGGGCTTTTGGTTGATAAATTTGGGAGGAGGGTGAGTAAGCTTAATTTTTAACTCCCGACGAAAAATCAGAGGCGTGTTATAATTTTAACATGTATATCTGTCTGTCTGTGTATCTGTCTGTGGCATCGTAGAGCCAAAACGCGCAATGAACCGAATTTCGTTAAGTTTTTTTTTTGTATCATAGATAATTAAAATTTCAGCCCAAGCGTTCTTAGCCATGCTTCATGAAAACCTGTTCAGCCGTTTGAAGATTATTAGCTCTGTTCTACTTGATGAGGGGATCTAATTAACTTCCTTATGTCCGATCGATTCGAAATTTGGTACCGTGTTACATCAATTTCAATAATATTGAAAGTTAGTTCAAGTTTAGTATGGCTGGTTAGGGAGTTTTTTAAAGTTTTGTTAAGTATATATAAAAAAAGGAAATAGCCTCAATTCCAACATTTTCAACATTCCCTGGCCACAACCAGGATTCGATAAAAAGAAGCAATGTGTTCTTTGAGTTAAATTATCTAACATTCCATCCAGGTAAATAAAAAATTCCACCCCTTATATCTCGATACCTTTAAGTTATACTCGTATTGGAAATGCCATGCACCCTCGTAACCCTTTTCCAGACCCTGACAACCTATTCAGCCCTGGCTTCAGGAGTCTGCACCCTACTCCTGGGGGTTCAGCTCCAGCTGGCCATCTTCCCACCCTGGGTGACTGTGCTGCTCATAGCTGCTTACAGCTTTATCTACACCATGGGAGCTGCTGCTGTACCTTTCGTTTTGACTGCTGAACTCTTTTTGCCCGAGGTATAATCTATCCCTGTTATTCATAAAAAGTTAAAGACCATTTTAGTTGTTTGACGTATGTCAATTTAGACTGGATGTCTCGTATTTACCATACAACAAACCAGAGAAGTAGACCTCCAGAAAAGCTACTTAAAATCTACTGTATCTTTATGAATAATACGGTATCTCTATAACTTTTGACTGCTCCGTGGCTCGGTTGGCAGTGATGTGGACTGAGTAAGCGTGTGCACCCGGGTTCGAATCCCGGGAGGGGCGAATATTGATATGATAAATATCGATGTTTGTTTCCGGTCTAGGTGTAATGTTCGTCTCTGTTTATGTTTCGGGAACCCTAGATACAGGTTCTTCCTAGCTAGGGGCTCTGAGTGTGATGTGAACAATGTAAGCTGCTGCCCGTCCTTAGGGTGTTCCCTTAGTCGCCTTTTACGACACCCACGGGAGAAGCTTAAGCTGACGAGTAGCACTTCAAAGTGTCAAAAGTACGAGATGACTCGAGTCAGTCTAATTTATACTCGAAATCGACTTGTCCGAGTTCAAACTAGCGAGTAGCCTCCAAACAGTCATAAAGTGGTAATTCTATGCTGACACTGCTGACACTATGGGCGAGTAGCCTCCAAAACAGTGTCTGAATGCCAGTCAAAGAGTGGTAATTCTATGCTGACACTGGTGACACTATGCTGACACTGGTGACACTATGGTGACACTGCTGACACTGGTGACACTATGGTGACACTGGTGACACTGGTGACACTATGGTGACACCACAGAACAAGTAAGACTGTTCTCTGTGGGTAACTTCGTGAGCGTCAATCGTCATCAATCAATCAATACATAGTATAAAACAAATTCCCGCGTCTGTCCCTATGTACGCTTATATCTTTCAAACTATGCAGCGGAGTTAAGATGCGGTTTTTTTTAAAAGATACAGTGATTAAAGAGTAAGGTTTGTATGTATAATACGTGCACAACATAGTAATAGGTAATGCGGTACGAAGTTCGCCGGGTCGACTAGTTACGAAATAAAAATCATGATTTCTTCCCCTCAGGTCCGTGGAATTTGCAACAGCATGAGCACAGCATGTATGTGGATCGTCAACTTCCTTACCCTAGTGATCTTCAACCCAGTAGTGGAATGGGCTGGGTTGGGCCCTGTCTTCTATTTCTTCGCTGCGGTCTGTGTGACCAGCGCTTTCTATAGCTATTTCTGTCTTCCCGAGACAAAGGGCTTGTCGGCTGTTGAGATTCAAGTTCTTTTTATTAAGAAGAAGAAGTAAGAAGAACTTTTAAGTTTTTAGAGGAGTCATTTAGTAGGTAATAAATTGTTTTCCGCCCTAAAAAAAATAATAGGGTAAGCTGAACCATTAAAAAAAAAACATTGACGTCAGCTGATCAAGCCAAAATGTATGGGACTGTTCATTTTATTTTATTTAACCAGAATGCATTTAATGAGTTTAAAAAATTATAATTACTATACTGAAAAAGAACAAGTGAATAAAATTGTGTTTCTTAATTGAAAATGTGTTTTTATTTTGGAATCACTAGTATTTGAGAAAAGCCTCAATCAGAAAGGTAGACACAGATTCAAATAGGTATATAACTAAAATTTACATAAAACTAAATTGTTTTCCAATAATAATTTAAAGCTTATCTTAGAATTATTTCATTGGCAAATTTAATCACAAAAATATTTCAAAAAATATATTATACTTTTGAGCAACGTGACTTCTCGTTGATTTATATAGTTTTAAATAGGTTAGTTTTTAAAATAACAACTTAAGTTTAGTTATTGTGATAGCCTTGGTAATATAATATTTTTTCAAAATTCTAAAAACTGTAGCCTCCTAAATTAAATGCAAAAAAGTAACTCTATAAACATAATTTTAGTCTTTCTTTGTTTGCTGTGCTGTCAGTAGAGCAGCCAGCACATTAACTTAAACAACTACCGTGATTCGAACTATTTCTACATAGATCCAGATGGTTTTATAAAAACTGGGTAAATTGAAACAATGGCTACTCAAGTTAATCTAAAACTAAAATTAAGCCTAGGTCTGATATTCATATATCCTAAGTATGCTGATCTGATATTCACTTAAATATTCGCATCTTATTAACTATAGTTTTTATATTCTTAATTCTATTTACACAATCACAGCCTTATCTTGTTTTGGACTAAATCATCATACAATTTCTGGGTAAGTGGGACATATTCCCCACTTTTCTGATCCATGAAGTAGATTGGATCATTGCACTTGGGATCATAATTTTGTTCTATTAACTCTTTCTTTTTCAATTTAAAAGTGGCTGTGAGTGGTGACTCGGGAAGGATCCTTATGAATAAGGGCCTGGCGTATGCCGGAAGGTTCGAGCGAAGACCTTTTGATAAAGCTGAGAGGTCAACTTTGTTTTCTGCGTCGGCAATGGCTGCCATTCCTGCTTTACCTTCTATGTTTGGTATCTGGAAAATATAAAGGTAGAGATTTTTGTGGCGGCTTCATGGTTGATTTGAGGATGGATTTGTGATTGAGGCATCTCAACTATCTTCGTACAGTGTTATATTATTCAGGCTGGTTTGTACAGCTTTGGACTTTTGGTTTCTCGTTCGCTTGCCTGGAGCATGGGGGACGACCCTGAACCACCTTGCTTGATTCGGGGAAGTTTTTAATTAATTTAACGAATTCAATTGTTGTTGACAAGACTTTTAATAAGAAATGCCTTGTGTCACATCATGAACTAATCTTTCAAATTTTAACTATGCAATCAACTTGACTGCTCCGTGGCTCAGTTGGCAGTGATGTGGACTGAGTAAGCGTGTGCACCCGGGTTCGATTCCCGGGCGGGGCGAATATTGATATGATGAATATCGATGTTTGTTTCCGGTCTGGGTGTGATGTTCGTCTCTGTGTATGTTTCGGGCACCCTAGATACAGGTTCTTCCTAGTTAGGGGCTCTGAGTGTGATGTGTTATTTATTTATTATTTATTATTATTAACTGTAGGTCTTTATTAAGTGCGTTTTTTTTTTTAAATCCAAATGTGTTTCTTACCGAGACCCCATAAACCACTGCATCTTTTAGACCAACGAGATTGCTGATCACTCCCTCCACTTCGGCTGTCGATACGTTTTCACCACGCCATCTAGTAAAGGAAATAACAAACATTATGAGGGCTAAATACATGTAAATATTTTTATACGCTTACTTGCAAGGATAGATAATTCTAGTATTAAAACAACGCTAAGAAATCGACAAAAGTCATCCCTTTTGATGCACTAAGATGCACGATAATTACACATTTCCCCAATTCATTCTCAAAATTACCCAAACACTCACCTAAAAGTGTCCCCAGTCCGGTCCTTGAAATAGAAGTACCCAAAGTGGTCCATGACTAGGATATCCCCAGTATTGAAGTAACAGTCCCCAGAGACCTTAACATCTCTGACCATTTTCTTCTCTGAAGCGGTCTTGTCTGCGTAGCCTGAGAATTGCAGGATCGCCTTCTTGGAGTCTATCTTGCCCAGGAGAAGACCTGAAGTGAATAAAAACTAAGATAAATATTATGAGATTCTCAATATTTCAATGATTGATTATTTTTAAGGTGCGCTACAATTTTTAACTACTTAAGGCAAAGGCAAGATTAAGGTCAAAATAAAGAAGGGATGTCCAACGCGAAACTGCTCTGACCTACTAAAACAAAGGCTACGTGTCGTGTCATATCACAAGAGAGGTCAAGCAATTGGCGTGGAAACGGGAGGAATGGAAGAGGCTCCGCTGGCAAGAGTTACATTTTTAAGCTTACAGATGAAGAAGATATTGGTACCACATAACCTACCAGGTTCATGAGGTCCGCACGTAATACATTTGCCATCACTGCCTCTCAAGATCTCTCCCGTGATTTCATCGCATCTAGAAAAAAAATGTTTTACTAAAACTAGAGGTACCACCACGTTAAAGTATGTAATAATTCGGTCTAGAAGTTTAGCTGCTACGGTGGTACATGCATTCAGTAATAGTGATCGAAATAATCATTAAAAAAAAGGTTTAACACGATTCCCAAAAGGATGGCATCACAAAAAAAAATGTATTCAAAGCTTATTAAAAATGTGGATCACTTTACCCAGAGTGGGTATTATTGAGCCTTCAAAATGTTTAATGCATTTAAGTATTTACTTAGGTCTGCATTACAAATAACAATAACATACTTGACCAAAGTGAGTGGGTATATTGAAGAGACCAGACGACTTAGAAATCCAATGGCACCGACTTTTGAGTCTAGATTAACTGAAAATTAAATAAAACAGTAAATAAGTATTTAGAGTATATATCACCCCATCTCCTCCCATGGGTGTAAAAGGCGACTAAGGGAACAGCCGAAGGACGGGCAGCAGCGTCCTTCGTTGAAATACTTGAAGAGCCACACTGCGATCGCCAACCCGCCTGTCAAGCGTGGCGATTACGGCAAACTCCCTCCACAATGTTATCCTACTAGCAATCTGTTAGGGAGACCTATGTCCAGCAGTGGACGTCTATCGGATTGAGCACACCTCGGACACTAGCGATCAAATGTATGAAGCAAACGCGTTGCTTCGCACACAGTCTAAGCTCGTGTACGTGCACGCGTATCATGCTTGTGTGAGTGAGATGAGACGTGCTGCTTGTACTGAGCGTCACTGAGAGGTAACCGAGCGCGGGGGCCGCACTTGCTGCGGGAGTATCCATACTGTACGTAAAACACTTTCCTATACTGTTGTCTCACCTCGGACAATTTATAGAACAAATTTGTACTAAGCGGTAACTGAGAGGTGACCGAGCGCGGAGCCGCACTTGCTGAGGGAGGCAGGGAGTGCCCATACTGAATAGTACTATAGTGTGTTGTGGTTGTAGTGTACAGTCACGGACTACAGAAAAATCGGAAGTGTTACGCCGATCGTGTCCGCCACTGTACTTACCAAGGTTACTATTTCCTTCAGTAGCTCCATAGAACTCCACAACTCTTTCAATCTTGAACCTTTGAACGAACTGTTCCCAGATCTGTGGTCTCAAGCCATTGCCCATTATGACCTTAACCCTATGGGTGTTGTCTGCAGGACCTGGAGGGACGGAAAGAAGGTAGCGGCATATCTCTCCTATGTACTGGGCTGCCTGTGAATGAATGAATGAATGATCTTTTTAGATAGGTAGTTAAATACTTCATGCCACACAAGAAATAAATTCGCATGCAACGGGGTCGCCCAAAGCTTGTCACTTAAAGCAATTTCTTCCAGGCAATCCACATCTATCTTATATATATAAAAATCAATTTTGGTTCGTTTGTTTCGGTAAAACGAGAAAACAGCTTGGCCGATTTAGTTTTTGTAATGTCTGTCACAGTCCAGAAGGCCTATTACGGCTGCTTTTGCAATATTACTTTTAGTCCTTAAAGTGTCAAAGTCAATACAAAAAAAAAACGCAAAGAGGACGCAAAGTAATATTGCAAAAGCGGCCGTAATAGGGCCTCAGAAAAAAATTAAAAGTTAAAAGCGGATGGAAATATTGCGAGGTCGATAGTAAAAGTAACAATTTATTTTGAGCGTATAAAATTCTAAAGCGATCGTAGAGACAGCAGCTAACTAGTCTATACCAATATTATAAAGAAGAAAGATTTGTTTGTTTGTTTGTTTGTTTGTTTGTTTGTAACGAATAGGCTCTGGAAATACTGAACCGATTTGAAAAATTCTTTCACTGGTAGGAAGCTACACTAACCCCGAGTGTCATAGGCTATATAAGACTTTCAAAAAAATTAGGGATCCTTACCTAAACTTAAATAAAGTAATCCAAGGTGCAATATTTTTTCCGTTGTTTACATATTTTGACAGGTGGTTTGTTGTTGTTGTTTGTTTTTTTATTCGGCCATTCTGGGCAGTCAAAAGAACATAGTCTATAGAGTCAAGTCTTTTGTAGTATGTTATATTCTATGGCGTAACGAAGTAAGCCGGGAAAGCTCGTTTATAATATTTTGGCTCCCCATGCCAACTTACCGTACACTGATACTTAGCAGCATCGCTCCAATAGTTCGAAGCAGAGAACTTGTTTCTAAGCACCACGGTGCAACCAAACACCAGGGCCTGACCTGCCCCCAGCACCCCCCCAGCCGTGTGGTGGAGGGGGAGGGGGTTGTAGACTATATCCGAAGTTGTGAGACGGGCTGAGGCGTGTACCCCTGAGGGTATAAGGAGGTACCTGTGAGGATAGAAAGATAGTTAAAAAAAAAATCTTCGCATAAAGTACTTGAGTAAAAAGTGCGTAGGGAGACAGGAATATAGATTTCGATCCACAATGTGGTACTTTATGTACAGTGGCGGACACGGTCGGTGTAACACTTCCGGTTTTTCTGTATTGCAAAATAGCTCTTGTTCTTTGGTAAAACAGATTAGGGCTGACGAAACCATAGGCAAATCTGTTACGGCCTCCTAGTCCGCCACTGTACCTTTGCAATTATTGGCTTGGTTAATATTGAGGCTGAATATTAGACTTTCTAGCATTCTATAGGATTAAACATCGATCCTGCCTGTATTGTGGTAACTAATCGAACAAAGTTATAAAAAGTATACAAAAATTGTTGTTAGCGGGGCGCTGCGAGAAATTTTATTTTTAATTTTTTCAAGAAAGTATACTGAGTGTTTCTGACAAGGCGGTCATAAATCAAAGGAGGGATTCTGCTCACCATAACTAACAACTTTCCCAAAGCAACATGGGTCAAAATCTCAAAAAAAACAGCTGTTCCATACATTGGTTCGATCAGCTGACGGGGTCAATGTACGGGACGGCTGATTTTTGTTTTGAGATTTTGACCCATGTTGCTTTGAGAAACTTGTTAGGTATGGTGAGCAGAATCCCTCCTTTGATTTATTACCGCCTTGTCAGAAACACCCTGTAGAAGATACACTATAATAATAATAAAATAAATTCTTATAGTCTCCCGCGCTCGGTCACCTCTCAGTTACCGCTCAGTACAAATAAAGCAGCGTCGCACGACCTGTGTGAAGTTAGCGGCCAAAAGTAGCGGCCAACCTATAACCCTACGATTTAAGAATGTCATCAATTTTTTTTGTTTTTTTTTTAATTTAAAGCAAATACGCTTACAAAAATATATTTAAACATTACGAATAGATCAAATTAATAAATTAAAATGAGTTTTATGTCAAAATTTTAATTCTTATTTTAAAAAAAGGTTATAAATGGTTAAAAAAAAATCTAAATTTCAGAAACGAGACCGAGTACCACTCTAAGTGTTTCAGGATAGCTATAATATATGATAGAGCTCATTTAAAGACCATTTTGGAAGACCTAGCATGGGGAACAGATACCTTTATAAGCCATCAGCCATTTGTTAAAAAAATAATTTATAATTTCAGCTGTTTAAAAAAATTCAGTCTTCAGAAACCAGGCCGAGTACCACTCTAGGTGTTTCAGGATAGCTAGAATATATGATAGAGCTCATTTTTAGACCATTTTGGAAGACCTAGCATGGGGAACAGTCATTGATATAAGCCATCAGCCATTTGTTAAAAAAATATTTTATAATTTCAGCTGTTTAAAAAATTCAGTCTTCAGAAACCAGGCCGAGTACACTCTAAGTGTTTCAGGATAGGTAGAATATATGATAGAGCTCATTTAAAGACCATTTTGGAAGACCTAGCATGGGGAACAGTCATCGATATAAGCTATCAGCCATTTGTTAAAAAATATTTTATAATTCAAGCTGTTTAAAAAAATTCAGTCTTCAGAAACCAGGCCGAGTACCACTCTATGTGTTTCAGGATAGGTAGAACATATGATAGAGCTCATTTTAAGACCATTTTGGAAGACCTAGCATGGGGAACAGTCATCGATATAAGCCATCAGCCATTTGTTAAAAAAATAATTTATAATTTCAGCTGTTTAAAAAAATTCAGTCTTCAGAAACCAGGCCGAGTACACTCTAAGTGTTTCAGGATAGGTAGAATATATGATAGAGCTCATTTAAAGACCATTTTGGAAGACCTAGCATGGGGAACAGTCATCGATATAAGCTATCAGCCATTTGTTAAAAAATATTTTATAATTCAAGCTGTTTAAAAAAATTCAGTCTTCAGAAACCAGGCCGAGTACCACTCTATGTGTTTCAGGATAGGTAGAACATATGATAGAGCTCATTTTAAGACCATTTTGGAAGACCTAGCATGGGGAACAGTCATCGATATAAGCCATCAGCCATTTGTTAAAAAAATATTTTATAATTTCAGCTGTTTAAAAAAATTCAGTCTTCAGAAACCAGGCCGAGTACCACTCTAAGTGTTTCAGGATAGGTAGAATATATGATAGAGCTCATTTAAAGACCATTTTAGAAGACCTAGCATGGGGAACAGTCATCGATATAAGCCATCAGCCATTTGTTAAAAAAATATTTTATAATTTCAGCTGTTTAAAAAATTCAGTCTTCAGAAACCAGGCCGAGTACCACTCTTAGTGTTTCAGGATAGGTAGAATATATGATAGAGCTCATTTTAAGACCATTCTGGAAGAACAAGCATGGGGATCTGATACCTTTATAAGCCATCAGCCATTTGTAAAAAAAAAAAATTATAATTTCAGCTGTTTAAAAAAATTCAGTCTTCAGAAACTAGGCCGAGTACCACTCTAAGTGTTTCAGAATAGGTAGAATATATGATAGAGCTCATTTTAAGACCATTTTGGAAGACCTAGCATGGGGATCAGATACCTTTATAAGCCATCAGCCATTTGTTAAAAAAATAATTTATAATTTCAGCTGTTTAAAAAAATTCAGTCTTCAGAAACCAGGCCGAGTACCACTCTAGGTGTTTCAGGATAGCTAGAATATATGATAGAGCTCATTTTTAGACCATTTTGGAAGACCTAGCATGGGGAACAGTCATCGATATAAGCCATCAGCCATTTGTTAAAAAAATATTTTATAATTTCAGCTGTTTAAAAAAATTCAGTCATCAGAAACCAGGCTGAGTACCACTCTAAGTGTTTCAGAATAGGTAGAATATATGATAGAGCTCATTTTAAGACCATTTTGGAAGACCTAGCATGGGGAACAGTCATCGATATAAGCCATCAGCCATTTGTTAAAAAAATATTTTATAATTTCAGCTGTTTAAAAAAATTCAGTCTTCAGAAACCAGGCCGAGTACCACTCTAAGTGTTTCAGAATAGGTAGAATATATGATAGAGCTCATTTTAAGACCATTTTGGAAGACCTAGCATGGGGAACAGTCATCGATATAAGCCATCAGCCATTTGTTAAAAAAATATTTTATAATTTCAGCTGTTTAAAAAAATTCAGTCTTCAGAAACCAGGCCGAGTACCACTCTAAGTGTTTCAGGATAGCTAGAATATATGATAGAGCTCATTTAAAGACCATTTTAGAAGACCTAGCATGGGGAACAGTCATCGATATAAGCCATCAGCCATTTGTTAAAAAAATATTTAATAATTTCAGTTGTTTAAAAAAATTCAGTCTTCAGGAACCAGGCCGAGTACCACTCTATGTGTTTCAGAATAGGTAGAATATATGATAGAGCTTATTTTAAGACCATTTTGGAAGACCTAGCATGGGGAACAGTCATCGATATAAGCCATCAGCCATTTGTTAAAAAAATAATTTATAATTTCAGCTGTTTAAAAAATTCAGTCTTCAGAAACCAGGCCGAGTACCACTCTAAGTGTTTCAGGATAGGTAGAATATATGATAGAGCTCATTTAAAGACCATTCTGGAAGAACAAGCATGGGGATCTGATACCTTTATAAGCCATCAGCCATTTGTAAAAAAAATAATTTATAATTTCAGCTGTTTAAAAAAATTCAGTCTTCAGAAACCAGGCCGAGTACCACTCTAAGTGTTTCAGGATAGGTAGAATATATGATAGAGCTCATTTTAAGACCATTTTGGAAGACCTAGCATGGGGATCAGATACCTTTATAAGCCATCAGCCATTTGTTAAAAAAAAAAAATATAATTTCAGCTGTTTAAAAAAATTCAGTCTTCAGAAACCAGGCCGAGTACCACTCTAGGTGTTTCAGGATGGCTAGAATATATGATAGAGCTCATTTTTAGACCATTTTGGAAGACCTAGCATGGGGAACAGTCATCGATATAAGCCATCAGCCATTTGTTAAAAAAATATTTTATAATTTCAGCTGTTTAAAAAAATTCAGTCTTCAGAAACCAGGCTGAGTACCACTCTAAGTGTTTCAGAATAGGTAGAATATATGATAGAGCTCATTTTAAGACCATTTTGGAAGACCTAGCATGGGGAACAGTCATCGATATAAGCCATCAGCCATTTGTTAAAAAAATATTTTATAATTTCAGCTGTTTAAAAAAATTCAGTCTTCAGAAACCAGGCCGAGTACCACTCTAAGTGTTTCAGAATAGGTAGAATATATGATAGAGCTCATTTTAAGACCATTTTGGAAGACCTAGCATGGGGAACAGTCATCGATATAAGCCATCAGCCATTTGTTAAAAAAATATTTTATAATTTCAGTTGTTCAAAAAAATTCAGTCTTCAGGAACCAGGCCGAGTACCACTCTATGTGTTTCAGAATAGGTAGAATATATGATAGAGCTCATTTTAAGACCATTTTGGAAGACCTAGCATGGGGAACAGTCATCGATATAAGCCATCAGCCATTTGTTAAAAAAATATTTTATAATTTCAGCTGTTTAAAAAATTCAGTCTTCAGAAACCAGGCCGAGTACCACTCTTAGTGTTTCAGGATAGGTAGAATATATGATAGAGCTCATTTTAAGACCATTCTGGAAGAACAAGCATGGGGATCTGATACCTTTATAAGCCATCAGCCATTTGTAAAAAAAATAATTTATAATTTCAGCTGTTTAAAAAAATTCAGTCTTCAGAAACTAGGCCGAGTACCACTCTAAGTGTTTCAGGATAGGTAGAATGTATGATAGAGCTCATTTTAAGACCATTTTGGAAGACCTAGCATGGGGATCAGATACCTTTATAAGCCATCAGCCATTTGTTAAAAAAATAATTTATAATTTCAGCTGTTTAAAAAAATTCAGTCTTCAGAAACCAGGCCGAGTACCACTCTAGGTGTTTCAGGATAGCTAGAATATATGATAGAGCTCATTTTTAGACCATTTTGGAAGACCTAGCATGGGGAACAGTCATCGATATAAGCCATCAGCCATTTGTTAAAAAAATATTTTATAATTTCAGCTGTTTAAAAAAATTCAGTCTTCAGAAACCAGCCCGAGTACCACTCTAAGTGTTTCAGGATAGGTAGAATATATGATAGAGCTCATTTTAAGACCATTTTGGAAGACCTAGCATGGGGAACAGTCATCGATATAAGCCATCAGCCATTTGTTAAAAAAATATTTTATAATTTCAGCTATTTAAAAAAATTCAGTCTTCAGAAACCAGGCCGAGTACCACTCTAAGTGTTTCAGAATAGGTAGAATATATGACAGAGCTCATTTTAAGACCATTTTGGAAGACCTAGCATGGGGAACAGTCATCGATATAAGCCATCAGCCATTTGTTAAAAAAATAATTTATAATTTCAGCTGTTTAAAAAAATTCAGTCTTCAGAAACCAGGCCGAGTACCACTCTAGGTGTTTCAGGATAGCTAGAATATATGATAGAGCTCATTTTTAGACCATTTTGGAAGACCTAGCATGGGGAACAGTCATCGATATAAGCCATCAGCCATTTGTTAAAAAAATATTTTATAATTTCAGCTATTTAAAAAAATTCAGTCTTCAGAAACCAGCCCGAGTACCACTCTAAGTGTTTCAGGATAGGTAGAATTTATGATAGAGCTCATTTTAAGACCATTTTGGAAGACCTAGCATGGGGAACAGTCATCGATATAAGCCATCAGCCATTTGTTAAAAAAATATTTTATAATTTCAGCTGTTTAAAAAAATTCAGTCTTCAGAAACCAGGCCGAGTACCACTCTAAGTGTTTCAGAATAGGTAGAATATATGACAGAGCTCATTTTAAGACCATTTTGGAAGACCTAGCATGGGGAACAGTCATCGATATAAGCCATCAGCCATTTGTTAAAAAAATATTTTATAATTATAGCTGTTTAAAAAAATTCAGTCTTCAGAAACCAGCCCGAGTACCACTCTAGGTGTTTCAGGATAGCTAGAATATATGATAGAGCTCATTTTAAGACCATTTTGGAAGACCTAGCATGGGGAACAGTCATCGATACAAGCCATCAGCCATTTGTTAAAAAAATATTTAATAATTTCAGTTGTTTAAAAAAATTCAGTCTTCAGGAACCAGGCCGAGTACCACTCTATGTGTTTCAGAATAGGTAGAATATATGATAGAGCTCATTTTAAGACCATTTTGGAAGACCTAGCTTGGGGAACAGTCATCGATATAAGCCATCAGCCATTTGTTATAAAAAATATTTTATAATTTCAGCTGTATAAAAAAATTCAGTCTTCAGAAACCAGGCCGAGTACCACTCTAAATGTCTTCAGAAACCAGGCCGAGTACCACTCTAGGTGTTTCAGGATAGCTAGAATATATGATAGAGCTCATTTTAAGACCATTTTGGAAGACCTAGCATGGGGAACAGTCATCGATATAAGCCATCAGCCATTTGTTAAAAAAATATTTTATAATTTCAGCTGTTTAAAAAAATTCAGTCTTCAGAAACCAGCCCGAGTACCACTCTAAGTGTTTCAGGATAGGTAGAATTTATGATAGAGCTCATTTTAAGACCATTTTGGAAGACCTAGCATGGGGAACAGTCATCGATATAAGCCATCAGCCATTTGTTAAAAAAATATTTTATAATTTCAGCTGTTTAAAAAAATTCAGTCTTCAGAAACCAGCCCGAGTACCACTCTAGGTGTTTCAGGATAGCTAGAATATATGATAGAGCTCATTTTTAGACCATTTTGGAAGACCTAGCATGGGGAACAGTCATCGATATAAGCCATCAGCCATTTGTTAAAAAAATAATTTATAATTTCAGCTGTTCAAAAAAATTCAGTCTTCAGGAACCAGGCCGAGTACCACTCTATGTGTTTCAGAATAGGTAGAATATATGATAGAGCTCATTTTAAGACCATTTTGGAAGACCTAGCATGGGGAACAGTCATCGATATAAGCCATCAGCCATTTGTTAAAAAAATAATTTATAATTTCAGCTGTTTAAAAAATTCAGTCTTCAGAAACCAGGCCGAGTACCACTCTAAGTGTTTCAGGATAGGTAGAATATATGATAGAGCTCATTTTAAGACCATTCTGGAAGAACAAGCATGGGGATCTGATACCTTTATAAGCCATCAGCCATTTGTAAAAAAAATAATTTATAATTTCAGCTGTTTAAAAAAATTCAGTCTTCAGAAACTAGGCCGAGTACCACTCTAAGTGTTTCAGGATAGGTAGAATATATGATAGAGCTCATTTTAAGACCATTTTGGAAGACCAAGAATGGGGATCAGATACCTTTATAAGCCATCAGCCATTTGTTAAAAAAATAATTTATAATTTCAGCTGTTTAAAAAAATTCAGTCTTCAGAAACCAGGCCGAGTACCACTCTAGGTGTTTCAGGATAGCTAGAATATATGATAGAGCTCATTTTAAGACCATTTTGGAAGACCTAGCATGGGGAACAGTCATCGATATAAGCCATCAGCCATTTGTTAAAAAAATATTTTATAATTTCAGCTGTTTAAAAAAATTCAGTCTTCAGAAACCAGGCCGAGTACCACTCTAAGTGTTTCAGAATAGGTAGAATATATGACAGAGCTCATTTTAAGACCATTTTGGAAGACCTAGCATGGGGAACAGTCATCGATATAAGCCATCAGCCATTTGTTAAAAAAATATTTTATAATTTCAGCTGTTTAAAAAAATTCAGTCTTCAGAAACCAGCCCGAGTACCACTCTAGGTGTTTCAGGATAGCTAGAATATATGATAGAGCTCATTTTAAGACCATTTTGGAAGACCTAGCATGGGGAACAGTCATCGATATAAGCCATCAGCCATTTGTTAAAAAAATATTTAATAATTTCAGTTGTTTAAAAAAATTCAGTCTTCAGGAACCAGGCCGAGTACCACTCTATGTGTTTCAGAATAGGTAGAATATATGATAGAGCTCATTTTAAGACCATTTTGGAAGACCTAGCTTGGGGAACAGTCATCGATATAAGCCATCAGCCATTTGTTATAAAAAATATTTTATAATTTCAGCTGTTTAAAAAAATTCAGTCTTCAGAAACCAGGCCGAGTACCACTCTAGGTGTTTCAGGATAGCTAGAATATACGATAGAGCTCATTTTAAGACCATTTTGGAAGACCTAGCATGGGGAACAGTCATCGATATAAGCCATCAGCCATTTGTTAAAAAAATATTTAATAATTTCAGTTGTTTAAAAAAATTCAGTCTTCAGGAACCAGGCCGAGTACCACTCTATGTGTTTCAGAATAGGTAGAATATATGATAGAGCTCATTTTAAGACCATTTTGGAAGACCTAGCTTGGGGAACAGTCATCGATATAAGCCATCAGCCATTTGTTAAAAAAATATTTTATAATTTCAGCTGTTTAAAAAAATTCAGTCTTCAGAAACCAGGCCGAGTACCACTCTAAGTGTTTCAGGATAGGTAGAATATATGATAGAGCTCATTTTGAGACCATTCTGGAAGACCTAGCATGGGGATCAGATACCTTTATAAGCCATCAGCCATTTGTTAAAAAAATATTTTATAATTTCAGCTGTTTAAAAAAAATCAGCCATTTTAACAAATAAAAATAAAATAAATAAAGCGTTTATTCATTTCAACATTTACAAGAAAATACTAAACATAATATCCGCCAAACTACAGAGCAGTTTGTTGGCAGAGAGTGCTCTCTAAATTAAATACATTAGTTACCTAATAATTATTATTTAATCCTTTTACAATTCTTAAAGTTAGTTAAGGTAATTAAATGGCTGATGGCTTATATCGATGACTGTTCCCCATGCTAGGTCTTCCAAAATGGTCTAAAAATGAGCTCTATCATATGTACTACCTATCCTGAAACACTTAGAGTGGTACTCGGCCTGGTTTCTGAAGACTGAATTTTTTTAAACAGCTGAAATTTTAAAATATTTTTTTAACAAATGGCTGATGGCTTATATCGATGACTGTTCCCCATGCTAGGTCTTCCAAAATGGTCTAAAAATGAGCTCTATCATATATTCTAGCTATCCTGAAACACCTAGAGTGGTACTCGGCCTGGTTTCTGAAGACTGAATTTTTTTAAACAGCTGAAATTATAAAATATTTTTTTAACAAATGGCTGATGGCTTATAAAGGTATCTGATCCCCATGCTAGGTCTTCCAGAATGGTCTAAAAATGAGCTCTATCATATGTACTACCTATCCTGAAACACATAGAGTGGTACTCGGCCTGGTTTCTGAAGACTGAATTTTTTTAAACAGCTGAAATTATAAAATATTTTTTTAACAAATGGCTGATGGCTTATATCGATGACTGTTCCCCATGCTAGGTCTTCCAAAATGGTCTAAAAATGAGCTCTATCATATATTCTAGCTATCCTGAAACACCTAGAGTGGTACACGGGCTGGTTTCTGAAGACTGAATTTTTTTAAACAGCTGAAATTATAAATTATTTTTTTTACAAATGGCTGATGGCTTATAAAGGTATCTGTTCCCCATGCTAGGTCTTCCAAAATGGTCTTAAATGAGCTCTATCATATATATTCTAGCTATCCTGAAACACTTAGAGTGGTACTCGGTCTCGTTTCTGAAATTTAGATTTTTTTTTAACCATTTATAACCTTTTTTTAAAATAAGAATTAAAATTTTGACATAAAACTCATTTTAATTTATTAATTTGATCTATTCGTAATGTTTAAATATATTTTTGTAAGCGTATTTGCTTTAAATTAAAAAAAAAAACAATAAAAATTTATGACATTCTTAAATCGTAGGGTTATAGGTTGGCCGCTACTTTTGGCCGCTAACTTCACACAGGTCGTCGCACGTCTCATCTCACTCACACAAGCATGATACGCGTGCATGTACACGAGTTTCGGCTGTGCGCTGTAACGTAAATTTTTATTTACGTCTATAACAGTTTTTAGAGACTTTATTATTTTTCTTTATTAACTATTAAAATTAAAATTAAAGACTTTTCTATTAATAAAATTACATTCAACTTATACTTATACGAAATCTTAAACTAAGTGTTAGTATTTATAAGTTGTAATTAGGTCCGCGTAAGTAGAAACGACGCGGTACCCTAAAATATTTTTAAATTCAAATAATTGCACTTTAATGCATAGGAATGTGTGACTCGCTGATAAGACGGGCACCTCTTCCCCCCGCGATCTTCTTGCCTCGCCGCGGCCGCTCTGCTAGACCGGTCGACGCTAGGCTCGCTTCCGCGTCCCTTCTCCGCGCGATCCTCTGCCCACCGGCGGATCCCAGCTAGGGCTCACTTCCTTGACCTCGCCAGCGGACGCTGGTCGGCCATGCCGGCCAGCGTCTTGCCAAAATATTAGTTTTTTTTTAATTTAAGATTTATTTTGTGGGAGGCCCGCGGCGCGTTGATGGACCCTTCTTTCATCAACGCGCCACCCACAACAATTATATATTTTTTTGTATATTTCGTGCGTAACCCACACTTATTGGTAAGTTTTGCAAACAGATTTTTATGTAATTGTCTTTCTAGTAGCTCTAAATTAAGTTATTTATCTTAGTGTAATTGCACGCTAAATCATGTATTTTAATCTTGGCTTTTTCATTATTTAGAGTGCATCTTAATTTGGAATTGCTGTCAGCCATGTCAGATTTCATCATCATCATCATCACGCATAGCTTTGTATCTTGAAATATTTTAGCAATCTTTAATTATTTATTCTAAATTTATATTCTAAATTATATTAAATACTCATCTTTAGCCTTTGAAACCTATATTTTAATAATTTTATGAAAAACGTGTTTAGTTAAATAACTTTGAATGTACTTGCACGTTGCAGTTAAACATAAAAACTAGTCATTTCAACATTTAATGTAAACCATTTGCCGCCTTATGCTTTTCTTTTATTTATAATTTTTACTCTGTCCTGACTTTTCACCGCCGCTCACAAACTCGTTGGGTTTTCTCGCTTAGCTTTGTGAGGACGGTGACTTGTCCACTTATGGGCGAGTCCTGATCCTGTCTTCTGGTCCATTCCAGGGTTTTATGCACGGGTTATGAAGCACGGTCTTGCGTGCCATTACGCATCTACGAGGGCGGCGTCCCCGCTGCGGAGTGTTACTCCAGAGACGTCGCCACCGTACTTCAAGACGTCATGACGGCGGCCCTCTAAGGACCCTTCATCCCGCGTCGTCGTCCCCTGACGTCACTCCACACCACCGCTGGGCCATCTTCACGTCAGCCTCCGTTCCCGTCTCAACCGGCCAGGGGAGTACCTGACCGCAGTGAACCAAGACCATAGACCAAGCCAAGTGTAGGGACTCGAACCCACATTCATACCCACTTTCTTTAAATTATTTTTTTTAAAAAACCTTTAAATTCATTAGTCTTTAAGAATAAATGTTTATCGGTTGATCTATAACTATTGTTTAATTTAAAACTCTTAAAAACTCAATATAATTAATCTCTTTAAAATCAACTCTAATTTAAATGTTCGCAAACCTTTTTTCCGACCGCGACAGCGCGAAGCAACGCGACTTTTTTCTATGAAGTGTCCGAGGTGTGGTTTCTAGTAAGAGTTTACCTGATATTGGTAATAACAGCAGCTTTAGGAAAGCCCGTGGTTCCGCTCGTGTAAATGTAGAGCAGGGTGTCTCGTGGTCTGGAAGCCAGACCGTCTGGTATAGGATCTGCTGGGACCTGTTTTGAATAGCATGATGAGCTATTGAGGCTTTTTGTCAAGGATGGTTTAAAATAAAATAGCCTCAAATAACATTTTATTAAAATTCCATGTATACCAACCACTAAACAATCATCAAATTTTTCTTCAGAAAACAGAATTTTCTTTAAGTTATTAATATTTAAGGAGCTTGTGTCGTCCTACTGCTGGGCAAAGGCTTCGCTCTCTTTCATCTTCTCCGTAGCTCAGTCGGCAGTGTTGTGGACTGAGTAAGCGTGTGCACATGGGTTCGATTCACGGCGGGGCGAACATTGATATGATAAATATCGATGTTTGTATCCCTTTCTGGGTGTAATGTTCGTCTATGTATATGTTTCGGGCACCCTAGATACAGGTTCTTTCTAGTTAGGGGCTCTGAGTGTGATGCGTTATTATATTATTATGTTTCTCAATACTCTTCGGTATCACGGGATGGAGCCCGGTCCTTTGAGAGGCGTGCGATGGGACGAATCCAACTCGTAGAGTCCCTTTCGAGAGTTTTGCTATATTGTATATGGATCACCAACCAGGCATCGCGACTAAATGCACAAATAGATCATGCACCTAGCGGAAGCACCCAGAAGATGATAGGAACTATTGTAAAATGGATGACAAGAAATGGTTTATAGAGGTGAGCTGTTTAATGGACCGGTTAACTGGTGCTATGGAGTGAAATACCGGTACGCCTGCCTTTAATGCAACATTTGACTAATTATCATGGCAGGCGGTGACTCGCTGTCCACTGGGTGGGCTTCCACTAAGTCGCCGATCTGTTGGCGACGGGTCGCAACACTGGTCGATTATTATTAATATTATTATCTTCTCTTAAGAACTCTCTCTCTCTTTTTACTGTATAAAAGTAAGAATGTGCATGTTTAAGAGCCTAATTTGAAGGAATGTCTAAAGGTAGCATGATCATCACCTCATGTATTTCCGAGGACAGTAGAGTAGCATCAGGTAACACCGCAGTAGAACGCTCTGGAGAGTTGAATTGGAATAACGGCATATCCTTTAGATCTGCTTTTACTTCCTTTATGGCTGAAAAAATATAAAATATTCACTATGTTTCTTGCGTACTAAGTGTGTAAAGAACTTGAATTATAAGCACAAAGAACTCAAGAAGCGACTCAGTAACTCAGCAAGGATAAAGAGATTTAGGACTAGGTCATTTTAATATGTACTAAAGTAAATAATACAGTAACCTTTTTTAAACTTTTAATCAATCTTCAATATCAATATCAATACATAGTATAAAACGAAGTTGCTTCCCGCGTGTGTCCCTATGTATGCTTAAATCTTTAAAACTATACAACTTATTTTGATGCGGTTTTTTTAATAGATAGAGTAATTGTGTACGGAGTAAGCGTGTGCACCCGGGTTCGATTCCCGGGCGGAGCGAATATTGATATGATGAATATCAATATTTGTTTCCGGTCTGGGTGTGATGATTGTCTCTCTGTGTGTGTTTCGGGCACCCTAGATACAGGTTCTTCCTAGTTAGGGCTCTGAGTGTGATGTGTTATTGTTATTGTTAATAATAATTTAGTTTTTAAGTATAACACATGCACAAAATAGTAACAGGTTAGGCGGTACGAAGTTCGCCGGGTCGACTAGTAAACTATAATGCATGCAAGTGAATGTAAAATTAAACTGTCCACAGGATTACACACCAGACGAATAGCAGAAAAGTTTACCAAGACAGCTATCATGACTTTTGCATGGCTTTTCGCTGCATGGGCTGATCAGACCGATCAGACCAACTATGAAGCCGCCAGGGACGCCCCCAAACGACCTCAACTCAGTCAAATGATTCTACTTCCTTCAGCAAAGACTTTAAAGCGTAGAAAAGAAAGGGGTAACAAACTAATAACATCCATACCAATATTATAAAGAGGAAAGATTTGTTTGTTTGTAACGAATAGGCTCCGTAAATACTGAAACGATTAAAAAAAATCTTTCACTGGTAAGAAGCTACACTATCCCCGAGTGTCAAAGGCTATATTAGATTAACAAAAAAATTAGGGATCCTTACTTAAACTCAAATAATATAACCCAAGGTGCAATATATTTTTTCGTTGTTTACATATTTTGACAGGTGGTTTGTTGTTGTTGTTTGTTTTTTATTCGCCTATTCTGGGCAGGCAAAAGAACATAGAGCCAAGTCTTCAGAAGTATATATATTCTATGGCGTAACGGAGTAAGCCGGGATAGGTCGTCTGAAATATAAACACTTACCATCAGCCATCTCGTCACCAAAAACGATAGCCTTACAACCAGCAACAGTAAGGCAGTGGGTTAACTGTGCCCCCCTTAAATTGCTATTAACCAAAGCAGTGGTGACCCCTAACTTGGCAAGACCAAGCCACGTGAAGACATACTCTGGTTGTGTTTCCATGTATAGAGCTATGACTTCTCCCCTCTTGAAGCCGTGCCTTTTGAAGTACCAGGCTATACGGTTACTGAACTCGTCTCCCTGGAAAATAATTTTAGCGTCATTATGTGCGAAACTACCGCCACTTCGATAAATAATTGATATCTTCTGAACCACGACGAAATCTAAAATATGCGCCTTTAACTCCCTAGATAATCTTGCTTTGAATATTTAGGCCCTGTTGTGTAGCTTTCAGGTTCAGAATCAAAGAAAAAAACCGTTATGAAACTAAAGTGACCACTTTAGGCAACAAACGGTTTTTTTCTTTGATTTTGAACCTGAAAGCTACACAACAGGACCTTAAAAATTCGAAGCAAGATTATCTAGGGAGTCAAAACTGCATATTTTTGACTAGAGGCTGCCCCGCGGTTTTTCCCGCGTAGATTTCTCATAAACACAAAATTCCCGTTTTTTTCCCGTTCCCGTGGGAATTTCGGGAAATCCCTTCTTAGTGCTCACCTAAACTCCCTAAGGAACCTACATGCAAAATTTCAGCCCGCTACGCCCAGTAGTTTCGGCTCTGCGTTGTCTGTCAGTCAGTCAGTAACGGAAGAGTTTTATATATATTGACTTCGGCCATGGTTTAGAAGATATCAATTATATATAGAAGTGGCACTAGTTTTGCCCCTTATAGTAAAGTAAAGTAAAGTAAAAAATGATTTATTCAATACAGGATACAAGATATCGCTTATTGAAAGTCAATTAGACTAATCTAATTAATATTGATACCTTATTTCGTAAAGTATCCTATACTGATAGAGGCGAGGTAGTTCAGGGTGCCCACTAATTGGCTCTGGCAAACAATGTTTGCCTTGCCTTACGACAATGGTCGCCTGGAGACGCCCCCAAACGAGCCCTCCTCTGTCAAATGATTCTGCTCCCTTTCGCAATGATTTTACAGCGTAGAGAAGAAAGGGGTAACAAACTCTACTTTACAATTTCTCTCTTTTTTTTTTTTTTTTTTTTTTTTGTTCTTATATATGTGACATTACAATTCAATTTACAATACAAAGAACATAAATTAATAAGATTTAAAGTACATACATGAAATAATGAAAATATCGTGCAGAGCTAGACTACTTCCATGCGTCTTTGTCGTTTTCATAATCATCAACATTGTAATAAGCTTTCTTAATCAAACCTTTTTTGATACGAGTTTTAAACTCATTATCATTCAGGATCAAAATCTCTTCTGGGATCTTGTTATAAAATCTTACTTCGTTTCCTATAAAGCATTTGTTTGTCCGTTTTAGTCTGTTCTGTGGAATACTTAGTTTGTTTTTGCTACGCGTTCTAAGGTCTTTAATTTTATCACATTTTTTATCAACCTCGTTATCGCAGGATGACCACTGTTGAACAACGATCTCTCCTCGCCCCCAAAGCCAATCCGCCGAAAATTTTCGGATTTTACGTAGAATTTTCGGTATAAAAAAAAGTATCTTATGTCGGTCTCGTAGTTAGCTACCAGCATTCTAATTTTTATTAATATTGATTCAGTTTTTTTTTGGCGTCATTGTGTTACGCAATCATCACAGAAGTATTTATCATTTTTATAAAATTATTTTATAATGTTCGTCTCTGTGTGTGTTTCGGGTACCCTAGATACAGGTTCTTCCTAGTTAGGGGCTCTGAGTGTAATGTGTTATTATTTATTTATCTATACCAATATTATAAAGAGGAAAGATTTATTTGTTTGTTTGTTTGTAACGAATAGGCTCCGGAAATACTGAACCGATTTCAAAAATTATTTTTCTGGTAGAAAGCTACATTAACCCCGAGTGTCATAGGCTATATGAGATTTTCAAAAAAATTAGGGATCCTTACTTAAACTCAAATAATGTGACCCAAGGTGCAATATTTTTTCCGTTCGTTTACATATTTTGACAGGTGGTTTGTTGTTGTTGTTTGTTTTTTTATTCGCCCATTCTGGGCAGTCAAAAGTACATAGTCTATGGCGTAACGAAGTAAGCCGGGACAGCTCGTTTATTATAAACATAAATACCAACAGTACCAACATTTCCTTGCATGTTTTGTTATTCATCGAGTATCTCATTGAACATTGAACCAAAGGGTCATTACATTAATAATCAGTTTACATTTTAATTAATAAAATCATTGCTCTTTATATTAGCAAGCGAGTTAATATTTATATTTACCTATACTTTGTCTCTTTTGCTTCGTTGAAGAATGATTTAAATAGCTAACAAAAACAATAATGCATCACTCTCACAGTCCCTAACTAGGTAGAGTCTGTAAATATTTCTAGGGTGCCTGAAACACATACCTACTTACTGCGACAAGATTTAGTATTACCAAATAATGCTTTACAACATACAACTAAGTACTAAAGGTATTAAGTAAGTACCTACTTAGAGTACATTCATACAAAGCTTGGTAACAAGCGCTTGTTGGCGTTGGTTCCAAAAATTTATTGAAAATACCTGAGCGGACATTGACTGCTCCGTGGCTCAGTTGGCAGTGATGTGGACTGAGTAAGTGTGTGCACCCGGGTTCGATTCCCGGGAGGGGCGAATATTAATATGATGAATATCGATGTTTGTTTCCGGTCTGGGTGTGATGTTCGTCTCTGTGTGTGTGTTTCGGGCACCTAGTTAGGGGCTCTGAGTGTGATGTGTTATTATTATTATTATTACATAGACGCTTGTTCGTCCGCGAAGGGTATTTTCTATACATTTTTCGAACCATAAACTCGGCTAAATGTGGGTCCGGCTCTTGAGCTGGTACTTTTGCCTAACCCTCCGGGAAATAAAAGGCGTGAGATTATGTACGTTATGTATTTTTCGAACCAGCGCCAACAAGCGCTTGTTACCAGCTTTGTACGTGAATGCACCCGGTAGTATATTATGTAAATAAAATAGTTCCCGCGTGTGCGAAGTGAGCAAAGTATAAAATTTTGCTGATTTTGGTTTAATAAATGTTTGTCATAGTCCAGAGAAGATAAGTCAGTATTCCTCGCGTACGAAGTCGCGGGTATAGTAAGTAAATCATAAAAGTCCCACACACCTCTTTAAAAGAGACAGAGCGGTCACCCATCACAAAGGCAGCCTTGTTAGGCTCCCACTTGGCTACTTCTGCCCAGCGGGATACAATGCTGGTCCCGGACCTCTCCCATCGCCAAATCCTGAACATTGTCACCAGAAGAACTCGGAGACCACTGGAACCAAACATTACATAACATAATATCAAGCCTATACTCCCCGAAGGGTTAGGCAGAGGCACCAGCTCATTGACTGAGTTTGTTACACCTTTCTTCTTTACACTGTAAAATCATTGCTGGTAAACTCTTATTCTGATTGGTTCGTTAAAATATACTTTGACGCTACAGAGAACCAATCAGAATAAGAGTTTACCAGCAAGAAATAATCTAGCCAAGAGTAAAGGAAGGTTTCATAGTTTTCAATTATACTAGGTTTTTTTTGCAAAAAAACTGCTTTATGTCAGGATGATTGAAAAAAAGTAATGCTTATATCAAATTATCCGTGTTTTTGCAAAATCCCTAGTTTTTTTTTGCAAAAAAAAACTAATTATCAAATCTTCCTACGACATATATATCTGTTCTTCGATCTATGTGCCCTGCCCATCCCATCCATGCCCACTTACATTTTACAACTCAAAAACAAATTATCTACCTAAATGACCTAACAACAGAAAATAGTTGGTTCTATTACCAAGTGTCGCATCAAGATAAGTACCAGGGACACATAAGTACAGGGGGGCGCAATCCTAGCCGGATGGATCCAATTACGCGATTGTATGTGTCTGTGTCGGCAGCGCGTGTAGTGCCAATTGTACCTTGGACCTTGATCCCACCTATCCTATAAAGGTGTTTTGTTTGATTGACTGATTGGCCAACATTCCGTTCTTCTGCTGGTCACTGGTCTCGTCTTTGGGGAATGGATAGGCCGGGAAGGCATCTGGCGAATTTTAATCCTCCGCGCTTGGAGAACGCTACGCTTGTGACTACAGGATTACCTAAAAATTAATCCTAAAACTGTTCTAATTTCATGAATCTAAATAAACCTACATATCTTATCGAATTATATCATTATCTAATTACCTAAGTTCTTATTTATGTTGCAAAAATACTTTGCCTAAATTATAGGAGTGAAACGAATTATGAATTTATATTAGGTATTTTTAGGTTTTCAAGAATTTGGAATAGGTACCTAATTAGAATTTCTAATGCCGCTTAGTATTGATAAACTTCATCTTACTCTTTAAGTCACCATTATATCCCTTTAAGTCACTCATCATCGGTTGCAATGTTGTTTGTTGATGAAGATTGTTTTTAATTTTTATCGATTTTGGGTAAGTAATAGTTTTTATTAAAAAAACATTATATTTGCCACCATTTGGTGAGATTAAAGGTAAAGGTTGCCAGAGTATAACTGGACTAGAGTCTGCCCCGCGGTTTTTCCCGCGCAGATTTCTCATAAACACATAATTCCCGTTTTTTTCCCGTTCCCGTGAGAATTTCGGGAAATCCCTTCTTAGTGCTCACCTACACTCCCCAAGGAACCCGCGTGCCAATTTTCAGCTTCCTACGCCCAGTAGTTTAGGCTCTGCGTTGTCTGTCTGTCAGTCAGTCAGTCAGTCAGTAACGGAAGAGTTTTATATATATTGATAAGGGTCGGTGTGGCAATGTGTAAGGGAGGCTTATGTCCAGTTAAGAACGTCTTTGAGGCTGAGAAGAAACAGAAGCATTTTTCAAAAAAATACTTACAGCATATCCCTGATAACAGTCTTCCTCCAAATATAAACCCATTGGTATCTTTCCCCTGTCATCAGGTAGGCCGCCATCCCAACTACCAGGCTCACAACACTCGGCGAAGATCTCAACAACCATGCTAAGGCTGCAAAGCATGCTCCAGTGTAGAGAAGTATCTTTGACCTTTTCTTCTCCGCCTCCTCGAATCTAACTCCTGTTGCGTTTGCCATCCTGGTATGTTCAAATGCTCATGTTTTGTCTGTAAATTAAATTAAGTAGGTCAAAATTAGAGAAGGAGTAATGGAGCTCACCAAACTTTTCATTAGCTGATGGGTGGTATGGTGGTGGTATCACTTCATCTCATAACCTAGGTCCGTAAAAGGTGATTTAGTGGAAATTTACAAGACGGGCAGCAAAGTACTTTTTAGAAAAACTTAAAGCGTCATACTGCGATCACCAACCTTGCAAAACCTGGCAAACCCATTCATCAAATGCTTTTCCTTGTGGCGATCTATGGGGAACCCGATGTTATATTGTAAAAAGAAGACTACTCTTTGCTCTAGTTATTGAGGCGATGAAAAAAAAAAACTTCGAAACCATGGTCGAACTAAAAGGGGCGAACGGGTGCTATACTAACGCCATTTCGATGAATAATTATTATCTTCTAAACCAAAAATATGCATCCTTGACGGCCTAGATAATCTTGCTTAGACTTTTAAAGGCTCTGTTGTTATAGTTTTTAGGATAATGATCTAAGTAATATACGCTTTTGAAACTAAAAGTGGCCAGTAATCCATCAGCTGCTAGGCCATCCTTGACGCCCTAGATAATTTGCTTGGAATTTTTAAGGTTCTGTTGTGTAGGTTTTAGGATAATGATCTAAGTAATATACGCTTTTGAAACTAAAGGTGGCCAGTTTAGGCAACAAACAAATTATTCCTTAGATTTTGAACCGGAAAGCTACACAACAGGGCCATAGAAATTCTAAGCAAGGTTCTACATTTGGAACTGGGATCTACATTTTCTTGCTAAGATTTTTTTTGGTTCAGGTTTATCTAGAAAACTAGTCGACCCGGCGAACTTCGTACCGCCTAACCTTGCACGTGCACGTTTTATACTTATAAACCTTCCTCTTGAATCACTCTATCTTTAAAAAAAAAACGCATTAAAATCCGTTGCATATTTATAAAGATATAAGCATACAAAAGGACAGACGCGGGAAGCGACTTCATTTTATACTATGTATTGATGATATTGATGATGAAGCAAGAGATTTTGAGAGATTTGGAACCTAAAAAGCTTCACAAAAAGAAAAAAATCTAAACAAGATTATCTAGTCATCACTGGCGCATATTTTCGACGAGCTGTGCCCAGCAGTGTTACCTGAGGTTTATTACCGCAATCTATACCAATATTATAAAGAGGAAAGATTTGTTTGTTTGTAACGAAGAGGCTCCGGAAATACTGAACCGATTTGAAAAAATCTTTCACTGGTAGGAAGCTACACTATCCCCGAGTAGGCTATATTAGATTTTGAAAAAAATTAGGGTTCCTTACTTAAACTCAAATAATGTAACCCAAGGTGCAATATTTTTTCCGTTGTTTACATATTTTGACAGGTGGTTTGGTTGTTGTTGTTTGTTTTTTTATTCGCCCATTCTGGGCAGTCAAAAGAACATAGTCTATAAAGCCAAGTCTTATATTGTATGGCGTAACGAAGTAAGCGGGGACAGCTCGTAAATAATAAATAAATAAAAATCATATAATAATAACTATTTATTTTCAGACAACAAAGTCCATTGTTGTTAGTACAAAACTTAAACCAAATAAAATTAAATTAATAAAAGTAAAAAAATAGCCTATGTGTTATGCCAGGACAGTGTCAGCTATTTATTTATTTATTTATTAAATTCGGAAAACTTACAGCATAGAGTTTAAGTAAATGAAAAAAAAATATTTTAGAAAGTTACAATGCCATTTACAAGTTTTCACTTCTAGAAAATAAAACTAGATGATAAATACCCCTAAACATTGTGATATCTGGTGGTCAAAAGAAAAGTAACGAGACAGAAAAAAGTGCATACTAGACCACCTAATACAACCACAAACAAATTTCACAGAAATCGCTCCAGCCGTTTAGACGTGAAGAAGTAACAAACATACATACTCACAAACTTTCGCATTTATAATATTAGTAACTTCGGCCATTTTTTAGGTTTTTTTTCTTTGTTTAACCACCTGTTTAGCAGGCCATAAAATCTTCCACAAGGTACGAAGTAACGCGTATCATTATTTTTATTTTTATCTTTGCGCGTGCGTCGTTTTATCAATGGGCAGTTAAGTAAACCGACCGATACTCCAAAGGCTACTTGTTTATTTTGTAAACACGGCTATTGTAAAACGATAACCTTTTATGAAACGAGATAACAAAGTTCAAAGAAAGACCAAAGTTCAAACTTTGAGGGCTTGAAGAAATTGTAGAGTTTTTTACTTCTTTCTTTTTTACGCTCCAAAGTCTGTGTTAGGGAGTTGAAGAAATTTGGGGATAATAAATAGCCCATGTGTTAAACCAGAGTGTCAGCTAACTTTGAACCAAATTTTATTAAAATCTGTCCAGCCATTTAGACTCGAAAAAGTAACCAACATACACACTCACAAACATTCGCATTTATAATATTAGTGAGATTTCGATATCTTAGAAGTAGATAGATTATAGTCTTGAGCTGGTGTCTCTGCCTAACCCTTCGGTGAATAAATGGCTAGAGACTATGTTATGTTGTTACATAGATTATACAGCTGTGGTTAACATAAAAAATAATCAAATTCAATAGCGAAAATCGCGTAAAAAGTAATATGTTATCTTCTAAGCCATAGCAAAAATCAAATATTTGATTCTGTATGACATTAGATAAGTATAATCTTGTTTATAGTATTTTTAAGGCAGAGTTGTGTAACTTAAGGCGGTAACTCACGGTATGGCGCGAAATTCAAATTTTTTCACGTTTTTTAATTATTTTGGCGAAAGTATTCATTTTAAATAAAGTTTAAATGAATTCGCGTACGTAAAAACGTATTTCCCACATTGTGATATATCATTTTTGAAAGACAGAGTTACCGATTTTGTGTATATTCAAGGAACTTGTTTTTTGGCCTTTTACCCCTTAGACACAAAATCTGTATGTCTGTCTTCAAAAAACGTTATATAACAATATGGGAGATGGTTTTTTACATACGCAAATTCATTTAAACTTTATTAAAAATGTATACTTTCGCCAGAATAAATAAAAAACACGAAAAAGTTTGAATTTCGCGCCATAGCGAGAGTTACCACCTTAAACTTAAAGGTTTAGTTAAAATACTTAAAAGCTATTCAGTGTTGCCAAAAGTAGCATAGAAAATATTGTTAAATTTTAACAGTACTGCACTTTTATCCGAAGATTAATATTATCCTTTTAGGACTACATAACAAAAACGTAACATCATATTAAATTTATTTGCCATGTTTAAGAATAGTTGTATTATTTTTTTTCATTGCAGATAATATCGTTATAGTAGGGCTTAAAAACGATAACTTACACTATAAATAAATCCACTCACACTGCACTATCTTTAAGTAAAAAACAAAACAAAACGAAACAAAAAAGAAACGGTTATTTTTAAAATAACAAAACGCAAGCGACTAGTTAGCGCGTTGTCGCGTTACCACTGACAGAACACTCGTACTCGTATGATAATAATAATAAAGCTATAGAATGGGACTTCGTTATATGAGTAGAACTACGTAGGGATGGGCTTTGTAAGTAATAACCAGTTATGATATTTTGGTAAAACGCATTAATAACGGTTATTTTGCAATATTCTCGTATGCTATTGAATCTATTGATATTAATTACAAGGGTACGCCACGCGGTTTCACCCGCGCTTTTTCTTTTATATTTTAAATCTAAATTTTCACGTTTAACGTCATGTAACGCAAAATTTTTCTTATTAAATATCCCATATTGGTCTTGTGGTTCTAAGCTAACTTTACCTATAGCTATATTTACCTTTTTTTTAAGTAGGCGAAACTCCTAACGATTACCCTGCGGCCCCGGGGGGAGCCGCCGGGTTGTGTGGGGTTCGCACCCACTAAAACCCCGCCAGTGTCCTTCTCGGCTATTGACGAGGGGGGCACAGGTGACCTCTTCGAGCTGGTTCATCCCCACGACCCCCTCCAGCATTAGCTGCTAAGCCTTTACTTACCAACCAACTAAAAGTAAACTCTGTGTCGGTGATACCGATTTGCAATCACGCCTAAACTACTGAAGGGATTATGGAAGAAAATTGTTACAATTAATGATACGGACATAGGAATATTTTTAAAAGTAAATCTCACGGTAGCGGCAAATTGGGATTTTGCGGTATGAAGGTAAATTGCGCTGGCGAAGCCGCGGGGTGCACACTAGTTTAATAAATAAAAAAAACAATTTAAGTAGAGTTTGACTGCTCCGTAGCTCAGTTGGCAGTGATGTGGACTGAGTAAGCGTGAGCACCCGGGTTCGATTCCTGGGCGGGGCGAATATTGATATGAAAAAATATCGATGTTTGTTTCCGGTCTGGGTGTGATGTTCGTCTCTGTGTGTGTTTCGGGCGGCCCTAGATACAGGTTCTTCCTAGTTAGGAGCTCTGAGTGTGATGTGTGATGTGTTATAAGTAATTAATTTCCTAAAAAAAAATTTAGCTTAAAATTTATTAAACGTTAACCATAACGTTCGTTATTGTTATATTGCTAAGTAGGAACATCACTACTCCTCTCCCCTCACTATCCGGTTTGTGATCGCGATGTTCTAGGTCATCGACGGCTGCTCGGCGCTTGTGCAAAATAATACAATGTCAACCTTATACAAACAAGATAAAGCCTATTTTTAAATGATAAGTGTTTTGTTTTTGTTCTTAACAATAGATAGAGATGATTATACGGTCCCCCATTCATATGCTCTTTTGTCTAATACATTTTTTATATATATTTTTTTTTGACAATAGGGAACAATATTAATATGATTACTTTAATCAATGTAATTTTATCGGTACTGAAACTTTAGATATTTAAAAAAAATGCATCTCACGTTGTTGCTTATTTACGGTGCTAGAGTTTATTAATTCTTCTTTAGTCTTTTTTTTAAATTTTTCCTGCGTTTTTAGAAGCGTCCGTAAATTATTCCGTTTTTTGATCGAATTCTGTAACTAAACGGTATAAATAAACTAATTTGTACTTACCCTTAGTACGTGGGTGACATTTTCCGCCATTTTGTTTTTTTTATTTTATTCTATCGTACTACTAAGAGTGTGTATGACCGTCTTTTACAATCTTAGGTCATCGAACTTACTTATTTGTTTTTTTTTTATTAAAACCATAAACGCATGGGTTTTGTATTTTTTTTTTGTTTAAAAAAATTCAAAAACGTCAAATCAGACATTTGAATTAAGAAACTAAGTAACACTTTGAAATAAGTGATATCTTGTATCCTATATTGAATAAAGATTTTTTTGATTTTGTATTTTGAATAATAATGCAAGAATAATCAAACAAACTCATTGAGTTTCAATGCTGTTTAAAATAAGTAAATTCGACCTCTGTTTGCAATTTAACAGGTCCGTACTAGGATATATATGGATGGAAAGGCGAGACGAGTAAGAATTGCAGATAATTAAGTTGTTGTTTATTTGTTGTATTTAATGTGACTTGAAGAGGTGTTTGAGCTTTTGTGTTAATTAAAAAAACAAGTTGTTTTTTTAAGTAAATAACAGCAGATAACATCAACCATATCATAACCATAACTGTCGACGATTAACCTAATTTAAAAATACTTCTCGTCCCCCAATTGAACAAGAAATACACTTTTCTTTTTTAATTTTTTTTTACAAATTATTAAAATATTAACATACAAAAAATTACCAAGTTATACAAGGTTACTTTAAATTGGTGAACGAAAATCTTAAAGCGGTGGTAAAGTTGAACGATAGCTATCTTTCAGCTTTATGGAATAAGTATCGTACTTTTTACACCTGTGGAGTTTCGCACACTAATTTAAAATAACCTTCTAAGATACTATTTTTAGTTTTTCTTAACTTTCTTATCAACTTTCTTTGTACAAGACCTTACAATCATTCTAAACAACCAATATAACACCACAAACACAGCTATAACTAAAGCTAAAAGATCCAGGAACATTTTCTGGTACCAGGGGGTCATAACTGCGTAGGAGCGTAGATGGGGCGCTCCACCAGTTCTGATCACGTGGTCCACCCAGTGTGCCAGTTCTAAACCAGGTTTTGTTATCCTGTGATGATACTTCATTGAGATTTCTTTAGCTTTCTGAGCGTATCTGTGAAGAGATTTTTAAGATTAATAATTCTTCTGGTCTAATTTGTTTGAAGCAATCGATTTATGGAATAGCCACCTCCCTATATTGTCCCATGGGTGTCGTAAAACACTTCATTTTGTCCCATGGGTGTCGTAAAACACCCCATATTGTCCCATGGGTGTCGTATAACACCCCATATTGTCTTACTAGAGGTTGCCCCGCGGTTTCACCCGCGCAGATTTTTCGTATACACAAAAATCCCGTTTTTTCCCGTTCCCGTGGGAATTTCGGGAAATCCCTTCTTAGTGCTCACGTACACCCCCCAGGGAACACACGTGCTAATTTTCAGCTTTCTACGCCCAGTAGTTTCGGGTCTTCGTTGTCTGTCAGTCAGTCAGTCAGTCAGTAACGGAAGAGTTTTATATATATTGATGGGTGTCGTAAAACACCCCATATTGTCTCATGGGTGTCGTAAAACACCCCATATTGTCCCATGGGTGTCGTATAACACCCCATATTGTCTTATGGGTGTCGTAAAACACCCCATATTGTCTCATGGGTGTCGTAAAACACCCCATATTGTCCCATGGGTGTCGTAAAAGACGACTGAGTACTGACATTATCGGCTTTATTCAGCGTTTTCCTATAGTAAACAACGATTTTGTATGGAGACGCGTACGCATCAGAAAGCTGAACGGATGCGAACGCGTCTGCATATGTCGTAGTAAGATTTGATAATTAGTTTTTTTTGCAAAAAAACTAGGGATTTTGCGAAAACTTTGAACTTTGAAACATTCCTCAACTCTGATTGGCTAGATTATTTCTTGCTGGTAAACTCTTATTCTGATTGGTTCATTAAAATTTCCATTGATGCTACAGAGAACCAATCAGAATAAGAGTTTACCAGCAAGAAATAATCTAGCCAATCAGAGTTAAGGAAGATTTCAAAGTTTTCAATTATACTAGGTTTTTTGCAAAAAAAACTGCTTTATGTCAGGACGATTGAAAAAAAGTAATGCTTATATCAAAATCCCTAGTTTTTTTTGCAAAAAACCTAATTATCAAATCTTACTACGACATATATACAAAATCGTTGTTTTCTATGAGCTAACGCTGAATAGAACTGAAAAATTGTAGGTGCTCCCGAAGGAAACATCTGAAGGACAGCCAGCAGCGTATATTGAGTGCCATAACTACGATTGCTAACCCGCCTGCCAAGCACGGCTTTATATCAAAGCTTTTCAATTTTTTTGTCTCAGTTAAGATCTGACGGGGACGTCTATGTCCAGAAGTGGATGATGATGGTGATAATAAATCGATTCATTAGAGTCTACGCTATACGCTGTAAAATCATTGCGAAAGGGAGTAGAATCATTTGACAGAGGAGGGCTCGTTTGGGGGCCTCTCCAGGCGACTATTGTCGTAAGGCAAGGCAAACAATTGTTTACCTGAGCCAATTGGTGGGCACCCTGAACTACCTCGCCTCTCACAGTAAAGGATACTTTACCAAATAAGGTATCAATAGCAATTAGATTAGATGTAGTCTAATTGACTTTCAATAAGTGATATCTTGTATCCTATATTGAACTAGAGGCTGCCCCGCGGTTTTTCCCGCGCAGATTTCTCATAAACACAAAATTCCCGTTTTTTCCCGTTCCCGTGGGAATTTCGGGAAATCCCTTCTTAGTGCTCACCTACACTCCCCAAGGAACCCCCGTGCCAATTTTCAGCTTTCTACGCCCAGTAGTTTAGGCTCTGCGTTGTCTGTCAGTCAGTCAGTCAGTCAGTCAGTCAGTAACGGAAGAGTTTTATATATATTGATAAAGAATTTGACTTAGACTTTGACTTTGACTTAGAGTAATATTTAGGAGGGAGTATCGCAGAGCTGCAAAAAGTTGTGCTTTAGGGCAAAGGCCTATGCTGCCTATCTCAACTGTTGGACGTCAGAAGCCATAGATCGCTTCGAATATAAACACTTTCCATAATCGTGACGCTTGACAGACGAGTACACGATCGCTGTATGGCTCTTAAAGGTTTTCAACGAAGGACGCTGCTGCCCGTTCTTCGTATTTTCCTTTAGTCGCCTTTAACGACACCTATCGGGAGAGATGTGGTGGTGGGTATAGAATATTATACCCCCACCAAACGTCAAAATGACCAACTATCAATATATATAAAACTCTTCCGTTACTGACTGACTGACAGACTGACAGACAACGCAGAGCCTAAAGTACTGGGCGTAGAAAGCTGAAAATTGGCACGTGGGTTCCTTGGGGAGTGTAGGTGAGCACTAAGAAAGGATTTCCCGAAATTCCCACGGGAACGGGAAAAAACGGGAATTTTGTGCTTATGAGAAATCTGCGCGGGAAAAACCGCGGGGAAGCCTCTAGTCTAATCATAAATCTTACCCAGGATTCCTTAGCACCTCATCAATTGCAACCTTCATCAGTTGAGCAAGGTCTTCCCCAATCGTCACCATGATTCCAAACCCTTTCTGGACCACACCTTTCATGTTAAGATGCTGGTCTCCAAGGACTGGTATACCGATGAGTGGTACTCCGTGATGTACTGCTTCCGTGGTGGAAAGCTGGCCACCGTGGGTGATGAAGACTTTTAAGTTGCGGTGGGCTGTGAAATAAGGTAAATAAATATAAAAGATAAAAAAATCTTTATTACCGAAATAAAAAAGGGTAAATAAAATTATGAAAATACTGTAAAATTTCCAATAGGAAAGGAAGTGCCCCACACAACTCAGTCCCCCCCCCCCTACAAGCGACAAGAATTGTGCATCAGGCCTTTTTATGCCCGTTACAAAATATAAAAATAGGCCCAAGACATACATACTTAAACATATTTTTTTTGGCTAAGAAAAATTCTGTGAGTAAAAGATTTTTCTAAATATTGGCTAAGTTCAAAACATAAAATTCTTCATCAAGAGTATCGTTCACTACAAATTAATTAATTCAAACTGTCTTTTTGTCATTTACCAAATATAAATCATATCAGATACCAACCCAGTATACTCTGCTGTGGCGCCCATTTCAGCAGCTTCACATTTTTAGGCACACCCTTCAGTTCTCCCTCAAACTTCCACAGCACATCCTGCTTTACATTCTCGAACATTTTCAGTATGGAAGCCTTCATCTCATCTGTCATGTCGTCACTCTTCAAATTGGAACCCATGCTGAAGTATATTACTCCATGCTTTGAATTGTCCATTAGTTTCTGGAGGTCCTGTATATAAACACTTTATCTTAGCGATTGACACTATGGAGATCGTTCCAATGATACCGTACCGTGTCTCAATTAACGAAATGAATTTCACTGAGTGGGTAATTCTAAGAAATTGAGATTTTTCTGGCAATGGCCGGACAATTGACTGCTCCGTAGCTCAGTTGGCAGTGATGTGGACTGAGAAGCGTGAGCACCCGGGTTCGATTCCCGGGCGGGGCGAATATTGATATGATGAATATCGGTGTTTGTTTCCGGTCTGGGTGTGATGTTTGTCTCTGTGTGTGTTTCGGGCACCCTAGATACAGGTTCTTCCTAGTTAGGGGCTCTGAGTGTGATGTGTTATTATTATTATTAATTACTTGGCTAAAAACTTCAAAATCAATCAAAGGTATATCTATAGTAATCTATAGTTACGCGACCCAAAAGGATAGATTTTGTATTTTCCGAAACAGCCCAAAGCTTTGTAAACATAAACATAATCTCAAGCCTTTTATTTCCCGAAGGAAGGCAGAGGCACCAGCTCAAGAGCCGGACCCACGTTTAGCCGAGTTTATGCTTTATTACCAACGTGACAAGGGGCCGCAGCTTGTCGCCACGATTGTAGCGATCACTACTGCGGCCGGGACCAACGAATAACGTGCCTTCTAAAGCTCGGAATCATCTTACTTTGTCTTGAAAGAATAATACTCTTTGACCGATATGTAACAACGAAACAACTGACAAAAAGTCTCAGAATTTAAGCAATATCTATGTTTTCAAACATGACTTCCCTTGCCCCTGTGCCCTTTCTCACAAACTATTTCCTACCAGGAACCCAGAACTTACCTCCGGTAAAGGCGGTACATCATCTTCAACATGATAACCTCCAATATATTTAGCATTCTGTGGTAGGACAAAGGGAGTACCGTAAGACGGGTGGGAGTTAATGAACATGAAAGATCCATTGTAAGCTGACTCCTTGAAGGAAGGGAGTGTGACACCCCGAGACGCAGCTGGCTTGGCAAAAATTCTGTCGTACAAAGCCGATTCTTGGTATCTTACGTAGAATCTGCAATTAAAAAACGTTGATGTGGTCTGACTACATAGTGAAGTAAGACTACATAGTAGTGGATCTGGCGCAGTGTGCTGTGTGTGGCGTGCGAGAGAAGAGGCCTATGTCCAGCAATGGGCTTTTACAGGGTCATTCAAAAGGCAATGAAAATGGGCTATGCTTGGAGTTTTCCTGCGTGAATTAGAAATAATAAGGTACGATGATAAACCAAAGTAACTAACATAGCCTGAAGAATAGTAAAACAATGTAGTTAGCAGTAAGCAAGACACATAGATGGAAGAAGAGATGCTCGCTGAGGCGTAAAAGTTTTTAAAGAAGACCGGCATTAGATCGCTTTTATGACTCTTCTAATCTCTTTGTGGTCTTGTGCGAATCACATTCGGTGTACTCCCGAAACCTTAATCTTCTTTCTAGAATCGAGCTCGAAGATAAATTTGCACTTACTCAGAAAAAGCTAATTTCTTTGTCAATTCCCATAGCTGATTAACTCTGCCCAGGAAATCCAAAGGAAGTGTGTCGTCAGAGAATATATCAGCAGTGTAAGCAGGATTCGGTATGCCGTCGACTAGCCGGAGTACCAACCAGTTGGCTTCAGTTGGGCTGAACCAGATCAGTGGGCACTCGAAGAGGTTGGCTATGCTGAAAGGGAAATTATACTTGTTTAAGTTAAGATTTGATAAGAAAGCAGTACTGCGAGAAAAAAAAATAGGTTTGGATAGATCCTTATTTACACACATATAATGTTAAGTTACAGTATGAGGTAGGTATACAAAAAATATTTAAATATTTTATTGTTTCTATTTCACATCATCAATCATAAATAAAATAAACATAGTATAAAACAAAGTCTGCTCCGTGGCTCAGTTGGCAGTGATGTGGACTGAGTAAACGTGAGCACCCGGGTTCGATTCCTGGGCGGGGCGAATATTGATATGATGAATATCGATGTTTGTTTCCGGTCTGGGTGTGATGTTCGTCTCTGTGTGTGTTTCGGGCGCCCTAGATACAGGTTCTTCCTAGTTAGGGGCTCTGAGTGTGATGTGTTATTATTATTATAATTATAAAAAAGTCGCTTCCCGCGTCTGTCCCTATGTATGCTTATATATTTAAAACTATGTACTTAACGGAATAAATGCGGTTTTTGGATCGTTTTGATTTATTTTATTCCTATAACTACTTACTGTTATTATGTGAATAAAGAAAAACCTATTAAACCATTACTTAAATATGAAAAATAATAGAAATAAATTCGTACTCATAACATTAAAAAAAATATACTCAAAATAATATTCAAAATTAAAAACTCTGGCCCGAAATGCGATGACTGGAGAGATACTTTATGATCTATTGTCCACACTTAAAGCATCTACAAAGTATCGTTCACTAATTTAAAATAACATTGTATTTCGCAAAGTATGATGAGTTCTAATGAACATAATGCAACTTTTAGGGTTAGAGGGTTACGGACTTGGAACCAGGGACTCTAGTCTCTTAAACTTGCGATTAAACTTCTATTCTATTATTATTCTACTATTACTCTATTACGATTGTGTCAAAAATTGCGAGTCTCGTAACTTTGATCGATCATTATAGTATAGAAATAGAATATGAATAGCAAGCTATAGAATAATCTGGGATTTTTTTACCTAAATAGTGAATCCTGTTTTATTAGACGAAATTGGTACGGGCGTAGTGCAACTGTCACTTAATATCAATCATTATTGTCATATATAATGTCAGTCGAACGTAATCATAACATTATCTTATTATGGAGCAGGAGCAGACTACCCTTTTTGGTCAATTCCAATCTGTTGCGATACTACTGCTATAGTTATAGCAAAATTGATTTCGAGACTACCAAATGTGTATTTTCTTGCGAGTAACGTACTGTTTCTACTCTACTTTTATTCTATAGTAACGTTTTGCGCGATGAGACTAAGGGCCTTCAGTATTTTTCCACTTACCCAGAAGCCACGTCAGAGAAGAACCACTCCAGTACGACAGCGTCAAACTTCTCCTTCGGGTCACTCATCAGCTTGACTATCTCTGGGTAATTGGCGACGCGCTCGTTGATCTAAAAACATAATTATTATTTCATTTAATTCATCATCATCACAACCGCCAGACGTCAACTGTTGAACATAACAATAATAACACATAATATCACATCACACTCAGAGCCCCTAACTAGGAAGAACCTGTATCTAGGGTGCCCGAAACACACACAGATACGAACATCACACCCAGACCGGAAACAAACATCGATATTCATCATATCATCGGGTGCACACGTTTACCCAGTCCACATCACTGCCTACTGAGCCACGGAGCAGTCAAGTTAACATATGTTGCCTTAAGAGATATAGCACAGCTAAAGAAGCGCTACCCGCGAAAAAAATTAATATATTCTAACCACAGAACAAGAGAATACAATAGAAATAGCATCATGAGCTTTTAGTACTGAAACCAGTGTGTCCAAACTCACACATATAAACCAAACGCTCACTATGAAATCCAAGCTACCATTGGTGGTTAACGACAAAGCCGAAAAGATCTACATCACAAAACTTTGAAGTAGACTATGAACCTTTTTTACAAATAAAGAAAGATCAAAATCAAATAACAATTATGAAATACTTAAGATAATGATGACATACATATGATAAAAGAATGAAATTAGGTTTTTCCAAAGACATGGTAGAAAGCTATACATCCTCTTTGCTTTAAAATCCTCACGCATTGTTCCTAGTTTTACTATTCGACACTAGATGGAACTACAGCTTTTGTACTACCGCTACTAAACACTAGGTGGCTACGTCGAAAAATGAAAAACTAAGCTAGGGATGTACATATTGCGGGAGAAAGTTTGTCGATGAGAAAAACCTATCGATATACAACTTTCTTTCATATGGCTACAGTTAACAATTACTTTTTTTTTACGAAAATCTATGTGTATTCTACGCAAACGGCCTTCTTGGTGATTGGCGGGCGATGTATTGGTATTATTATATGAAAAAACCAGTCGCTCATAGAACAAAGTTTATTTTAGTGTACAGTTTAATTTTTATTTATTTCCAATGTCGTTTTGTATTCAACAGTTATGCTTCGCATAAATAGAGATTCAGAAATAAAAATGTGTTTAGTTATAAAATTGTATATACCTACAGTACTGCAAAAGTTATAATGCGCATAGAAATCTTCGTCACTGTTCGACAACGGTCGTATTCCCAAGCGACGGAAGACGATATGTATTTAAGGAGGTTAAGTGCATTTTCTGCATGCGTAATTTAGTAGAATTATGATTTTTGATTCAGGTGTTTCCGTGAAATCGACAATTAGCGAATCTGCATGCGCATTATTAATTTTGGGGTAAGTACTGTACTTTAAATGAAGCTTTATTTTAACCAAAGTAAACAATTTAGGTGGATGGGTAGATATACCAATTAAACAAGATGGGTTTTAATTTTATCTTATTTAATATCGAAGTACTTGCTTTTTTATTACTTGCCTTAAACTCTTAACTAATCTTGGTTTTTTTAATACATAATATTTAGCATTTTTTCTTCTCTAGGTATTTTTTATTGAAACTCCTCTTAGCTTAAGAAGCTTTCATGATGGCTCCATCTTCAAGTTTATGCTTAAGTGTTCTAGGTTCTGAGCTTGGCCCAAGGTGATCCAGTAACACAGGCTATAAATAAATGAAAAGAAAAATAAAATATAGCACACTATAAGAGTGAAGACTTGTCTTTATACAATACGAGTCGACCCGGCAAACTTCGTACCGCCTAACCTATTATTAGAACGTGCATGTTTTATACTTATAAACCTTCCTCTTGAATCACTCTATCTATTTAAAAAATCCGCATTAATATCCGCTGTATTTTTAAAGATTTAAACATACCTAAGGACTGATGCGGAAAGCGACTTTATTTTTTACATATTACAACATTATTGTAATATGATGATGATGCTAATATAATTTAATTCATACGCAAAGGTCTAAATTGAAAGATTCATATAATTTCATTCGTATTCAAGAATTTAACTTTAAAGTAAATCACATTTTAAACCGAAAAAAAGGTAGAGGTTTTCAAGTCGAAGCGAATACCTAATTTATTTTTCACTGAAAATTATTATTATCGATAGATTTTAATCATAGAAAATTATCGATAGATTTTCATCATGTTGAGCAATCTCTAACTGATTTCCATTATACTGTTGTCAAAATGTTCTAGAAAAAGTCATGAGTCTAATACCATAGATAAAGAAGAACGCTAAGAAGGTACAGTCACAGTCACAGGACTCACAGGCTTCAATGAAAATTCAATTTTACTGCTCCGTAATTAGGGTGTTTTCATTTTCTCACTTATGGTTTTGTTTTCTTGTTCATGTATAATTTCAAATTTATTTAAAAATACAGTGAAATATTACTTACCGATGTAATGATACGGCATAATTAGTACTTTTAAGTCCCCAACTTTAATTTTTGCATTCCAACACAGCACAATATGGCATTTTAGTGGGGTTTTTTTCATATTTTTCGTGGTGGTTTGTTTACAAGAAGCATAAAGCAACTAAGCTTATCAAATCTGTCAGAAACTACGCATAGGCACTGCAGAGCTAATGATAGGCACGCGGGCTCCGCCTACTCGCGATTTCTATTTAGAGAGAGAGAGCATCTTCCTTGTTCTGTGATTCTAACCACAGAACAAGAGAGAGAGAGCATCTTCCTTGTTCTGTGATTCTAACCAAAGGCAAATATCAAAAATGTGAAACAGTATTCCACTACATAATGCAGCCTAGTATTTTAAGGGCACTATTGTATAGCTTTTAGGTTAAAGATCAAAGAAAGCTACTGATTGTTGCCAAAAGTGGCCGTTTTTAGCAACCAAGCAGTTGCTTTCTCTGGTATTTCACCTAAAAGCTATAGAACAGTGGCCTAAAAATACTAGGCTGCATTATGTAGTGGAATACTGTTTCGCATTTTTGATATTTGCCTTAGTTTAGAAGATATTAATTTTTTTCGAGGATGGCGCTACTTTAGCTGTGCTATTGCTCTTCAGGATAAACATAATAATGAAGGGTGCTATAATCGCCACGCTTGGCAAACGGGTTGGCGATCGCAGTAATAGCACTGCCAACTGAGCTTCGTAGCTCAGTTGGCAGTGATTTGGACTGGAAAGCATGTGCCCCTGGGTTCGATTCACGGCGGGGCGAACATTGTTATAATGAATCGATGTTTGTTTCCGGACTGGGTGTAATGTTTGTCTCTGTATTATGTTTCGTTCGAGTTCTGCCTGACTTCGAAAAAGTGAAGTAGGTATGCGCTCGACGGAGTATGTATGAGACAGTTCGAGCCAGGATAAGCTGTAAGCGAAAACGACTTGTCCGATTTCAAACTCGAGCGAGTCTCCTTTAAAACACTGAAATGTCGGACTTAATGCCAGTAATATCCAACTCGGTTTAAACTGCTTCACTAGTTTAAACTGCATCCATCACTTTCTATCTCATATAAACAAAAACATCACTTTCTATCTATACCAATATTATAAAGAGGAAAAATTTGTTTTTTTTTGTTTGTTTGTAACGAATAGGCTCCGGAAATACTGAACCGATTTGAAATATTCTTTCACTGGTAGGAAGCTACACTATCCCCGAGTGACATAGGCTATATAAGATTTTCAAAAAAATTAGGGATCCTTACTTAAACTCGAATTATATAGCCCAAGGTATTACGGTTTTTACGAGATGGGGTGATAGTAGATCTTACCTGCATCGCAATTAAAAGAAAGAACATACTGCTGCCTAATTTTTCTTTCCCAATCAGGTTTTTGAGTTTGAACGCTTCGGCTGTAATGAAAGAAACAAAAAAAAATATTTTAGCCTGAAAAACGCTTAAAAAAACTTAACGGAAATCGGTTCATCCGTTTGGGCTCTACGATTCCACAGACAGAAACACACGTTAAAATTATAACACCCGTCACATTTTTTGTCGGGGGTTAAAAAGAGAATTGAAACGCTACGATTATTTTATTATTATTACTAGAGGCTGCCCCGCGGTTTTTCCCGCGCAAATTTCTCACAAACACAAAAATCCCGTTTTTTCCCGTTCCCGTGGGAATTTCGGGAAATCCCTTCTTAGTGATCACCTACACTCCCCAAGGCAACCACGTGCCAATTTTCAGCTTTCTACGCCCAGTAGTTTCGGCTCTGCGTTGTCTGTCAGTCAGTCAGTAACGGAAGAGTTTTATATATATTGACTAGAGGCTGCCCCGCGGTTTTTCCCGCGCAGTTTTCTCATAAACACAAAAATCCCGTTTTTCCCGTTCCCGTGGGAATTTCGGGAAATCCTTTCTTAGTGCTCACCTACACTCCCCAAGGAACCCACGTGCCGATTTTCAGCTTTCAACGCCCAGTAGTTTCGGCTCTGCGTTGTCTGTCAGTCAGTCAGTCAGTCAGTCAGTCAGTCAGTCAGTCAGTAACGGAAGAGTTTTATATATATTGATTGATTAGAGAAAACACTACTATTGCAAACCATACTGAAATTGAATGCAATGGGCGACCTTATCGATCAAATCGTTTTCTTCCCGGTGGTCAAGCTGTAAATTGTTAATGGGCTCCGTTGTCGAATTCGACAGGAGGTCTCCAATCTATCTGGCGACTACATTGCCACAGCATAATGAAGAGTATTACATACAATAGGGCACTCCCTGCCTGACTCAGCTAATGCGTCCCTCAGCGCTCGGTTACCTCTCAGTTACCGCTCAGTACAAATAGCACGTCTTATCCCACTCACAAAAAGTCAAAGGTCAAAGTCAAAAATGATTTATTCAATATAAGATACAAGATTTTTGAATTATTGAAAGTCAATTATACTAATCTAATTGCTATTGAAACCTTATTTGGTAGAGTATCCTATACTGCGAGAGGCGAGGTAGTTCAGGGTGCCCACCAAGCGGCTCAGGCAAACAGACGTTTGTCTTGCCTTACGACAATGGTCGCCTGGAGACGCCCCCAAACGAGCCTTCCTCTGTCAAATGATTCTACTCACACAAGCATGATACGCGTGCACGTACGTCCGAGATGTGCCATTGTTGACTTTGCTGATTGATGGGTCTGATTGGCGGGAAGCAGCGGCAGGGTGCAGTCTGGCTCGCGAGGCATGACAGCTGACTCCGTACAGTGTGTTCTGAGGACCTTTTACGGCCCTTTTTGCAATATTGCTTTGCGTCCTCTTTGCGTTTTTTTTTTTATTACTTTGACACTCTAGAGGACTAAAAGCGATATTGCAAAAGCGGCCGTAATAGGCCCTGTGCTTCTGTGCACATCGCCTGTTGCAGGATAGGATACTAACCTTCTAATTCATAAAGATACAGTACATTTTAAGTAGCTTTACTGGAGGTCTACTTCTCTGGTTTGTTGTATGGTAAATACGTGACATCCAGTCTAAATTGACATACGTCAAATAACTCAAACGCTCTTTAACTTTTTATGAATAACAGGGTAAATGTTTTTCTGTGCACTAAGTGATACCTTGTATTATAGAATCTTACCTGCATTTTTATCGTCAAATATATTAGCTACACTGGAAACATCAATTTCTTTTAGATTCTTCACTGGATTCTGTTTGGGGAACGATGTGATGTGGACAACCTGAGAACAACAAAATATTGAAAAAACAACTAACAAATTAAACTGCTCTTTAAATTCAATCGCATAGGGTTCAATATTACAATCGAGCATTATTCTAGCTACCTTTTTGTTTGTAACGGGGGGAAATGCCTATCGCATTTCCCGACGCTCGGGGGAGCGTCGGGGGTATGTGGGGCTCGCACCCACTAAAACCCCCCGGCGGCCGCCTTGGCGCTTTTGGGAAGAACCCCGGGAACCACGCATTATAGCGTCCGAAGTCCTTTCTACGCTCAGCTGCTATCAGCTTCGTGCTCGGGGAGGGTATGTTGTTCCCTCCCCGGCTCGGCTTTGTAGCTGCGGCGGCACAGTGCCACAAGCTGTGCCGCCGCCCATCTCAGGGGCCGTTTGATAAGTGTGTCGGGCCCCCGCCCTTAACACCCACGACCCCAAAGACCCCATTTTACGCGATTGTGCTGAACCCTGTGCTAGGGATGCTCGATGGCTCAATGGCTATGGAAAACATTGATAGCTCAATATCGATTTTCGATAATCATCAAACACAAAACATCGATGTCAGGTAACATCGATGTTTTTTACAGACATTGATAGGGGTTTGCAAATGTTTTTTTTTTATTTTCGTTAATTTCGGAAATTTATAAAATAATAAGGGTTGGTATGGTGATCTGATAAATAGTGGGTTTGTTAACGACCAAAGGTAATATTTTCTGCATTAAAGCATGAAACTTAGCACACTTGTTGCTTATGTGGCCCAGACTGAGAATCGCCCGGGAGGGAGCGGGATACCCCCCTCTGGGGGGCGGGGGGAGGGGGTGAAGTTTGCTTCTACCGCGCGCGCTATCGATCCCTATTGCTGCTATTTTATAGCTACTAGGGCAAGTGTGGTGTCATTTTCGGATAATTTAAGGATGAGGAATCCATTTCTGGAAATTTTTTTTTACATTTCTATACAAAAAAATTGGAATTTACCATTAAATAGATAATTGTCGACGCAAAAAAAAATCTTCTAATGACGATATTTTTTGAATGAGTATAGATATCAGCAAAATAAAAATATATTTGAAAAGCTGCATTCATGCAGTTTTCAAAAGTATAGGGTTCGATATACTTTTTGTTTATATTTATGTGTTAAAAAAATAGTAAACACTGCGCGGAAGAGGTTGTAAAAATATTTAATGCCTAATTTCGGTTTAAAAATTACTTGGTTACTTCAAATTACTACCAAATACTAAACAAGGTCATTCAGCCTGTGATAAGTAACAACTTTCTGTATTCAAACATAGGTTGTATAGGTACAAAAAAAATACAATTCTCATACATTATCTACCCAATTAGCTGACAAGTATGTATGAAACATATGAAATTTTTGTGCTTTTGCCACTGGGAAGAGTTGTTATTTACGATATCGCAAGACAGCTTGAGGAAGCGAGAGCATCAGAAGTGGACCTGCATAAGTCCCGACGGTGCACTTAAAAACGAGATATACTTCATCCATCATGTCGACATAAAACCGTATATTGAAAGATGTCTGTGAACAACGCGGTTAAAACCGGAAGCAATCACTGTTGGTACAGGACACATTGATATCAATGTTAAGCTCGAAAGGTCGCAACTGGTAAAGTCTACACTCAGACCGGCAAAACCGGCAGACCAAAACCCAAACTCGGAACTCTTTTAATTAGAACTCCAAAACCGTTTCGACCGCCTAGGGCGCAGCGTGGATGATGTAAATAAAGGGTTCTTGAGAAGTGTCACTGCGGTTGGAGGTAATTACTACTAAGCACACTTGATCTGATAGAGAAGAGGTGTGAAACGTCTCAGCAGACAACGGCACCGTGGAGGCATGCGGTTGGAGGTAAGTAACAACGACGTAGGATCTCATCATATCCGATCACGCAGGGAAACAGCTCTTTCCTTGTCCTTATCCTCCAGTGACCTTGTAATTTCTAATTAGGCCCGTTGTTTGCAGCCGTATCCCGGTTCCGTAAGTTACCACTGGTAACGCACATTGTTCAAAGACTTTTGTCTTGCTTGGGGCACCTCTTGCCTCAAGACAAAACTTTAACAGCATCGTTCAGTAAGCTTATTCAAGTTAAGCTAAGCATCCCGAACGATGCTCCCGAGTTGAAGTCGACGGACGAACAGTTTGTCCCAGGTATGTATTCTTTAACTGATGCCTAGTTCCTTCCAGTCCAGAGTCTTGAAGACATCCTGGAATGCAGCGGTTAACAGTTTTCGGGGAATATGATTAGCGTATAATGAAATTGAAGAATTTCTGACGGGCCATAAACGCTGGTTTTACCACTTGCCTTCTGAAGTTCCGCTGTGATGAAAGAAAGAAACGAAAAAGAAGGAAATCATTTATTTACAGCAGCCTTTGTCACGCAAACATAACATAACATAACAATGAGACATACATTCAAACATATTTGATGCGACTTTACATGCAGTCTTGTGTTTGTAAGATGTTGACGGCCGAGATGTCCTCGGTATAGTGTCGGGTCCATGTTGCTCTCGGGACCTTATCTTGACTGTCAGTGATGGGTTGTCGTGTCGACGTGTATAATAGAAGTTCTGTCCATAGAACTTCTCGAATTCCCCCACAATCTTAGGTGTGGATATAGTACTCTACCAACCATCCTAGGTCTTCAGCCATGCCTGGCTTTGCCGAAAAAATAGATCTCGAGCAAAATCTTTGGAGGCTTTGTTTCGGTCTATGGCTCTTCACCTTAATATTTTTTGTATAAAATCGCCTGATGTCTCTTGTAATTGATATAAAGATCTGTCTCTTCAGCTGCCTGCAGGCAAAGGCATCCGGTGCCGTTGTCTGCTAAGACGTATCACGCCTCTTCTCTATCAGATCAAGTGTGTTTAGTAGTAAGTAATTACCTCCAACCGCAGTGACACTTCTCAAGAACCCTTCATTTACAATCACTAGGCAATCGAAACGGTTTTGGAGTTCTAATTAAAAGAGTTCCGAGTTTGGGTTTTGGTCTGCCGGTTTTGCCGGTCTGAGTGTAGACTTTACCAGTTGCGACCTTTCGAGCTTAGCATTGATATCAATGTGTCCTGTACCAACAGTGATTGCTTCCGGTTCTAACCGCATTGATCACAGACATCTTTCAATATACGGTTATATGTCGACATGATGGATGAAGTCTATTTCTCTTTTTTGAGTGCACCGTCGAGACTTATGCAGGTCCACTTCCGATGCTCTCGCTTCCTTAAGCTGTCTTCCGATATCGTAAATAACAACTCTTTTCAGTGGCAAAAGCACAAAAAAATCCTTTGTTTCATACATACTTGTCAGCTAATTGGGTAGATAAATGTATGAGAAATGTATTTTTTTGTACCTATACAACCTATGTTTTTATACAGAAAGTTGTTATTTATCACAGGTTGAATGACCCTGTTCAGTATTTGGTAGTAATTTGAATTAACCAAGTAATTTTCAAACCGAAATTAGGCATTAAATATTTTAACATCCTCTTCCGCACAGTGTTTACTATTTTTTTTAACACATAAATATAAACAAAAAGTATATCGAACCCTATATTTTTGAAAACTGCATGAATGCAGCTTTTCAAATATATTTTTATTTTGCTGATATCTATACTCATTCAAAAAATATCGTCATTAGAAGAATTTTTTTTGCGTCGACAATTATCTAATTTATGGTAAATTCCAATTTTTTTTGTATAGAAATGTAAAAAAATTGTTCCAGAAATGGATTCCTCATCCTTAAATTATCCGAAAATGACACCAAACTTGCCCTAGTAGCTATAAAATAGCAGCAATAGGGATCGATAGCGCGCGCGGTAGAAGAAAACTTCACCCCCTCCCCCCGCCCCCCAGAGGGGGGTCTCCCGCTCCCTCCCGGGCGATTCTCAGTCTGGGCCACCTAAGCAACAACTGTGCCAAGTTTCATGCTTTAATGCAGAAAATATTGGTTCCCATACATTTATTGGACTTAACAAACCCACTAAAAGGCCATATCCAGCAGTGGAAGTCTTTTGGCTAAGATAAAAAGGTGTTTTGGTGATTATAACGTGCATTATCATTTATTTTTTGTAGGTAATTAAACTTTGACATTTTCGCAAGTTTGTGTAGTGCTGCCTTATCTACTTAAGAGCCAGTTTACAGCGATGCTAGCGCCATTTGCGAAATAAATTTATATCTTCTAAACAAAGGCAAATATCAAAAATGTGGCACAGTATGACACTGGTTAATATAGCCTAGAATTTTTAGTGCACTTCTGTACAGCTTTTAGGTTGAAGACCAAAAAAATCTACAAAGTGTTGCTAAAAGTGGCCACTTTTGGCAACAATCTATGTTTTTTTTTGTTATTTTTACTTAAGACTACTTTGCTGTGCTCAAAAAATACTAAGCAAGATTATCTAGTGTCATACTGTGCCACATTTTTTGATATTTGCCTTGGTTTGCAAAATATAATTTTTTTCGAGAATGGCGCTAGCATCGCTATAAACTGGTTCTTAAACTTAAAAATTCAAGGTTATCAGGTGGGTAATGTACTTACTTCGTGCCCAGCATTCAGCAAATGTCTGACCACTCCATTACCAAGAATGTTGTGACTCTTGGACATCAATGGGAAGTAGACTAGGATCCTGGCTGCATCAGTTGAAGCCAGAAAAGCTAACAGTACTGCCGATGTTATGAATGCTAGATTCATTGTAAAGTAGGTTAACTCTCTTAGGTTTTTGTCTATACTTTATTTCTTATCTGAAAAGTTAAATTAAATAAATGTTCAGATGTGTAGTGGTTGTATGCGTGAGGTGACGGCATATATAACACCCCCCCATCTCCTCCCACGGGTGTCGTAAAAGGCGACTAAGGGACCAGCCGAAGGACGGGCAGCAGCGTCCTTCGTTGAATTACTTTAAGATCCTTACTGATTTTTAAACACTCCCCAATGTTTGGTCTTGTGGCAATCTGTGGGGGAGACCTGAGTCCAGCAGTAGACATCTATCGGTTGGAGTTGGAATGATGGTTCTAATAATTTGACTGCTCCGTAGCTCAGTTGGCAGTGATGTGGACTGAGAAGCGTGTGCACCCGGGTTCGATTCCCGGGCGGGGCGAATATTAATATGATGGATATCGATGTTTGTTTCCGGTCTGCGTGTGATGTTTGTCTCTGTGTGTGTTTCGGGCACCCTAGATACAGGTTCTTCCTAGTTAGGGGCTCTGAGTGTGATGTGTTATTATGTGTGTTATTGTTATTAATGAGCGTGACATTATCATCACACCAGACAAACTTAATTGCTTTAATAAGTTCAATTTGTTTTTGCAGTCGAGTTGTTTTATTATTTTACCAGAGGCTGCCCCGCGGTGTTTCCCGCGCACGTTTTTCAATAAACACAAAAATCCCGTTTTTCCCGTTTCCGTGGGAATTTCAGGAAATCCCTTCTTAGTGCTCACCTACACTCCCCAAGGAACCCACGTGCCAATTTTCAGCTTTCTACACCCAGTAGTTTAGGCTCTGCGTTGTCTGTCAGTCAGTCAGTCAGTCAGTAACGGAAGAGTTTTATATATATTGACTAGAAACTAGGCTGCCCTGCGGTTTTTCCCGCGCAGATTTCTCATAAACACAAAATTCCCGTTTTTTTCCGTTCCTGTGAGAATTTCGGGAAATCCGTTCTTAGTGCTCACCTACACTCCCTAAGGAACCTACATGCAAAATTTCAGCCCGCTACGCCCAATAGTTTTGGCTCTGCGTTGTCTGTCAGTCAGTCAGTCAGTCAGTCAGTCAGTAACGGAAGAGTTTTATATATATTGATATATAGTAGATAGAAGATAGATAGTAGATTCGATGGACTTTCGTTGTGCCTTTCAGTTTTCTAATCTCTATCCCCCTTACCACAAAAAAGTTAGACCGGTCTAAAATCACCAATTTGTGTAACATAATAGTGATTTAAACCAAGTCTAGTGATTTAGACCCGGTTTAACTCTTTTTGTGGTAGAGCCGTATGACTCGCACACATGCTAGACTCCTTGGTCCGTGTTTCAAGACGGGTCCTGCGAGTGCCCGAAACTGAATCATCAGACCGATTTAGATTAAGTAGAAAAGATGCTGTATGAAGGGTGTAAGTATGTTGTAGATTTGTTTTGTTGTAGTAGAATCATTTGACGGAGGAGGGCTCGTTTTGGGGCCTCTCCAGGCGACTATTGTCGTAAGGCAAGGCAAACATTTGTTTACCTGAGCCAATTGGTGGGCACCCTGAACTACCTCGCCTCTCACAGTATAGGATACATTACCAAATAAGGTATCAATAGCAATTAGATTAGATGTAGTCTAATTGACTTTCAATAAGTGATATCTTGTATCCTATATTGAATAAAGAATTTGACTTTGACTTTGACTTTGTTACAAAAAGCAAATGAGTTGTGTGCATGCATCGTGCAAAGATCTTTGGCTCAAATGTAATCAAGACGAGTATGAAAATGATAGAGACAGAGAGACAGAGAGACATTACTACATTATCAGAGTTTTATGTTATCTTTAAACATACCTTTAGTTAAAACATAAGGTATCCGTTAAGCACCCACTTAAATTGACACGATCTACTTTAACAATAGGTACAGTCACAAGGAATACATCCGCTCTTAAGAACAGATATGACTAGACTGATAGAAGTACTTACTTTATGATGCGCAGGCGACGAGGAAAACAGCTCCCAAATAGGTAGGTAAGATATTGTACCTCATTTACATTAGCGCCACCCACACATTGCAACAATATATTCAATGATACTAAGTTATTTGTCCGGATGATTGAAAAAAAAAAAGAAAGAAATCCTTTCATTAAATTATCCGAGTTTTCGCAAAATCCCTAGTTTTTTTTTGCAAAAAAAAGGTCATAAACCAATCTTCCTACGACATAGGCTCTGTTGCAATGAATCAACATAACTGTTTTCTTACATGCAACCCATTTAAGTTATACCTAAGTATATAAAATAAACGCAAAACCAAAATTGCACATCGAATACCGATCATAAATGATTGATGCCAGTCAATAAGCGGCCCTTGTAATTATAATCTTGTATTTTAAGATTTTTTTATAGCACGATGAAAAGCTACAACTGCACCTGTGTTGTATTAACATTGTTTTTTTTTTAAAAACCATATAAAATCAGCAGTGGCTCTAGTGTACAGTACAAAATGTTTATGCATTGATTATAGACATAGACCAAAAACCGGTTGATTGAATGACCAACACGTACGCGGTCCGCACCGCAGTCTCTCTCGTTAAGTTTCGCCTTCCGATCTCAGGGTGACATTGTAACTATAGGCACAGGATAAGGATGCTTGATATTGAGAAAACATCGATGTTGACATCGAGTGCTCAACATCGATGTTAGATGATCATCGAACCCAAAACATCGATGTCAGGTAACATCGATGTATTTTTATTTTTACAGACAGCGATAAGGGTTTGCAAATGTTATTTTTACATGTTTCGTTGCCTTCAGAAGTTGATCAAATAATCTGTAAATGCGATTATTTTATGGATTACGGATTTTGTGAAGGGTTGTAAATCTTAACTTTGATTTCGATTAAGTAAGTGTTTGTAAAATCGATGTGACGATGCAACATCGATGTTTCGATGATTGATATAACGCAACATCGATATTTGTCTCCTAAAATCTATGATCATCGAGCATCCCTACTTTTGGCTTCTGGAGAAGTGGGAATGATTCTGGATGCTGATCATAGATGATTTCAGGGTCCTTTACAAAAATAATATATCCCCGCCGCCCCTCGAGCAACGGGAATTCTTGATTTAAGGGTTTTTCTGACTAAAAACACACCGATTTGCTTGAATTCTCAAAATTTTTAAAGTTTCAATGTGTCGGTTCAGAATGACCCCCAAAAACACACGTCATTTCGGCGTCACTCTCTCAACCGGTATTAAATTATCAAATACGCAACTTTTTTTTATGGTCTTGACTTTGACTTCACTGCACTTTAGTGAAGTATTTTTCCCAACCTCTCTGATTTTGCCAATGTCAAGTTAAGAAATTAGATTATCTCTGAACTTTGAACTTCCTAGTGAACTCTTGAATAAGCCAGAGATAAAATTGGGCCATATTAGCAATGTTAAAAAATATATGGTCAATAAAAAAAAACCTATATAATTGCAGTAAATAATCTTGCTTTAAACCCCTTACAAGGTCTGTCCTAGGTATGACCAAGTTGTCCAACAGACATTGCAATGATTCCCAAAAATAAAATAATCGAATTCTATAAAAAATAACTTTATTTCCTCTTAGAAAACAGTAAAAAATTTATCTGATCGTTGGATCCTTTAGTCTACGGTAGAACGTACCAACTGGTGGTAGTAGATCCCTACAACAACTCGAAAAGAGCTGATGATCTTCAGACAGATGAAACATGGCTAAGAATACTCGGAATAAAATTGTCTTTGACCCAAAAAATTTTTAACGAAAATGGTTTGGGCGCTACGATGTCACAGACAGGTTTAACTTGTAATAATCCTCTCTTTTTGCGTCTAGGGTAAAAAAAGAAAACAACACAATTTCATACAAAAAAAAAACTTTATTTCTCCTTGGAAAAAAGCAGCTGAATCTGATCGTTGGACAGTCCTTTGGTCTCCGGCAGAACGAGCCAGCTGGTGGCAGACGTGACTGCGGCGACCAGGGAAAAGATGAGGAAACACCCTGAGACACCCAGGAGTTTCACACCGATCGGGAAGATGGCAATTATGGCGAAGTTCAGGAACCAGATCCATTCTATGAAGATCATTGAGGCTATTCCTTGGACCTGCAACATAAAGAAATAATAGCCTGCTGTCTCTATGATTCAGCGAGTATGAATATATTATGCAATTAACCTAACAGAATGTGGACGGCTTGTGCGCTCGAACCGTGTTCACTAAGCGCACGAACAAAGCAAAAAGAAAAAAAAAAAAAAGAGAGATAAATTGTAAAGTAGAGTTTGTTACCCCTTTCTTCTCTACGCTGTAAAATCATTGCGAAAGGGAGTAGAATCATTTGACAGAGGAGGGCTCGTTTGGGGGCCTCTCCAGGCGACTATTGTCGTAAGGCAAATTGGTGGGCACCCTGAACTACCTCGCCTCTCACAGTATAGGATACTTTACCAAATAAGGTATCAATAGCGATTAGATTATATGTAGTCTAATTGACTTTCAATAAGTGATATCTTGTATCCTATATTGAATAAAGAATTTGACTTTGACTTTGAAAGAGAGATTTTTAAATCTCAAAACAAACTTACTCGGTTTGTGCGCGCCCTGCACCCACAATTATGAATGATCATTTCATGTTTTCATTTCACTCAGTCTGTTATCTCTTATCATCACAACGGAAAGACGTCCACTGTTGGACATAGGTTTCCTCCACAGATTGCCACAATGACGAACTTAGTGTTGAGTGGCGTAATCAATATGCATGGCAGGCTTGTTGGCAATCGCAGTGTAGCTCTTCAAGTATTTCAACGAAGGACGCCGGTTCCAGCCCTTCGGCTGTTCTCATAGTCGCCTTTTACGACACCCGTGGGAGGAGATGGGGTGGTGGTATTCGATGCCCTCCCATACGGCCAAATAGATTACATAGAAGACTCAAACCTCAGGAGTAAAAGCCTCAGCTAGCAGGATGTAAGGAACAACACCAGCTCCGAAATTGAAGCTGAAGCAATAGACCAGAATAAGTACTGCAGACACCCAGGGTGGAGCCACGTTGCTGTACAGGAAGTAGGCCAGGGCACCCATGGTCAGGGATACCATTGCTGTTGAAGACAACTCCAGGATCTGATTGTGTGGAAAAATAAGGGTTCTTTGATATAGGACACAAAGTTCTTTAAATTGATTGTGTAACGATACTAGGTTTTTCTTCAAATATACCTTTATAGTTACACTAATACAAAAGTAACACCGAAACTAAAAACGGCCACTTTTGGCAACAATCAGTTTCTTTCTGTGGTCTTTAACCTAAAAGCTATACAACAATGCCCTAAAAATACTAGGCTTAATTATCTAGGGGAATACTGTTTCACATTTTTGATATTTGCCTTAGTTTAGAAGGCTTATTCCGATTTTGCTCCAAAACCATTGTTCTCTACAATTTTTGAGCTTCCATACATTCATTCCGATTTTGCTCCAAAACACATTTTGGTACGGTCAGAAAGGTAACACTTGTTTCAAATTTATTATTAAGTTATCAAATAATACTACAATTATCTGTAGAGAAAAATATTTATTTACTCAGACTAAATTGAGTTGTACTATATGTATATACCTACCTATTTAAAAATGTAGGTATCGAAGTATAAAAACAATGTAAGTAAATTGTTAGTAAAAAACTTAAAAAACTAAACAATAAAAAATCACAGAAAGGAATTTCATATAAATCAACAAAATAAAATAATAATTTTAGCTGTTAAAAAACCCTTATTAATCTAAACAATTAAAAATCACAGACAGAAATTTCACATAAATCAACAAAATAACAATAATAATTAAAAAAGGTTAAAATATTTATATTTTAAAATCACAGATAATCATCACAAAAATCATAATCCAAATACCTCAATAAATCAATTATAAAAAGCTTATATTTATAATATTTCTATTAGTGACGACAGGAACTGGCATGGCATGGTATGTAGGTATTTGTGTGTTGCGCTTCATGACCTGCTACTATTTCATGTTGCCCTGGTACCTAATTTCAAAATTCGTTATCAAGGCACTAACTAAGCAAACACTCCTACTGCAGTAAATAACTATTTAACTTAGCGAAATACATAGTTCAATGACGGTCTCCTAACAAGACCTTCTTCAGAGTTTTTGTCTGTTATGTCGAGCAGTATTATTTATTGCATGTAGATAATTAATAAAATGTTACCTTTTTAATATTATTTTCTACATTCTATAACATAAACAAAATCATTACTATTATGCTACCTTTTCTGACCGTACCAAAATGTGTTTTGGAGCAAAATCGGAATGAATGTATGGAAGCTCAAAAATTGTAGAGAACAATGGTTTTGGAGCAAAATCGGAATAAGCCGTTTAGAAGATATTTATTTTTTTCTCGGATGGCGCTACTTTAGCTGTGCTATGGCTCTTAACGTGACATATAATTCCTGTTTCAGGTCTGAATAGAGGTCTCCCGGGTCCACTCCTCAGCCAAGGAAACAACTGGATTTCTTCACACACTATTTATTATAGGCGAATACTACCCATTGGAAATGGACACAAAATATAAAACACTTGAATCTTATATATAATATCCGCAAGACGACGATAGCGCGATGTAGGCCGTGATAGCGCTATCTACTGAGAAATTACAACAACCTGAAAATACCTAACTCTTGAACATACCGCCCACCAAGGCATTAGTTTTAATACTAATGCATTAACTAACACACATCGACTTCAAAGAATAACCCTAAATTTTAACAAAATACTATAACAGAACGATAAATCCGATTAATTAAAAAACGATAATAATTTACCGCCCACCGTGAACCAATGTTTACAATCTACTACATAACCATTTCTTTTTAAACATATATTTTCTTAAAACCAGCCAGAAAAAACCGTTATACATTTTAACGTAGTTACACTTATTACATTATCGTTTCCAGTGTGTTTTTTAACCACCCTGCCAAATAGCCATATGAACTTAAAACTAAACTACCCGTTTTTCTAATTTTGTATTATTTATCTTTTGTACTCGATATTTAATTTCCTTTTTTCACATTCATTCCGAAATCCTAAAATACAATTCAAACTTAGTTTTGCGGAGATGAGATGAACGGAAACTGATCCTTTTGCTCCCACGGTCCTGATCAAAATACCTGCGAACGCTATTTTCCGAAGCGTCGCCGAACCCGTGCAGCTCGATCAGTGCATTGAGTTCCTTCCTGTTCACTCATCTTGGCAACCCAAAGATTAGTTTGCAGTGCCGCGTGCATAACCACTGGACAACTAGAAGTCGCTTGCTCTACAGAACCAGACAAGATCCACCCTAAAGTGGTGATTTGGGCAAGAGGTGACCCCGATGGCCCCCTTTTTACCCCCTCATCACCTGGCTGTAGACTCCCCACCTAACAGGATATCTAACTTGTTAAGTGTGTGATACTCTGGGTCTGCAAGACTCAGAGCATGGAGCTCCTCCCAGTCATCTATCACTACCATCATTATTGATAAAAAAGTCGTGATTGATTGCAACACTAACTCTTCAATTTCCATACTGCACCTTAGCACCTTGATCCAACAATGAACTCAAAACCCGGTAGTCGCCTGTTTTCGACCCAGCTGCTACTATAGCTGTAGCTTCAATACTTCCCGACTCCCCCCCTGTCTAAACACATGCGACTACATTTGTTGGATCCCCATAATTTACCTCCGTATTTGATCCATCTCCTACGCCAACTATTTCTCTCCCTGATGTGAAATCCTGCATTCCTGAACAACTGGCTGAATATTTCCCGGGAGCACCTTTTGGATGTAGTAGAATGGTGGCGTCTTGAACACACCGCACAAGCATCTGGATTCCGGCAATACTTGACAGAGTGGTTTGATCCCAGACAATTAAACGCACACCATATCCCTGCACAAAAGTGCGCCGCCTTAAAACTAACTCACAGAACTTTAACAATAATTCAATATTTTTTTCCGATAAATTTTCTAAGTCTAAATTTTCACAAAATTATTCTAAGTGTTTGAACCGTTTACAGTCTATATAAAATCGGGCATAGGTTCCCCGTGTCTTCACTTTTTCACGAATTTTTCTAAGTCTAAATTTACTCTTGAAATCTTCTAAGTTCTTTTTTACTGACTGAAGGTCCAACTAAAATTCACTGCACTGATTCAATTTTGACTGAAGGTCCAACTTTAAAACTTTGAGGGTACTAACAATATTTCACTTGTCACTCTTGACACCTGTCACCTGAAGAGCCGTCTCCCTGACAGCTTCCCACCTTGGCGGCTGTCTCCTGACAGCCGGCCACCTTGCCTTGCCGTCTGCAGCCGCGCCCCTCCACCGCACCGCTCCTCGTCCGCTGGACTCCTGGGCTGGCTCCCATGGCTCTCCTCCTCCGGTCGCAGTCGGGCTCCTGCGTCTGCGGGATGATGGTTCCTCCAGAACCACCTGATGCTGGCCTGCTGCAGCGGGCCAAGGCCTATCCGGCTCGAAGGACCATGAATAGAGGTCTCCCGGGTCCACTCCTCAGCCAAGGAAACAACTGGATTTCTTCACACACTATTTATTATAGGCGAATACTACCCATTGGAAATGGACACAAAATATAAAACACTTGAATCTTATATATAATATCCGCAAGACGACGATAGCGCGATGTAGGCCGTGATAGCGCTATCTACTGAGAAATTACAACAACCTGAAAATACCTAACTCTTGAACAAGGTCAGTTTTTCGGTTTCGGCATTCACTTTATTCTGAGTCTGAGTGGAAATCTCAAAACAAAATCAGCCACAAGTATCCCGGAAATTCGACAAGAACTGAAAATTATTCTAATTTAAGGTAATGTATTATCTACCTCACCTTCCTCCCAAGTTTATCAGCAACAGCACAAGTGACCGAAGTACCAAGCAGAAGTACCACGGCTAATAGCACGGAACAGAAGTTCGGAGACAAGTTCGGAGCGGCAGCCCTGAAGAGGGAGCTCGCGTACACTTGTACAGGAACCATGCCCATGCAAACCTGGGAAGGAAATGCTTTAATCTGCTAGCTGTCCCGGCGAACATAGAACTCCTAAACATTTTATATGGGAAAATTAAATTACTATCTTTTTATTTACTATCTTCTTCCAAAATTTTCCATATTTTCTCGCTGTTTAAACCTACCCTGGACTAAAGCAAACATTTCAAAACAAAAACAGCTTAATCGTCACAGCCGTTCTCGAGTTTAAGCGTCACAAAAACCAACCAACATAGATTTTCATAATATAGATTGAAATTAGCTGTTGGCTAGTGAGAGAAGAATAGAAATGGTGAAATGCAAGACCAAATTGGGTGGAGTTTTTTTTTGGATTTTCTGTTGGAAATAAAGTGATATTTTCTTTATTTGCGAACCCAGATACGTCACTGCATTAAAGAGTCTAAAAGAGTAAAAATTTAAGTCATATAGAGTAATTTATACTTAGGTACCTGAGCTGTTCCCACGTAGAAGACAGTGAAAAAGGCACGTCTTGATGGTGGTGAGGTAACTTGAAACAGAAAAAAAAGTTTAGTTTCTTGCTGTGTTCGAACTAATTTTTGTATGTAGATAAATCTAGCTAATATTATGTGTTGTGATACTCACACAGAATCACGACAGCCGACCTGCTTTTTGGTTTATCGTCTTGTATTTCATTAAGTTTTTCTTTTTCTGCATCCTCTTTTTCACTGGGTTCTGGAAAAATTAAGTGGTTCTTAAGGGGCGATACAGATGTATCGGTCTAACAGTTTAAAACTAAGCCTTAAGGTTTAACACCTTTTGGTCACCTTAAGGTTTAAGACCAGGTTTAACACTTTTTTTCGGCTCTACCACAAAAAGTGTTAAACCTGGTCTAAATCACTAGACTAGGTTTAAATCACTAATTCGTCATACAAAATCGCGATTTAGACCGGTCTAACTTTTTTGTGGTAAGGGGGAAAAAGGTCAAGTAGTTTTTAGCTTTAGCAGTACATTGAGTCTCAGATTACAGACTAGCTTGTGCCCGCGACTTTGTCTGCGCAGGATTAGTATACAATTTTCAAGTAGCTTATCATATATGTAGCTCATCATCATCAATATCAATATCATCAATACATAGTATAAAACAAAGTCGCTTCCCGCGTCTGTCCCTTTGTATGCTTAAATCTTCAAAAACTATGCAAGGGATTTTGATGAGGTTTTTTTAATAGATAGAGTGATTTAAGAGGAAGGTTTATAAGTTTAATACATGCACAAGAAAGTAATAGTTTAGGCGGAACGAAGTTCGCCGGGTCGACTAGTATCTTTATAAATTGTAGACTAAGTGTTATTGTGATGTAGGCTTATGATTATTGCAAAGTTTCCTTTAAACTTTAAACCAATTCAGTTCAGTTTTACGCGAAAGAGTAACAAACATCCATAACAAACTTTTACGTTTATTTTATTAGGAGGATTTTTTAGTTTACCTGTTGTTTTAACAGCAATCAGCTCCGAAGCCGGGATAAGGCTTTGCTTTATCCTAGACACTTCTTCAGAGATCAGTTTTGAGCTATCTCCTCTGTATTTTGCTATAGATCTACGTGCTTCCTGAAAACAATTCATACTTTTATCAAGAACTTCATTCTGATTTATGTTTTACCTACCTATCTTATTGGGGTGTAATGGGGCCTACTTGTATCCGGTTACAAACCTTCAGAGGCGCTTTTGCAATATTGCTTTTCGTCCTCTTTGCGTTTTCTGTATTGACTTTGACACTCTGGAGGACGAAAAGCAATATTGCAAATGTGGCCGTAATAGAACCCCAGGACCCTTAGTCTCATCGCGCAAAACGTAACTATCGAATAAAAGTAGAGTAGAAACAGTACGTTAATCGCAAGAAAATACACATTTGGTAGTCTCGTAATCAATTTTGCTATAACTATAGCAGTAGTATCGCAACAGATTGGAATTGACCAAAAAGGGTAGTCTGCTCCATAATTAGATAATGTTATGATTACGTTCGACTGACATTATATATGTCAATAATGATTGATATTAAGTGACAGTTGCGTAGTTTAATTTCACTATTTAGGTAGGATTCACTATTTAAGTAAAAAAAAACAGATTATTCTATAGCTTGCTATTCATATTCTATTGCTATACTACAATCGATCAAAGTTACGAGACTCGCAATTTTTGACACAATCGTAATCGAGTAATAGTAGAATAATAATAGAATAGAAGTATAATCGTAAGTTTAAGAGACTAGAGTCCCAGGTCAACAATATAAATTGGTCTCAAAATTTCCATGGCAGAGCGTTCAGAACAGGGTTTGAAACGAAAATTATAAGACCGCGAAGCCTGAAGTAGATTCCAACGATTGGTCCTCAACCCCGTACCGTAGAATCAAAAAATACAGTTTAAATTGTTATCTTTGCAGCGCCTCATCAGGTGTGCGCTTGGTTTTAAGTATGTCGTTATAAATACTTCGTTTGATTGAGTACGCATTTTTGTACTGATTTAGAAACCTAAGAAACAAACAGTAGGTAAATACAAATCGTTCAAATCTTAGAGTAAGCTTAGAGTTTTTCCCTGTTATTCATAAAAAGTTATAGAGCATTTTAGTTATTTGACGTATATCAATTTAGAGTGGATGTAACGTGTTTACCATACAACAAACCAGAGAAGTAGACCTCCAGTAAAGCTACTTAAAATATACTGTATCTTTATGAATAACACTGTTAATCTCTAAGGTTCAAATCCTTTACCTCTTCCCTTCCATTCTTCAGAAGCCAAACTGGACTCTCCGCAGCCAGCATGATGAGGCCAAGATTAAGGATCCCGAGGACCAGGTTACACCAGATGGTGACGCGGTATGTGCTGAACCAACCCATCAGGTAAGAGACGAGGGCTCCGAGACAGTAGAAGAATATTGGTGCTGAAGGGAGTATAATAAACGCTTCAACTTAAATAAACTAGTAAGGCTTAGGGCTATAACAGACGAGCGACCCTGTGCCGAGCGGCAGCCGCGCCCTAATTGTATGGGTCGCGCGTGTGCCGGGAGTCACAGGGTCGCTCGTCTGTTACAGCCCTTATGGACTGTCCAGATAGCGCGCTTTACGCGTTTGTTCACTCGCACGTTTTGTTTTTCTGTAAGCAAACGCGCAAGGGCATCTGGACAGGATGTATGCAAGTACAGTATCTTGGACATGCACCAGTTCCTTTGAGTGAATAGATACGCACGTAAAGCGCCCTTTCTGGACGGGCTCTTATGCCCGATTAAAATTTTATTTACAGTAGTGAGTTAACTTACCATTGATGAGCCATACTGTAATTGACAACTCATCTTTCAAACGCTAGGTACGCTAAGATTACGGAAAAACAACGTATGTTTTTGTGGCAACCTGTTGGGAAAGTCTATGTCCAAAATGCGAAGTTTCACAGCTGAGACGATGATTAACTAAAGAAACAACCATAGCTCATTTTTGAAAGGAAAGGATAGGTGTCGTGTCAACAGATGACGGGAAAACGGGAGGAATGAAAGAGGCTGCACCGACACGAGCGAAGATCATAACTTTGAAGAAGAACAAACCTGAAGCTAAGGCCCCTCTGATGGAGTCTTCAGCCGTTTCCGAGATGAACATGGGGGCGTGGAAAAGGTTGGCTCCACCCATGACACCACCCAAAAACCTTGCTATGAAGATGAGAATAGATGATGAGGATACCATTATGATAGACCAGGAGATCTGGAACAAGATGTGAGAAAAAAAATCTCTTAATCGATTTGTTTGTCAAAGTTACATTTTAAGCCTGATTATTTTCAAGTTACTTTAATCTATAGAGTAGTAAACTGAGTGGAAGCAAGCCATAAACCCGAGGGTTCCAACAGCGATACTAGCGCCACTATAAAAAAAACCTTACAAGACTGGAATCAATTATATGCGTCAATGATGGATTAAATAATCTTTCTTAGAATTTTTTAACCCATGTTATGTCGCTTTTAGAAGATCGTAGAAAAATACGTTTTGTTACTAAAATCGGCCACTGTTTGACAAAGAATCCCAAAAATCGCTACACCGACCGGTCTTGGCCGATCCTCATCCAGTTCACTCCTGCAACATTCACTAGGTCGGCTGGGCACATTTTGGGGGTCTACTTTCTTTGCGTTTTTGGGTGCGCGGTCACCGCTGAGTAACCTTTTAGCTCCAGCAAATATCTGTTCTTCGAGCTGTGCCTTACCAACTGCTACAACTAATAAATCAAAAACTCACCACGATAGGCAAAATAAGTATCACGCCACCATTCCGTCTTCCGAATTTGTTTAAAACCGGTCCAGCCAAAGCTGTGCCCAACATGGCTCCTAAACTAGGTATACTGCTCACGAGGGATAGTTCTGATTCCGTCATTGGTTGGCTTAATATAGTATTGTTTGGAGCCTGGTAAAGATCTGAGGTGTAGGAAGGCCAGACGTTGAGGATACCCATCATTAAAGATCCGAATGATGCTGGAATTGATAATTGATTTGAGAAACCAGAGATTCACTCTTTCATTAAGAAAAAAGCTCAGAAAGGATAGGAGACGTTATAGACATTGTAGGCATTAGTCTCTTACCGTTTTGGTTGTTGAAACCTCAAAATCATGCTCTTATTAAGAGCCTCTTTACTTAGTTTCGCGAAAAAAATTAATATCTTCTAAACTAAGGCAAATATCAAAAATGTGGCACAGTATGACACTAGATAATGTAGCCTAGTATTTTTAGGGCACTGTTGTATAGCTTTTAGGTTAAAGACCAAAGAAATCTACAAAGTGTTGCTAAAAGTGGCCACTTTTAGCAACAATCTGTGTATATTTTTTATCTTTTAAGTTAGGACTACTTTACTGTGCTCAAAAAGTACTTAACAAGATTATCTAGTGTCATACTGTGCCACATTTTTAATATTTACCTTACTTTAGAAGATATAATTTTTTTTCGAGAATGGCGCTAGCATCGCGGTAAACTGGCTCTTAAGGAATTCAAATGATGTAACCAAATTCTAAAAGAAAACGAATTTGCTAGCTTCAGCATATTTTTTGCTATTAGTGAAGTTTAATCTGCGTATTCCTTTAATTTGGTCCCTGTTCATCCAGTCGATTTCACAAAGAGGGGTTCGACAAAAATTTGTTAAAAATAGTTAATTGCACGTTAAATCTTGCATTTATATCTCTAAATTATCGTAACTTTATATTGTTTCTTTAGGCAACAAAGAGTAGGTAGCGCAAACATTCGACAGACGGACATCCAGACGGAAGGCGTAGGAACATTAACACCGGTCTCAGGACGAGTACCGAAACCGTAATAGAAAAAGATTAAGAACTATAATAATAATAATAACACATCACACTCAGAGCCCCTAACTAGGAAGAACCTGTATTTAGGGTGCCCGAAACACACATAGAGACAAACATCACACCCAGACCGGAAACAAACATCGATATTCATCATATCAATATTCGCCCCGTCCGGGAATCGAACCCGCGCTCACACGCTTCTCAGTCCACATCACTGCCAACTGAGCTACGGAGCAGTCGTACTATAATTCCTTTTTCTTAAAGTCGGTTAGAGTGTTGTTAAGCAAAATACAGTTTTACCTGCCACAGCAGTCATTACTTGATTGATCTTCCCCATTTTGCCTTAAAACTTATTCCTGAACCCAATTTTTAACTTAAGCAAAATTTATCACATCACAATATTATACATTCCCCGTCTTATTAGGAAATGGTATATAAATTTGCAAAATGAAATGTTTCATAAGAATCTTGTTTCAATAACACCTATCTCGCGACATTTTTGACGAGTTAAGCTTTGTGTAAATTTACTATTTTGATAACATTTATTTAAAGATTTAATAGCGGTTGCTTACAAAAAGGAAGCAGCGCCACTCCGTAATAATTTATCATCATCATTTAAGCCTTTTAGCGATAAGGCCGCCCATTGCATGCAAATGCAATTTGTTTGTACCCTGAATTTATCAATGTACTTTTGTATCTTACTTTGTATGCAATAAAGAGTTTCTATTCTATTCTGCTGCTCCGTAACTCAGTTAGCAGTGATGTGGACTGAGTAAGCGTGAGCACCTGTGTTCGATTCCTGGGCGGGGCGAACATTGATATGATGAATATCGATGTTTGTTTCCGGTCTGGGTGTGATGTTCGTCTCTGTGTGTGTTTCGGGCGCCCTAGATACAGGTTCTTCCTAGTTAGGGGCTCGGAGTGTGATGTGTTTTTATTCTAAGCCAAAAGACCATCACTCTCTGTTGGTGTAAGAGTGTTCCGATAGTCAGGTTTTACGTTACGCATGGCACAGTATAATAAACCGACACGCTGTCAAATCATTGCGAAAGGGAGAAGAATCATTTGACAGAGGAGGGCTCGTTTGGGGGCCTCTCCAGCCGACCATTGTCGTAAAGCAAGGCAAACATTTGTTTAAAGGCACCCTGAACTACCTCGCCTCTCGCAGTATAGGATACTTTACCAAATAAAGGTATCAATAGCAATTAGTCTAATTGACTTTCAATAAGTGATATCTTGTATCCTATATTGACCTTGTCTGTGACGTGGTCGGATGCCGACCAAAATGGCGGGAAACTGTCGCACCCAGTCTGTGGCGTGGTCGTCTGCCGACCACCCGCCATTTTGTTTTTCTTAATTTTCCTTTTTTTTATTAATTTTTTTCGGTTATTTTTAGGCGCTTTGGACTGGTTGCCTTTGCCTCATCCCATAAATACCAGAAAACACGATTTAAAAAAAAAAAAATAAAAAAAAAATTCCTTATTTTTTTTTTTTTTTTAAGAAAAACGTTTTTCCGGATAGCCCATGTGACCGTGTCCGCCTGCCGACCTCACAGAAAGGGTAAATCAAAACAAAATGGCGGATTTTCTCCCACATTTTTGACCCATAGCACAGTGTAGTAAATAATACTACGCACCCATAGGGATGAGGGCTGATATAGGATGATGGTATGCTATCTAACTCTTTTTTTTTTTATGTGTCCCATGTTTTATTGTGTCCCACTGCCAGGCAAAGGCCTCCCCCCTTTTCCTCCATTCCACTCTATCCAGTGCCACCCCCAACCAATCCTCCAACTCTTATTAACTTTGTAAAAACCTTCCAAGTTTTACTCTGCCAATTAGTCTAGCCAACTACCTTACCAATAATCACTATCATCGTGGAAGTAAGACGTCCACTGTTAATCATAGGCCTTCTCTATAGGTAGGCACAATGGCTGATGATGCGACTCTTTACCCAGTGCACTACAACCTGTCGTCTGACCAGTCGGTTAGTCTTTGAAAATGTTTCAAAGTGGGTATCGTAATAGGCGACTAAAACGACGGGCAGCCTTTCCTCGTTGAAAAATTTGAACAGCCTTAAGTACTGCGTATAAATCCGGATTTGTCCGGAGATTACCGGATTTTTCGACTTTTCTCAGGACTCCGGCCGGACTTTGCAAATCTCCGGATATTCAATAAAACACAGGACAACAATTCTTCTTTTGATATTTATTAAAGTAAAGCAAACTTAAACTAATAATCTTTTGAGAGAGAAAATTCTCAAACTGTATAAAATCTCAGGACTTTTCCATGAAAATCAGGCTTTTTCTCAGTTTTTTTAATTTTTTAATCTGGTAACCTATACTGCGATCGCCAACCCGCCTACCAAGCGTTACGATTAGGGCAGTTCTTTTGTCGCGGAGTTGAACATAAAGATCGAAAGATCTCCCGTGACCCCCTTGCTAACAGCCGAGATGGATACCGGCGGGTTGTAGTGGGTGCGAACCCCACACAACCCTGCGGCTCCCCCCGTGGCTGCAGGGTACTCGTGAGGAGTCCCCGCCTTCAAAAAAGGGCAATTTTTTGTCCATAAATCGATGTCTATGTTTAGCAGGTGGTTGTCACTTTGGCTGAGATCATGCTCAAGTTAGTTTCAAAGTACACTCCAGTAAAAAGTAAGTCACCTAGTAAGTTTTCTTGAGAGTGGCGTACTTTTAGTGTAGAGTGTTCGCTACCATCTTTTAACAATGGGTGGCATTGTTGATTCAGTTATTTAAGGTATTATACTTCAGAGGGCACGTAAAGCCCTCAATAAGTATATTTATCTGTAGATAATGGTTGTTATGACATAAAAATAACGTTTGGTTTTCTGATAAATTCTCTTTTTTTAAAGGCGGTAAATGTTTCTGTAGTTCAAGTCAAAAAAAGCTAAAAGACAAAAAATATTTATATTCAATATAGGATACAAGATATCACATATTATATTGAAGGTCAATTAGTCTATTTAATCTAATTGGCTTGATACCTTATTTGGTAAAGTATCCTATACTGTGAGAGGCGAGGTAGTTCAGGGTGCCCACCAATTGGCTCAGGCAAACAAACGTTTGCCTTGCCTTACGACAATGGTCGCCTGGAGACGCCCCCAAACCAGCCCTCCTATGTATTATGAAAATTAAACTTGGATGAACTGGATGAAAAAGTTTATGTAAAGCTTCTTGGTTGTGATTGTGGTATACCTAACCACTTTTCTAGCAACATTTATTGTAAAAACAGAAAAAAAAACTCTAACAAACAAAAAAAACAATATAGGTGATAGGTAAGCATATATTTTTTATTTAATGTATTGTTATAAAGTGTTCTTAAGAAAATTCTATCCTATAATATAAAAATGAATCGCAAAATGCGTTGGTAAGCGCATTACTCAACAACGCCTGGACCAATTTTACCAATTCTATTTTTTTAAATGTTCGTTGGAAGTCCAAGGATGGTTTTTACGTCGAGAAAAAATCGAATAATTACCGGGAAAGGAACAAGTAATAGGTTAAGTGGTGTACGAAGTCCGCCGGGTCGACTAGTTAGTAATATGTATAACTAAACCATGCTTTATATTTATTTAATTAATTTAATTTAACAGGAAACTGTGATATGATGCTGAGTCGGGGCTTTTTTTCAGTTGTTATACTTTTCGCACCTTATAGCATACCATACATTTTAGTGTAGAATTGTTATTTATCTTTTTATGTGTATTTTATGTTGTGTGTATTAGTATTATAAGTGAATTTTTTTTTTTATCTTTTTATGTAATTTATATTATCACGGAGAAAATAGAATAAGCCGTTTTCACCAACTGAAACAAACAAAAATGAATAATAATAACACATCACACTCAGAGCCCCTAACTAGGAAGAACCTGTATCTAGGGTGCCTGAAACACACACAGAGACGAACATCACACCCAGACCGGAAACAAACATCGATATTAATTATATCAATATTCGCCCCGCCCGGGAATCGAACCCGGGTGCACACGCTTATCAGTCCACAAGCTGCCAACTGAGCCACGGAGCAGTCATAAATAACTGCACCAGCAAAACAACGAATTTATTATATTGCAATAATCCTGATTTAAAGAGATCCGCAAAAGAACTAAAGTCACCGACAAAGCCTAAAGAATTGATAGGCTCGCAAAAAGCGTAGTGATTTTATGGATTTTTCGATAATTTTGAAAGTAACTTTAAATATCTCACCGAAACATAAGACTCGTAGGACATTCTGATGATAAAAATGGCTGTTATGTCGAGCGGCAACTGAAAATAAAAGAAAAGAATCTCAATTCTCACTAATATCAATATCAGATACATAGTATAAAACAAAGTCGCTTCCCGCATCTGTCCCTATGTATGCTTACATCTTTAAAACTGTGCAACGGATTAGGATGCGTTTTTTTTTAATAGATAGAGTGATTCATGAGGAAGGCTTATAAGTATAATACATGCATAAAGTACTAATAGGATAGGCGGTACGAAGTTCGCCGGGTCGACTAGTTATTAATAAAAACGGCAGGAGATATTTCAATAAAATTTGGTATGGAGTTAGGGAATCAAAGACGCATATTTTTGATTTCGGCCAGATATTAATATTTTAAGCCCTTATAGAACCTTAAAGTTACAGTTTGGTACTTTTTCGAGTTACTTGGTACTCCGATTTGTCTGTGATGTCAGCCATTTTGTATTTTGTATGTCCAGCCTTTTCCAGCAATAGCGTCCAATGAATAAGTTTAAGTTTAAAAACCTTTTTAAAATCAAGATTTTATTTATTTTAGTTATTTTTCCAGTTATTCTCAGCGAGGCCTTTCATTTGATACAACTCGTCCGCCATTTTTAATTTTCCGCCATGTTGGATTTTTAATGACGTCACATTACATTAGCTTACTATTGTATTCTATTAATATATTTTATTAAACATTTCTTATTTTACCTATAGTAATATATAGTTAGGCATACTGAACGTGTATACAAAATTTCACCTCAATCAGTTAAAAGATATCTGCTTCAAAATTGATATGCAATATTTCACTCGTACAAACATTCATACATACATACATTGCAAGTTGAATCAAAGCTTTTAGAAACTGGAAGAGCCATACTTGCATACTGCGATCGCCAATGCGACTTAAGGCCAACCAACAAAAAATTGGGGTTTTTTGTTCTTGTGGCGATTTGTGGGGGAGGCAACTGTCCAACAGCTTTTACCTGAGCCCTGGCTATTCCGAGGGTAAGTAAGATTGCCACTCGCTTCGTTCCCGACTTTCCTCTGACCCTCTCCCAGCCAGAGCTGTACATAGCCGTAGTAATGTCTAATGCCTGAAACAAAGTCAAAAGTCAAAAATTATTTATTAAATACGAGCTTTCCCGGCTTACTTCGTTACGCCATAGAATATAAGATACTACAAAAGACTTGGCTCTATAGACTATGTTCTTTTGACTGCCCAGAATGGCCGAATAAAAAACTAACAAAACAACAAACCACCTGTCAAAATATGTAAACAACGGAAAAAATATTGCACCTTGGGTTACATTATTTGGGTTTAGGTAAGGATCCCTAATTTTTTTTGAAAATCTAATATAGCCTATGACACTTGGGGTTAATGTAGCTTCCTACCAGTGAAAGAATTTTTCAAATCGGTTCAGTATTTCCGGAGCCTATTCGTTACAAACAAACAAACAAACAAATCTTTCCTCTTTATAATATTGGTATAGATAGGATCAATTAATCGGTATCATAGATCATCGGTCTATATAAAAATCAATTGCTTTTCATTTGTGTTGTTAAAATTTAAAAACTTCTGGCTGGGCCGATTTAGCTCAAAACGCTGTGAAACGCGGGGACAAAGTATAAAATTAAAACATACTTACCTCGAAAGTAATGTTCCCTGCATGGCACATGAACAGTCCAGTGATGCAAAGACACACAAAGATTGTTGGGAGCGCCGTGAGAAGGTTGCCGATGTTACGTTCCATTGTCTGTTGGAAAACATTGTGAGTTCAGAACATTGTGAGACCCGGTATAAGTATGCAGGTGGTTTAAATGCTCATTAGCACAGCTAAATTAGCCCCACCCGCAAAAAAAACTCAATTTCTTCTAAACTAAGACCGTTTAGGGGCACGCGGGGCGTTGCCTGGGGCGTCGTGCGGGGCGTGCTGTGATTAAATCAATCGTAGCAATGTATCTCCGTTTACGGAGATGCGTTGGCGGGAGCCGCCGCGGGCCCCGCGGCGTTCCCGGTGACGTTCGACGCTTCAAGACCAAAACATAGGCCTATGTTCGATATCGTAGAAGGAGGTTCCGCATGACGCCCCGCGCAACGCGCCGCGTCTTCCTAAATGAGGCCTTAGGCAAATATCAAAAATGTGAAACAGTATTCCACTAGATAAAGTAGCTAACATTCTTAGAGCACTGTTGTATAGCTTTTAGGTTAAAGACCAAAGAAAGCTACAAAGTGTTGCTAAAACTGCCACTTGTGGTAACAATCTGAAGCTATCTTTAGTTCCAATCGCATACTGCGATCGCTAACCCTCCTGCCCAGTGTGACGATTATGTCAACCATCCACTCTAAATTGTCCAAATACTTGTGGCAGGCTTATGGCAGGGCCCTACACACTCATCAAACAGCCCCAAGATGGGCGGCGGCACAGCTTGTGGCACTGTGACGCCGCAGCTCCAAAGGTAAGCCGGGGACAACATGCCCTCCCCGAGCACGAAGCTGATAGCAGCTGAGCGTGGGAAGAATTTCGGACGCTAATAATGCGTGGTTCCCGGGGTCCTTCCCAAAAGCGCCAAGACGGCCGCCGGTTGGTTTTAGTAGGTGCGAGCCCCACATACCCCCGAAGCTCCCTCGAGCGTCGGGAAATGAGATAGAAATTTCCCTCCATTACAAAAAAAAAGGCTTGTGTCCAACAGTAGTCGTATCCCGGCTTAGATGAATTCCTACCGCAACTTGAACCAGGATCAGTGTGATAGTCCATGTGTTTAGGATCACTTGACCGCTGTAAATGGCATTGAAGGCACGCTGAACATCTTTGGTGCATCTGAAATTATTATACAGATTACGGTCGAAAACAGAACTTTAAGGGCCGCATTTAAGATCACGCGGGGCGTTGCGCGGGGCGTCGTGCGGGGCGTGCTGCAATTTAATCAAACGTATAGCAATGTATGAGACCGTTTACGGAGACGCGTTGGCGGGCGCCGAAGCGGGCAATGCAGCGGGCGACGCCGCGGGCTCAGCGGCGGTGCCTGCGTCTTAACGTCAACATAGGCCTATGTTTGATATCGATAATTCATTGTAGAGTCTGCACATACGAACATTGGGTTGTAATAAGAGGTATTATTCTTATACACCTGAAGACGAAAAGTAGTGGGACGACGGAGGCTTGGATTAGCATAAAAATTAATAAGAGAGAGAAGTGATGATGAGGATATTCTGGAGTTAACTATTTTGTGGAGGAAAACTAAATCTTGTTGCTTACGGCGAGTTTCAAGAGAGGTGATTCCAAAGTAATCTAGTCTTTGACAGTAGTCGGTTAGGCTGCGACCTTTGCCCACACGATAACTCAATAATTTAAGGGCTCTGCTTTGGATCTGATCAATACGTCGTGTGTGAACTTTATAGAACGGTGACCAAATAATAGAACCATACTCAAGAACGCTTCTAACAAGAGCATTGAACAGAAGAATGAAACTGGACTACCTTCTAAAACCTTTAGATGCTCTTGTAACAAAACCCAAGGTTTGATATGCTCTACCTGCAATATGATCGTAGTGATTACATTTTTAGATGTAGCAATTTTTCGTTCTAGGAGGCCAATAAGGTCTACTGGAACGAAAAATTGGGATTTCACGGTTCAAAAGAAAATTACGCAGGCAAATAATTTAATGTAAAGCAAACGTCTGCTTACTGCAAAGCTTTAAGATGCATCTTGACCCCTTCAATAAACCTTTTCTCATATTTCTCATTCTTCTCATCCTGTCCCATCGACTCCTCAAATATACCATTGAGACCCCTGAAGTAGCTCTGGAGGCTCTTGAACTGGAAGCTCATGCAAATGGTCGTTGCCATAGCTACCAGGTAAGTTCCAGTCAGTTGACCCATAAACATTGACCATGAGAAGAATATTACGAATCTTCCTATGTTGGCTATGGCTGAGTGATCGTGAAGAGATGGCCAGTGCGTTATTGGGAACGCGAAACCATTTCCTGTTGAAGTTTTGAATGGAGTATTAGCGGCCAGAACTAAGACGGAAGACGGTGTATTGTAATATCACAAAACAAAAAGAAAAAAAAAATGAGAGATAAATTGTAAAGGAGAGTTTGTTACCCCTTTCTTCTCTACGCTGTAAAATCATTGCGAAAGGTAGTAGAATCATTTGACAGAGGAGGGCTCGTTTGGGGGCCTCTCCAGGCGACTATTGTCGTAAGGCAAGACAAGCATTTGTTTACCTGTTACAATTGGTGGGCACCCTGAACTACCTCGCCTCTAGCAGTATAGTTAGAGCAATCCATACTAATATTATAAATGTGAAAGTAACTCTGTCTGTCTGTCTATCTCGCTTTCACGAGAAAACTACTGAACCGATCCTAAAATCCTGAAATTTGGTATAGGGTTAGTCTACAGCCTGAGAAAGTATATTTATTCCGAAATTTCCACGGGAAAATTAGGAAATCGATGTTTTATGGGAAAAGTGCTAGCGAAGCTTCTGGGCGTCCACTAGTAGAAGTATGAAATCAAAATTCCACCAGCCTGATGCAGAAGCATACATAATCCCCTCCAAACCAAACGCGGGTATTATTTCCAGCGAAGCCACGGTGAAGATCCACGCATAAAACCTGAGTTTAGACAGCAAATTGTTCTCTACTTCTTCTTCTTGATATTCTGATGGGAACTCTTCAGTCAGCCTGCGAATTATGTCCCTGAAATCATCGTCAAAAAACAATCTATTAATTCTCTTTATCTAAGATTATATTTAAAAAAAACTAGTCGACACTGCAAACTTTGTACCGCCTAACCTATTACTATGTTGCTCATGTTTTAAACTTGTTAACTTTCTTCTTGAATCATACATACATAATATCACGCCTTTTATTCCCCGAAGGGTTAGGCAGAGGTACCAGCTCAAGAGCCGGACCGACGTTTAGCCGATTTTATGCTTTTATTACCAACGTGACAAGGGGCCAGCTTGTCGCCGCGGTTATAACGACCACTACTGCGGCCGGGACCAACGGCTTAACGTGAATCTTGAATCACTCTATCTAATAAAAAAATCCGCATCAAAATTCTTTGCATAGTTTTAAGATTTGATCATACATAGGGACAGACACGGGAAGCGACTTTTTTATACTATACTAGAGGCTGCCCCGCGGTCTTACCCGCGCAGATCTCTCATAACACAAAAATGCAACTTTTTTCCATTCCCGTAAGAATTTCGGGAAATCCTTTCTTAGTGCTCACCTACACTCCCCAAGGAACCCACGTGCAAAATTTCAGCTCGCTACGCCCAGTAGTTTCGGCTCTGCGTCAGTCAGTCAGTAACGGAAGAGTTTTATATATATTGATTGTTGATGTAACAGATTGATACAGGTTCCTCCAAATCATTCAGCATCAGTCATCATCCTTGTGGTAACGGTATGGAATACAACTACTGCACACAACTACACCACAAAATACAGTGTCGTAAAAGGCGCCTTGGGGAACACCCCAACACCCCAAACACCCCAAGGACGGGCAGGAGAGTCTTTCGTTGAAATACTTGAAGAGGTTGTGGTTATGGCCAACTGCCCCGCAAAATGTTTGCCCTTGTGACAATGTGATAATGATTTCCCGCTACCCAGGGGAGCGATGTGGGTGTGCGGGACTCGAACCTGCTGAAAACCCTCAATTTGCCCTACTTCCGTGCTTAGGAAGATGCTTATGTACATTGGACGTTTACTCCAAGCATCCCACCACACTGCACCCATTGGCACAGTTTAATAAATAGTACTACATACAGTATGGACACTCCCTGCCTCCCTCACCAAGTGCGGCCCCCCGCTCTCGGTTACCGTTCAGTTATCGCTCAGTACAAAAAAAGCAGCGTTGCACGTCTTATCGTATCTCACTCACACAAGCATGATACGCGTGCACGTGCACGAGTTTCGGCTGTGTGCGAAGCAACGTGATTTTTCAGAGTCCGCCGAGGTGTGCCATTGGGGTGAGTCTGGGAAGGCTGGCATCCATACATTCGCCTTTCTTAAATACTACAACGATGCGGGGTCAAACAGTGACTTCCACCGTAGAGCCGTGCCCTGCCCGGGGCCCGGGGTCGTTGGAACGAGTGGTTACGTCCAACGAAGGACGTCTCATTACTGTGATAAGGATGTAGGCATAAGTATTAAAAAAAAATGTAATACCTGAAAGATTCCCGATGAAAGATACCCCACAGTACAACAACAGAAAATTCGAAATGACCAAAAACGTAAACTATTCTATCCGATCTCTGCTTCTCAGTTAGCTCAATATCGTACCAATAACTGGCTAAGTTAGAGATTTGGACCATAACCATTGTGATACTAAAAGTGATAACAAATATTCTGTAGAATTTCCTGAATCTTTTTGTGATATCCAGGTCTTCATGCCAGAAATTGGCAGTTCCACATAAGTAGGAGACGCGGCAGATGTCATGCATCAAATGGCTTGTCCTGTTTGGGTAAGTTGGTGGCATGGTGGTGAGTTGGCAGTGGCACCGAGTGGATACAATTCTGTCCGCCAAGGTCCTAGAGTTTTTTCTGTTGCGTTAAGTTTTCAAAGTTGTCGTCTCTCTAGATCTAAGCAGGGCTTAAGACAAAATAACACTACTTTTTTTGCTTTGCAATTTGTTAAAAGTTGTGTAGTAACTGTTCTGGTAAGTATATTGGAATATGAATCCTCTATAAGACTAATAGGGCACTGGCAATTAAAGCATTATGCCGAAGTCAATTAAGCGCCTACATAGTTACATTTTATGTAATTTTCTTCCATTATAATTGTGCATTGAAATTGATGCAATTATAAAAATTTAGTACTTACTTATCGTCTTGTGTTGGGTCTATCTGTTCTGCGTCTTCCAGTGCGTGGTCGCCATTAAAGAACTTTTCTGCCCTAGCGCTCTACGAGCTTGTACCCTGCACTTTGCCACTTATGTCTGCCATTTCGCTCCGTAGCTCAGTTGGCAGTGATGTGGACTGAGAAGAGAGAACACGGGTTCGATTCCCGGGCGTGGCGAATATTGATATGATGAATATCGATGTTTGTTTTCGGTCTGGGTGTGATGTTCGTCTCTGTATGTGTTTCGGGCACCCTAGATACAGGTTCTTCCTAGTTAGGGGCTCTGAGTGTGATGTGTTATTATTATTATTTGTTTGGGCTATGTTGATTGTTGTAATTGTAATCAACAAAATTTGTAATAAAATAAAATGCAGTCATAATATTGTGCTATTCCTATGCTAAACGGCTAAACGTGGGTCCGGCTCTCAAGCTTGTGCCTCTGCCTAACCCTCCGGGGAATAAAAGGCGTGAGATTATGTTATGTTTTGTCCCATGCTAACTTTAACAGTCTTTATTAAACAATGGTATGACATTAGGTTCTAATATTTACTTAAAATAAATTTGCTTCCGTGCTTCGGAAGGCACGTTAAGCCGTTGGTCCCGGCCGCAGTAGTGGTCGTTATAACCGCGGCGACAAGCTGGGCCCGCCTCACGTTGGTAATAAAGCATAAAATCAGCTAAACGTGGGTCCGGCTCTTGAGCTGGTACCTCTGCCTAACCCTTCGGGGAATAAAAGGCGTGATATTATGTTATGTTAAATAAATGTAGGAACTTCAGAAAAAAAACACCAAAAACAACCGGATGACTTTGAAATCAGCGTTTTTTTTTTAACAGGGCGCTCCGATTAAGATACTGAATCGATAAAAAATAGTTTTAAATTTATTGGCGTTGTCATTTTTTTTTAAATAATGCCTATTTATACATCACTAGAGGCTGCCCCGCTTATTCTGATTGGTTTGTTAAAATATCCTTTGACGCTACAGAGAACCAATCAGAATAAGAGTTTACCAGCAAGCAATAAATCTAGCCAATCAGAGTTAAGGCAGGTTTCAAATTTTTCAATTAGACTAGGTTTTTTTTGCAAAAAAACTGCTTTACGTCAGGATGATTGAAAAAAAAAAATGCTTATATCAAACTAGGGGCTGCCCCGCGGTTTCACTCGTGTATTATCCAGAATCAATGTGAAGTTATATTCCTTTTAAAGCTTATTTTGCACTATCTCAAATTATGATATAGATATCATCATTAAAAACAATACGGCCTTGGCAATTAAAACATTATACCGAAGTCAATTAAGCGCTTACTTACCTACTATACCTACATTTTATGCAATTTTCTTCCAATACAAATGTTAATTCAAATTGATGCAATTATAAAAATAAAGTACCTAAGTACTTTACTTATCACCTTGTGTGGGGTCTATCTGCTCTGCGTCTAACAGTGCATGATTTCGGCCCTAGCGCTCTTCGATCGAGCTTATCTATGTACAGTCACGGACTAGGATGCCGTAACAGATTTGTCTATGGTTTCGTCAGCCCTAGACTGTATTACCAAAGAACAAGACCTATTTTGCAGTACAGAAAAACCGGAAGTGTTACGCCGGCCGTGTCCGCCACTGTACCCTGCACTTTGCCACTTAAGAGCCAGTTTACAGCGATGCTAACGCCATTCGCGAAAAAAATTAATATTTTCTAAACTAAGGCAAATATAAAAAATGTGGAACAGTATGTCATTAAATAATATAGCGTAGTATTTTAAGGGCACTGTTGTATACCTTTTGAATTAAAGACCAAAGAAAGCTATAAAGTGTTGCTAAAAGTGGCCACTTTTAGCAACAATCTGTGTAGGCATAATTTTGTTTTTAAGTTAGGACTACTTAACTGTGCTCAAAAAATACTAAGCAAGATTATGTAGTGTCAAACTGTGCCACATTTTTGTACAGTGCCACAGTTTGGAAGTATCATTTTTTTTAGAGAATGGCGCTAGCATCGCGGTAAACTGGCTCTTAAGTTTTGCCTTTGTTTGGGCCACTGGGCCGTGTTCGCTTATTTTGAGTCACTTTTGTTCCTGTGGAATACTCTTTGCGCAAGTCAATGTTAGTTCATTAGCGGTCTAGGACGGCGTAACATTTCCGGTTTTTCTGTATTGCAAAATAGCTCTCGTTCTTTGGTAGGCAATACAGCCTAAGGCGCACGAAACCATAGACAAATCTGTTACGGCCTCCTAGTCCGCCACTGTACAGTGGCGGACTAGAAGGCCGTAACAGATTTGTCTATGGTTTCGTCAGCCCTAGACTGTATTACCAAAGAACAAGAGCTATTTTGTAATACAAAAAAACCGGAAGTGTTACGCCGACCGTGTCCGCCACTGTACCATTCTACAGCGATCCATAGTATTTTTAACCGACTTCAAAAAAGGAGGTTATCAGTTTGACCTGTATGTATGTATGTATGTATGTATGCATGCACGCATGTATGCATGTATGTATGCATGTATGCATGTATGCATGTATGCATGTATGTATGAATGTTTGTCCGCGATTATCTCAAGTTTGGCTGAACCGATTTTGATGTGGTTTTCTCAAAAGTATTTGTTACATTCAGGAGAAGGTTTTAGTACTTATTTAGCCGACTTCAGAAAAAAGGGAGATCTCAGATTTATGTATGTGTCAATTTTGAAGGCGGGTCTCTTTTGCGGGTTTAGAAATTATTGAATGTTATATTTTTTCTGTTCAATTATTATGAAAAACTTTGTTATATCCTCAAAAAGGTTATATAGTAATATTTTAGATCTCCTCCTGTAGTTTATGAGAATTATTTGCTTTAAGACGCCTTCAAAAGTCATAATAGTGTTTAAAAAATATATAAAGAATAAATAAAACAGAACTTCGATAAAGATATAATTTAATTTAAAACATTATTTGCTTCGATATATTAAATTGTAGTTTGCAGATTTTTTCTTATGGTTGTGTTTTTCTGTACGGTTGGCCAAAAATGAGTTTTCTCCTTAAATAATTACTGAAAAAATGGAGTATGCCATTTTCACCAACTGTATCAAAGATAAATTCATAATGTTATTGTAAAAAAAAGAGTAAAATTTTTGAAATAGTTCCCGTAGTCTGTCATTTTATGTAATTTCTTACCGAAACATAGGAGTCGTAGGACATCTTGATAATGAACAATGACGTCATGTCCAGTGGTTTCTGAAACGAGATAGGTAAATACTATTCACGACAGACTCATGGCCCCTCTGCGTTGCCCCCCTGGGGGGGGGGGGGGGGGGGGGGGGGGCACGAGGAATTTGCGTTTTACTCGTGTTCCCCCCAACTTCATAATAACCTTCTACTTATTCATGTTAGCCTGGTACCTTTTTCTTTAAAACTACCAAAACCAATAAGTACCCAATTACATACCATATGCATGCATTCGACGGTCAAGTGCAAGTCTGGGGGGACCACAAGTAAACCGTAAAATCTTCGTGGCCCCCCCAGGGAGGCAATGCAGGGGGCCACGAGGCTGTCGTGATACTATTTCATCTTCTCACTTCAGACACGTCAACTAGTCACAGGCCTCCCCCACAGATTGCTAGAAGGACAATAATTTTGTGGTAGTTTAGCCATGCCACGTTTGGCAGGCGGGTTGGCGATCGCAGTGTGGCTCTTCAAGTATTTAAAATCAGGAAGGCTGCTGTCCTATCTTCGCGTCTTTCTTAGTCGCCTTTTGCGACACCTTTGGGAGGAGATGAGGTGGTCGTATTCCCTAAACCTAGATTATTTAATGCTGAAGCGATGGACATCAACATAATTGTGATTCGCAAAAATTTAGGTAGTAGAAAAACTTTTTCCCCGAAACGAAAATTTCATCAAAAAATTTGCTCTCTCTGTCTGTCGCACGGTTGCGGCTAGGGAGCGACAGCATGAGTTGTTCTAAATATTTTTGCGTTGCTTTACGAACCACTGAGAGCAAAATAATGTATGACCTGAGCTAGAGCTATGGCGACAGTGAGCAGGACTGCAACATTCTTTGTCGCAGCTCTCCCTCGCACGTTCTGCCAGCCCGAATCGTACATTGCCTGCGCAATGCCTGCTGCCTGAAAATATATACACGGTGTTTTTTTTTATCGTGGCGGAAACTTTCAGGACTTACTTTGCATGCTAGATGACGTGCTAAATTATAATAAACTAGAGGCTGCCCCGAGGTTTTTCCCGCGCAGATTTCTCATAAACACAAAATTCCCGTTTTTTCCCGTTCCCGTGGGAATTTCGGAAAATCCCTTCTTAGTGCTCACCTACACTCCCTAAGGAACCTACATGCAAAATTTCAGCCCGCTACGCCCAGTAGTTTCGGCTCTGCGTTGTCTGTCAGTCAGTCAGTAACGGAAGAGTTTTATATAAATTGATAGTACAATGGCGGACACTGTCGGCGTAACACTGCCGGTTTTTCTGTATTGCAAAATAGCTCTTGTTCTTTGCTAATACAGTCTAGGGCTGACGAAACCATGTTACGGCCTCCTAGTCCGCCACTGTACTAAATACAGTCTGTCCTGTCATTCCATTCTTCCTTTACTCGGCATAATGATACGAGGAACAACCCACCTCCAGAGTGATGTCACCAGCATGGCACATGAAGATTCCAGTCACCAAGAGACATATAAAAAATGACAACAAAATTGAAACCAATGTGGCCACTGTACGCTCCATAGTCTGTGAATGAACGGTGAATGAATTACTTAAAACAAACAGGTTTGAACCACCCCGTCCGTCCCAGTTTTACTGGGTGTTTCTGACGAGGCGATATTAAATCAAAGGAGGTATTCTGCTCACAACAACAACTTTCCCAAAATCTCAAAAAAAAAAAACATCTGTTCCATAGATTTCGTTCGATCAGCTGACGAGGTTAATGTACATGACACCTGAATTTAGCATGTTGCTTTGGAAAAGTTGTTAGGTATGGTGAGCTGAATCCGTCCTTTGATTTATTACCGTCTTGTCAGAAACCGAAATCATAGCTTTCCTCCACAGGAAGGAGAAACAATAGGGTTGAGCGATTTTTTTGGTCTTACCGACATTTATTAGTTAAAAGTTGGTTCTACATGGGCTCAATACTAACCCTGTTGAATATTTTTACAATTGGTTATCGGTAACTGCCTCCGCAAGATTCTCTGCCTCGGCAATAAGATTGCTTAAAAAACAGCTGCAAATAGCGATGGATTCTTTGTTGCCTGCACATGACGGAACTGCCTTTTATGACACTTGTTTCTGCATCTGTGTTTCTGCACGTCGTTGGCTGTACTTAGGGACCCAAGTCTTACACCGGATCGCTCGGAAAAGCACTAGAAACAACATCAACGCTGCTCAGCCTTCGTCATTCGTCGGGTGTTTTTTGTCAACTTGTATTTATTGATTGTATTGGCGATTGGCTATAATACTCACCGTAATCTGTAGCAATAGAAGAGTGATGGAAATTGTGTTTAAAATCACTTGTCCACTGTACATGGCGTTGAAGACACGTTGGATGTCATTCGTACATCTGTATTCAATATAATTATTAGTTGGATGACTTAGATGTAGCTCGATGCACTGATGCCTCTCGTGGGCTCAGTCAATGAGCTGATGCCTCTGCCTAACCCTCTGGGGAATACACGCGTTACGCGGATAATATGAAGTAAAACCCCATAACATCACAGCCGTCAGAGTCCACTGCTGGTTCTGGAAACAGCTGCTGGTCTTGAACACTGAACATCTTGTGACTTGCAGGGCCAGATAGATAACTGGTGAAGTTTTTTTTTTTATTTTTTTGAGCTCTGCCTCACTAAGACGCCATGACGACGTTAAAAACTACGGTACCTGATTTGGTAATAATAATATAATTTTAACAAAAAGTACTGGGAAAAGATTAAATACCTAGATAAGTCACAGGTCAATTTCTACGCGACATAATGCTAGTGCGCCCCGTACATCAATAATAATATTATATTAAGTTTTTATTCAAGCTACAAAGGCTCATACCTTACATTAAGAAATATAAGTTGTTTACCTCATTTGGCAAACGGTTTGGCAACTTACTGTATAGCCTTCTCGTGTAGCTTGATCCCGTCTATAAACTCTTTCAGATATTTGTCATTCATCTCATCCTGTCCCATCGACTCCTCAAATATACCATTAAGACTCCTGAAGTAGCTTGAAGGTTCTTAAACTGGAAGCTCATGCAAATTGTTGATGTGATGACAATAACGTGTGTCCCAGTGATTTGGGCCATGAATATTGTCCAGGATAAGTAGATGATTGCTCGTGTTATGTCGGCGATGACGGATCGATCGTCGAGAGATGGCCAGTGGGTTATTGGGAATGCGAAACCAGTGCCTGTGAAATGGTGTGGTTTAGGATTACCTAAAAGTATATTGATTGGAGCCAGGTATAGATCTGATGTGTATGAAGGCCAAACGTTGAGCATAACCTATCATTAGAGCTCCTTATGACGCTGGGAAAATATATGGGAGTAACCTGGCTATTTAATAGTTAGCTTTGTAGATGGGTCTGATCGGCGGCATGCCGTGGTAAAGTGCAGTCTGGCTCGCTTGGCATGCCAGCTTTCAAATAGTGTTCTATCTATTATTATGCGTAGTCTATGCTCCTGTGGACTATTAATTCCAATTCGCTTGCCTTTTTTTTTGTAACGAGGGGAAATGCCTATCGCATTGCCCCACATACTCTCGACGCTCCCCCAAACGTCGAGAATATGTGGGGCTCGCACCCACTAAAACCCCCCGGCGGCCGTCTTGGCGCTTTTGGGAAGAACCCCGGGAACCACGCATTATAGCGTCCGAAGTCTTCCGACGCTCAGCTAATATCAGCTTCGTGCTCGGGGAGGGCATAATTGTTCCCTCCCCGGCTCGCCTTTGGAGCTGCGGCGGCACAGTGCCACAAGCTGTTCTGCCGCTCATTTTGGGGCCGTTTGATGAGTGTGTCGGGCCTCCGCCCTTCACACTCACGACCCCACAGACCCCTCTTAGTCGCATCTTACGACAGGCAGGGCATACCGTAGACTTATTCTTACGCCCGGACTAGGGTTCATTCCAGGGATTTCTCGGGTCGAGAATTCCCGGGAAATCCTTGGGTTCTGTTCCCGGGAAATTATGCTCGAGAAAATTCGAGAACTCGAGAAATCATATTTGAGTCTATGTAGTGCAAATAAGTTCGTGAATGACGTAAAAGATGGAAATATACTTTTTACTTTTATAAGCATAATGATGGTACGCGGTGGAGTCAAGTCTCGTAACCAAAATCGATCGACTCGTAATCGTATTACAAGCGACTGTCTTAACCATTGCTGGTTTCTTTAGGCGTATAACAGAAATCGACTTTACAAAGTGGCAATGGTTAACGAAATCGATAACAAGACAACTACAATTCGATAGAGTTCCACGACGAAGCTTGACGGTGTACTGCTTGTGTATATTTTGTGTTTTATTTTATCAAATTAAATTTATAATCTTATGAATTTCACAGTTCACTACCTAAATCTGAGTATCAAGTCGCTTACTTAATTAACAATGAAAATTTGATGTCAGAGACAGCATTCGAAAATCATTGCGGCTTTTTATAGACGACGAGCTTTCCCGGCTTACTTCGTTACGCCATAGAATATAATATACTACAAAAGACTTGGCTCTATAGACTATGTTCTTTTGACTGCCCAGAATGGGTAAATAAAAAACAGACAACAACAACAAACCACCTGTCATAATATGTAAACAACGGAAAAAGTATTGCACCTTGGTTTATATAATTTGAGTTTAGGTAAGGATCCCTAATTTTTTTGAAAATCTAATAAAGCCTATGACACTCAAGGTTAATGTAGCTTCCTACCAGTGAAATAATTTTTCAAATCGGTGCCTATTTGTTACAAACAAACAAACAAATCTTTCCTCTTTATAATATTGGTATAGACAACAGTACATGCCTCCCGAAAAGCAGCAATAGTTTTCGAATGCTGTCATTGTCATCGAATTTTCATTGTTTATTTAGCTAAGCGACTCAGGCCCTTCTTTTCTATAAAATTTTCTTAAAATTTAAACACTTATTATGAAGTATAGTTTTAGATTAACGTTGACTATTTCCTAATTAACAAGACGAAATTTGTGTATTTTTTATTAGTTAACGGTTTAATAGGTATATATTTTTTTTTCAAGTTTTATAACTTATATTTTGCAGAAAAACCACTCAATTTATTGGTTTAAAATAAGTTCTTTTTATTATGATTCACATTGTTAATTTTGTGTCAACTTTTTTCATTATTTGAATCGAAAAGATATGCAAAAACATAGGTAAATGTAAATTTCTCGACAACCCGAGAAGACCCGAGAAATTGGCCTCGAGAATTCTCGAGACCCGAGAAACTGAAAAGCTCGAGAAATCATGAACCCTAGCCCGGACCTACAGGGCTTTAGTTCGCTTGCATGCATTACGTAATGCAGTTAAGGATACTTACTATGTTTTTAATTAATTGAAGGTTTTGGTTGGCCCCTTGTCTTGATGGTATAAAAAAACATAATCTCCGCTAAATCGTACCGGCTCTGATGAGCTGGCCTCTGGCTAACCCTTCGTGGTATAAAAGACGTGACTTTTTATATTGGTATTGTTAGTAAATTACTAAACTTTCAATTTTAGATAACTTGATACCTATAAATTATTATGGATTATGCTTATGCTTACTTTTTCCAAAAGTTACCTACCAGACTCATGGGCATACTTCAATCCTTCAAATGCGTAAGCGGGGATGATCCCAAGTGAGGCACCTCCCAAGAAAGCCCAGTTCAGTTTAAGTTTCGCCAACAACTGAGTTTCCAGCTCTAAGTCAAGATATTTAGCCAGGAATTCCTCAGTCAGCCTACGATGGATATCTCTGAAATAAATAGGATTATTTTGCAAAGGTACATCATAAACGAATTATCTCTGGTTTGAGGAGGTTTGGCGGAATTAGAAGAGGTTACCATAACCGGGCTTGGCAGGCGGGTTGGCGATCGCAGTATGCTCTTCATGTTTTTTAACGAAGGGTGGTTCTGCCCGTCATTCGGATCTTTCCTTGCCGTCTTTTACGACGATGGGACAAGATGGGGTGGTGTGGTAGCATACCATGCCGCCACCATACGACTATGGTTGGTTCCTTACTACTAGTTTACTTAAAAAAAATGGCGATACCACTGATACCTTATAGTTTCCGAGAAGTAAATAGCCCATATAATCACAATCCCAAACTCGAAATGACCAAAAAGGAACACAACTCTATCGGATTTCTGCTTCTCTGAGAGCTCCAGGTCGTACCAGAAACTTGCACAGGTCGACAGCTGAACCAAGGCCATCATAACACCTCCGATGATCATGAATATCCGGTTGTATTTCATGAATTTTCTAGATAGATCCAGGTCTTTGTGCCAGAACATTGTAGAGCCACAAATGTAGGAAAAGCGGCAGATGTTATGCATCAAGTGATTTGTCCTGTTCAGGTAAGTTGGTGGCATGGTGTTGGCTGGTTGTGGTAGCGTTGTGAACCACAGTGGTTGAAATTGAGTCGCGCGTGGGGCACTTAGGCCTGGGGTAAATTCTGTTAGTTGAAGTTAATATTCGATGTTGCGAAAAACTTATTTTCTGTTCTTTGCAAAAGGATACCCTACTCTTTTGATAAAAAATATCGAAATTTAAACTTCAGAAAAGAAATAGAAGGAACAAAAAACCCGAACTTCTCGAGATGACGCTTTCAGTAGCCATTTTTCACAATACGTGAAATATGATTCAACAAAATATAAGTACTTACTTACGTTATAAAAATTTAAACTGGTTTCTAAATTTTGTAGAGTAGAATCATTTGACAGGAGGGCTCGTTTGGGGGCCTCTCCAGGCGACTATTGTCGTAAGGCAAGCCAAGCATTTGTTTACCTGAGCCAATTGGTGGGCACCCTGAACTACCTCGCCTCTCACAGTATAGGATACTTTACCAAATAAGGTATCAATAGCGATTAGAGTAGATGTAGTCTAATTGACTTTCAATAAGTGATATCTTGTATCCTATATTGAATAAAGAATTATTTGAATTTAAATTTGTATTGTTGAGTTCAATACCTACTGCTAGAAAATAATTAATGGAATATGGACTAGACGATGGTTTAGATATACCTACCTACCAATAATTAAGCATTTATCTAGGTAAGGACTTTTATACAATTCCTACCAACATTTTATTTAATAGGCTCTACATTTAAATAGATTCAATTATTTAAAAGTACCTAAGTTCTTTATAAGCTTTTGCCTGTACTGCCTCCCGTATATTTTCATTTACGCGATGCTTGCGCCATTCGGGAAAAAAAACTTCTAAACTAAAGAAAATATCAAAAATGTGGCACAGTATGACAGTTAAAGACCAAAGAACGCTAAGTATGATTATCTAGTGTCATACTGTGCCAAATTTTTGATATTTTCCTTAGAGTTTAGAAGTTTTTTTTTCGCGAATGGCGCAAGCATCGCTGTGAACTAGCTCATAAAACCTTAGTACGGTAAAGGTAATATTCAGTTCTCATAAAAAAAAATTAGGCTGCGTAAATAAAACTGGTTCCCGTATGAATTAAAAAAAAATTCCTAGGGCAAGTATAGAGCCACGCTTCATGATGCGATTGAATATGATAAAATTAAGTTAAAAAAAAATGCAGTTTTGCAAGTAACTATATTTATTTATATACAACAACATGCATGTATTTTATCCATTTATTTATATAAACACCAGCAGACACGGCGAACTTAGCAAAAAGAGCGTCCGGGAACATAAAGAATAGAATAGAAACACTTTATTTCATACAAAGTAAGACACAAAAGTACATTGTTAAATTAATGGTGCAGACAATTTGAATTTGCTGTGTCGTAGTAAGATTTGTTAATTAGGTTTTTTGCAAAAAAAACTAGGGATTTTGCGAAAACACGGATAATTTGGATATAAGCATTACTTTTTTTCAATCATCCTGACGTAAAGCAGTTTTTTTGCAAAAAACCTAGTATAATTGAAAATTTGAAACCTGCCTTAACTCTGATTGGCTAGATTTATTGCTTGCTGGTAAACTCTTATTCTGATTGGTTCTCTGTAGCGTAAAAGGATATTTTAACGAACCAATCAGAATAAGAGTTTACCAGCAAGCAATAAACTAGCCAATCAGATTATAGGAAGGTTTCAAAGTTTTCAATTTTACTAGGTTTTTTTTGCAAAAAAACTGCTTTATGTCAGGATGATTGAAAAAAAAAGTAATGCTTATATCAAATTATCCGTGTTTTCGCAAAATCCCTAGGTTTTTTGCAAAAAACCTAATTATCAAATCTTACTACAAAACATACAATGGGCGGCCTTATTGCTAAAAGCGATTGCTTCCAGGCAACCCACCTTACTTATAAGGTACTTTTAATATAATAGATACCTAATATAGGCTACGTTTTTCAGGGATATAATGTAGGATACAAATGGTAATATTTTTTATTGCATCCAGTAGTTTCGGAGCCTATAAAATTCAAACAAACAAACAATCCAATCATTCTTATTTATAAGAAATGTTAGTGTAGAAAATTGACACCGAATTGAATAAACTTTTTTGTGGGTTAATTTATTAAACAACTACCTAACTACTTTCTAAGGGTGTATTCACGTAGAAAGCCGGTTTCCAGAAAAAAAATATTGAATATACTTGCGCAATATATCATCAATACATAGTATAAAACAAAGTCGCTTCCCGCGTCTGTCCCTATGTATGCTTATATCTTTAAAACTTTGCAACGGATTTTGATGCGGTTTTCTTAAAAGATAGAGTGATTCAAGAGGAAGGTTTATAAGTATAATACATGCCCAACATACTAATAGGTAAGGCGGTACGAAGTTCGCTGGGTCGACTAGTTTTCTATAAATTTTTCGAACCAGCGCCAACAAGCGCTTGTTGTTGTTGCCATCTTTGTACAGTGGCGGTCTAGGTCGCCGTAACACTTCCGGTTTTTCTGTATTGCAAAATAGCTCTTGCTGTTTGGCAATACAGTCTAGGGCTGACGAAACCACAGACAAATCTGTTACGGCCTCCTAGACCGCCACTGTTATCCTCTCTATTGTCGTAAGGCAAGCCAAACATTTGTTTGCCTGAGCCAATTGGTGGGCACCCTGAACTACCTCGCCTCTCACAGTATAGGATACTTTACCAAATAAGGTATCAATAGCGATTAGATTAGATGTAGTCTAATTGACTTTTAATAAGTGATATCTTGTATCCTATATTGAATAAAAATTTATTTGATTTGATTTGACAATATATTCGGCGCGACTTATTCTATGTGCACTCGGCCTAGGTTTTTAAAAACACTGACCTATCTACGTGTACTTCAAGCTGTAATCCTCATCTTTTAAATCTTCGCTAAAACAAATTTTGAGAATGCAAATAATTAGTCATGAATTGATCCAAATTGGTCCACAAAGTAAAATAATTAGTCCACTTATACTTTAGAAGTTATAGCCAAATGTTTGTGAGGATTATGGCTTGACGTTCAAGCTGTAATCCTCATCTCTGGTCCAAGAAAACGGTAGGGTCTATCGACTTGGTTTAGGTCTAAATAATTAGTCCTCAATTGATCCACACGACATGCCAAATCTCAGAATTGGTCCTCAAGAGGTTCCGGAGTTATAAGGGCATCTTAGTGAGGATTATGGCTTGAACATTTGGCACCTTAAATTATCTCCGGAACGCCTATAGCTATTGGTTTGAAATTTTGCCAAAAATTAATCCTCAATTAGTCCACCAGAATTATAATCACTTCGAACTAGGTTTTCTTTGAAGAAGTACGTTAAAATCATCAGTTTTACTTTCCCATACATTGCGATCCATGTACAGTTGTGCGCAAAATAATTGATTAACATTGATATTAACCAGTTACCTAAACGATTTTTTAGAAAAGTGAAAGTGGGTTTGGTTTTCGCTATGTACTTATGTTTAAGACAGCCTGATTGATTGATTGCATTACTAGTTGCAGGTGAATCATTAATGTACCAAAAAAAACTTCTATGTATAATTTAATTTTTTTTAAGTATATATTCAATTAAAAGTTTACAATAGTGTATTTTCTTACTTAACTTAATTAAATCACCGTTTATATCACAATACTTATACTTACTTACTTATTTTTAATAACTAACAATAATCTCAGTTAGTTAAGTTATAATAATAACAAAAAAAAATTGTTTTAATAATCACAGTTGCTTCATTGCAATAATCACAGTTTTTTATGGTGAGGTGGTAACTTTCGGTATGGCGCGAAACTATACTTTTAATAAATAAACGAAATAATTTTAACACGTATTTACATTGTTTTTTTTCATCTCCCGATTTTGGCTACAAATATACCCGTTTTAGCAGTAACATTCTAGTCCTGTTCTAGTTTAGCTAATACTAGCTCTTCGACATTCGAGAACCTGGCTCTATTTTCAAGTGCGCAGTTGCGTGCGCACACGCTGCCTTTGAGTGGAGACAAGGATAGCGCTTTTTGGCCAATACCGGGTTGATAAAAGACAACAGTCCAGCGACGCGCGTCAGGCGCTATACTCGTGTATATATTATTTAATGTAACTCTACAGGAGTATCGCGCATGATGTCTCTTATCAACCCAGGATTGGCCAAATAGCGCTATCCTTGTCTCCACTCAAAAGCAGCGTGCGCGCAATCGAAGATAGAGATCAGTGTTACAATATATACATATAGAGATAGTAGACGTAAGCTTCCCTTACACTGTGTTGTTTGTTACTGTAGTCATCAATATCATCAATACATAGTATAAAACAAAGTAGCTTTCCGCGTCTGTCCCTATGTATGATATCTTTTAAACTATGCAACGGATTTTGATGCGGTTTTTTTTAACAGATAGAGTGATTCAAGAAGAAGGTTTAAAGTATAATACATGCACAATGTAGTAAGAGGTAAGGCGGTACAAAGTTCGCCGGGTCGACTAGTATTTTATACAATAGTAGTAGGTACCTAATAATACTAATATAAATAGTACTTACTTACTCCCCGCAGCACCGTCTCCCCTCCGCGTTTAAAACACATTTTGCGTAATGGACAGAAAGATCCAATGTCGCCCTTACAAAATCGCTTATTATTGCTTACATCCAAAATAATAAAAATATGTATACATACACATAGATAGCAGTTTACGTTGACACATACACATAATGTCAAACATAGTAACACTAGTTACTTTAAATAATTAATTAATGAGGGGTGCAAGCGCTAGTACATAACAAATTTTTGTTGTTGTTTTATTTACACTTGAACCAACTGTGATTTTGTTAAAACTAAATAATTTTAGCAATATAAACGGTGCTGTAATTAAGTTAAGTAAGAAAAGAAACTATTGTAAACTTTTAATTGAAGTACATGCAAAAATATAAATCATAGATAAAGGTTTTTTTTGGTTAAATATCTTGGTAAGTACATTTACGTAATTGGGAACTCGTCAAAATAATAAGTACATACTTTACCCACTTTACTCTTCTAAAGAATCGTTTAGGTAACCGGTTAATATCAAGGTTTATCAATTATTTTGTGCACAACTGTACATGGATCGCAATGTATGGGAAAGTAAAACCGATGATTTTAACGTACTTCTTCAAAGAAAACCTAGTTAAAAATGATTATGATTCTGGTGGACCAATTGAGGATTAATTTTTGGCCAAATTTCAAACCAATAGCTATAGGCGTTCCGGAGATAATTGAAGGTGCCAAATGTTCAAGCCATAATCCTCACTAAGATGCCCTTATAACTTCGGAACCTCTGGAGGACCAATTCTGAGATTTGGCATGTCGTGTGGATCAATTGAGGACTAATTATTTAGACCTGAACCAAGTCGATAGACCCTACCGTTTTCTTGGACCAGAGATGAGGATTACAGCTTGAACGTCAAGCCATAATCCTCACAAACATTTGGCTATAACTTCTAAAGTATAAGTGGACTAATTATTTTACTTTGTGGACCAATTTGGATCAATTCATGACTAATTATTTGCATTCTTAAAATTTGTTTTAGCGAAGATTTAAAAGATGAGGATTACAGCTTGAAGTACACCTATCTACCTCAATTTTGATCACAAAAATACATTTTAATTTTAACAATTATACACATTTTTAACACATCAAAAATATCAATTCCTATAAAACTAAAACAACATTTACCTACTTACTTAGATCTAAAAAAACACACTTTGGCTTTCAAAATATACCTCTTTACTGTAGGTTTATTATTTTTACACCATATATAAGTACATGATATAGCCAAAATACCTAATACCTAGACAATTTTCTTAATAAATATACATAGTATAAAATAAAGTCGCTTTCCGTGTCTGTCCCTATGGTATGCTTAAATCTTTAAAACTACGCAACGGATTTTGACGGAGTTTTCTTTAGATAGAGTGATTCAAGAGGAAGGTTTATAAGTGTAATACATGCACAAAATACTAATAGGTGAGGCGGTACGAAGTTCGCCGGGTTGACTAGTTAAATTATCAATACATAGCATAAAATTAAGTCGCTTCCCGCGTCTGTCCCTATACTGTATGCTTAAATCTTTAAAACAATGCAACGGATTTTGATAAGGTTTTTTTTAATAGATAGAGTGATTCAAAAGGAAAGTTTATAAGTATAATAAATGCACAAAATAGTAATAGATGAGGCGGAATGAAGTTCGCCGGGTCGAATAGTAATATATATTTTAGACACTTAACCTGCCAGTCAACCTTTAAGGGACAAGCCCTTATTTTGTCGTTAAATTAACGAATTATTATTAACAAATGAATTATAAATGTTACAGTAATGTGCGTAACTCGGTTAAACTACGGCGGACTATCTGGTTAAATCCGTTAAAAAATATATTTTGTCAACATTACCTAGGGAATCTGCAAAATTCCTAGGTAATCTGCTCCTATACTAGATATTCCTGACAAGTCGGGGAGTTATTCTAACTATTATATCTGAGATAATCATACCTGACAACTTTCCCAAATAAACATCGAAATCCCAAAAAAAAACTGGTTTATACAGTTCATTCAATCAGCTGAAGGGGTTAGATTTTGTTACATGGTGAGTAAAATCCTTCTTTTGATTTAATAACACCTCAAACTCTTCAAGTAACTACGCATATTTACGTATGGCGGTTGTGTGATCATAGTACATTATATGACATTAGTAACGTCACCCGAAGCAGATTAACTTTACCCCCAAGTTGTAAATTCTGCTTTTATTTCATACCACGAGAAAACTAACATTTTGCATCATTATAGCCCAGCGGTCAATAAAGAATTTAGTGAATAAAGAGGAACTTTACGACTAAGAGAACAGTAACCAAAAAGTCCACTTTTCGAGAGGATGGGATAAAAATACATTTTAAACTTTGAAAAAAGAAGAGTCAGTCAACACTTCTGCGTCCCTTTCTAACACCAGCTAACAAACTTCCACTGAAATCATTGTCTATTTCTTGCCGAGACCTCCCTTTAGTCTCCGGTAGAAAGAGAAGCACATAGACACCACCAGCAAGAGTGACAAAGGCAGATATATAGTAAGTCGTGTGAAGACCGAGCGAGACGACAATAGAACCGAAGTATCGTAGGATTAGGAAGTTGTTCAGCCAAAACCAGGCGGTGAGGAGAGTTGTAGCCAAACTTCGGACCTGGAAAAAGAAAATATTATAAATTTAGACTTACCCTGTTATTCATAAAAAGTTAAATAGCATTTTAGTTATTTAAAGTAGTATGTCAATTTAGACTAGATATCACGTATTTCATCATAATCATCAGCCTGTAAGAAAGCCCACTGCTGGACATAAGCACTGTAGCACGCCATGCACCACGGTCCTGCGCCAGTCTGATCCACTGCCTACCGGCGACCTTCACTATGTCGTCAGACCATCGGGCTGGTGGTCTGCCTACTCCACGTCGTCCGTCTCTAGGCCACCACTCTGTGACCGCTGTCTTCCACCTGGCATCTTTACGCCTTTTTTTTTTTTAGGCGGGGAAACTCCTAACGAGTACCCTACGACCCCGGGGGGAGTCGCAGAGTTATGTGGGGTTCGCACCCACTAAAACCCCGCCGGTGTCCATCTCGGCTGTTGGCAAAGGGGTCACGGGTGATCTTTCGATCGTTATGTTGCTCGCACAACATTAAAAGTCTTTGGTTAAATAGTTTTAACAATTTATTTAGATTTAATTTTACAGAGCACATACATTCGGTTCACGGGAGAGTTGAGAGAGAGAGAGGAAACTTACATAGACAATACTATAGACTATTGACCATAAAGCATGTGCTGTACTACCGTTTATTAGCTATGGAAGTTAAGCAGGAACTACATTATCTTAGGTTGAATGTTCTTCGAACATATTCCCGGGCAGGGTTTCTAGTTTTAACATTACAATCGATGTTACATTAACCTTTTGTTACAAAGTTATATGAAATTTTAAGACAAGCGTTTTATTTTTAAATAAACAACTTCAATAACTGAGATCACCGCTATAGGATAGTATAAGCCTATAATTTTTTTTTAACATTTTAAAACAAAGTAATGAAAAGTAACACATTACCGTACTAGTTAAAATATTATTTAAATTAAATAGAAAATTATGAAACTTATTCACATAGGTAACACATAAGGTAACAAAAAATAAGTTTATTTTTATAAAATTATCTAATCTTTAGGTAACACGCAAATCTTATTTATAGCTCTACGAGTAATACCAGTTGGCGTCTTTATATCTACTACCCGTACATTGCCATCGGTTCCTGGATACAACTTTGCGATTCTACCCAATGGCTAGTGGATGGGTGTCGTGTTTACATATTTTAGAAGAACTAAAGCTCCTTTTAGTAAATTAGCTGCTAAAGCTTGCCATTTTGCCGTAAAATGACCTTTGCCTGACAAAACAATAGGTTTCTTTGTGAGAAAGGCACAGATGCATGCTGCAAACGGCCACTAGCTCTTAAATAATTATCGCCATCTCTAGACAAATGAAATTTATTTAAATTAGATTTTACAGGAGTTTTGTTAGTCAAGATTTTTATTTCTGCTGAAAAGTACACTTGTTGCAGCTGTCTAATTATCTTATTACTACTTTCTAATTTCGGGTAGCATTAAACTACCGGTTAACTTATTGTTTTTATTTTTACAATTATAAACAAATCTTAGCATATACGCTACTACGCGATTCAACTTAGTGTAAGACGAATATTTCTTATATAATTCAGGCTCTTCAATTATTATGAGCTCTTGTTTGTCGCGCGGCTGCAACAGACAAACTGAAAGGTTGCAATTTTTAATTGCACTAAGTGACTCTGGTGAAAAGTCAGGAGATTGCAGCTATGGCGGTCCATGGAACCAGAGCTGGTTGCCTTGCAGGTTTGCGCCGCTGCAGCCTCGCGACAGACAGTCCGCTGGGTTAATGGCGCCATCTATGTGGTGCCAGTTACATTCGTTTTCTGTAAGAGACTTAATTAAATTAACTCTATTTTTACAAAAGCCGGTAAATTTTCTTTTGCTGACTGTAACCAACATAAGGTTACCATTGAGTCAGAAAACAGTAAACATTCATCAAAATTTACTTTATTTAGTATAGTTCTTATTTTCGCAAACAACTAGGCTAGAAGCAATGCCGCGTTTAGTTCAAGTTTGGGTATTGACAACTCATTTTTCAACGGTGCTATTCTAGACTTAGAACATAATAATGTTAATTTAACATACTCGTTATGAACCGTCCTTACATAGAAACAACAACCAAAGGCTACTTTAGAAGCGTCGCAAAACCCTATAAGCTGTTTTTTTTATCAGCGTTGTGCAATTTTAAATTGCGATTAACTTGCAATGGCGGCATCGTTATCAAGCTTTGATAGAAATCTACCCATTGTTTGAGGAAATGATCAGGAATTTTATCATCCCAGTCTAATTTTTGTTTCCAAAGTAGTTGTAAGAACTCTTTCGCCTTAACCGTTACTGGGCCAGCGATCCCTAGAGGATCGAAAAAGGAGCCTATAAAACTCAAAATTGATCGTTTGTCCCAGTGTTGTACTTCCTTTGCAGGACATTGAACGATAAAATCGTCGCCTTTTGTATCGTAGGTTATACCCAATGCTTTAATGCAAAAATTGTCAGATCCTAAATTGTGATGGTCAAAATTTCGCTTTTCTTCTGGTATAGAATCCAGAAGAGATTGGTCATTTGATGCCCACTTGTGTAGTTCGAAACCACCTTTCTCGAGCAAAGATATAAATTGATCTCTTACTTCAATGGCATCAGGGATGGTGTCAGCGCCATAAAGGGCGTCAGCGACATACATGCAGGAGCGTACTACCTCGGCGGCCGCCGGGAGCTCGGCGCCGGACCGCGCCGCCAGCTCCTCAAGACATCTTGTTGCTAGGAAGCTCGAACTTTTCAGGCCATAGGTTACAGTCTGTAATTGGAGAATAATTTTACGATTATTTTTGTCACGCCACAAAATGTTCAAAAGATTTTTCTGCTCTGGGTCTATATTTATGGCACGAAACATGTGCATTATATCACACAAAAAGACCAACTCGTGAGATCTAAATTGAATTAAGATATCAAAAAGATCTTTTTGAACCTTAGGACCGTTCTGGAGCACATCATTTAAACTGTTATGCTGGGCACTAGCTCTAGTGTTGCCATTGAAGACAACCCTAACTTTTGTCGTTTTCTTATCCTCCTTTATGACCGGATGGTGCTGCATAAAATACAGCTCTTTGTTTTTGACCTCAGGATCATGAAGTTGCAAAACCTTGGCATGACCTAACTTGACGTATTCATCAAGAAATTTGTTGTATCTTTTGTTTAAATTTTCATCTTTTGCCAGTCTCTTTTCAATAGAACTTAATGTTTTATTTGCAATAAAGTATGTGTTGCCTAAATTGAGCTGATCTACAGGTGCGCTGAGAGGCAGAGAAACCGTGAACCTATTGTCCTCTAACTGTACCGAGTTTTGGAAGTCGGCTTCACAAGAATCTTGCTTTGCTATAACCTCCCTTTTGATTTCAGGAACAAGTTCTGTTTCCCAAAATGTTTGTAGGAGGTGATCAACTGAGTCAGACTGTGATGTGGCATGCAATACAATTTGATTGCCATTGTGAGACTGGATGGATGGAATTTTGCCTATTATTTCGCCTGAAACTATTGCGCCAAACTCAGTTTTAACTAGGTATAAATTTGAGTCCCCAAGCTTGACCTTTTCAGGAAGAAGAATTTTGAAAAACACATCAGCTGCCAATAGAAAAGATATCTCACCTGGTGAAGCAAACTGATCATCAGCCAGCGTCATTGATGGGGGTACTTGGACACTTCCTTGATCTATTGGAAACTGTGGTAATTGTGTGGTGATTTTGTCTACTATTGAAAATGTGGTATTACATTTAAAATTGTTCAAAGTAGATTGAATGTCTATATTGACAGCCTTAGAGACGGGTTTGGCTTGTTGCCCTAAAGCTGTAACATTAATTTTTGAGTTCTGAAACTTAATTTTCAATTTTTTGGCAAGGTCAGTCTTTATGAATGAGACCTGACTGCCGCTATCCACTATACCCCTAGCGACAATTGGTATGCCATTTTGACCAAGCATTTTGACCTTCACAGTTGGCAACAACACAGTGGAGCCAATAGTATTGCTGTGATGGTGGGAAGCTATATCGCTATCATTGCTGTGTAGCAGAGTGTTGTGATATTTGCTGCTGCACAGATTGCACTTAAAGTGAAATTTGCATTTTTTGTTTGCGTGGAAGCCTAGACATATTTTGCACAAATTATTTTGGCCCACGAACTGAAGTTTCTCAGAGGAAAGTTTTGCTTCAAATTCGGGGCATTTGTGTAACTTGTGAGCATTGGAGCTACAGAACCTACAGGAGTATGTCGCTAGGTTTGTGACTCTACTTTTATTAAAAGTATTGGAAGTTGACGGCTTACCTTCGCTCTTTGTGCTCTCTTCGAAGCTGCTGGCTCGTCTCTCCACAAAGGTGAAGAACTCATCCAAATTTGGCAGCTTGGTGTTGTCTCTCTCACCGTGGTATGCTCTGCAGGTAAACTGATCTACCTTGCGTAGTAGAATTGTTAGTATGATCATGTCCCAATGTGTGGTTGGTTGGCCAAGAGTTTTTAATGCCCCCAAATTTTGTCTCGCATGGGAGATTAACTCGCGTAAACCACTGGCAGTCCCCTTAGCAATGGGCAGATAATCTATCAATGCTTGTATGTGATTGAAGATCACAATGCTTTTGTTGTCATACCTATTTTTGAGAAGATTGATTGCTTCTGTGTAAGAATCTCCTACCAAAGGAAGGCCCTCTATGAGAAGCAATGCTTCTAGCTTTAAATACTTTCGTAGGTAAAACAATTTTTCTACCTGACCTAGCCGGTCATCATTGTCAATGACAGCATTGAAGATTTCAAGAAAAGCTTGAAATTTTGTGATATCTTTTCCATCAAAATGTGGAATTTCGATTTCAGGTAACCTGATTTTAAATTGAGAGCTATTTTGTGTGGTGGGAGGTGTTGTTGTGGAAGAAAACTTTGCTAAGAGCCTTGTGATGTTGGACATAACCTCCAAGCAATTCTCTTCTGTCTCATCATCAGCAAAGTTTTCCTCATCAACATCATCTCCATTTTTACATACTTGGTATTCTATTGTAATTTGTTTGTATTTTTCCAGTGACTCTTGTAGCTGTTTATAACGTAAATCCAGTCCTTCCTTGTCCAGACAATCGGCTTGATTCTGCTTGGCCACGAACTTGTTTGCCTTGGTGATAACACCCTTGATGTGTCCCATTTGTCCCTTCATGCGCCTCATCTCTGCTTCTAGTTGGAGTGTAATTTCCTTTCCGGTCGTAGTCATGGCGAACACTGTAGCTGTAGTTCCTAGTTTCACTTTATTTTGAAACAAAATATTCGAAGCGAAATTTCGGTTTCTTGTTTACAACTCGTAGACAGGTCGACAGATTGATTGAAAACGATGTGAAGATTGAAGCATAGACAAGGTAGATGAAGATTAAGATGACACGGAGAACGGCAAAAAATGAGTCTGTAGAGTGAGATGGATGGAGCTTCCGCTTTTTGTCCTTTTCTTGCAGCAAACAAATGAAGGTGCAAAGTGAAGAAAAAAAATGGCGCTTTGCCGCCGAAAAATTTTCACACGGCGTCACTTGGAAAAACTTGTAGTATGCGACTATTTTGGTTGCCCGTATGCAAATTAACTGTCCTTTGGCACTTATAAACTGATGCAGACGTTTTAACGGCGATACGGCACAACTTTGATGATTTTTTCTTGAATAAAAAGTTTTCGAACTGAATTTTATAAAGGTCCAAATTTTACACTTATCGCGTGATTTTATTATAATTTATATTTATTTTGGTTTCGGCACCATAATGTTGCTCGCACAACATTAAAAGTCTTTGGTTAAATAGTTTTAACAATTTATTTAGATTTAATTTTACAGAGCACATACATTCGGTTCACGGGAGAGTTGAGAGAGAGAGAGGAAACTTACATAGACAATACTATAGACTATTGACCATAAAGCATGTGCTGTACTACCGTTTATTAGCTATGGAAGTTAAGCAGGAACTACATTATCTTAGGTTGAATGTTCTTCGAACAGTTATGTTCAACTCGAATCCGCGACCCCCTCCAGCATTGGCTGTTTAGCCTCTTCACTGGGGGGACAAGTGGTGGTAGTCCCCCCCGAGCGCGGATGGCTCTTTCTACGCTCGACGGCGGAATCGGGACACCGCGTTCCACCGTCCTTCTCGGGGCCGTTATATGACTACACGAGGCCCCCGCCTCGTGCACCCAACGACCCCGGGGTCCCCTCTTAGTCGCCTCTTACGACAGGCAGGGGATACCTCAGTCCTATTCTTCGGCCCGGTACTGCAGGCCATCTTTACGCCTGGCCAAGTGTCCCGCCCACCTCCACCTCTGCATACCAGTTATTCTTTTTCCGACATCAGTGAAAACCACCATACAAAAAACCAGGAAGTAGACTTCCAGTAACGCTGTTTTAAACCTACTGTATCCTTATGACTAAAACGATAAGAATCTGCTATGTTACCTACGCCAAAAGACGTCCAATGCTGGACATAGGCCTCCCCGACAAATCACCATACATACGGTATTGAACGACCCTTGATCAGTGTACACCAGCCACTTTACACAGGTTGTCTGACAATCTTGTGGTGGGTCTGCCTATTCTCCGCCTTCCAGAGCGCGGTCGCCACTCGATAAATTTTCGAGTTATTTGACCGGCCCATTACTAGGTATACTTAAATTTTTCAATTATTTATTCAACGTCGGTGACTTTAGTTTTCTGATCGATTCCCGGCAGATGCAATCAATGTTACAATGAATATCTTTGTTTAATACCTGGTTCTTGGTGTGTTTGTATGTGTTTCTGACACTCTAGATACAGGTTCTACCTAGTAAGGGTATCTAAATGTGGTGCGTTAATAATTATACTTACAGTCACTGTAAAGAGCTCCGACACCAACAAAACTGGCACAGTACTTAGTCCAAAATTATACAAAAACATGACACATGACAACAAAACTACCTTTGGCCATATTACAATCTCTTCATATCTGTTATCAGAAATCAAAGTCCCCTTTTCAACTAAAACACTTCCATTCAAAACCGAGTCAAACTTCAAAAACTTCGTTCCATTTTCATTCTCTTCTAAAACGGTATCGGCAAAGAAGTCCGTATTGTTGTCCTTGTCTATCATATTTTCTTTGTGAAAAACGTTCTCCTTTCTGATTGGCCAGATCTCTGTCATATTATTCTGTTTTCTGATTGGCCAGATCTCTGTCATATTATTCTGTTTCCTGACTGGCCAGTTGTCTGTCATATTATTTTCTTTATGAAATTCGTTCTGTTTTCTGATTGGCCAGATGTGGGTGTAAACGCGTAAACGCGGATCGCAAAAGATGCCAAGGAGAGCTAAACAGCATGCTATGGCGGAGCAGGACCAGATTAGGAGCACCTGGAAAAAAAATATAAGTAAAAAGTTTTTACTTTTACGCCTAATGTGGAGGTCGAATATTATCGAAAGTCTAGTAAACTATAATACGTATGTACCTACCTTTAATCAATTCAAAATATATTGCATTTTCTCTACTGCGTTAGCTTGCTAATGTGGTCTTATCGTAAATGATGATACAACCTTTCTCGGCAGCCTGTGAGCGGCAAATGCGGCTGCGGCACCCAAAGTCAGCGCAGCGCCGCACGCCAACAAAGCTGGAGCCTCCGATAGCGCCGCATTTCTGACAATCAATATATATGAATAAAGTACTTAAATACTGTATCACTAAATCATACTTGACAGATAAGATTGTACTTTAATCAATAAATGTTATTTTATTTTTTTATGAAACTCTTTCGTTACTGACTGACTGACTGAAAGACAACGCAGAGCCGAAACTACGGGGCGTTTTAGGCTGAAATTTTGCTTGCGGGTTCCTTGGGGAGTTTAGAGAAGCACTAAGAAAATTTTCCCGGAGATTCCCATTGGAACGGTAAAAACAGGATTTTGTTGTTTATGAGAAATTTGCGCGGGTGAAACCGCGGGGCAACCCCTAGTCATAGTATAAATTGAAGTGCAATACAGGTGGAGACGGGGGGAACCCAATTAGCCCCGAGCTCCACGGAAGAGTAGTTAATAAAAGAAAGAGAGACCCTTACCCATTATAAATAGCGTCATATCCAGTATAATTCCCTGTGGTAACCCCAGCGGCATCGCTCAGCAGAGCGGCGGCATAGCTAGCGGCGGCAGCGCCCGGCACCGAACCCGCTACCACTAGCACGGCGCACGATGCCAGCGATGCGCGAGATGACCGCTCGCAAACTGTAGACAAAAATGTCTGTAATGTCAGATTTTTGTAGGCGTTTCTGACTATTCAGAAAATTTTCTGACGAGTCAGATACAAAAATATTCCTCTTATATAATCTATTCTACGCAGGAAGAAGCCTATGGTCACACCTCAGACACTTCATAGAAAAAATAGCATTGCTTCGCGCATAGCCTAAACTCGTGTAAGTGCATGCGAATCATGCTTTTGTGAGTGAGATAAGACGCGCGACGCTGCTTTATTTGTACTGAGCGGTAACCCAGAGGTTACCGAGATCGGGGGAGCCGCACTTGCTGAGGGAGGCAGGGAGTGCCCATACTGTATGCATTACTATGTATTATATTGTGCTATGGTGATAATAATGATAATGGAAACAGCCCAACACTGGATAAAAATGTATAACTGCGAAACTATGACAAATATAGAAAAAAAAAAAGAAATAGGTCACTTTTATTTTTTGGCACAGATAAATTGTTAGGTATGCAAACAGGTTAAATTTTAAGACGGAAACAGGATATGAGATTGGTAATAGTTACTAAATAAAATATATACGCACACAACTCCCTACAAGTTCTTGGCTCGCTTCTGGCATCTGATGCTGACTCCAATCCGCTGCTCCTCTTCATCATAGGCTCGAAGGTATCCGAGTCCTGGCGGTAGACCCCCAGTTTTCGAGGTCCATGGCATTCTGTGGTTCTGATGTGCACTTCTTGTTGCTCTATGACATCTGTTAGGTCCTGCCTGAAGTCCGATCCTTCGAGCCAGCAGATTATGCTTGCTGCTTCCTAGAGATGTCAAAATAAAGACAATTTATTAAATTATTTATTTAGTTTTATTAACCGACGAAAAAACAAAAAGGAGGAGGTTCTCAATTCGTCGCGTATATTTTTTTTTTTTTTTTTTTTTTTTTTTTTATGTATGATCACGCATAACTTTTTACTGTGTGGACCGATTTTGATAATTCTTTTTTTAATCGACAGGGTATACCTTGAAATTGGTCCCATAAAAATTTGGAAATAAAATTCCAACCCTAAGGGTGGAAAAATAGGGGTGACTTTATTGTTCACTCACAGATTACATTGCCGTGTTGTGATTTACATGAAAACTGCTAGATATAATTATGAATCTTTTTTATATGAACTTTAATAATCATAATCTCAGCCGATAGACGTCCACTGCTGGACATAGGCCTCCCTCACAAATCGCCTCACCGACCGGTCGTGATCGAACCTCATCCTGTTAGTCCCAGGTAACCTTCACCAGGTTGAGTGGCCACCTTGTGGGGTGCGACCAAGCTGTGAAGGGTGATTAGCTGGTGTCAAAAAAAAATAAGCCCAAAAACTGAAAAGCAAAAAATAAAAACTTTTTATCAAAAAATTAAACCGCCGAAAAAACTGAAAAGCATTAAATAATAGGGAAACATTTTCTATTAGGCCTTAATTTACTCACTTCTTAAAGTAATTTTGGATTACCAAGAAATTTTGAGTCGGTGCCACAGATCACTAAATTACCTGAAATTCAAGGAAATAACCGAAAAACGTGTGTCGCTGCGCATCGCGCTTTACGTAGATAATGAATTTGCTTGTGTGGTGTGGCACCGACTTAAAATTTCTTGGTAATCCAAAATTACTTTAAGAAGTGAGTAAATTAAGGCCTAATAGAAAATGTTTCCCTATTATTTAATGCTTTTCAGTTTTTTCGGCGGTTTAATTTTTTGATAAAAAGTTTTTATGCGGTAACAGGTTCTACCTTTTGGGGCATTGACTCAGGGGCTTTGAACTATTAATATTATGCATTATTGGTATTTTTTCTGTCTTCAATCTACCTACTTTTTATTTATTAGAATAAAGGAGCATTTACATCGCACGATTAAAGAGCTAGAGCTAGAAAAAGAGCCCCTTAACACACTATTTTAAAATTTCTTAGATAAAAGAACAAATCATATATTGGGTGTTTCTGACAAGATTGGCTTACTACACCTTTCAACTTTTCCATAGTAAAGTAAAAAGTAAAGTAATAAATGATTTATTCAACATAGGATACAAGATATCACTTATTGAAAGTCGATTACTATACTGCGAGAGGCGAGGTAGTTTAGGGTGCTCACCAATTGGCTCAGGCAAACAAATGTTTGCCTTGCCTTGCGACAATGATCGCCTGGAGACGCCCCTAAAGGAGCCCTCCTCTGTCTGAAATGAATCTACTCCCTTTCGCAATGATTTTACAGCGTAGAGAAGAAAGGGGTTATAGTTACATGAGTCGAAATCTCAACAGGCGTTCCATACATTTGTTCGATCAGTTGACGTGGTCATTGTATGAGATAGCTGCTGATTTTTGTTTAGAAATTTCGACCTATGTCGATTAGGAAAAGTTATTAGGTATAGTAAGCTGAAGCCCTCTTTTAATTTATAACTGCCTTATATGTATAAGACAGAAGTGATCAGACATAATTTTAATAAACAATTTTATTTTTGTTTCTAACTCGTCAAAAACTTTACTGAATTGTCAGAAACACCTACTAAAATCTCTGACAGTACAGAAGTGTCAGAAACTACCTTAACACTAGCACAAAACATAAACAAACTTCTAGTTATTATAACACGAGTGTTCGATACCTGAACTCTGCCAACAGAGATGAGGTAGCTTGGCGAGTCGGGCAGCCAGCGCAGCGCGGCCAGCAGAGCGGCGGGCGCCGCCAGCAGCAGCGCCGGCGCCCGCGCGCCGCGCCCGCCCAGTCTACAGGCACACGCCCACCCTACACTGCGAGGGGCGTCTCTTTAGCTTTAGCTACCTATCAAGGGTTAATCGGGTTGCCTGGAAGATATCGCTCAAAGCGACAAGGCAGCCTCTTGAAATTTAATTGTTTTCTTGAATTTAATTTCAATGTACTAGGGTTTCAGGAACAGACAGTAGCTCTACAGTACCCCAAGTAACCAGAGTGTCTCTCGGTAAATTCAATGGGTTAACTATCGATTGCCTGGCAGAAATCGCTCTCAGCGATAAGGCAGCCTATTGCAATCAATTCAGATAGATAGACATAGAAAATTTAATACACAGACACAAGTAAGATACAAAAGGTTGCGGCAAGGCCGCACATTGCAATCAATCTAAGAATCCGTCGTACGTAATAGTAAGTTAAAAGTAGTTGATAAAGTATACATTTTTGTACCAACTGATCGGCAGCATCGAAAGTACAGTGTTCTGTTATTCTCGCTTGACTGTGCTCCTGTGGATTTGTTTCTCATGGTTTCCTTAGTATGAGCATTTAAGACGCTATATGAGTTTTTAAGGTTTTTTAGATCAAGTCATTCTCTTAATCTATAGAAGGTAAAGATCTGGAATTTTAATATAACCTTTTTGAGGATATATAACAAAGTTTTTTATAATTGAGAATCACTAGTGGAATCAAAAAACCTCGATACATTATTTCGTCAAAGATAACCTTTCCAAAAAACGGGAATAGCTAATTCTTCAAAATTACTTACTAGTTTTTGTTAAAACTACCTAGGAATAACGATTATAAACAAAATTAAATTCTGGTAATTCAGTTTTGATTTAAAAGTAATAATTATAAAGATATTCAATATTTACTACTTTTTCCAATGAAATGTAGTAACCGATGTGGGCGACTGATATATGACTGTCCCTTACCCTCAGTATGCTATATCAAAGAGATAGACTCTGTTCATTAGCTCGTTCCATTTATTTGTCGTAAATCGTCTTAATATTTGATTTGACATTTGCTTGCCTGCAGCCATAAGGGACAGATACCTAACCCAGCACAACATCGCCTCATGAATTAGAGCATAATTATTAGCATGCCATGTTTATTTACTTCTTATGTACATACATACATAATCTCACGCCTTTTATTCCCCGGAGGGTTAGGCAGAGGTACCAGCTCAAGAGCCGGACCCACATTTAGCCAAGTTTATGCTTTTATTACCAACGTGAGGCGGGGCCAGCTTGTCGCCGCGGTTATAACGACCACTACTGCGGCCGGGACCAACGGCTTAACGTGCCTTCCGAAGCACGGAATCATCTTACTTTTCGGACAATCAGGTGATTCAAGCCTGCAATGTCCTATCCAACCGAAAACAACTTCTTATGTATTTTGGTATTTTATTGGATATACAGTTACTATACCAATACACTTGTTTTTTTATATTGACTTGCATATGCATGTATGTACTTTCATTGAAAAGGAAGAGCGGATTCCTCGCAATTTCATCCGCGCAGACTCATAAACACATAAATCCCTTTTTTTTCTGTTACCATGGGATTTAGGGAAATTATTCGTTAGTGCTTCCTTACACTCTTCAAGGAACCCACGTGAAAATTTCAGCCCGCTACGCCCAGTAGCTTTGGCTCTGCGTTGTCTGTCAGTCAGTAACGGAAGAGTTTTATATATCTATTGATTTATTTATTACGAGCGGTCCCGGCTTACTTCGTTACGCCATAGAATATAAGATACTACTAAAGACTTGGCTCTATAGACTTCGTTCTTTTGACTGCCCAGAATGGGCGAATAAAAAACAAACAACAACAACAAACCACCTGTCAAAATATGTAAACAACGGAAAAAATATTACACCTTGGGTTACATTATTTTAATTTAAGTAAGGATCCCTATTTTTTTTGAAAATCTAATAAAGCCTATGTCACTTGGGGATAGTGTAGCTTGCCATCAGTGAAAGAATTTTTGAAATCGGTTCAGTATTTCCGGAGCCTATTCATTACAAACAAACAAACAAACAAACAAACAAATCTTTCCTCTTTATAATATTGGTATAGATTGAATACAGATGGGGTGGCGGTAGGTAGTTAATTTATTTTGTGCAAAAAAGAATCAAAGTTACTCACCTGCAAGCTAAAGCAGGCAAAGCAGCCAATCCCCTCATCTTAGGTGCGATTTCAGCGCAGTAAAGCGGTGCTAGCGCCAATGCCCCCGCCCCGCCCACGCCGGCTGCCGCCCGCGCCGCCCAAACGGCCTTCGAGCCGCACCACGCTAGAAGCGACCAGCTGATCTGTTGAAGAGTTATGGTAGCCTGGTACTTTATCAGAATTATTGGTTAATTTGTAACGCCGCGCGCGATGCCGGCGCTAGCTGATCTGATGAAGATTTGTTCAGAATTTATGGTACCCTGGTACTTATGAATATATCCACTACTGGCAATAGGTCTCTTCCATAGACAGCCACAAGGAAAAAACAAGGACATTGTGGAGGGAGTTTGGGAAACGCTACGCTACAAAATGGAAAACGCTCTGAGATGGGAAACGCTACGCTACAAAATGGGAAACCAGAGAGATGGGAAACGCTATGCTTTCACTTTTAACTAGTGAGATGGGAAACGCTACGCTATAAAATGGGAAATCAGTGAGATGGGAAACGCTACGCTACAAAATGGGATACCAGTGAGATAGGAAACGCTACGCTACAAAAGAGAAGAAATAAAAAATAAAATGACCACGCCTGCTTAGTCTGACGTATCATTTAATAGTGCGGAATGCACTAGTGATGTCCAATGTGGGTTTCCTAGAAGAAGTCGCTTTCAGAGATAAGGTCACTTCAGAAATCTTTGCTTTTGACGCTTTTGACCACTTTTGACGTCTAAATGCGGGAAAAATGTATTGAGATGGTGTCAAAAGAGGTCAAAAGTGTCAAATACTACTGCATGTCCTTCAGGTTTTTCTTCTCTATTAAGGTAAACTCAACCCTAAGGGTGCATTTACGTTAAAAGCGGTAACAAGCGCTTGTTACCAGCTTTGCACGTGAATGCGCCCTAAAAAACTTACAATAAAACTAAAAGCAGTGCATCCAGCGGCGATCTTCCTTCCTCTAACGTCAGCTAGGGCCGTGATGAAGGGTGCCGTGGGCAAGGCAACCAGGCACGGCAAGGCAGCAAGCCAAGCTCCCTCCGACAACGCCTGCGACCCTAGTACTGACGACACCCAGCCTGTGCTGCAGCCGTGCGAGAAGCAGGAGAGGTTGTCTGGAAAATATTACGGGCGATCGGTTAAAATCACGTACAGCTTGTAACATAACTAAAAAATAATGGGTGCGCAAACTAAACTTGGCCTATGTCTCTCGGGGATAGTGTAGCTTCCTACCAGTGAAAGAATATTTCAAATCGGTTCAGTATTTCCGGAGCCTATTCGTTACAAACAATCAAACAAATCTTTCCTCTTTATAATATTGGTATTAATATAGCCTATGTCACTCGGGGATAGTGTAGCTTCCTACCAGTGAAAGAATATTTCAAATCGGTTCAGTATTTCCGGAGCCTATTCGTTACAAACAAACAAACAAATCTTTCCTCTTTATAATATTGGTATTAATATAGCCTATGTCACTCGGGGATAGTGTAGCTTCCTACCAGTGAAAGAATATTTCAAATCGGTTCAGTATTTCCGGAGCCTATTCGTTACAAACAAACAAACAAATCTTTCCTCTTTATAATATTGGTATTAATATAGCCTATGACACTCGGGGTTAATGTAGCTTCCTACCAGTGAAAGAATTTTTCAAATCGGTTCAGTATTTCCGGAGCCTATTCGTTACAAACAAACAAATCTTTCCTCTTTATAATATTGGTATAGATTAAAACAAAACCCTTGCGTAACAATGATTATAATACTTGTAACGATCTGTAGAGGAGGCCTATGACAAACAGTGGACGTCCTTCGGCAAAGATGATTATGATATAATTAATTAAATGAACTTACAAATTGCAGCGCAGATTATTCTTCGCGCTGAGCCACGCCATTTCTTTGATGCTGTTCTTTCAATCCGATTCCTGAAACAAAGCCATACTTTAGTTAATTTAATTTTATTAGTTTAACTTATTTTAATACTAGTTGACCCGGCGAACTTCGTACCACCTAACCTTGTACTATCTTGTGCATGTATTATACTTATAAACCTTCCTCTTGAATCACGCTATCTATTGCAATAAACCGCATCAAAATCCGTTGCATATTTTTTAAGATATAAGCATACATAGGGACAGACGCGGGAAGCGACTTTACTTTATACTATGTATTGATATTGATATTGATGATTAGAGAGAACTTTAGAGAGCTGAAAGTTTCAAAATAAGGTCCTTTAATGATTAAAAACAAATAACTTCACTTAAAAATGTCGTAATGGATGTCCTACCTCTACTTATACAGGTGTTTCTGACAAGGCGGTAATAAATCAAAGGAGAGGTTCAGCTCACCATACCTAACAACTTTCCCAAAGCCACATGGGTCGAAATCTCAAAACAAAAACAGCTGTCCCGTACATTGATCCCGTCACCTGATCGAACCAATGTATGGAACAGCTGTAATTTTTTTTGAGATTTCGACCAATGTTGCTTTGGGAAAGTTGTTAGTTATGGTGAGCAGAATCCCTCCTTTGATTTATTACCGCCTTGTCAGAAACACCCAGTATTATCTAAGGAACCTAATTCCTATTTATCTTCGGAACATGTCATAGGTTTCTAAAGAAGATGATAATAATGGTAGGGACGTATACTATACGTAGTATCCCTATCTCTAAAACAATATTTACCCAAGATTTAACCCTTAATTTATGAGTTCCTTAGCCTTTCACATGCCAGGACAGGACACATTTATCTAACGTTGCCCTCAGGAAATAAATCCTGTATGAGCCTTTTTCTAACGCAGTCACGTCTGAAGAAATCTGATTAAGGAGATATGACGCTACTGAAAATTTCATGAGCAACATTTACTTTGATTTTTAACAGACTTCAATAAATGAGGTTACCAGTAAAGTTCGTCCTGTATGTATGTATGTTTATGACTATCTCGAGTTTGGCTGAAGCGATATCGATGCGGTTTTCACAAAAGTATTTGTTACATTCAGGAGAAGGTTTTAGTACCTATTTTAACCTACTTGTGAAAAGAGGAAGTTCTCAGCTTATGTATGTGTAAATTTATTGAAGGCGGGTCTCTTTTTGTAAAAAAGAAATTATTATTCTCATAGTTGCCTACAGAGTTAATACCCCCACAATTCTGTTCAACAAATACACTAGACAAACCGAACTGTTTGGCGATTTGTGGGGGAGGCCCTAGTCAAGAAATCGACGTCTTTCCTTGCCTGTTGCCTTACATCGATGTTTTGATAGATAGATAGATAAAATATTTATTTTCACTTATAATACTAATACACACAACATAAAATACACTTATAAAGACAAATAACAATTTTACATATGAAATGTATAGTTCCAAAAGGTGCGAAAAGTGTAACAGCTGAAAAAAGGCCCCGCATCATGTCACAGTTTCCTGTAACGCTGGTATTCTGCCGGCACCAAAATGGAGTGAGGGCGAGGTGAAACATAAAGAAGAAAATATAATGTAAAGAAATACTAAGATGGGTAAAGAACTACATAAATACTTCAAAATTAACAATATAATGATGGTTCCACAAGTCTAAAAATAAATAAGATTTTTGCATATTATAATTTAAAGGATAGATTATAATAGATATAATATAGTTAATATAATGAGATGAAGAAAAATTTAGGTAGGCAAGTTTTGCATATCGAGCAGATATTTTTTGTTACAATTCCGGTTTTTCTGTATCGCAAAATAGCTCTTGTTCTTTAGTAATACAGTCTAGGGCTGACGTAACCATAGACAAATCTGTTACGGCCTCCTAGTCCGCCACTGTACCTACGTTATATGAGGCGGTAACTCACGGTATGACGCGAAATTCAAATTTTGTCACGTTTTTTAATTATTTTGGCGAAAGTATATTCGTTTTTAAAAAAGTTTAAATGAATTCGCGTACGTAAAAACCTATTTCCCACATTGTGATATAATATCGTTTTTGAAAGAGAGTTACCGATTTTGTGTATATTCAAGGAACTTGTTTTTTGGCCTTTTACCCCTTAGACACAAAATCTGTAGTGTGTCTGTAATGTGGGAGATGTTTTTTTTACATACGCGAATTAATTTAAACTTTATTAAAAATCTATACTTTTGCCAGAATAAATAAAAAACACGAAAAAATTTGAACTTCGCGCTATAGCGAGAGTTACCATCTTAAACTGTATTTATGCAAATTTTAATCCAGAGTGTTGGATGTGCCCGTTATTTACGATTATTATCAAAGAGCTGGCGTGGGCTGCTTTAAAGCTGCTTAATTTATTTACTAGGGCGACAGAAAGCTTCAATTTAGGTACTCAACGTACTTATGCATAAAACAATTCCTTTTTAGAATAACTCAAAGGTCATCTCGAATTTAATTAAGTAGTTCGTTTTGTTAATTTATTCTCCATAACATAACATAACATAATCTCACGCCTTTTATTCCCCGGAGGGTTAGGCAGAGGCACCAGCTTAAGAGCCGGACCCACGTTTAGCCGAGTTTATGCTTTATTACCAACGTGACAAGAGGCCAGCTTGTCGCCGCGGTTATAACGACCATTAGCTGCGGCCGGGACAAACGGCTTAACGTGCCTTCCGTGCCTTTATTCTTCATCAGAAACATAAAAAAAAACTATTGTACAGTGGAGGACTAGGAGGCCGTAACAGATTTGTCTATGGTTTCGTCAGCCCTAGACTGTATTACCAGAGAACAAGAGCTATTTTGCAATACAGAAAAACCGGAAGTGTTACGCCGACCGTGTCCGCCACTGTACTATACTCAGTAAGTATTTGCTACTGTATTACTGTACGATACTATTGAAAATCTTCAAGCAAAAAAAAATTGGAACAAAATTAATTTTTTATTTTGACACCCCGATCAAACTTTGATAAGAAAAGCGTTGTAAATAATAATTTATTTCGCTTGTAATCGATATGTCGTAGGAAGATTTAAAAATTAGTTTTTTTTGGCAAAAAAAAACTAGGGATTTCTCAGGAGGATTGGAAAAAAATAATCCTTATATCAAATTATCCTGGTTTTCGCAAAATCCCTAGTTTTTTTTTGCAAAAAAAAATATTAGATTAGATTAGATTCATTTATTTCAAACTATCATATTCATATTACATACAAAGTTGTATTATAAAATGTCAAAGTATAATGTGATCGTCAAAATATTGTACATAAATTATATAAAAAATAATAAGTAGTTACTTAATTATTTAAGTACTATGTAAACAATGTCAAATTTTTAAATGTATAATTGTATATAAAATGTCAAATACTAAATAATAATTTCAATTTACTTGAATTACATATTGTAACTGTCGAATACCAAATCTTCCTACGAAAGGCTTCTTTATACCCAGAGTACTACCAGCAACCCTAACGGAAGCTCGTTGGAAGCACCAAAAAAGCTCAATTTTAAACTTTCAGCGCTACCGGGGCGGGAACCTTGAATAATGCAGAGACGATATCACGCGAGCTTATTGCAGCTTAATTTTTACTTACAACACGAGCTTTTTATTGCCAAAAGTGTGTAAAAAAATGGTTTTAGATTATTATACCTATATAGGAAGCAGTGCACAGGATGCTTGTGTGAAAAAATGTTTTAAAAGGTTCTGCTTTTTAAAAAGGTATCAATCATCAATCAATATACATAGTATAAAACAAAGTCGCTTCCCGCGTCTGTCCCTGTGTATGCTTATATCTTTAAAACTATCCAACGGATTTTGATGCGGTTTTTCGTAATCGATAGAATGATCCAAGAGGAAGGTTTAGCAGTATAATACACGATCAACATAGCAATAGGTAAGCGGTACGAAGTTCGCCGGGTCGACTAGTAATAATATAAATTTGCTCATCGAATAGAATAAAAAGGAGAATATAACTTGGCAGGTAGTAAAGTTATTCTGCTTCGGGTGAGGTTACAAGGCCTGTTCAAGATCTCTTTGCGCTCAGGTTTTACAGACCACTCTCGTACGTAATATAATTACTTTAATCCTTTTTGCTTAATCTAATATTATTAGAGCAAAGATTTTTTTATGTGGCTCCAAAAGTAATGAATCCTCAGATCTAATAGTCTAGATTTAGACTAACCTGACCGTGAGACCTAGATCTTACTTTACCTCAGACCGGAGGGGGCACTAAAATAGCTTGTCTGGTCCAGCTATAAATTCTCAAAGGGCACAACGTTCGATAGACTGCAATCTTTTCTGACCATCCATCTTTGTCTAGCACTAAAAGTGCTAAAGGTTAGATTCGAGACGAATCTAGGTTCATCTAGCTAGTTAAAGGTATTTTACACCATCCTACTCACCTTAAAGCTTGCTATACTTTCAGGACTAAGTCCTGCAAGACTGCAAGGACCTTGCATGATATATGACTCGAAAAAATTATAAAAAAGCTTCTTTTTTTTTTTGAAAATTTCAAAAAATAAAAAACTTATTAAAGGCCGATGGAATCCTTGTTCAACCCCCTGCGCATTGGCCTCCACCCCCTGACTCGTTTTGCACCAGCTAAGCCACCGTAGGTCATTGCTCTGATGCTAAACATTATTTTTAGTTTTTTTTACTTTCGTAGGACCTCAAGTGAGCACGGTTCATTATTTTTCAATTTTGTTTTCAGCAATCTGTCCTGTATAAACATGCCTATCGGCCGTTAAATTTTCCTATACGATAAAAAAGTAACTGTGTATATAGAAATTGTAAAAAAAAATCAGAGCCTGTTTTTCGGATTTGATATTTATTATTGATTGGTAGAAAACTAGAAATTATGTATTGTGATTGGTAGAAAACTAGAAAGTTAGTAAGTAGATACTTAACTATTCAATAAGATCCTTCAAATCATTACTCAATTGAAAAGTTTTTAAAGTTTCGGACGAGCGCAACCCTTGTGAACGCAATTTTTCTTTCATGCTATAAGAAATCCTTTTATACTCTTCATAATTTTATAACAGTTGCCATATTGTTCACGATGACTATTAATAAAAATGCAAAACTGTAGGCAACTATCAATCATACAAGTAGTGACGTTATATTAAAAAAACAATTGATTCTGAACTTTATTTACCCTGGTACAAGGTTGGTTTTAAAAAAAATCTGAATCAAATTTTACACCAAACGAACGAACGAATGCAGCTATGAAATAAATTCATGTTTGTCTCTTTATCATCAAATCCCTCGAGAACAGGAAAATGGGATCTTTTGTTTTGAAGATTATGATATTAGTGGATGTGTAACACTCAACCAAAAGCTTGTAAGTAGGTACTTAGATCCTACAGAAATACCTCTAATTCGTTCATAAATATTAACAATTAACACAACCCTAACTAGGATGAACCTGTATCCAGGTTGCCCGAAACACAATACTACAGAGACAAAGTATACACCCAGGCAGGGAAACAAACATCGCTATTCATCATAAAATGTTCGCCCCTGCCAGGAACGAACCCGGTACACCTGTATCAGTCCACATCACTGCTAAGTCACGGAGCAGTCAAAATATACAGGAAGTTGCAGGACGATTAAAAACTATTTTTATCACCTTTTGCGTTCGTTCGCCACTTATCTGGGCCCGTATTCGCTTACTAGAGGCTGCCCCGCGGTATTTCCCGCGCAGATTTCTCATAAACACAAAAATCCCGTTTTTTCCCGTTCCCGTGGGAATTTCGGGAAATCCTTTCTTAGTGCTCACCTACACTCCCTAAGGAACCTACAAGCCAAATTTCAGCTTTGTACGCCCAGTAGTTTCGGCTCTGCGTTGTCTGTCAGTCAGTCAGTCAGTCAGTCAGTCAGTCAGTCAGTCAGTCAGTCAGTCAGTCAGTCAGTCAGTCAGTCAGTCAGTCAGTCAGTCAGTCAGTCAGTCAGTCAGTCAGTCAGTCAGTCAGTCAGTCAGTCAGTCAGTCAGTCAGTCAGTCAGTCAGTCAGTCAGTCAGTCAGTCAGTCAGTCAGTCAGTCAGTCAGTCAGTCAGTCAGTCAGTCAGTCAGTCAGTCAGTCAGTCAGTCAGTCAGTCAGTCAGTCAGTCAGTCAGTCAGTCAGTCAGTCAGTCAGTCAGTCAGTCAGTCAGTCAGTCAGTCAGTCAGTCAGTCAGTCAGTCAGTCAGTCAGTCAGTCAGTCAGTCAGTCAGTCAGTCAGTCAGTCAGTCAGTCAGTCAGTCAGTCAGTCAGTCAGTCAGTCAGTCAGTCAGTCAGTCAGTCAGTCAGTCAGTCAGTCAGTCAGTCAGTCAGTCAGTCAGTCAGTCAGTCAGTCAGTCAGTCAGTCAGTCAGTCAGTCAGTCAGTCAGTCAGTCAGTCAGTCAGTCAGTCAGTCAGTCAGTCAGTCAGTCAGTCAGTCAGTCAGTCAGTCAGTCAGTCAGTCAGTCAGTCAGTCAGTCAGTCAGTCAGTCAGTCAGTCAGTCAGTCAGTCAGTCAGTCAGTCAGTCAGTCAGTCAGTCAGTCAGTCAGTCAGTCAGTCAGTCAGTCAGTCAGTCAGTCAGTCAGTCAGTCAGTCAGTCAGTCAGTCAGTCAGTCAGTCAGTCAGTCAGTCAGTCAGTCAGTCAGTCAGTCAGTCAGTCAGTCAGTCAGTCAGTCAGTCAGTCAGTCAGTCAGTCAGTCAGTCAGTCAGTCAGTCAGTCAGTCAGTCAGTCAGTCAGTCAGTCAGTCAGTCAGTCAGTCAGTCAGTCAGTCAGTCAGTCAGTCAGTCAGTCAGTCAGTCAGTCAGTCAGTCAGTCAGTCAGTCAGTCAGTCAGTCAGTCAGTCAGTCAGTCAGTCAGTCAGTCAGTCAGTCAGTCAGTCAGTCAGTCAGTCAGTCAGTCAGTCAGTCAGTCAGTCAGTCAGTCAGTCAGTCAGTCAGTCAGTCAGTCAGTCAGTCAGTCAGTCAGTCAGTCAGTCAGTCAGTCAGTCAGTCAGTCAGTCAGTCAGTCAGTCAGTCAGTCAGTCAGTCAGTCAGTCAGTCAGTCAGTCAGTCAGTCAGTCAGTCAGTCAGTCAGTCAGTCAGTCAGTCAGTCAGTCAGTCAGTCAGTCAGTCAGTCAGTCAGTCAGTCAGTCAGTCAGTCAGTCAGTCAGTCAGTCAGTCAGTCAGTCAGTCAGTCAGTCAGTCAGTCAGTCAGTCAGTCAGTCAGTCAGTCAGTCAGTCAGTCAGTCAGTCAGTCAGTCAGTCAGTCAGTCAGTCAGTCAGTCAGTCAGTCAGTCAGTCAGTCAGTCAGTCAGTCAGTCAGTCAGTCAGTCAGTCAGTCAGTCAGTCAGTCAGTCAGTCAGTCAGTCAGTCAGTCAGTCAGTCAGTCAGTCAGTCAGTCAGTCAGTCAGTCAGTCAGTCAGTAACGGAAGAGTTTTATATATATTGATTTTGACATCCACTAGTAACACAGTATAATAAATATGGGCAGTAACGAGGCAGTAACATTACAGTATGGGCACTTCCTGCCTCCCTCAGCAAGTGTTCCCCGCTCTCGGTTACTTCTCAGTTACCGCTCAGTACAAATAAAGCAGCGTCGCACGTCTCATCTCACTCACACATGCATGATACGCGAAGCAACGCGATTTTTTCTATTAAATGTCCGAGGTGCAGAGATGTGACTCTTATCTAAGATAAAAGTATCTTAAATACAGATGCAAGATACAAAATACGTATCTTCAATCTTGTATCTAGATCCTTTTTTTAAAATGCATTTGTATCTGGTATTTAAATACATTTGTGAGGTATCTTAGTATCTTGAAGATACTTTGTTTGCAAAATACTTTTAGATTGGATTATGAGTGTGTGCTTGTGCATGGCGTTTTAATGTTTTCTTGTTAAGAGGAAAATAATTATTGTTTCTTTGTATCGAATAAACTCCCTCCATAACTAGAATCCTGAATTATTCCTGACTAGCTTTCCTGGCGAACTTCGTATCGCGCCTTAGAATTTTATATGGAAAAATTGAAATGTCGTTTTAACTAACTTCCCCTCCGTTTTCCATATTTTCTAACATTTTAAACCTTCCCTGGACTAGAACGAACAATTCAAAACCATAATCAGCTAAATCGTTCCGGCTATTCTCGAGTTTTAGCGAGACTAACGAACCACGATACATTTTTATAGATATAGTAGAAGTTAGCCTATAGAAAACAGTCTATTCAATAGAAACTGACCGAAGGTTCGGTTTCGGTTTCGGCCGGTTTAGGCCAAAAATTATTTTTGAACCTTTTGCCGAAACTCTATGTTCGAGCATCGCTCGGCTAACCTCGGAAGATACGCGCGCGGAGCTTTCTTGCACGAGCTCACTGTTTTAGGTAGGTAAGATGTTGTCGGTGGGCCATACTTTACGTTTACAAAAAAGTAATTAAAAAAAACTTATGCTGTCTCCCTGAACAGCAATCGTGCCATAGTTGCGTTTCGGAAGAAAACGTTTTTTAGCATCATAGCAAATTTACCTTGATTTTGATGTCCATAGCTTCAGCATAAAATATTCTAGGTTTGTACGTATTTTTATATGCGTTGGTTTTGTTAAACAACTTAATCCGATCTCAAAAAAACATTATTTCAGGGGCCTATAAGTCTTTTAATCTAAGTTTTGCAAATTTAAAAAAAAAAACGAAAACGTATAAATATCGTTTTTATAGTGCTACTAACATATTAAAATGGCGAATAGAAAATATTTCGAAGTGGAAAAACGCTTTCTCTTTTTGTATGGACGCGTACCGGGTATATAGTATAATACTAGGTGTTCACAAAAAAATATAAATATTTGACAAGGCAACGTGAGTTTCGATTTCGGTTTCGGCCGAAACTGAGGCCAGGGCCGAAGGTTCGGTTTCGGTTTCGGTTTAGGCTGAAAATCGTGTTTCGGTTGGTCTCTACTATTAAATTGACAATAGATATAGAATATTCCCAAGAATTCAGAATAGTGGAAAGGCTTTAATTATGTACTTAATGTGTAAGTATTATTTTTTCTTTATGTAATATTTGAGCTATGCTTGTGCTATTTAATTATGTTTCATCAGAGATAATGTAGGATTCATAAGATGAAAAAATAAAACGGTCCGGTTGTTATGAGCCTATTCGATGCAAACGAACACAAACATTGTCTATAACTTACTTACATTGTAGGGCGGTACGAAGTTCGCCGGGCCAGCTTGTTTTATATAATGTTTTTTGTCCAATAAACGAAATGAGCGCGATTAACTCTTTAAAAAAAACTCATAAAAAAAAGTTATGAAAAAAGTATTTTATCTATAAAAAAGTATCTTAATTTCAATTTCAATTTCAATTCATTTATTTCAGATAAAAATATCCATATTACACAGTATATCCAACACACACCAGAAATAGAAATAACATAAAATTAAATTAAAATATAAAATAAATAAAAATAGAAATTGTATAAATAAAAATTGTATAGTATTAAAATAAAGAGTCATCACAAAGCACATGCAAATAATTAATTAACTAAACTAAGCTACAGTATATTCAGAAGAAGAGAAGTTATTTACCTTTATTAACAAGCAAATCGATCCAGTGTCCTAAAATAGGACACTGGAAGTCACCTGAAATTGCCTTCAGAATGTTGTTGTTGCTGCTCCGGACCCTACAGAGCAATGATGCTACTTTTTTGCGTATGATTGCATGAAACCCGTCTACTCGCGCCTCTACAAGCATGCCTGAAGCACTACAGAACCTAGGCAGCCCCAACAACATTCTGAATGCATTGTTGTACTGAACGCGAATCACATCAAGAGCCTTCTGCGAATACTTGACCCACAAGTTGCCAGTATAGAAGCTGGAACAGTACGCTTTAAAGAGGGTTATCTTTACTTCCGCTGTACACTTAGAAAACCTGCGGGCCAACATATTAGATCTGACTGCAAGAGCTCTACGCTCGCGTTCAATATCTGCGTGATCCTTTAGGTCATCGGTCAATATTGCTGCTGGACTTCTCCCGCGCTTTTGATTGTATCAGTACGCCGTTACTTCTGGCAAAGCTGGAATACTATGGTTTCGATGCAGGCGCATTAAACTGGTTTTACAGCTACCTCACTGACCGCTCGCAACAGGTTTCATTACCTTGTGATGATGGGACTCAGTTGCTTTCCAGGTGTGTCCCGGTGAGGCGAGGGGTGCCCCAAGGATCCATAATCGGGCCTTTACTTTTTATAATTTACTGCGCTGATCTCGTTAAAAGTATTAATCACTCCGGGTATCACATTTATGCTGACGACCTCCAGCTACGTCTTTCTATTGCTGTGTGTGATGTCGAGGGCGCTGTGCGATGTTTAAACAGTGATCTGGAAAATGTGTCAGTTTGGGCATCCAAAAATGCGTTGGTTTTGAATGCTTCTAAATCCAAGTTCATGGTTTTTGGCTCAAAACAGCAAACTGACTATCTAAACCGAAAAAAAATTACTCTACAGATTGATGGGGTTCCGCTGGAGCAAGTGTCAGAAGCACGTAATTTGGGTATCTTAATGGACAGTGGTCTTCGATTTGAAAGTCACGTTCTAGAACTTTTGCGAGGTTGTTTCTATAGACTTAAAGTGCTGTACGGTGTCAGAGACTACCTGTCCGTTGATATTCGTATCAAACTTTGTGAGAGTCTAATTTTATCAAAATTGAACTATTGCCTATCTGTTTATGGTCCATGTCTTTATAAAAAAACTTCACGTCTGTTACAAAGAATTCAAAATGCGTGCGCGCGTTTTTGCTTTAAAATTCCACCACGCTCACCCGTAACACCTTATTTAAACAATGCTAATCTTTTAAAAATTGAGGGTAGGATACAATTGATGCTATCGACTCTAATGTTTGGCATAATTAAAACTAAAGAACCGGAATATCTTTATAATAAATTGGAATGGCGATCAGCTAGCTTTAAGAGAGAATGTGCTAAAGTTTTTCGTACTCCAGCCCATAAAACTGTCGCTTTCAGAGGAAGTTTTAGGTATCAAGCCACCTCATGCTGGAACAACATACCACCACCCCTACGCAGCCTAAATTCCAAGCTGACGTTCAAGAAAAAATTAAAGAATTATTTGTTGACACAACAGAAGGAGTTATCTTGAACGACCATTGACTCACACTTTTTTTTTTTTAATTCTCATCTACAGAACAAACGTCTTTTCTTTTAAAATACCAAGCTTCCTAAAATTTTGGTACTTTTACTAATAATTAGTTACCACATAATATAAGAATATTTATACGTCCAACTTTTTAATATTAAATACTATTTTGTCATATAAAATAATACACTTTATTATTATGCAAAGACCTAATTACTGTAACGATCCTTCCTATATCGTACAGTTTATAGCTTTATTAAATTTAAAAAATTATATATTTTATACTTTTAGATGGATTCGACGACAGATCCCTAGAAACGGCTACCGCGTCTCGGCGAGCGCGCGGAGATTGTGTTTTGTTTTCCTTTGATTTGACATAAATACAGCTATATATATGTACTCGCACCTTCGGACGATGCGAGGGAGTATTGTGGCCGGCCTCGGTACTCGCTTCATCAAAGTAGTTAGATGGGGAATGTATAGATAAATACATAACCGAACACTTTACACTGGTCACAAAATTGGATAGCGGTGATTATTTTGATTTGAAAGATTACTTGTTTGAGTAATCATATTCTTTGAGATCTATTCGCTGCAGTCTATTTTAGTGTACCAAACGCGAACGAAGGATTGCACGATTACTACTCTTGTGTCTTGATTGCCTTTTACGATGTTAATCAATTATTGTAAATCGTAGATTGTGCGGAATGGATGCTTGTTGTGGGAAAGTCTAATCCTCTATTATCACACTTAATAATCTCAAGTTTGCCGATATCAATGCGTGGTGGTTTACATATGTAATGCGGAATTGCTAAGACAAAGGATATAAGTAAAGGACCAAGTGTTCTAGACAAGACTTCATGATTGTTGGCATGAAGATCAGACGAGCAAACTAAAACCTCACATCAAACTTGACAATGCATTACGATGCACGAGATAGTTGAATGATGAGAATATAAAGAACCAAGAGTTCTAGACAAGGTCCCATGATCGGTGGCATGGAGATCAAATGAACAACTTAATCAAACTTGACGATGCACTACGGTGTACGAGATAGTTGATTGATAAGAAATACCTCTTGAGTAAATGAGGCCCGAATCGTTCTAACCAAATATAAAATATCCTGTCGAAGCTTGACTGCTTACGTTGTTTGTTACTCGTTGGATGACGTATTCTAGAGATTCGTGATAATTCTATTACACTAAACTAACACCACAACCATTATCAGCTGATAGGACTTGAAGAATGTATGTGAGACAGAAAGAATCTGTGTGAGGTAGAATGAATGTATCAAGGGAGGGTCTGTTTTTATACAAACTTATATTATATTATATATATTCACACGTTATACACTAAACCGTAAAAACTAACTTCGTGATAAACTAATCCAGGGGCGAGACCTCTTTTCTAACATTTAATAAAATGCGGTGTTAGGCTCGTTTGCGTAAAGAAGCGATCGTCCTGTGTTAGGGGATGAACTTCAGAGGAGATGTGATTTGATCTAAAGAATTTGCTAATGTTTGGTTTATAAGTGCAATGCTTTGCCTAACGATCTACGGTACTTCAGGAGATGTGCTATCATGGTGGGAGTGATAGTTGAAACCACAAGACATACATTCCTAAGTAAGTTCTAACCAAGAAAAGTGCTGGTACAAGACCAACGGATTGGCAACAGGGTTATTACACCGTAGCTCTCGTTTTGAGAATCTTGCACATAACTTCATGATTATCTTTGTATTAATCTGGCTTAAGCCTTTATCACATGAATCGATGGTCATCAAAAGTCGACTTTCTTCACACAAACATAAGGTTACACAAAACCTAGTCGGACGGGGCATGGCGAAGGAACTGTCCTACCCGGGGCTAGTTGTCATACACTTCAACAAAGTTTACCTTCCGTAATAATACACTTGAACGCGGTTCCTCTTCTAGGAACAACAGTAGGGTTTTCAATCTTTTAAATTATTCTTTAGAAGGACGATTGCTGTTATGTATTAGGGAACGTCTGTTTAGAATACCTAGGTAGTCGCTTGACGAGGTCGAGCTAGCGCGCGTGTTTAGCGCGCATTTTTTTTAAGAATTTATTTGTCAGCGTACAGCTCATTGGTTCGAAATTTTATAAGTCCAAGGTTATTTTCATTATTCTTTAATTTTCAAAGGAGCTTAGCACTGTAAATTATTTGATTTAAAACACAACGTATGGAGGGTCCTAACCACTAGTCAGATAGACGATCACGACAAAGCCAAAGATTAAAGTTTCGTATTGAAGTAGGGTTAGCTTTGTAGGATATATTTATTTTAATTTTACAATTATTTAGGCAGGAAGGCAAATTGCTCACATTACCTACTATGTAGATTGAATACTGTAATTATTATGTTTATAATACATACATGTGGGATATTTGGATTGAAACAATGAATTAAGCACTGTTAACTTTTATTTTTACCTTTGGCACTTTTTAAAACATTAATTTATAAAATAATAAAATCCTCTTATCCCACAATTTTGGGGGCCCCTCCGGGATTATTATCCCCTATAGCTATATTATATATATTTCATTATTATATTTATTTAGATATGCATGTGCATGCGTTTTGGGTTTCGGGTTTTTCACTCTGGGTCCTGGCTGAAAATCAGCGTTACAGATATTATGTTTGTAGCACATGCTGAGTCAGAGCCCTTTCTGTGATGCGGTTACAGTGCAATTATAAAATTGTATAGATAGAGCCAAATAAATGTTCAACCTTTTTATGTTATCTCTAAGTTTGTTTTTCCTTTTTTATATGTTGTAAATGTTGTAATCTGTAACTGTTTCATCGAATAAATATGTTAATCAATCAATCAATCAATCAATCAATATATGGCCCAGATATTTAAATTCCTTTACAAAGTTAAGTGGCTGTCCCTTTAGGTAAATATTGGGTACGTGATCTGGTGTCTTGTTTGCTGCTTTAAAAACCATACATTCACTTTTCTTTACATTATAAACAAGTCCATGGGCAGTGGCATATGCCTCACAGATACTTAGAAGCTTGCGCAACGCACTGACTGACGGACTCAGCAGCGCCATGTCATCCGCATAGCTAATATTGTTTACACAGGTATCATCGCCAGTTCGACATCCGAAAGACTGACTGCTGAGTTCGGCAATCAGGTCATTTATGTAGAGATTAAATAACCTAGGCGACGACAGGCCCCCCTGCCTCACTCCACACTCCAGACGGTAGGGGTCTGAAAGACCACCGCCCCATCTTACAAGGTTCATTTGATTGCCGTACCAGTAGCAAAGGAGAGACAAAAGTTGACGTGGTGCTCCTGTTGCCCTCAGCTTTTTCCAGAGCACGTTGTAGGACACAAGATCAAAGGCGCGCGACAGGTCCAAAAAGCACGCGTAGACAGGAGTCTTTCTGGAGGTGTAATAATTAACTGTATGCTTTAGACTTAGTATGGCTGTTTCCGTAGATAGTCCTGGTCTAAATCCAAACTGTGCATCACTGAGTTTTATATACTTCGTGAGCTCATTATCAATAAGTTTGTCTAATACTTTAGCTAAGATAGTGGCCAGCGAAATTGGGCGATAATTGGACTTGGATGATACGTCACCTGTTCTATCCTTGACTATTGGTACGACAAGGGTCTTAAGCAGATCAGGAGGAAGATATGAGTGCACAGAACATAGGGTGTAGAACATCGAAAGAACTCGAGGCAGATGCACGCCAGCGTACCTTAGGGGCTCGATACTGAGCCCATCATGTCCGGGAGACTTTCCCCGCGTCATACTTTTTATAATTTTGTTAATATCTTTTGCCGCAAATCGCATTGAGTTGTTATTGTTCTGGTGCTCAGCATCCAGCTCCCTCGGCACACCCGCACCTAAAGGTGACTTTACACTGAAATGTGTTCTAAACAAGTTTGCAATATTTCGCTCATCAGTTATACCCTCAACACTTACTGGACTGCTAGGTTTTATATTAAGCTTGCTGGTTTCTTTCCAAAATTTACCGAAGTTTTTATTGGCTCTATCAGTTGCAAGGATATCCATTTTAATTTGTTCTTGGTGGTTTTGGCACCATCTAAGTTTTGATTTGAAGATTTTTCGACTAAGACACATATCATTATATAAAGGACCCTTATTTGGTTTACCACACGAAAGCCAGCTGTTAAATTTCAACCTAGCAATTTTGTGCGCTGATTGTACATGCTTATTCCAGCCAATAATAATAACCTCTCTTCTTCTACGTCTGGGTATTTGTTTACAAGTTTCAATTGCTGATTCAGATAAAATATTAACAATGTCATTATACATTTTCTTAAGAAAAGTCTTGTGATCTTCTATGTCACATTGAAAATTATCACAACAGTTTTGGAAGGCATTTGGAAAATCTAACAATCGTAGTTTTTGGTTACACAGATTAAAATAGTCATTAGTTTGCAAGTTATCTCTATTTCCCCACATAGTATTATTACGAATACATTCATTTGTTTTTATTTTAGATCTAACCAGATTAAGATCACATTCAATCACTAAGGGCAGATGGTCTGACCAAAAAACGTCGTATATAATTTTTACATTTTTAACCGTAAGTTGAGCTGAATAGGTTGCAATGCAGTGGTCTAACCAGCTAATCGCACCATTTGAGTCACTTACATAAGTGTACGCACCTGAGTCCACCCCTAGGAATTCTGTGTCCACACTTGTCCATTGCTGCTCTGAACAAAATTTTAACAGCTCCTTACCGAAACGATCCATTGGGCTGGCATTAAAGTCCCCGAGAGCGAATACTGTTTCTATTCCCTGGCTTTCTACAATAGCACTCAATTCACCTAGACAGTCCGAAAACTCCGGTAGGTTGTTTACACTATCGGTCGGCATATAAACGCTAAAGATCAACACTACCTTATCACCGTAATTGGCCCGTATAGCACAAATGCGATCACTTGAACACTGCACTACAGATACTGACTGAAACAGTCCTTTACGCCACAGAATAGCTGTACCTCCGTATGGTCTTCCTATCAGCAAACCGGCGCTCATGTCGACCGCTGATTTTCCAGTATACTCGAAGTCGGGATGGATAGTTCCAATAAGTGGTATATCATTCGGCAAAAGCCACGTCTCTTGTAGTGCAATAATATCATTATGTTTACAAAATAATCTTACACTGTCTATTGACCTTTTCAGTCCTTTACAATTAAAACTTAGTAATCTATTTAATTTATTTACATCCATTTTCAAAGATTTTATTTTATTTTATTAAGATTTTATTTATTATTTAATTGTGAATTATTTATTTATTTATGGTTTTCAGGCGTTTTCAGTGCGTTTTGTTGTTGAGACCGATCTAGCTGCCTGTACAAGATCTGAAATACAAGATACAAAATACGTATCTTAAAGATACGTATTTTGTATCTTGTATTTCAGATACTATTTTAGAAAGGTATTTGCATCTGGTATCTGAAATACTTATTTAAAAAGGTATTTGTATCTTGTATTCAGATACTTTATTTAAGGTATCTTGTACATCTCTGCCGAGGTGTAATAGTACCCAGCCTAGTGCAAATCAATGTTAAAGTCATACAAGAGCGATCCAAAGCAACTTTTCTTTAAATGTTTTTTTTGGAGAATACCAAATACCATAATAATGAGATTTTTTCCTTTAAAAAATAAAATACGTTCGTTCGCCAGTGTAAACTTTAATTTATAATACGGCGACTAGACGGGGCGACACAAAGTTTACACTCGACTGCCCTTTCATTGGCTTCGAGAACAGCACTTTGGAATTAGTGCGAAGTGCAAGCAATTCAATTTAATTAAAAACTGAAATGGACATTCATGTAAAATGCTTTTGGAAAGACAAATTATTGACTACTTTAAGTAATTCGCTAAAGTTTTGAATACCAACTCAGTATCTCTCAGTAGGTAAGTATGTTACCATGTTACCATGGAAGTTTTTAGAGATACGACATACAACTACTACAGCTACTACTGTACAACTTTGCACAATATTTATTTCATTTATTTTATTTTATCTTACACTAGTCGACCCGGCGAACTTCGTACCGCCTAATCGTTAACTGTCTTGTGCACATATTATACTTATAGACATTCCTCTTGAATCACTTTGTCTATTAAAAAAAACCGTAGCAAAATCCGATGCATAGTTTGAAAGATATAAGCATACATAGGGACACCACGGAAAGTGACTTTGTTTTATACTATGTATTGACTAGTCGACCCAGCAAACTTTGTACCGCCTAACCTATTACTATATTGTGCATGTATACTTATAAACCTTCCTCTTGAATCACTCTACCCATTAAAAACAACCGCATCAAAATCCGTTGCATAGTTTTAAAGATATAAGCATACATAGGGACAGACGCGGGAAGCGACTTTGTTTTATACTATTGTATTGACTATGTATTGATGATTTATTTTTTACTATGTATCGATACGTCGTAAGAAGATAGGTGGGTACTGGGTACGTAGATTGATTTCCTGGCTACCTTTTACACCTATTGGGGCACTACGACTGGAGCTTTGATAATTAAAGGGCTACAGAATTTCAGAATTAATAATAATAACACATCACACTCAGAGCCCCTAACTGGGAAGAACCTGTATCTAGGGTGCCCGAAACATACACAGAGACGAACATCACACCCAGACCGGAAACAAACATCGATATTCATCATATCAATATTCGCCCCGCCCGGGAATCGAACCCGGGTGCACACGCTTACTCAGTCCACATCACTGCCAACTGAGCCACGGAGCAGTCAAATTCCAGAATTACTAGTTAAGTATGTTATAGCCGGAGAGTTTGAATTAGTTATGATATGACCACTTTCAGCGCAATCGATATTGTGTTAGTGGGCGGGGCGTAAAAAAAAGTTTTTTTATGAGATTTTTAGGTCCTGTATATACACGGTTACTTTTTTATCGTGGAGGAAAATTTAACACCTGCAGTGGTAACATGACGAAAATTTGTCGACTTTGTCGTATCTATCTGTCACTTTTGTCGATCGTCTCTATACATTTTCCCGCATTTAAATGTCAAAAGCGATCAAAAGTGACAGAACGACTCGACAAATGGTCCGTCGTGCTGCGTAGGCTGGTAGGCATAGTTATAAGCCCTATAGGCTTATGAACAGGCTCCGAGTAGCTCAACGAGCCATGGAGCGGGCTATGCTCGGGATTTCTCTGCGGGATCGAATCAGAAATGAGGACATACGCAGAGAAACCAGGGTCACCGACATAGCCAAGCGGATAAGCTCGTTGAAGTGTCAATGGGCAGGTCATATAGCCCGCAGAACAGATGGCCGCTGGGGCCGAAAAGTTCTCGAGTGGAGACCACGGATCGGCAAGCGCAGCGTAGGACGTCCACCGACCAGATGGACGGATGATCTGCGCAAGGCTGCGGGTCCACGCTGGATGCAGGCCACCTGCGATCGGTACAGATGGAGAGCCTTGAGGGAGGCCTATGTCCAGCAGTGGACGTCCTACGGCTGAAATGATGTTGATGATGAGGCATAGTTATACAGGACTGATTCCTGAAAACGAAATTGAAAAATAATGAACCGTGCTCACTTGAGGTAAGTACTTCGAAAGTTTTTATTAAAAAAAAATTGTGTAGCATCAGATCAATGACCTACGGAGGCTTAGCTGGTGCCAAACGAGTCAGGGAACATGATGAACAAGAAGTCCATCCGCCATAATTAAGTTAAAAAAGCCTTAGTCCTGAAAGTTTCCGCCACGATAAAAAAAATACCGTGTATAGATAGGGTAAGCAAGCTAATTTGCTAGCAAAAAAGTTTCGGCAAAAAGTTACGGACCCCTCTTCAAGTACCTATTTTAACGAAGGACGCTGCTGCCTGTACTTCAACCTGTTCCCTTAGTCGCCTTTTACGCAAACCGTACAGGACATAAGGTGGCAATTGGTTCTCAATAATATAAATATTTTTTACTATCTGTCCCGTACCGCGCCTTTGACTTATATGGAAATTTTAAGTTGTTTTTGATAACTTCCCCTCCGTTTTTCCCAATTTTCTCACCTTTTAAACCTTCCATGGACTATTAAAAACATTTTAAGACCAAAATCAGCTAAAGCGGCCTGGCCGGTCTCGAGTTTTAGCGATACTAACGAACCACGATTAATCAATATATATAAAACTCTTCCGTTACTGACTGACTGACTGACTGACTGACTGACTGACTGACTGACTGACTGACTGACTGACTGACTGACTGACTGACTGACTGACTGACTGACTGACTGACTGACTGACTGACTGACTGACTGACTGACTGACTGACTGACTGACTGACTGACTGACTGACTGACTGACTGACTGACTGACTGACTGACTGACTGACTGACTGACTGACTGACTGACTGACTGACTGACTGACTGACTGACTGACTGACTGACTGACTGACTGACTGACTGACTGACTGACTGACTGACTGACTGACTGACTGACTGACTGACTGACTGACTGACTGACTGACTGACTGACTGACTGACTGACTGACTGACTGACTGACTGACTGACTGACTGACTGACTGACTGACTGACTGACTGACTGACTGACTGACTGACTGACTGACTGACTGACTGACTGACTGACTGACTGACTGACTGACTGACTGACTGACTGACTGACTGACTGACTGACTGACTGACTGACTGACTGACTGACTGACTGACTGACTGACTGACTGACTGACTGACTGACTGACTGACTGACTGACTGACTGACTGACTGACTGACTGACTGACTGACTGACTGACTGACTGACTGACTGACTGACTGACTGACTGACTGACTGACTGACTGACTGACTGACTGACTGACTGACTGACTGACTGACTGACTGACTGACTGACTGACTGACTGACTGACTGACTGACTGACTGACTGACTGACTGACTGACTGACTGACTGACTGACTGACTGACTGACTGACTGACTGACTGACTGACTGACTGACTGACTGACTGACTGACTGACTGACTGACTGACTGACTGACTGACTGACTGACTGACTGACTGACTGACTGACTGACTGACTGACTGACTGACTGACTGACTGACTGACTGACTGACTGACTGACTGACTGACTGACTGACTGACTGACTGACTGACTGACTGACTGACTGACTGACTGACTGACTGACTGACTGACTGACTGACTGACTGACTGACTGACTGACTGACTGACTGACTGACTGACTGACTGACTGACTGACTGACTGACTGACTGACTGACTGACTGACTGACTGACTGACTGACTGACTGACTGACTGACTGACTGACTGACTGACTGACTGACTGACTGACTGACTGACTGACTGACTGACTGACTGACTGACTGACTGACTGACTGACTGACTGACTGACTGACTGACTGACTGACTGACTGACTGACTGACTGACTGACTGACTGAGTGACTGACTGACTGACTGACTGACTGACTGACTGACTGACTGACTGACTGACTGACTGACTGACTGACTGACTGACTGACTGACTGACTGACTGACTGACTGACTGACTGACTGACTGACTGACTGACTGACTGACTGACTGACTGACTGACTGACTGACTGACTGACTGACTGACTGACTGACTGACTGACTGACTGACTGACTGACTGACTGACTGACTGACTGACTGACTGACTGACTGACTGACTGACTGACTGACTGACTGACTGACTGACTGACTGACTGACTGACTGACTGACTGACTGACTGACTGACTGACTGACTGACTGACTGACTGACTGACTGACTGACTGACTGACTGACTGACTGACTGACTGACTGACTGACTGACTGACTGACTGACTGACTGACTGACTGACTGACTGACTGACAACGCAGAGCCGAAACTACTGGGCGTAGCGGGCTGAAATTTTGCATGTAGGTTCCTTAGGGAGTGTAGGTGAGCACTAAGAAAGGATTTCCCAAAATTCCCATGGGAACGGGAAAAAACGGGATTTTTGTGTTTATGAGAAATCTGCGCGGGTGAAACTGCGCGGCAGCCTCTAGTTTTTATATATAGTACATAGATTTTGTCGGTAACTTCGCCTCGCCACGACAAATGTTCGTTGGGCTTAACTACATAATAATTATATGTCCATTCTGATTAACGTTCTGTTGTGTTTTCCGATGTGCTGTATACTAAGGGTAATAAAATTCGCGGATCGTTTGTGTACATTGTTGGTACATTTTATAGCTTTCTAGCACGAAGCAATTGCTTGTGAAAGGTCACGTGATAAAAATGGCAAGGAAGTTTCAGCTTAGCTAGCACAAGTGTGCGACAAAAGTCTCAATTTAGAAGATAACAGTCGATCAGGCGAACTTCGTATCGCCAAACCTATTATAAACGTTATATATAATATAATCAATATATATAAAACTCTTCCGTTACTGACTGACTGACTGACAGACAACGCAGGGCCGAAACTACTGGGCGTAGAAAGCTAAAAATTGACAAGTGGGTTCCTTGAGAAGTGTAGGTGAGCACTAAGAAGGGATATCCCAAAATTCCCACGGGAACGGGAAAAAACGGGATTGTTGTGTTTATGAGAAATTTGCGCGGGAAAAACCGCGGGGCAGCCTCTAGTATATAATATAATAACACATCACACTCAGAGCCCCTTTTTTTTTTTTTTTGTAACGGGGGGAAATGCCTAACGCATTTCCCGACGCTCGGGGGAGCGTCGGGGGTATGTGGGGCTCGCACCCACTAAAACCCCCCGGCGGCCGTCTTGGCGCTTTTGGGAAGGACCCCGGGAACCACGCATTACTGGCGTCCGAGGTTCCTCCCACGCTCAACTGATATCAGCTTCGTGCACGGGGAGGGCATATTGTTCCCTCCCCGGCTCGCCTTTGTAGCTGCGGCGGCACAGTGCCACAAGCTGTGCCGCCGCCCATCTTGGGGCCGTTTGATGAGTGTGTCGGGCCCCCGCCCTTCACACCCACGGCCCCAAAGACCCCTTTTAGTCGCCTCTTACGACAGGCAGGGTATACCGTAGACCTATTCTTACGCCCGGACCTACAGGGCTTACACTCAGAGCCCCTAACTAGGAAGAACCTGTATCTAGGGTGCCCGAAACACACACAGAGACGAACATCACACCCAGACCGGAAACAAACATCGATATTCATCATATCATAATTCGCCCCGCCCGGGAATCGAACCCGGGTGCACACGTTTACTTAGTCCACATCACTGCCAACTGAGCCACGGAGCAGTCAAAATATAAACGTGAACACGATATAAAGTACTTTTACAAATTGTACAATCTTTGAAGCTAAGACAAGGCTGTTTGAATTGAAATTAAAAACCAAAAAAAAAAGTTCTCAAACACATAGAGAAACGATTTGAAAATTGCGGCCGAGCGCATGCTATCTCGCGTATTAGTATGAGGGAAGAGTTAAGAAGAGAGACAGCCATACAACGGCCCCCATTTTCGGATCGTTTCTTTACGTGCGCAGGTTATACAAATGAATGGAATTCATAACACTCGTAATATATTTATAACTAGAAGCTGCCCCGCGGTTTTTCCCGCGCAGATTTCTCATAAACACAAAATTCCCGTTTTTTCCTGTTCCCGTGGGAATTTCGGGAAATCCCTACTTAGTGCTCACCTACACTCCCCAAGGAACCTACATACAAAATTTCAGCCCGCTGCGCCCAGTAGCTTCGGCTCTGCGTTGTCTGTCAGTCAGTCAGTCAGTCAGTCAGTCAGTCAGTCAGTCAGTCAGTCAGTCAGTCAGTCAGTCAGTCAGTCAGTCAGTCAGTCAGTCAGTCAGTCAGTCAGTCAGTCAGTCAGTCAGTCAGTCAGTCAGTCAGTCAGTCAGTCAGTCAGTCAGTCAGTCAGTCAGTCAGTCAGTCAGTCAGTCAGTCAGTCAGTCAGTCAGTCAGTCAGTCAGTCAGTCAGTCAGTCAGTCAGTCAGTCAGTCAGTCAGTCAGTCAGTCAGTCAGTCAGTCAGTCAGTCAGTCAGTCAGTCAGTCAGTCAGTCAGTCAGTCAGTCAGTCAGTCAGTCAGTCAGTCAGTCAGTCAGTCAGTCAGTCAGTCAGTCAGTCAGTCAGTCAGTCAGTCAGTCAGTCAGTCAGTCAGTCAGTCAGTCAGTCAGTCAGTCAGTCAGTCAGTCAGTCAGTCAGTCAGTCAGTCAGTCAGTCAGTCAGTCAGTCAGTCAGTCAGTCAGTCAGTCAGTCAGTCAGTCAGTCAGTCAGTCAGTCAGTCAGTCAGTCAGTCAGTCAGTCAGTCAGTCAGTCAGTCAGTCAGTCAGTCAGTCAGTCAGTCAGTCAGTCAGTCAGTCAGTCAGTCAGTCAGTCAGTCAGTCAGTCAGTCAGTCAGTCAGTCAGTCAGTCAGTCAGTCAGTCAGTCAGTCAGTCAGTCAGTCAGTCAGTCAGTCAGTCAGTCAGTCAGTCAGTCAGTCAGTCAGTCAGTCAGTCAGTCAGTCAGTCAGTCAGTCAGTCAGTCAGTCAGTCAGTCAGTCAGTCAGTCAGTCAGTCAGTCAGTCAGTCAGTCAGTCAGTCAGTCAGTCAGTCAGTCAGTCAGTCAGTCAGTCAGTCAGTCAGTCAGTCAGTCAGTCAGTCAGTCAGTCAGTCAGTCAGTCAGTCAGTCAGTCAGTCAGTCAGTCAGTCAGTCAGTCAGTCAGTCAGTCAGTCAGTCAGTCAGTCAGTCAGTCAGTCAGTCAGTCAGTCAGTCAGTCAGTCAGTCAGTCAGTCAGTCAGTCAGTCAGTCAGTCAGTCAGTCAGTCAGTCAGTCAGTCAGTCAGTCAGTCAGTCAGTCAGTCAGTCAGTCAGTCAGTCAGTCAGTCAGTCAGTCAGTCAGTCAGTCAGTCAGTCAGTAACGGAAGAGTTTTATATATATTGATAAGTATTTTTTGTTAGTTTGTCCCACAGAACAAGAGAATACAATAGAAATAGCATCATGAGCTTTTAGTACTGAAACCAGTGTGTCCAAACTCACACATATAAACCAAACGCTCACTATGAAATCCAAGCTACCATTGGTGATTAACGACGAAGCCGAAAAGATCTACATCACAAAACTTTGAAGTAGACTATGAACCTTTTTTACAAATGAACAAAGATCAAAATCAAATAACAATTATGAAATACTTAAGATAATGATGACATACATATGATAAAAGAATGAAATTAGGTTTTTCCAAAGACATGGTAGAAAGCTATACATCCTCTTTGCTTTAAAATCCTCATGCATTGTTCCTAGTTTTACTATTCGACGCTAGATGGAACTACAGCTTTTGTACTACCGCTACTAAACACTAGGTGGCTACGTCGAAAAATTAGGGATGTACATATTGCGGGAGAAAGTTTGTCGATGAGCAAAACCTATCGATATACTACTTTCTTTCATTATGGCTACAGTTAACAATTACTTTTTTTTACGAAAAAACGAAAAACTATGGGTATTCTACGCAAACGGCCTTCTTGGTGATTGGCGATGTATTGGTATTATCATATGAAAAAACCAGTCGCTCATAGAACAAAGTTTATTTTAGTGTACAGTTTAATTTTTATTTATTTCCAATGTCGTTTTGTATTCAACAGTTATGCTTCGCATAAATAGAGATTCAGAAATAAAAATGTGTTTAGTTATAAAAAAGTTTAAACCTACAGTACTGCAAAAGTTATAATGCGCATAGAAATCTTCGTCACTGTTCGACAACGGTCGTATTCCCAAGCGACGGAAGACGATATGTATTTAAGGAGGTTAAGTGCATTTTCTGCATGCGTAATTTAGTAGAATTATGATTTTTGATTCAGGTGTTTCCGTGAAATCGACAATTAGCGAATCTGCATGCGCATTATTAATTTTTTAGTAAGTACTGTACTTTAAATGAAGCTTTATTTTAACCAAAGTAAACAATTTAGGTGGATGGGTAGATAGACCAATAAAACAAGATGGGTTTTATATTTATATTATTTTATCTTATTTAATATCGAAGTACTTACTTGCTTATTTATTACTTGCCTTAAACTCTCAACTAATCTTGGTTTTTTTAATACATAATATTTAGCATTTTTTCTTCTCTAGGTATTGTTTATTGAAACTCCTCTTAGCTTAAGAAGCTTTCATGATGGCTCCATCTTCAAGTTTATGCTTAAGTGTATTAGGTTCTGTGCTTGGCCCAAGGTGATCCAGTAACACAGGCTGTAAATAAATGAAAAGAAAAATAAAATATAGCACACTATGAGAGTGACGACTGGTCTTTATACAATACTAGTCGACCCGGCAAACTTCGTACCGCCTAACCTATTATTAGAACGTGCATGTTTTATACTTATAAACCTTCCTCTTGAATCACTCTATCTATTAAAAAAATCCGCATTAAAATCCGCTGTATTTTTAAAGATTTAAACATACCTAAGGACTGATGCGGAAAGTGACTTAACATTATTGTAATATGATGATGATGCTAATATAATTTCATTCATACGCAAGAGTCTAAGTTGAAAGATTCATATAATTTCATTCGTATTCAAGAATTTAACTTTAAAGTAAATCACATTTTAAACCGAAAAAAAGGTAGAGGTTTTCAAGTCAAAGCGAATAACTTTTTTATTTTCACTGAAAATTATTATTATCGATAGATTTTTATCATAGAAAATTATCGATAGATTTTCATCATGTTGAGCAATCTCTAACTGATTTCCATTATACTGTTGTCAAAATGTTCTACAAAAAGTCATGAGTCTAATACCATAGATAAAGAAGAACGCTAAGAAGGTACAGTCACAGTCACAGGACTCACAGGCTTCAATGAAAATTCAATTTTACTGCTCCGTAATTAGGGTGTTTTCATTTTCTCACTTATGGTTTTGTTTTCTTGTTCATGTATAATTTCAAATTTATTTAAAAATACAGTGAAATATTACTTACCGATGTAATGATACGGCATAATTAGTACTTTTAAGTCCCCAACTTTAATTTTTGCATTCCAACACAGCACATTATGGCATTTTAGTGGGTTTTTTTTCATATTTTTCCTGGTGGTTTGTTTACAAGAAGCATAAAGCAACTGAGCTTATCAAATCTGTCAAAAACTACGCACAGGCACTGCAGAGCTAATGATAGGCACGCGGGCACCGCCTACTCGCGATTTCTATTTAGAGAGAGAGAGCATCTTCCTTGTTCTGTGGTTTGTCCCCCTTACTCCATACATTTTTTAAATGAGGTCGTGGCGTGTTTATTTTGCTTTAAAACGAAAAGGCGAGATTAAAAGATAACAACTTTTGCAACAACTCAAAAGTTACAAAACTGTTTAAATTTGACGCGCTGCAATATCAAAAGCAAACAATTAAATGAAATAATAAAAAATGATTTATTCAATATAGGATACAAGATATCGCTTATTGAAAGTCAATCTAATCACATCTAATCTAATCGCTATTGATACCTTATTTGGTAAAGTATCCTATACTGTGAGAGGCGAGGTAGTTCAGGGTGTCCACCAATTGGCTCAGACAACAAATGTTTGCCTTGCCTTGCGAACGACGCAAAATGTTTGTGAGACCCTGAGGTGAGGTGGGAGCCCTCTAGTACGTTAGTATGTAGGTAGGTACTAGTATAGAGGGTAGATACAGCAGAATGGACCAGTATCAAAGTGGCTTTACATTGTAGGGTCATTCTACATCAAACAGAATGTGTTAAGTGCTAGTGCCCAAGTTTAAAGTGCCCTGTTGGGCGAGTGATGCCGACAGAGTTAAGTGCCAGTTTACAGCGATGCTAGCGCCATTCGCGAAAAAAAAGATATCTTCTCAACTAAGGCAATTATCGAAAATGTGGCACAGTATGACATTAGATAATCTTGCTTAGTATTTTTTTAACACAGTAAAGTAGTCCTAACTAAAAAAACATAAATAATCCACAGATTGTTGAACTTTGTTGCTTTTTTTAGTCTTTAACTTAAAAGCTATACAACAATGTCCTAAAAATACAAGGCTACATTATCTAGAGTCATTCAGTGGCACATTTTTGATATTTGCCTCAGTTAAGAAGGTTTTTTTTTCGCGAATGGCGCTAGCATCGCTGTAAACTGGCTCTCAAAAACGCGAGCAAAGTTGTAGGCGCACACTAGTTTTCTCAATAAATTATCAGATTGACCTAGTAAAATAAGTAGGTATGATAAGTTGGTCGCCTAACAAAAAGTTCTCGAAAGTTCCGATCGTGAGAAGATAAAAGCTCATTACAACAAAAAGCTCTCGACTCGAGTTTTGATCTGTATACAAGGTGCTTCTCTCTAGGCGTTGATAAATTAAAGTTGTGGTTAAGCTCACCATATAAAAAAAAAACTTCCTAGCATAACAAAGCTTGAAACATTTTACATAGAACATGTTTTGAAAAAAAAACAAAAGTGTTCTATATATTAGTTTGATCTGATAACAGACTCAATACAAAACAGGTTTTTTTTTTGTTTCTACACTTTTGTATTAGAAAAGCTGTTAGTTATGGTGAGCTTCACCACAACTTAAATTTATTTCCTCCTAGTTAGAGATATCCAGTCATATAAAACAGCTAATATGTACCTCATAGTTTAAAAAAAATAGTTTTTTTTAAGAAATTTGCAAGTTATAGTTAGCGTTCTAGTAAGAAATCATCAATACATAGAATAAAATAAAGTCGTTTCCGCGTCTGTCCCTATGTATGCTTAAATCTTTAAAATTATGCAACGGATTTTGATGCGGTTTTTCTATATAGATAGAGTGTTTCAAGAGGAAGGTTTATAGCTATCATACATGCAAAACATGGTAATAGGTTAGGCGGTAGAAAGTTCGCCGGGTCGACTAGTACCTTAATATCCTAGTACCTTATATAATAAAAAACATCTCATGAGTACATCATAGTAGTAGTTAAAAAGAAAATAGAAACCCAATACTAATGGCTAATCAATTAACCATTTTCCCATTAAAACGATATTGATTACAAGGCTCAGCGCACAAGTAAAGAGGCACTGCGAAGAAATGAGGTTTAAATTTAAAGCTCTGATGTGCGTTGGGCGTAAGAAGGTTACTTTGAATATCAAATGCATGTGTTTAAGTACTTGAAAGAAAGAAATATTTTATGCGTCAATTTAAACACACAAAATAAAAATAAGGCAAAACACGTAAAATTAAAAGACAAAACAAAAATGAAAACAATATATAATATTAACCTGCACGTATACCTTTAACTTTTTGTATGATACATACACCTGTTTGCTAGGTTTGCTTATTTGTATACCTACGTATATAAGTATACAAGTCGACCCGGTGAACTTCGTACCGCCTTATTTATACCTAACTATCTTGTGCACGTATAATACTTATAAACACACACACATAACACAGCACACTCACAATCAGAGCCCCTAACTAGGAAGAACCTGTATCTAGGGTACCCGAAACACACACAGAGACAAACATCACACCCAGACCGGTAACAAACATCGATATTCATCATATCAATATTCGCCCCGCCCGGGAATCGAACCCGGGTGCACACGCTTCTCAGTCCACATCACTGCCAACTGAGCTACGGAGCAGTCAAAACCAACCTTCCTCTTGAATCACTCTATCTATTAAAATCCGTTGTATAGTTTTAAAGATGCATACATAGGGACAGACGCGGGAAGTGACTTTATTTTATACTATGTACTAGAGGCGTCCCCGCGGTTTCACTCGCGCAGATTTCTCATAAAGACAAAAATCTAGTTTTTTACCCGTTCCCATGAGAATTCCTTTCTTAGTGCTCACCTACACTCCCTAAGGAACCTACATGCTAATTTTCAGCCGGCTACGCCCAGTAGTTTCGGCTCAGCGTTGTCTGTCAGTCAGTCAGTCAGTCAGTAACGGAAGAGTTTTATGTATATTGATTGAAGTATTATGTATGTGTATGACCTACCTTTATACTTCACTTCATTTACCACCCTATCAGAATAGAATAGAATATAGAATAGAAAATACTTTATTGCATACAATGTAAGAAACAAACGTACATTAATAAATTCAGGTTACAAACAAATTGTATTTGCATGCAATAAGCGGCCTTATCGGCCAAATAATTAGTTACTAAACACATAAAGTGACGTCACTAAAAGGAATCGCAAGATAGCTTCCAACGCGTCCCACAGGACTCTCTCATTTCAATCAATCGCATTCGAAACTTGAATTCTTATTCGAAACGATCTAAAATTTCAGTAACATAAAAGTCATAAAACACAAAATTTTCACTAAAATATTTTCAAATTCAGAACGTGTGTGTGTGTATCTAAGATGAAAAAAGTGGCACTGACTAACCTTATCATGACCCAGGGTTGACGCGTGCGTTCGCCGCGAGAGTTGGTGTGCTACTGGCAGCCTGTTGTTGGTCTCGCTTGTGACACCCCTAGGGGGGTGGAAGTGTATAGGGGGGTTAGTTAGCAACCACTTTAAGATGAAACAATTTTACATCCAATTTGACTAGTTTGAGAATTGAATTGGGTAGTATGGATTGACTGCTCCGTAGCTCAGTTGGCAGTGATGTGGACTGAGTAAGCGTGTACACCTGGGTTGGATTCCCGGGGGCGAACATTGGTATGATGAATATCGATGTTTGTTTCCGGTCTGGGTGTAATGTTCGTCTCTGTATATGTTTCGGCCACCCTAGATACAGGTTCTATCTAGTTAGGGGCTCAGAGTGTGATGTGTTATTATATTTTTTCTGAAAACGATGGTCGATTGGTTGGTCGGGACCGCGTGATTGAATAATAGAGAATTTTCTTGTCGAAAATTGCCAAATTTATTTTCAAGTGTGGATTTTTACGTTTTACCAGTGCACCTAATTCAATCGACAATCTGATTTGTCAATCAAATTTTTTCGTCTAAAAGGTGTTTTTTGGGTTAGTCCAGCGGCTACCTCAGTAGGCTACATTTGGTAGAATACGTAACGTAATTCAAGAGCTAGTTATTTCAAATACCGTAAGCAAATAATAGGATACTTTACCAAATAAGGTATCAATACCAATTAGATTAGATGTGTAGTCCAAATGACTTTCAATAAGTTTTTTGTATCCTATTATATTGGTTAAAGAATTTTAACTTTGACTTTTGACTTCCCAAAGGGGTTCGCAGGATACTCGACGGGGGTATAGAAGTGCCGTGACAAAAAGTTATCTTTTTAAGTTCTGGTAAAATGGTGTAAATGTAGCTATAGTCTACTGTAAAAAGTGTAAAGTCTGGAAACAGTTGACCTAGAGCAAAAACTAAAATAAAAATAATGTTGGGTAAATGTGTATCTAACATCGTTGCTGCTTTAAATAATGTTTTCATTATTTTTATCACGAAACATTTTTATTTTCGTCACCGACATAGCCAAGCGGATAAGCTCGTTGAAGTGGCAATGGGCAGGTCATATAGCCCGCAGAACTGATGGCCGCTGGGGCCGAAAAGTTCTCGAGTGGAGACCACGGATCGGCAAGAGCAGCGTAGGACGTCCACCGACCAAATGGACGGATGATCTGCGCAAGGCTGCGGGTCCACGCTGGACGCAGGCCATCTGCGATCGGTACAGATGGAGAGCCTTGAGGGAGGCCTATGTCCAGCAGTGGACGTCCTACGGCTGAAATGATGATGGTGATGATGATGATTATTTTTATCAAATTTCGAGAAATACACTGCATAAGCCTTGGGAAATGATTTTTCAGATTAAAAAAAAATGTAACACAGCTCTATACAGATACCAACTCAATAATGTTACCGATTCCTCCCCTCTCCGCGGGGCACTTACCCCTCACCCGTCAGCCCCTCTTTGTCTGCCAAGTCCCTTACTTACAAACACTTTCTTAGATCGAAAGTGACTTATTTCATTGCTCCTATCGTTTTTCGGTCAATTTGACCAGTCAACAAGACCCGTGGTTGTTTGAGGTTTGTATGAGTTTTTGGGTCAGGTTTTTAGAAGGATAGCAACAGTTAGGATAGGTAATGGTGAAATTTTACCACTTCCGTTGTTAAGGTTGTTAGTTGGCAGTGTTGTTGACTGTGATTTCAGAAGGCAGAGTTCGATTCCCGGCGGTGGCGAACATTTAATAATAACACATCACACTCAGAGCTCCTAACTAGGAAGAACCTGTATCTAGGGTGCCCGAAACATATACAGAGACAAATATTACACCCAGATCGGTAACAATTAGAGATATTCATCATTCCAATGTTCGCCCCGCCGGGAATCGAACCCTGGTGCACACGCTTACTCAGTCCACATCACTATCATTTGTTACGGTTTATGTATTGATGATGTTTTAGAGTGTTTGTGTGTATTTCGGACCACAAGATTTCATTTTATAATTGTACATTTTTGTTTATTTTTTTTTGTTTTATGATAGTGTTTTTAGTTCTTGATACAAACTATACACTACGTAGGTAAAGAGATATGCTTACAACACAACAAACCGAACCGCTAGTTATTTCAACGTAGAAATGACAAAAATTCCCTTAGGAAAAGCTAAAACTGTAATGGTATATAATAAACGTTAATACCTGTTAATTGATGTAAAGTGGATTAAAAAAACTAATAGCGTTTTTTTACACGTAGAAGTTAAATTTCATTTAGTAAGTTCTGTAGGTATATAACATTAAAATTTTTTTTTTTAGTAGCCTTTTTTGTGTCCCACTGCTGGGCAAAGACCTCCCCCCTCTGTATCCACGTGGCCGAGAAGGAGATGGCGGGATGATATCGATTCCTATCTGTCCGACTGGATTCAGGTGGCAAGGAAAACATTAAAATAAGTGTGAGAATAAAATTGGCGCCCAACGTGGGGCACTAGTTACAAATGAAATTTTGTTATAGCACAGCATAATAAATAGTACTAGGTACATACAGTATGAGCACTCCCTGCCTCCCTCAGCAAGTGCGGCCGCGATCTCGGTTACCTCTCAGTTACCGCTCAGTACAAATAAAGCAGCGTCGCACGTCTCATCTCACTCACACAAGCATGATACGCGTGCACGTACACGAGTTGCGGCTGTGCGCGAAGCAACGCGATTTTTTTAAGAAGTGTCCGAAGTGTGGTTATAGACAAAGACAGCTTACTGAACTATTAATTATCATCTATCATAGGTCACCCCACAGATCGACACAAGGTCGAACATTTTGGAGTAGGGGTTTTCCCACAGAACAAGGAAGATGCTTTTGCCATATTCGCTACGCTTAGCACGCCAAGTACAGTCCAGCAACGGTGTCTTGAAACAAAACCATTTTTATTTAAGTTGGAAACCCTAAAAAAACATAACTTCTTTTAGTGAAGCATATCATAAATTTTTGACTTTTGTATTTTTTTATTTATTGGTATTTTTTCTAAAGAGAAAATGAATAAAAATTACTAACCCCACATACAAAGCATACATGTCCCATTATTTTATAAATTTTTGTGCCATGCTGTAAGCTTAGCGATCGCAGTTGGCACTTCTAATTTAAAGAATATAACATTGGCTATAATAAATTTAAATAATAATTGTTGCCGTTGGTCCCGGCCGCAGTAGTGGTCGTTATAACCGCAGCGACAAGCTGGCCCCTTGTCACGTTGGTAATAAAAGCATAAACTTGGCTAAACGTGGGTCCGGCTCTTGAGCTGGTACCTCTGCCTAACCCTTCGGGGAATAAAACACGTGAGCTTATGTATGTAATAATTGTGTCAATTTATATCGAATTCGAAACGAATTTACAGGGTCAGCAGGTCAGTACAATAGTATAAAACAAAGTCGCTTCACGCGTCTGTCCCATGTACCCAGGCTTAAAACTTTAAAATTATGCAACAGATTTCGATGCGTTTTTTTTTTAATAGATAGAGCTATTCAAGAGGAAGGTTTTTAATAAAAATAAAACTTCCTTCAACTTAAAAACATACTTTTAATGCCTAAAAAGCTGAGCTATTAACGTCTCAACACTTTCATTATCATCCTTTTTCCTTCCCACATTGTACATTTCTTCCTTAGGCTGTGCCATAACTTCATGAAGCGCCAAAGCGTGAAGTACCTTCTCCGCTTCATTCTCCGTTTCCGCTTCAATAATCCTCTCATCTATTAAATTATTCAGATTATCCCTATCCATTTCCCTTTCGTCTAAAGTATCATTACTTAATACACGTCGAATATTATCTCTACGAAATTTGAAGCCGGCTTCTTCAAGTTTGCGTTTGGCTATTTTGATGAACGTCGGAGAGTCGAAGGCGTCACGTAGCCATTCTTTTATGGTTCGCTTCTTCTCTATTAGGTTTTCTTGTATTCTGAAAATTTTATGAAAATAAGAGTAGGTAATATGAATAAAACTAAAAGCTGCCCCGCGGATTTTCCCGCGCAGATTTCTCTTATGCACAAAAATCATTTGAATTTCGGGAAATCCTTTCTTAGTGCTCACCTACACTCCCTAAGGAACCTACATGCAAAATTTCAGCCCGCTACGCCCAGTAGTTTCGGCTCTGCGTTTTCTGTCAGTCAGTCAGTAACGGAAGAGTTTTATATATATTGATTGAAGTAAAAACGCAATTCTTAAATGAATAATAATTTATTTTTTACAAAAACGTAACCCGCCTTCAATAAACTGACACATGCATCAACTGAGCACTTCCTCTTTTTCAAAGTCGGTTAAAGTATGTATGTAACAAATATTTAACTGAAAAACGCATCAAGATCGGTTCCGCCAAACGCGAGATAATCGCACACAAACATACATACATACATACATACATACAAACAAACATACAATGCATACAGGTCAAACTGATAACCTCCTTTTTTGAAGTCGGTTAAAAATCAGAAAAAACTCACCTATCCAACTCATGCTCTCTCATCCTAGCTTTCTGTATCTTGGCCTTCAGTTCAGGTACTTCCCCCGCCTCGTTGCTGGTGACCGTTCTTTCGACCCAGTCTGTCATTTCGGACACTTTACTGTAAACCCCTGGGGAGTTGGGGTCACCACAGATTTTCCCGCCGAAAGAGACTACGCCTAGTAGGACGCCGTTCCTTACTGCTGGGCCTCCTGAGTCGTGCTGGTGGTTTAAAGGAATGAACACATTATTGTTAACTTTACTCAAATGCATTTTAAAATGTTCTTAAGGTAAGGTGAAATTATAAGACCATGTCGCTAAAAAGCGATTCATTCCAGGAATTCTTCAGGAAAACAAAAAAACACTAAAAAAATACTAGAAACTGAATTTTTTTATTCAGTTGAAAACCCAAAAAAATAACTACCTATACTACAAAACGTTTGTTCCCCAATGCGACCACTTTTAGCAAAAAAAAATGTTTATCTTCATCCTGAAAGCTTACAGTGTCTTAAAGATATATAAGCACTAGTCGACCCGGCGAACTTCGTACCGCCTAACCTATTACTATCTTGTGCATGTATTATACTTTTAAACCTTCCTCTTGAATCACTCTATCTAATAAAAAAAAACCTCATCAAAATCCGTTACATAGTTTTAAAGATATAAGCATACATAGGGACAGACGCGGTAAGCGACTTTATTTTATACTATGTATTGATGATGAAGATTCATCAGGATTTCCCAACATTTTTGATTAGGGCCATGGTTTAAAATATTTTTTTTTTCGATATTATCGCTAGTGTTGCGGTGAAATAATAAGTACCTAACATTGCCAGCGTCTCTCCCGCCGGCAGGGTACCCGGCACACAGCATGCGTGTAGTGATGTAGATGATTCTATAGTCTCCATAAATTGAGGGTCAGTAGAGGCAAAATTAAAGTCGGTCTGTAGTAGGTACTTTTAAAGGTATACGAACATTGCAAGCGTCTCGACCGCCGGCGGGGTACCCGGCACACAGCATGCGCGGCGTGATGTAGAACTGGTAGTGGCGTTGTCACACGGTACCTAGCTAATACTTAGTTGACATTTTGTGAGCATTATCACACGAGTCGTGTTGTATAATCTCGTGTTGTGTTCACGCACAAAGGTTTTTCAGCTTTTTGGGCCCATTTCTTCATAATAAAATAAATGCAAAGCTATCGATGTACTCATTAAACTTTAGAAACTGTAAAACTTCTCTTTTAAATTGGCTAGGAACTTTAAATTATGACGAAACAGAGAGACTACTTGGAATTGTGAAATAGATTATCAATAATTTTATTATGTAAGATTATTACTTTAATAATATTTTCATATTGTTTTTTATTATTATTCATATTGTAATATAACAATTCTAGTTTTAACACAGTCTGAGATACAGGCTATTTAATTAGCCTAGTTCAGACTTGATTTTATGTTAAGCTCTGTAAATAAATATAAGGCTTACTTTAAGTTTTATTGTAAATTTATGAATTTTCCAATAAAATTTATTATTTATTATAAATTGTTGTCTCCGGGTATATGTGAGTGTCAGTCGAGGCAACATAAAGGTATACCAACATTGAAAGTGTTTCGTCCGCACGTATCATTTATAAGGTAATCTCCAGGTGGTGCTTCTGTAGCCTTTGTTGGTTAGTCGAGGCAAAATAAAGGTATACGAACATTGCAAGCGTCTCGTCCGCCGGCGGGGTACCCGGCACACAGCATGCGCGGCGTGATGTAGAACTGGTAATGTCGCTGACACTGGTCTGTGCGAAGCACCGGTACAGGCACGAAGCGAAGACGCTCGGGGACATGGCCGAAACCTGTCTTCTGTTGATTTAAAGACGTTTTCAGTGTACATGTCCTATCCATATTCATCCTGAAGGCAAGATGGTGAAAAAAGAGAAAGGGGACGACCTTTTTTTATTTTTAAGGCAGGGAAACTCCTAACGGGTACCCTGCAGCTTCGGGGGGAGCCGCAGGGTTATGTGGGGTTCGCACCCACTAAAACCCCGTCGGTGTCCTTCTCGGCTGATAGCAGGAGGGTCGCGGGTAAGCCTGTGGAATTCTCCGCGACCCCCCCAGCATTGGCTGTGTAGCCTCTTCACGGGGGGACAGGTGAAGGTAGTCCCCCCTGAGCGCGGATGGCTCTTCCTACGCTCAACGGCGGAAACGGGACACCGCGTTCCGCCGTCCTTCTCGGGGCCGTTATATGACTACACGAGGCCCCCGCCTCGTGCACCCAACGACCCCGGGGTCCCCTCTTAGTCGCCTCTTACGACAGGCAGGGGATACCTCAGTCCTATTCTTCGGCCCGGTACTGCAGGGCGTGAGAGGGGACGACCTAGACGAACCTTAGTACGTAAGTATACTTTAATTTACTAAAAGAAAGACTTAAAAAACTCAAAAGAATCTAAGGTATCAATCTAATTAAAAACAATTGAAAACAGTACTTGTCTGCATAATATTTTAAATGCGAAAGTAAGTCTGTCTGTCTGTGTCGCTTCCATGCCAAAACTACTGAACCGATTTAAATAAAATTTGGTACACAGATGGTCTAGTCTAGCCTGCGGCGAAAGGACATCAGTTACTTTCAATCTCAAAAACGGGAACGGAAAATCGGGATTTTACCTATTCAGCGAAAATGCGCTGGCGAAGCGGCGGAGCTCCCGCTCGTAAATTATACTCTAGTACCATTAGAAAGTTCAAAAACCTAATTAAAACTCACATCAGTACTCCCCCAGCCAGTGACAACGATGATATCTTCCATTTGTGTCCTAAAACCAGGAGCTGGAAGGTTCAGGACGGCGATATTGCGACCTATAGGCATCGGCCTATCGAGCCTTATCAGTGATAGGTCGTAATCTGCATTGCCAGGGGAATAACCGCTTGGGAAGAACACCTGGGGGTTTTGGAATATAAGAATGAAAACAAAACTACGTACAGAATAAAAAAGCCTTTTTAATAACAACTAGTCGACCCGGCGAACTTCGTATCGCCTAACCTATTGCTATTTTGTGCATGTATTATTCTTATAAACCTTCCTCTTGAATCACTATATATATTAAAAAAACTGCATCAAAATCCGTTGCATAGTTATAAAGATATAAGCATACATAGGGACAGACGCGGTAAGCGTCTTTGTTTTATACTATGTACTAGTCGACCCGGCGAACTTCGTACCGCCTAACCTATTAATATTTTGTGCATGCATTATACTTATAAACCTTCCTCTTGAATCGCTCTATCTATTAAAAAAACGCATCAAAATACGTTGCGTAGTTTTAAAGATTTAAGCATACATAGGGACAGACGCGGGAAGCGACTTTGTTTTATACTATGTATGTATATTGATCAAGTATCAATTAGGGACTCCATCATCACAACCGAAAGACAGGGTTTCTCGCAATCGACGCGCTTGAAAGGCGGGTTAACGATTGCAGTACAGTCAAGGACTAGGAGGCCGTAACAGATTTGTCTATGGTTTCGTCAGCCCTAGACTGTATTACTAAAGAACAAGAGCTATTTTGCAATACAGAAAAACCGGAAGTGTTACGCCGACCGTGTCCGCCACTGTACCTTAAGCTTGTCACACATTGGGCAGACGCGATAAGATTTTATCTGCGTATACAAACTTTTTTATCTGAAGGTACCATACATTACGCAGACGCGGTAACATTAAAAGATTAGACATTCACTCGAAATCTCTCGGACTGAGCAGACCTGATTTTTGTTAAAGAGTGTTTATAAAGCGTGTTACAATGAATTCGCGTTTATTTTTTATTTTTTTGCCTTGTCAATACAGCTATTTTGTTTGGTTATTGTTTTTTTATATTTGGCCATTATGGGCAGGCGAAGGAACATAGCCCAAACAAACGTAATATTTTATTTGTAGGCTTGTTCGACTTTGATTTAATTTGTGTGAATTGGTTTTCTTTTCTTTTTTTGTAAATATGTAATGTACTTAATATATTTAACTGTAAATATTAATTAAAGTAAAGCTAAATAATAATTAATAATAATAATAATTAATTAACCCCTTATTAACTCCGGCTACTATCTATTCTATTCTATTATTATTCTACTATTACTCTACTACGATTGGGTCAAAAATTGCGAGTCTGGTAACTTTGCTCGATCATTATAGTGTAGCAATAGAATATAAATAGCAAGCTATAGAATAATCTGGGTTTTTTTACCTAAATAGTTAATCCTGTTTTATTAGACGAAATTGGACCGGGCGTAGTGCAACTGTCACTTAATATCAATCAGTATTGACATTTATAATGTCAGTCGAACGTAATCATAACATTATCTTATTATGGAGCAGACTACCCTTTTTGGTCAATTCCAATCTATTGCGATACTACTGCTATAGTTATAGCAAAATTCATTACGAGACTACCAAATGTGTATTTTCTTGCGAATTACGTACTGTTCCTACTCTTCTTTTATTCGATAGTTACGTTTTGCGCGATGAGACTAAGGGCCTCGCGCGAGCGGAGCATCAGCATCCGTTCACATCCGTTATTCGACCGATACTATCTTATTCCCAGTCACTGAGTCAGAGTCAGTGACGTGTTCATCGTCCGAGCCGAGCTCTTACTCCCGACTTATTTGGGATCCGGCTCTATGAGAAATCTGAGGAGTAGGAATTCAGATTTTAGAATCCGGGAATGGAATTAGCTCTTATAAGTCTTCTTGTCCGGAGTTACCCAAGCCTACAGAGTACCTATGGATCTTAAAATCTTTTCAACGAAGGACGCTACGCTGCTGCCGATCCGGTTGTTCCCTTAGTCGCCTTTAGTTCCCCGAAAAACAGCTGTGCTGTTGGGGGAACAATGTACTTATAATGTAATGTTAAACTGAATAAAAGTAAGTATTTAATACAATAAATTAACGACACCCAACGGGAGGAGATGAGACACACATCAGCAATCAGGGACTTATAACTACACTAGACGACCTAGCGAACTTCGTATCTGCTAGTTAGGCGATCTAACATATTTCTATGTTCTGCATGTACTTAAAAAAATCACATCAAAATCCGTTGCGTAGTTTTAAATATCTAAGCATACATACATCGGAGAGGGAACAACATGCCCTCCCCGAGCATGAAGCTAATAGTAGCTGAGCGTGGGAAGACTTCGGACGCTATAATGTGTGGTTCCCGGGGTTCAAAAAATCAAAAAGTCAATACAAAAAAAAAACGCAACTTTATTTTGTTTTGTTAGCACAGTGATAACAACTTACCTTATTAGGTCTAGCTTGGTACCCCCCTCGGTTATGGAAGGAGCTGCCCGCTCGAAAAACAAATGCTAGCATCTTATTTTTGTCTTCATTATACACACTATTAAAAAAAAAAACAATTAATTGGTTTCATGTAGCCTAAAATAAAGATAAAACCTGAGATAAGCGAGATAATTCATCGATATCTGCAGAAAGAAGGATAAGCTCGTTGAAGTGGCAATGGGCAGGTTATACAGTGTGTCCGGGGAAGTTATAACATAATTTTAAGGGTGTATTCTATGATCAATTTCATCGATGAAAACACCCCATATGGGGGGTCGCAGCCTCACCCTCCCCTCAGTATGATGTTTTTAATTATTTTTTTTGCAAAAGTCGACCCCGCCTACTTTTAAATTCACAGTTAAAGATCTAAGGCTCACAGAACCTTCATTAAGGTCTTAATCGAAGGCTAAGTAGTTAGGCTACCTAAGTTACTAACAAAATAACCAAGTATTGCTTTTACTTTTTTTTTAAAGATGATAAACCAAAAAAAAAATTTTTTTTTGTACATTTTTTACGGTTTTTCAAAGTTTTCACAAAAAAATTCAGATACTTTTTTTATTTTTTATGTTTTATTGTTAGCTTTTGAGTTGTTCTCCAAATTGGTATTAGATTTATTTCTCTACGTCTATTACTTCAGAAATTATCAACTACCAAAAAGACCCTTCGCCTTTACCTTTTAATTTAAGATTTCAGTTTAACCCACTTTTATTAAAAAATAGAGTCAATATTTAATTCTTTTGTTAGTTATTTTGGTAGCCTACCTACTTAGCCTTCGTACAAGACCTAAATTAAGAGTCCTTTTAGGCGAACAGTGGCGCCACTCTAGAAAAAAAAATGTTTTCCAAAGTAAGGCTTTTTTTCAGAAAAAAGTTAGTTAAGTTAGTTAACTTCCCCGGACACACTGTATAGCCCGCAGAACCGATGGCCGCTGGGGCCGAAAAGTTCTCGAGTGGAGACCACGGATCGGCAAGCGCAGCGTAGGGCGTCCACCGACCAGATGGACGGATGATCTGCGCAAGGCTGCGGGTCCACGCTGGATGCAGGCCACCTGCGATCGGTACAGATGGAGAGCCTTGAGGGAGGCCTATGTCCAGCAGTGGACGTCCTACGGCTGAAATGATGATGATGATGATGATGATCTGCAGAAAGTCGTCCACTGCTGCTGGACATTGGCGTCTTCTACCGATCACCATAATGACGGGTCTTGTGCAACCCACATCCAGTGCAATCTCGCAAACTTCACCAGGTCGTCTGACCTCCTTTTGGAGTTCTGCCTACTCAGCGTCTTCCGGTGCGCGGTGCAAGTAAAAATACTAATCGAGATTATCTAGGGTCATCATGTGTGGTCATACGCTGGATCAGTTTTATCTTCGGCGTGGTCTTGTACATTTTTTTTCCGTGATTCGAGCTAGCATATCCATACCTATTTAAGTATGTCAAATCAAATATTAAATAATTCTTCATCAATATATATAAAACTCTTCCGTTACTGACTGACTGACTGACTGACTGACAGACAACGCAGAGCCGAAACTACTGGGCGTAGAAAGCTGAAAATTGGCACGTGGGTTCCTTGGGAAGTGTAGGTGAGCACTAAGAAGGGAATTCCCGAAATTCCCACGGGAACGGGAAAAAAAAAGGAATTTTGTTATTATGAGAAATCTGCGCGGGAAAAACCGCGGGGCAGCCTCTAGTCAATATATATAAAACTCTTCCGTTACTGACTGACTGACTGACTGACTGACTGACTGACAGACAACGCAGAGCCGAAACTACTGGGCGTAGCGGGCTGAAATTTTGCATGTAGGTTCCTTAGGGAGTGTAGGTGAGCACTAAGAAAGGATTTCCCGAAATTCCCACGGGAACGGGAAAAAACGGGATTTTTGTGTTTCTGATAAATCTGCGCGGGAAATACCGCGGGGCAGCCTCTAGTTCAATATAGGACACAAGATATCACTTATTTATGTATGTATGTATTGGCCTTTTAACGAAAAGTAAGTACTTTTTTTCGCACCAACTGCAACGAACATCCCTGAAATGCTTTAAAGCGCCTAATTTAACATGATTCCTTAGGTTTTTTTAGTAAATTAAGCTAGACAATATCCGTTCGAGGTTTCAACGAAAGAATTCCTTTTTATTGCGCCAAGCTGCTTCTGCATCGAACATTTCTGAAGCGCTTTAAAAAATAACATTCATTCTTACCTTTCAAAGCAATGGCCAGCAGACAAGACCCACTGTTCATCGATAAGGCTCCCCCCACACCAGTGCCGCCCACTGCGCTCTATAGCCGTGTTATAAGGGTACGTATAGATGTCAGTTTCCATCCCCCCCACTATACGACGGGCGGCGTACGTTCGGAACCAGGATAAACGTTCGTCTGATGATTCCAGAATATCTGAGAGATTTCAATTTTAGTTTATAGATAGGTAGGTACTAAGTGGCTTGATAGATTTACTAGCTAACACGGCAAAGTTCGTAACGCCTTACAAAATAAGCTTACCCAATATAAGGTACAGTGACGACACACCTTGGACACTTCATAGAGAAAATCGCGTTGCTTCACGCACAGCCGAAACTCGTGTACGTGCACGCGTATCATGCTTGTGTGAGTGAGATGAGACGTGCGACGCTGCTTTATTTGTACTGAGCGGTAACTGAGAGGTGACCGAGCGCGGGGCCGCATACTGTATTAGTACTATTTATTATACTGTGGTAAGATTCCCATGGGAACAGATGGGGTGGTAAATAATAAACACTTACCTGGATAATCTTTTCCGTGTCCCGCAATCTTGAACCTTCTTGACTGTCCATCGTTGTTAAACTTATACTTTTCCTCTAAAAAACTTTTGATTTCAACCACAGTTTTCGATTCTTTATCACGCAAAATATTTGCTATACCCTCCTTTGAATTATCTAGAAACCTGTTAATTTCCAGATATTGCTTCAAATCTTTATTCTCAGAGAGAACTGTTTTAAAAACGACCGCTAAACAAAGATGCCAGTAAAAAAAATTCATTTCTAGTTTCACATTGTTTTTTTTTTATTGATTTTTTTAATGTTTCGCTTGTTTTTTTTTATTGCCACTTCGCGGTTTACGCTTGAGCGGGAAGTGGCAAATTGGATTTTTAGATAACTAGCCTTCTCAGATCTTTGCAACGTGAAACAATTCATGAATTTAGTTAGTATAAGTATATTTTTCACGGAATATTGTTTTTAGAATGCACGCAGACAGCGAACGATCAGGAGTTTTTGGTGACCCAGGATTTAAAACACTGTGATCACGCTTTGTTCACTCTTGAACAAGCCAAAGGACTGTTCAAGAGTGAACTGTTTTTTACTGGAAGCTCCTAGATAACCTAATATGTGAACTTGACGTTGGAAAAATACTACACTAAAGTGGACTCAAGTCTAATAAATAAAATAATAAATTGTAGCGGACGCTCGTCCCAAGCGTCATGCTAGGCCCCCAGCCCGCTACACAGATTAGATTAGCATGTAAGTTTTATACACAGATTATGTTGAGATTTATTTAGCTGTGTAGTCGCACAGATTGCTTTATTTCATTATTTTTGTATTTAAAACGGTTGCCCCGCGCTACCCCTTGCCTCAAGCCCCGCGCGTCTGAAATGTGCGCGCGAGTTGAAGAGAAGCAAGGGAAGCGGCCATTACGTTTGGAGTTAAAATGCTAGCCGTAACGCTATGTTTAATTTTCTATTATAATAATAGTTTATATGGACAAAAGTATATAAATTGTAATTAAAAAGTGTTGTAAGAACTCGCTCTTTCACTTCTAAGAAGAACCTCCCCGCTAAAAAATTAAGAAATAATACAGTCTATTTAAATATTATAATCAACATTTATTTCAGTAACTAAATGAGGTATTCTAACAAAATTCCCAACGCACATTTTTCCGAGGCGGCGTTGTATCCTATCCTATCATAGCTAAAATAACAACAGCCTTACCACAAAAAAAAGTTAGTCCGGTTTAAATCGTGAATTTGTATAAACAATCGTGACTTAAGCTAAACCTAGTCTATAGAGACCGACCGAAGGTTCGGTTTCGGTTTCGGCCACATTCGGCCAAAAAATCTTTTTTCGGCCAGTTTCGGTTTCGGCTAAAAACGGCCGAACCCTTTGCCGAAACCGAAACTCGAGATTCGTGCGTCGCTCGGCTAGCCTCGGAAAAAATCGGATATACTTGCGCGGACCTTGCTAGCACGAGCTGCCCTGCGCGCCCGAAAAACATTAACTTTTACAAGGTCACGTGAGTTTCGGCTTCGGTTTCGGCCAAAACTGAGGCGAGGGCCGAAGATTCGTTTTCGGTTTCGGTTTCGGCTGAAAATAATGTTTCGGTCGGTCTCTACTAGAATATTGATTTACCCTGTTATTCATAAAAAAGTTAAAGAGCGTTTTAGTTATTTGACGTATGTCAATTTAGACTGGACGTCACGTATTTACCATACAGCAAACCAGAGAAGTAGACCTCCAGTATAGCTACTTAAAACTTTAATCTTTATGAATAATACGGTTAAACTAGGTCTAACTATTTTTGTGGCTTGGCGGAAAAGTTGATGTCAGTCTGTCTGTCTGTATTTATACTCTATCACTCGCGAACTCTGTTACAAACTAGCTGCCAGAACAATATCCAAACGGGTAGGACCAGGGTCGTCGCCACGGTGAATAGAATATTGCCGAATATCTGTGGAAGAATGAAAAATACCTATAAACAAATAACGTATTACACTCAGAGCCCCTAACTAGGAAGAACCTGTATCTAGGGTGCCCGAAATATATACAGAGAAATTTTGACTTTTTTGACTTTAAAATACTTATATAAAAATTATTAATAATTATAATTAATAAATATAATAATATATAATTACTAAATAACGCATTACAATCAGAGCCCCTAACTAGGAAGAACCTGTATCTAGGGTGCCCGAAATATATACAGAGAAATTTTGACTTTTTTGACTTTAAAATACTTAAGTATAAAAATTATTAATAATTATAATTAATAAATATAATAATATATAATTACTAAATAACGCATTACAATCAGAGCCCCTAACTAAGAATAACCTGTATCTAGGGTGCCCGAAATATATACAGAGAAATTTTGACTTTTTTGACTTTAAAATACTTAAGAATAAAAATTATTAATAATTATAATTAATAAATATAATAATATATAATTACTAATTCATTAAAAAATATTTAAAAAAAGAAATTATGTTATATTATCTCAACTCACCATAGAATCAACATAAGTGTACATAAGCAGTTGCTGCGCGGCGGCGCGGCCCCTGCCCAGCAGTGGGCCGAGCGCCTCCTCAGGAAAATTAACCGACACGTAGACGCAACAAGAGAGAGTTATGATTGTCAGCGGATGTAGTAGCAAGCAAGCCGTACGGGCCAGCCATACTAGGTAATTACTGGAAAAAAAAAAACGTTTTGGACTTGTAATCAATATATATAAAACTCTTCCGTTACTGACTGACTGACTGACTGACTGACTGACTGACTGACTGACAGACAACGCAGAGCCGAAACTACTGGGCGTAGAAAGCTGAAAATTGGCACGTGGGTTCCTTGGGGAGTGTAGGTGAGCACTAAGAAGGGATTTCCCGAAATTCCCACGGGAACAAGAAAAAACGGGATTTTTGTATTTATGAGAAATCTGCGCGGGAAAAACCGCGGGGCAGCCTCTAGTCAATATATATAAAACTCTTTCGTTACTGACTGACTGACTGACTGACTGATTGACAGACAACGCAGAGCCGAAACTACTGGGCGTAGCGGGCTGAAATTTTGCATGCAGGTTCCTTAGGAAGTCTAGGTGAGCATTAAGAAAGGATTTCCCGAAATTCCAATGGGAACGGGAAAAACTGGATTTTTGTGTTTATGAGAAATCTGCGCGAGTGAAACCGCGGGGCAGCCTCTAGTCTATTATAATATACCTAAGAAAAATGGTTCGTTAGTCTCGCCAAAACTCTAGAACTCCGATTTAGGCTGATTTTGGTTTTGAAATGTTTGTCCCGTTTCCGTTCAAACCTTGCCTGGACTACGAAGTCCAAGAAGGTTTAAACGATAAAAAAGTGTGGAGCCTATGAGGGGAAGTTAGTATAAACAACCATTTCATTTTCTATACAGTGTTTCCATTACTGTTTTATCTCCATTTATTTTTTACTTTTAGGTTAACTTTAATCTAAGGCTAGATTTTTTAGTTAGCTGACACGACGTTTGCCGGGTCAGCTAGTTCCCAATAAAAATTAGTATCTATTGATATGCCTAATAAGTTTATATAAATTTTTTTTTTTTGTTGATAAGAACCGAACGGGAATGTCATGATTTTGTTTTTTAACCGACGAAAAAAAAAGGAGGTTCTCAATTCGTCGCGTATATATATTTGTCGTAAATTTATTTCAAAATCATTATGCAAAGACACAATCAGCTCAAAAATCAATCAAAAATCAAAATCAAAAAATCTTTATTCAATATAGGATACAAGATATCACTTATTGAAAGTCAATTAGACTACATCTAATCTAATCGCTATTGATACCTTATTTGGTAAAGTATCCTATACTGTGAGAGGCGAGGTGAAAGAACCAAAATATATAAAGAGTATAACATTTTGAAACCTATATGCCATATAACTTACAGACCATTTTTAAAATAAAAAAAAAACTTACCTAAAACCGCCATCCTTCTTCGAAACCCCAGCAATCAGGGCCAAAGGCGTATAAACCACCCCCAAACACAACCCCAAAGAAATATTATGCATTCCCACACACAAGCATATCGTAGCCAATTCAACTAAAACTAGTACATTTAGTAACGCCATCTCTTCAAAATTAATAGGGCCTGTCCTTAAGTAACGAAGGGCTAAAGGGCTTATCGAGGCCAGAAATATTGAGGAGCCAATAAGGCCATAGAAGAGAGATTCCTCCGATTTGTAACCGTATTGGGCACCTGTTGAACGAAATTTCATTAATAACAGTGCAGCGGTTTAGGTTTTGTACAGTGTGTTTTTGATCAGGCGGTAGTAAATGAAAGGTATTATTACGCTCATCATTACCAAAAAAAAAAAAAACTTCACAAATAGCTAATTTTGACTAGGAGAAATAGCTTAAAGTAATGAGGTCGCATTTAATGATCTTACTGACGTATATATTTTTTTTGCTTTTTGTACAATAATGAGATGCTTCATTCTTTTTTTCTATGAGATCTCTATCCATTTTACTTAGGAATAGTTATAGTATGGTAAGTAAGCCGGATCACTTTTTTAATTTATTACCACTTTATCAGAAACACCCTGTACATTTAAAAATCATAAAACACTAAAAACTTACCAAAATAACTAAAAAGCACTGGAGAATTCATCACGGCGTATCCCAAAAAGTGGACAAAAAGGTAATTAATTCCAATATTCACAATGCTCATGGTTGACTTCTCATCATTATCCACTGCGAAAGTAACTTTTTTCTTTTGCTTCTTTTCCGAATGCGTCACTTTTGACTTATCTGACTTATTTTTATCTATTTCTGACATTTTTTCGGAAGATTTTCCCACTTGTGACCCTTCTTCGGAAGATTTTCCCACTTGTGACTCATGTTCGGAACATTTTCCCACTTGTGACTCATGTTCGGAAGATTTTCCCACTTGTGTCACATCTTCGGAAGATTTTCCCACTTGAGTCTCATCTTCAGAAGATTTTCCCACTTGTGACTCCTGTTCGGAAGATTTTCCCACATGTGACTCATCTTCGGAAGATTTTCCAACTTGTGTCACTTTTCCGGTAGTTTTTTCCGTTACATCATCTACTTCCGGATTCTTTTGAATCTTAACCCAAAGGGCTAAAGATTTTATTAGCATGGCAGCTATTAGGAGACACAGCGATGGCATATATTGACCTGAAAAAGGGAAATACACAGTGAAAAAATGGGAAATGAATAATAACTAGCCAAATTGGGTCTTGCATTTCACCACAAGATACCGCTAGGATATACAAAGTTCGTCAGATCTACTACAGTAAGTACAATGAGGCAATGTCCTGTACAACGAAACACACAACGATAGTAGTAGTCAAAAACCGAACGACATGACTGCTCCGTGGCTCAGTTGGCAGCGATGTGGACTGACTCGTGCACCTGGGTTCGATTCCCGGCGGGGAGAGCATTGTCATGATGAATATCGATGTTTGTTTCCGGTCTGGGTGTAATGTTCGTCTCTGTATATGTTTCGAGCACCCTAGATACAGGATCTTCCTAGTAAGGGGCTCTGAGTGTGATGCGTTATTATTATTACTTATCCCTTGATATACATATTACTCCTGTAACAGTGGGTCGCCTGAAAGAAATCGCTTTTAGCGATAAGGCCGCCCATTGCATGCAAATTCAATTTGTTTGTACCCTGAATTTATTCATGTACTTTTACTGTATCTTACTTTGTATGCAATAAAGTGTTTTCTATTCTATTGGGTGTTTCTGACAAGGCGGTAATAAATCAAAGGAGGGATTCTGCTCACCATAACTAACTACTTTCCCAAAGCAACATAAGGTCAAAATCTCGTAAAAAAAAAAACAGCTGTTCCATACATTGGTTCGATCAGCTGACGGGGTCAATGTACGGGACGGCTGATTTTTGTTTTGAGATTTCGACCCATGTTGCTTTGGGAAAGTTGTTTGGTATAGTGAGCAGAATCCCTCCTTTGATTTATTACCGCCTTGTCAGAAACACCCTGTATAACTCAGTAACGGTCGGAATTTTTACCTTTTTTTATCTCGTCTCAATGGATTTCCTATATTCAATACATAGTATAAAATAAAGTCGCTTTACGAGTCTGTCCCTATGTATGCTTAAATCTTTAAAACTACGCAATGGTTTTTTTTTTTTTTTTAAATACATAGAGAGATTCTAGTCTAGAGGTAGGTTTATAAGTATAATACATGAGCAAAATAGTAATAGGTTAGGCGCTACGAAGTTCGCCGGGTCAACTAGTAAACTATAGTTTAAAGTATTACTTACCGATAGAAACAAATCTGTTAATGGCAGGCTGTAGGTAGAAAAAGTAACTCTGGTGGAATCTTTCCAGTAAATTGTTCAGAGAGCGAAGGGCAGCCGATAGGACCGCTCCTAAGCGGTAGAAGTTTGCATTCTGTAAGGAAACATTGCTTTTTTATTATATTTGTACAAGAAGTTGTAGTGGGTGCGAACCCCACATAACCCCCCCACATAATTTAGGAGTTTCCCCGCCTAAAAAAAAAAAAGAGGTAGTAGCTTGAAGAACAGATGGACAGTTCATTACACTATACTACGTTTACATTACACTACACTGTAGTTAGGTGGCATGTATTGTAGTGTATGTGCGTGCGTATGTTTTTTGTGTCAGTACACAAACAACAATACATATAATTACACTAACACTATACTTGTGTTACGTTACTTTACAATAAATAACATTGAATTGCAATACAATAAATAAATATACACTACTTTACTATAAAACACTACATAAAGTTACTTACCTATCGCATAACAATACACTTCATTACATAATTACATTACAATATACTACACAACACTAGACTTCATTACACTACACTGTGCTACACTAGACTATTCAACATTTTACTATATACTCTATACGAGCTGTCCCGACGAACTTCGATTCACTATAGAATATAAGCCTGCATGATTATATATTACAAAAGACTTGGCTGTATGAACTATGTTCTTTTGACTGGCCAGAGTAGGCGAATAAAAACCCTCAAGCTGTAAAAATTTCAAAATATGTATAAATAACGAAACATTTTTTATGCGCATTAAGTAACGTTATTTTAGTTTAAGTACGGATCTCTATTTTTTTAAATATAATATAGCCTATATATCACTCGGGGGTAGTTTAGCTTTCTAACAGTGAAATATTTTTTCAAATCGGTTCAGTATTTCCGGAGCATGTTCGATGCAAACAAACAAACAATCAAATCTTTCCTTTTTATAATATTAGTATATAACGCTACATCATATCGCGACTCTACATAACATTTCACTACAATCAATTCACTATACCTGCAGCGTAGCTATTCACTATACCTGAAGCGTAGCTATTCACTATACCTGCAGCGTAGCTATTCACTATACCTGCAGCGTAGCTATTCACTATACCTGCAGCGTAGCTATTCACTATACCTGAAGCGTAGCTATTCACTATACCTGCAGCGTAGCTATTCACTATACCTGCAGCGTAGCTATTCACTATACCTGCAGCGTAGCTATTCACTATACCTGCAGCGTAGCTATTTACTATACCTGCAGCGTAGCTATTCACTATACCTGCAGCGTAGCTATTCACTATACCTGCAGCGTAGCTATTCACTATACCTGAAGCGTAGCTATTCACTATACCTGCAGCGTAGCTATTCACTATACCTGCAGCGTAGCTATTCACTATACCTGCAGCGTAGCTATTCACTATACCTGCAGCGTAGCTATTCACTATACCTGCAGCGTAGCTATTCACTATACCTGCAGCGTAGCTATTCACTATACCTGCAGCGTAGCTATTCACTATACCTGCAGCGTAGCTATTCACTATACCTGCAGCGTAGCTATTCGCGGCGCGGGCGCGTCGCGGCCGTCGCGTCCTTCAAGGGTGACGGCTTCGACACCGTATCTATGAAACAGGCCGTGGTTTCCGCTCGGTACCTGCACATACATTTAAATATATCACTTACCTAATAATAACTTAAATCAAAAAAATTGAAATCCCCCGACCCAGTCAGACCCCTTATCAACTTAACTAGAACTAGAGCTAATCATCTTTTGAAGATCACGGTTGCCTTACCATATACTTTCAATATCATTAAAGTAACACGGTACCAAATTTCAAATCGATAGGACATATGAAAGGTAGTTAGGTCCCCTCATCCACTATTTAAGAGCTGATCATCTTCAAACTGCAGATCAGGTCATGGTTACCTTACCATTATACTTTCTATCCGTCGATGTATCCGACCTTATTTGTATTGGGTATGGTCGGAAACAACAAATTGGAAGTAAGGAGGAATTTCGCAGCAGTGTTAATGCTCTTAAAAATATTTGGAGGAGTTCTGTACAATCCCTCAATTTTATCAATGACGAGCTCTCCCAGCTTACTTCATTACGCCATAGAATATAAGATACTACTAAAGACTTGGCTCTATAGACTTTTGTTCTTTTGACTGCCCAGAATGGGCGAATAAAAAGTTAAAGAGCATTTTAGTTATTTGACATAATATGTCAATTTAGACTGGATGTCACGTATTTAGCATACAACAAACCAGAGAAGTAGACCTCCAGTAAAGCTACTTAAAATGTACTGTATCTTTATGAATAAGACGGTAAGATTTTTTTTTTGTTACTACACTATTGTATTGGGGTTATCCTGTAATGGTAGTGTAAGTCATGCTATTAATAAATAAAATGTTTTTAATAGATTTTTTTTCGTGGAATAGAATAAAAAGTAGAGTATACAACGTGGGTATAAAGCTATTCCGCTTCGGGTGCTGTTACTGGTAAAGGAGATTGACCATTCTGGACCAAATGCTGCCCACGCATGTGAATATTTTTTTTCTTCTTCACATGAAGAGATATATATATGAAAAATAAAAAATAAAAATTAAAACCACGGATTTATAATATATACGTAGTACCTTAAAACTTATTTTTTTGGTGATCTTACATTTGATATATAGTTTTTTATCGTTTATGTTAAATAATATTATTATTATCTTACCTATTCTACCTCCCGAGTCCGGTTCCGACCTCACTAGTCTCGTTCGAAGCAACTTTTTTTTGTAGCAAGTTCTATATGAAAATGATAAATAAAGAGTGATTTGCCAGAATTTAGAGAAATCGAAAGTCTCTCTTGCTCATATTCAGATTTGGTATGTGCCTATCTCTTTCGCGCACGCTGGGTTTCGCTATACCTGCGTGCTTGCGCACGTGCCCTTTTGTTTGTATTGCAGTCTAACTTCGCTCTTGGAACCGTTTATTTTTAGATGCTTTATTTTTAGATTCCATAATTATAGACGACGATGATGATGACGATTGATATGGTATTTTAAAATGTTTATCCTTAAATAAATGTTGATATTTTAAATGATACACCGTCTTTTATTTTTAAAATAAGCTGTTGGTTAGGATTTTTCGTCAATGTAAAATAGATTATTTTTCAATATTCCTTGGATAGATTCTTAAGCGCTTTAGGTTACAGACTACTGTTAGTCTAATGAACATTATGCACTATGATTCAATGCTGGGCAGCCTTGGTCCAGCGTCCATACAAAAATGGTCAATCTCCTTTTCAAGACATGGTTATTTAAATTCTCTCAGAAATAAAAACCCTTAATTCTCTCATAATACATAATTTAAAAAACTTATTTCATCAACAATATTGTTATACACAACACTCACACACATATTATAACACTCACCCCTGGAATCTGCGTGACGACCATCTTCATCATCGTATAAAAGTTGTCCTTCCATTCGTCCACACTGTTCCTGTTCCTCAACCAGGAGTAACTGAAATCCATACTATAATGAGGGGTTTTCAAAGTGACATTTACTATCTACTATATATAAAAATGAATCGTGGTTGGTTAGTCTCGCTAAAACTCGAGAACGGCGGGGCCGATTTGGCTGATTTTGGTTTTGAAATGTTCGTAGTAGTCCAGGGAAGGTTTAAAAGGTGAGAAAATATGGAAAAATGGAGGGGTAGTTAGTAATAACAACAAATTCATTATCCATACAAAATATTCCATTACTGTTCCGTCCATTTTCCTGTCAAAAGATTGATTGATTTGACGTTGACGTTGTTTTTAAATTATCTCATTCTGAATGGGCAAAATAACAAAGTCCATACAGCCAAGTTTTTAGTAGGTAGGATTATTATTCAAATACCTTGAATAACGACCAAGGGGAAGCTACTTCGACCAAATAAAGGAGCGAGTCAGTGCAGAGACGTATCAGATGTTCAAGAAGCTGGCGGGGAACAGGGGTGAATGGAGGAGGCTCCACCGACAAGAGCACAGCTCTTATGAGAGAAGAAGAGAATACCTTGAATAACAATCGTGTCAACTTATAATATAAGGCGATACGAAGTTTGCCGGGTTAGCTAGTAAAAAAAAAAAAAAACATAATACGCCCGTAGATGTGTGAGTGAGATGAGACGTGCGACGCTGCTTTATTTGTACTGAGAGGTAACTGCGAGGTGACCGAGAGCGGGGGCCGCACTAGCTGAGGGAGGCAGGGAGTGCCCATACTGTATGTAGTACTATTTATTATACATACTGTACTACGGCTTTACCTACCTGTTTTTAAAAGAATGATGTATCCCAGATTTGACACATAGCTTGTGAATTAAATTGGGCAAATCCAAGTTTGGCAGTTGACCGTTCAATCCTTCAATCTTTACTTCAATATATTCTGAAAGGTAACAGAACAAAAATATGAGAAAATAAATATTATCAACTCCCATTTTACTGGCAAAATTCGCTATTTTGATTTTCAAACAGCTTACAATCTTTACTATTAAAAATTCAAAACGCAAGACTCATATTAATTAGGTCCGGGTACTCGTCCCGGGACCTTAAGAGGCATATAACATTTAAAGTTGCGCCACCCGCATAAAAACATAATATCTTCTAAGCTAAAGCAAATATCAAAAATGCGAAACAGTATTCCACTAGATAATGCAGCCTAGTATTTTAAGGGCACTGTTGTATAGCTTTTAGGTTAAAGACCAAAGCAAGCTACTGATTGTTGCCAAAAGTCGCCGTTTTTACCAACAATAAATACTGTTTAGGAGAAATTATTTTTTTTCTCGGGTGGCGCTACTTTAGCAGTGCTTTTCCTCTTAATAAGAACAAGTCGTCCGTCCGTCAGTTCGTCCGTCCGTCTGTCAAAGGCAACTTATCTCTGAAAAGGCTCAATAAATCTAAATGAAATGTTTGCACGAAATATTTCTTGTTGTCCAAAGAATAATAACAAATATTAAAAACTTAAAAAAATACGTAAATCTTGAGATAAATGCAAAAAACATAGTTTTTTTTTAACGAATTTTGTCGAGCCTTTACTGAGAAACCGACCAGGTTAACAGGCACCAAATAATTAGCAATCGCAACTTCACTTAAACAACAAATACTGAAAACTATGCTAAAGCTAGCCAATTTTACACAATAAATTTCTTCCGGAACCTTCTAAGCGCGAGGCCCCGCACTTGGCCTGTTATTAATATTTTTCATGGTTTGTACGTTTTTGTTTTAAGGTAAAAAAAAAAAACTAAACTTACTTATCTTAGGCGTATCAAATTCCAAATTGATAGCCGCTTGAATCGACCCTGAACGGCCTTTCAAATGTCCAGGGTCCAAATATCTCCCAGATCCAACTTTGCCCACTGCAGATAAAGGGCCTTCCCTCGGCCCAAAGGTACCTAAAGAAGCCTTAAAGGTCCCTGGCCGGTCATTCACCCCGTGGTAGGCCTCCAACCAGGCTTGCATGCCTAATTGCTCGTGACATGTTACTAGGAAGATTATGTCCTTTGCCCAATATTTTTGTGCTGAAAAAAAAAAACATTCTAAAGAAAAATTTACACATTTTGTATCCAAGCATTTTTTGAAAATAATTATTCTATAGCCTATGATTATCAGGGATAATTTAGAACTTTTTAGTTCATACCTAATATTGGTATCCCTGTATAAAGAGGAAAGATTTGTTTGTTTGTTTGTAACGAATAGGCTCCGGAAATACTGAACCGATTTGAAAAATTCTTTCACTGGTAGGAAGCTACATTAACCCTGAGTGTCATTGGCTATATTAGATTTTCAAAAAAATTAGGGATCCTTACCAAAACTCAAATAATGTAATAATAATGTAAACCCAAGGTGCAATATTATTTCCGTTGTTTACATATTTTGACAGGTGGTTTGTTGTTGTTGTTTGTTTTTTTTTCGGCCATTCTGGGCAGTCAAAAGAACATAGTCTATAGAGCCAAGTCTTTTGTAGTATCTTATATTCTATGGCGTAACGAAGTAAGCAGGGAAAGCTCGTAGTGAAATAATTTGAAAAATTGTGCCATAGTTTTGGAGTTTATAAGATTCAAATACTTAAACAAACAACCAAATCATCCTGTGTAATCCCCCAGCTGTCACCAGGTCGTCTGACCACATTGTGGGGTGGGGACTTGGGACTTGGGGAGTATGTTATTTAAAAATTACTTTTTATTGCGGTAATATACCGCGGGTAGCACTGCGGGGCACAGATAGTATATGTCATACATAACTCACGTCTAGCAAACTGTGCGAAGCTCAACATAAGAGCTATTCCAGCCGCGGTGCCCTTGAGATGCGACCTGGCGGGGCGGTAGGGCGCCGCCAGCACCAGCGCCTCCAGCGGCGCCGCGCGGCCCGCTCGCAGGATCCCGTACACGTTTGTGCCGTGAAATAACTACGTTATAAGTAAGTTGTGTTATTTTACACATAAAAATAACACATCACACTCAGAGCCCCTAACTAGGAAGAACCTGTATCTAGGGTGCCCGAAACACACACAGAGACGAACATCACACCCAGACCGGAAACAAATATCGATATTTATCATATCAATATTCGCCCCGTCCGGGAATCGAACCCGGGTGCACTCGCTTACTCAGTCCACATCACTGCCAACTGAGCCACGGAGCAGTCTTAGAAAGAGTACTACGTGCAGTATGGACAGGACACTCTCGGCCCGCCCGCGCGAGGTTACCTCTCTGTCTGTTAGCGCTCAGTACATTATTCTTCTACTAGTTTATGTTAGCCTAGTACTTTTTTCTCTCAGTTACCGCTCAGTACAAATAGCCAGTCGCTCGCAGGATCCCGTACACATTTGTGCCGTGGAACACCTACGTTATTTGAGTACTTAAGCTAGTGGCTTCATAAACAAATAAAGCTTTAGTATGGAAAAAGACTGTGGCAACTTTGGGTCCTTGTTGAAAAATGAAAAATACCTACTTGCATCTTGCTTGAGATGATAGTTTTTTAGTTTTTACTTCATCTGCATATTTGTCTGGCTAACAGATAATGTGCTATTTAATTTTAACTAGTACAAAGTGCAAAACAGACAGACACCTCAAAAGGCCCCACATCCTTGACATGTCTCCTAATTAATTATAAAAGGAAACTGCAAGGAATATACTTTGAAAAGAGTGTCTACTTATTGGAGGGTCATTATAACCGCCATTGACTATTAAAGACCTTCTCCTATTAAAAATTATATGGAATTTTAATTATTTTATATTATTAATTTCTTCTTTTCAATATAATTTTGGCCCAGAATTTTTATGTTATCTTAGAAATAATTACCTGGCCGTGTCCTAATGGTGACCTGAGTGTAAAGTTGTGCGTGTAGACCTCCAGATGTAGTTGGGACATTTTGGCGACCAGCCACGGCACTGGCATCTCATCTGTGTCTGAATATTTGTCCTGAAACATTGTTTTGGCAATACATTTTCAATCTGTCTTTACATTTTAATCCCCTAATAGGTCGCCCTCACATTTACTTTAACATATTCTACATGAGAAAGTATAATTAAATTTCAGCTGTAAAAGCTGTGGTTAAAGTAAGAATAGCACATCACACTCAGAGGCCCTAACTAGGAGGAACCGGTATCTAGGGTACCCAAAACTTAGACAGAGACGAACATAACACCCAGATGGGAAACAAACATTGATATTCGTCATATTATCGAATTTCACCCCGCCCATGTATCGAACCCAGGTGTACACACTTACTCAATCCACATCACTGCCAACCGAGCCACAGAGCAGTCAGAATACCTATACCTATACTTCAATTTGAATGCTGTATCATTGCAAAAATCTTTTTATTGAGCCTTAATGGTACATAACAGACATTCCATTAAAAAGGAAAGGGGGAATGTGATGGCTTACCCTATCATACATCAGCAATATAGAAAAATAAAGGAAACCTAAAACATACCTCAAGTTCATGCAAAAATTCGTTATAGAACATCTTCGAACTCTGTTCAGCATTGAATTCATTGGTCACCAGGCCAGGGAGGAGCGCGTTTTCAGAGAAATACGTCTCATTGTTAAACTCCTTGTTGGCCAGCATCACGAACCAGACTATGGACGCCACATAACAGAGGAAACATAGAGGATAGTAAAGCTTCATGATGACGGAAACCCATTTTGCTGAACCGTAGTTTGGGTCTGATAATAAACCCATTTTTGTATCACTTTAGCTGTCTTGTTTGTGTTTTTTAAATATGATTTAGGTTTAGGAAGACGCTGTCAGAGTTGTAATATTGGTTTTCATGATAGGAACCAGAGAATTAATTGTATTTTCGAGGATATCGCAAAATAAAAACAATAAACAGCCGACCGAACCCGAAACATCAAAATACTGACTGACATACTAATACTGACGTGACCGACAAATGACTGAAGCCGACTGTCAGTCACTCAATTAGTTTGTTCTTCGCCGATTCTGGGCAGGCGAAAGAACATGGTGCATACAGCCAATCTTTTGGAGGAATAGATCGAAAAAATTATCTGGAAGCGGCTTCCTTTAATATTAGCGTTTCCCCACGTCACTGTTTAATATGGACACAGTTATTTTAATTATTGTGTTGCTTAGCACTTGTGTAAGTACCTACATTATTATTTCTGGTAGATCGCTTTAGGCGAAAAGGTTGACCATTAATACATCGGAAATATGATTTTTTTGGCTGTTTTGACTTACTTAGTTTAATTATCTTTTTAATTTAGTATGGAAATAAATCAGACACAACAATAAATTAAAGAAAAAAAAAACTTTATTAAAAAAACACTTAATTCAGTCCACTCCTCTTACTCTTACTGCTAAACATAAGCTGTATTTCAGCCGTATTCTTTCCTTTAGTTTCGGGAAGGTAAACTATACTAAACAAGGCAGTACTAAAACAGACAACGGCAAAAATGTAGAACAAGGGACCTAGCCCGAGCGAATCAACTAAGGGGTTGAATATGAAAAGCATTATGAAATTGCAGACCCACGCCCACTCGATGACTGTTGAGCTTATTAGGCTGCGGACCTGAAAAAAATAATGAGTTTAAGTTTAAAAACCTTTAAAAATCAAGCTTTTATTTCTCTTTAGTTAGTTTTCGAGTTATTTTCAGCTTGGCCATTCATTTGATACCCATATTGTACAGTGGTGGTCACGGTCGGCGTAACACTTCCGGTTTTTCTTTATTGCAAAATAGCTCTTTTTCTTTGGTAATACAGTCTAGGGCTGACGAAACCATAGACAAATCTGTTACCGTCTACAAATCTGTCTGTAACAGATTTGTCTATGGTCTCGTGCGCAATGGAATAGACTGTAAATACCAAAGAACAAGATATAATTTGCAATACAGAAATACCCGAAGTGTTACATAGGTAGGTACGCCGACCTAGGCCGCTACTGTTACACTAAAACAACGCGTCCGCCCGCCATCTTGATTTTTTCGCCATGTTGGTTTTTTAATGACGTCATATTAGCTTACTAGAGGCTGCCCCGCGGTTTTTCCCGCGCAGATTTCTCATAAACACAAAAATCCCGTTATTTCCCGTTCCCGTGGGAATTCCAGGAAATCCCTTCTTAGTGCTCACCTACACTCCCCAAGGAACCCACGTGCCAATTTTCAGCTTTCTACGCCCAGTAGTTTCGGCTCTGCGTTGTCTGTCTGTCAGTCAGTCAGTCAGTCAGTCAGTCAGTCAGTCAGTCAGTCAGTCAGTCAGTCAGTCAGTCAGTCAGTCAGTCAGTCAGTAACGGAAGAGTTTTATATATATATTGATTATGTATTGTTAGGACCTCCCTGAACTTGTAAATTTCAGCTCAATCGGTTAAAGATAATAATATCTGCTTTAAAATTGAGCTGCAAGAACAAAAATTCATACAGTGGCGGTCTAGGAGGGCGTAACAGATTTGTCTATAATCTCGTGCGTCCTAGACTGTATTACCAAAGAACAAGGGCTATTTTGAAATACAGAAAAACTGGAAGTATTACGCCGGCTAGACCGCCACTTCACATACAAAGTAAGATAAATTAAAGCTTGGCTAAATGGCTATGTGTGTGCCTTTCCAGCCCTCACCTCAGGCAAAAAAACCTCAGCAACTAAAACGTAAGGCACGGTTCCTGGCCCCAGCATGGTGATGACACAGAAGACATTGATTCCGATGGCAGTGAGAGCGTGAGGACCCCAGAGGAACTGGATTTGGGTACCCAGAAGTATGCAGCAGAGACCGGAGCCGAATGAGCCGTACACCATTAGGGACTGGAAATTATTTATATAACCAGAATTAAAATTAAAAAAAAACTTCCGCCCCAGTTAGAACCCTTATCAACTAAACTAGCAATCAATCAATGTTTTAATTTAAGAATATTGTAATATTTTAAGTTCATTGATTGTAAGAGTCTATCTATCTATCTATCTAGAACTAGAGCTGATCATCTTCAAAAGATCATGTTTACCTTACTATTTACTTTTAATATCAATAAAGTAACACGGTGCAAAATTTAAAATCGATAGCATACATTATGGAAGGTAAGTAGTAAGAACTCCTCATCCACTATTTAAGAGCTGATCATCTTCAAACGGCTAATCAGGTCATGGTTACCTTACTAATACTTTTAATATATTTTTTTATCATTGTCAGTACTTACTTATTATCACCAATGGGCGCAACGCGGCTACGCCAGCCTATTTTCTCTTGTAACATCAAATAGGTAGATACCTTAATTTTCCTGTAGGAATTCGGGCATAAAAAGTAGCATAAATCCTTTCTCGGGGCTCTAGACTATCTATTAACCAAATTTCATTCAGATCGGTTCTGTAGTTTTCTCAGGAAAGCGAGACAGACAGAGACTTTCATTAGTATTAGTATAGTATCGAAGTATGGATTAGTTTTTAATACACAGCAGAAAAACTGATCTTCGATCAGTACCTATACCTATTTAATTTTTTTTAGTATATTTAATATTTTTTCGAAGATTTTTGCGTTAGTATCGGTGTAAATGGTCTATTAAATTTTCCACTGTCGACAAAAAAGTCCTTACCTTTCTACCAAGCACTTCAGATAAGTAAGCCGAGCACATAGCAGCAACTATAGTACAGACTGCAAAAATAACGCTGCTAACTGTAGAACTCATGGTAGGCACAGCTTCCTTGAAGAGAGGCTCCGCGTATACCTGGTAGGGATGGTAAGGTGGTGTTAGTATCGATAAATTTATAGGCGACCATTTGTCGTAAGGCAAGGCAAACATTTCTTTGCCTGAGCCAATTGGTGGGCACCCAGAACTACCTCGCCTCTCGCAGTATAGATTACTTTACAAATAAGGTATCAATACAAATTAGATTAGTTTAATTGACAATCAATAAGCAATATCTTGTATCCTATATTGAATAAATCATTTTTGACTTTTGACTAGGTGATGAATATTCAATAATATCGATAAAGATAGAACGATATTTTCTTGGATACCTGTAACACCGGTTTTTCGATATGTCAATGCTACTCTTTTCCATCTAGGGGTGCGAAGATTTCCTTACTCTAGAAAAATATCGTATACAACCTTGTGAGTATTTATTTACCAAAATAATATCGAATTTATCATATTTGCAAAGCCAAGTTATCGATATTTTGACTTCAATAATATTGGCTTTTCGATATTGCATCAGTTACCTGGACGACCACCAGGCCTTGGAAGATGGAGGCCGTGACCAGGGTTATTGTGATGATAAAGGCACGACGGGTTGATGCAGATTTTTCTGGACAGAGTAAAAAAATATACCAATTAAAATATTGCCTAATGATTAAACCTCATCGCGTCGTGCGCACATAAACTGTGCATAATTTAAATGCGTTTGAGGGTTGTCAATCGTTCCACGGGTACAGTGGCGGACACGATCGGCGTAACACTTCCGGTTTTTCTGTATTGCAAAATAGCTCTTGTTCTCTGGTAATAAAGTCTAGGGCTGACGAAACCATAGACAAATCTGTTACGGCCTCCTAGTCCGTGACTGTACAATAACATTGGTTAAAAATTATACTTATCATAGCATATAGCTCGAAGAACATTTAAGGATAATGATCTTAGAAATATTCTTTTATGAAACTAAAGTGGACACTTTAGGCAACAAACGGTTTTTTTTTAGATTTTGAACCTTTTTTTTTTGGCGGGGAAACTCCTAACGAGTACCCTGCGACCCCGGGGGGAGTCGCAGGGTTATGTAGGATTCGCACCCACTACAACCCAGCCGGGGTCCATCTCGGCTATTGGCAAGGGGGTCACGGACAGCTAGGTTGACAACCAGCCCCCGCAGCACGACGGACCATTTGTCGAATCTAACTGTCACTTTTAATCGCTTTTGACATTTCAATGCGGGAAAATGTATGGAGATGATCGATAAAAGTGACAGATAGATACGACTAATTCGACAAATTGTCCGTCATGTTACCGCCGCAGGGCCTTAATAATCAAGATTTTCTAGGGATTCAAAGGCGCATACCTATTTTTAATTTCGACCATGGTTAAAGAAGGATATTATTTAATTATCGGAAGTAACGCTAGTTTCGCACCGTGTAAGCACTTAAACGATCCTCATCCAGGATTCTCTCGTAACATTTACCAGGTCATTGACCAGTGACCATCGTGGTGGGTCTGCCCACTCACGTCTTCCAGTGCGCGGTTCCCATTCGAGAACTTTTCGGCCCCAGCGACCATCTGTACTTCGAGCTATGTGCCCTGCCCATTGCCACTTAAGTTTCGCAATTCTTTGGGCTATGTCGGTGACTTTAGTTCTTTTGTGAATCTCTTACGAACTAAGTACCTGTGGCGGACACGGTCGGCGTAACACTTCCGGTTTTTCTGTATTGCAAAATAGCTCTTGTTCTTTGGTAATACAGTATAGGGCTGACGAAACCATAGTCAAATAAATCTGTTACGGCCTCCTAGTCCGCCACTGTACATGTATACTTACTGAAAAACTGCATTTTAGTCAATTTTTCCTTTTCCGTTGGTTTAACTTTTTCAAGCATTTCTGTAGTAGCATCGGAGGATAGGTCATCGGCTGAAATCAAAAATTTTTATTATTATAAAAGCTAAAGAAACTTTTGTCTGTTTGCATGTTACGCTTGCACAGCTAATCTGCTTAACCGATTGTGATTGTAATCAATATACATAGTATAAAACAAAGTCCCTTCCCGCGTCTGTCCCTATGTATGTTTATATCTTTAAAACTATGCAACGGATTTTGATGCGGTTTTTTCTTAAGGATAGAGTGATTCAAGAGGAAGGTTTATAAGTATAAAACATACCCAATATAGTAATAGGTAAGGCGGTACGAAGTTTGCCGGGTCGACTAGTGAACTTATAATACCAAAAATCCCACGGGAACGGAAAATTTAGATTTTGCAGTTTGACGAGAAATTGCGATAGCGAATCCGTAGGGCGTACTAAGTTATTTGTAACGAGCTATCACGGCGAACTTCGTACAGTCTTGCGTTCTAAATATTCTATACGAGCAGTCCCGGCTTACTTCGTTACGCCATAGAATATAAGATACTACTCAAAGACTTGGCTTTATAGACTATGTTCTTTTGACTGCCCCGAATGGGCGAATCAAAAATAAACAACAACTACAAACCACCTGTCAAAATATGTAAACAACGGAAAAAATATTGCAGCTTGGGTTACAATATTTGAGTTTAAGTAAGGTTCTCAAATTTTTTTGAAAATCTAATTTATGTCACTCGGGGATAGTGTAGCTTCCTACCAGTGAAAGAATTTTTCAAATCGGTTCAGTATTTCCGGAGCCTATTCGTTACAAACAAACAAACAAACAAACAAATCTTTCCTCTTTATAATATTGGTATAGATGGTATAGATTGTATAGCCCACAGAACAAGGAGAGAGAGCAATGAGCATCTTCCTTGTTCTGTGGTATAGCCTATGTCGCCCGGGGATAGTGTAGCTTACCAACAGAGAAATAATTTTTGTAATCGGTTCAGTACCTACTTTCGGAGCCCATTGAATGCAAACTATATGCAAACAAAAAATCTAATCTTTCTAGTAAAGTAAAAAAAGTAAAAAATGATTTATTCAATACAGGATACAAGATATCGCTTATTGAAAGTCAATTAGACTAATCTAATTAATATTGATACCTTATTTTTTAAAGTATCCTATACTGATAGAGGCGAGGTAGTTCAGGGTGCCCACTAATTGGCTCAGGCAAACAAATGTTTGCCTTGCCTTACGACAATGGTCGCCTGGAGACGCCCCCAAACGAGCCCTCCTCTGTCAAATGATTCTACTCCCTTTCGCAATGATTTTACAGCGTAGAGAAGAAAGGGGTAACAAACTCTACTTTACAATTTATCTCTCTTTTTTTTGTTCCTATGTGACATTACAATTTAATTTACAATTTATTTTCCTCTTTATAATAATGGTATATAATATATTGAAAATGCACTATTTAATTTCCTCTTTATAATAATGGTACATAATATAGAAAATGCATCTTGTGTAGAAGGGCTGATCGATTTTTTTGTAATGAAGATTAAGATAGAACACTAAGATAAATACTAATCTTATAATCTTTAATTACGTCTAATGAAATGCGCACATTGCATCAAGACGAAGATGTGATGTTATCAGTTTGCTAAAGTTTATCTCCTAAATTGCTTTACCACATATAAAACAGTATAAAGTTTATTTTTAAATTGGGAAAAACCAACTCTTACTGTTTGTTTGAAAAGACACGTTACATAAACATAAAGTTCACAATCTACGTATTTTCATATGTTGGCTACTTTTACTTATTAAATGAATAACTTATAATTATTATTGTAACATAAATAAGAATATCGCAACAGCCCCCGCAGCATGACGGACTATTTGTCGAATCTAACTGTCACTTTTAATCGCTTTTGACATTTAAATGCGGGAAAATGTATGGAGACGATCGACAAAAGTGACAGATAGATGCGACAAAGTCGACAAAATTTTCGTCATGTTACCACTGCTGCCCCCGCAGCATGCACTCACTCATTTGAACACGCGATGAAATGTTTAAAATTATCTCGAGGGTCTTGTTTTCCCGCATGTGCGAACATGCAGCAGTGCGTAGACAAATTTAATCGTTGTCTAAATCTTCCTCACCATCGAGATAGATGGGGCTGCTAGACGAAAAAAATAAGACCAATCTTTTATTTTTGATGTGGTCACACAGGGTCGGGGAAAGATATTGATTCAAATAACAAGCAGCACAGCACTATTCATTCGTTCATTGCGTTTAGTTTACATTTTTTTTAATTTTGAAAAGAAATGTTTTAAATGGAACGCACTAGATTATGTGAAGAATAAACAAAACGTTTTTCAAATGATCGAGAGAGAGAGAGCATCTTCCTTGTTCTGTGGTTGTAATTGTTTTCTTTTTGTTTGTAAAAACTTTTAAAACTTTTGAACAAAGTATTCTAAGTATTTTATCCAAGTAATTACGCCGATTTACGCCATAAAAAGAGAAAAACGCAGAAAGAAAGTGTGAAATGGAGTCAAAAAAGTAAGTTATTTAGTAGCGGTAGTAAGTTATTTAGTTTGTTGTGCGAGCAACAGTTGTTTGTGTTCAATGTGTTGTGTGGTCATCTAGCTTCGGTCATAATTTGCGGACAGTGGATAGTTTTGGTGGCGGGAGTAGAAATCGTTTTATGGACAATACCTACCTAGATAGACTAAAAACCTATACAGAACCTAAAACGACTAAGCGAACTAGGTACCGCCTAACACGTAACTTTTTAGTGCAGGTATTATACTTATAAACCTTTCTCATGAGTCGCTCTATCTTTTAAAAAAAACGGCATCAAAATCCGTTGCGTAGTTTCAAAGATTTAAGAGCCAGTTTACAGCGATGCTAGCGCCATTCGCGTAAAAAATTATATCTTCTAAAGTAAGACAAATAAGTATAAAAAAATGTGGCACTGTATGACACTAGATAATGTAGCCTAGCACCTTATTATAGCTTTTAGGTGGCCACATTTAGCAACACTTTCTAGATATCTTTGGTCTTTAACCTAAAAGCTATACAACAGTACCCTAAAAATACTAGGCTATATTATCTAGTGTCATACTGTGCCACATTTTTGATATTTACCTTAGTTTAGAAGATATTTTTTTTTACGCGAATGGCGCTAGTATCGCTGTAAACTGGCTCATAAGCATACATAGGGACAGACGCGGAAAGCGACTTTATTTAATAATGTATTGATGTTATTATGGAAGAAATCGCTCTAAGCGATAAGGCCGCCCATTGCAATCAATGTATTAATTTAAGAACATTAATTGTTAGTCACCTAATGATAAGTTTATTGATTGCAATAGAGTGTCTATACTATACTATAAGTATATAATATATACCCCTGCCATTTGGTTTTTATTTTATTTTCCAGTAAATAACCAAACTTAATTATGCTATTGACGAAAGATAACATAACCTAGAACTAAACTTGTCTTCCTGTCTTATTTTGTCTGCACCCCTTCCATTAGTAGACAAGATATGTCGGATTCATGTGTCATTCGTAGAGAAAAACCGTATCTCATGTTCGCACTTTTGGCAAGATCATAGACAATTGATTAAACTGACAGTTCAACATCGCAAGAGTTATATCCCGTGCTGCTCATGCTCGATCCGTAGACATAATGGTTCGCTCTCGATTAGTGACGTCATTTTCCCGCATTGAAATGTCAAAAGCGATTAAAAGTGACAGAAAGACACCGCAAATGGTCGGTCGTGCTGCGAGGGCTGCCCCGGCAGCATGACGGACTATTTGTCGAATTTAACTGTCACTTTTAATCGCGTTTGACATTTAAATGCGGGAAAATGTATGGTGACGATCAACAAAAGTGACAGATAGATACGACAAAGTCGACAAAATTTTCGTCATGTTACCACTGCAGTACCTGTATTACCGTACCGTAGACAGTCTCCCTCTTATTGATAAAAAGTTAAAGAGCATTTTAGTTATTTGACGTATGTCAATTTAGACTCGATGTCACGTATTTACCATACAACAAACCAGAGAAGTAGACCTCCAGTAACGCTACTTAAAATGTACTGTATCTTTATGAATAACACGGTCTGTGTATATGTCGTAGTAAGATTTGATAATTAGGTTTTTTGCAAAAAAAACTAGGGATTTTGCGAAAACCCGGATAATTTGATATAAGCATTACTTTTTTTCAATCATCCTGACATAAAGCAGTTTTTTTTGCAAAAAACGTAGTATACTTAATTGAAAACTTTGAAACTTTCCTTGACTCTGATTGGCTAAATTATTGCTTGCTGGTTAATAAGAGTTTTCTTATTCTGATTGGTACGTTAAAACATCCTTTGACGCTACAGAGAACCAATCAGAATAAGAGTTTACCAGCAAACAATAATCTAGCCAATCAGAGTTAAGGCAGGTTTCAGATTTTTTAATTATACTACGTTTTTTGCAAAAAAACTGCTTTAAGTCAGGATAATTGAAAAAAAGTAATGCTTAAATCAAATTATCCGGGTTTTTGCAAAATCCCTAGTTTTTTTTTTGCAAAAAACCTAATTATCAAATCTTACTACGACATATATACGTCCGAAAAACCATAACACTGTACGCGTCAAACAGACGACGCCGCTACCGCGACGCCGCCGCACCGCCCGCCGCGCCGCCCGCCGCGCCGCAAAACTGCCGCCGCGTAATAATTGCAAATTCTATCGTTCCACTGTACTGTCTATATCATCATCATCATCATCATCATCAATATTATAAAGAGGAAAGATTTGTTTGTTTGTTTTTTTGTTTGTTTGTTTGTTTGTAACGAATAGGCTCCGGAAATACTGAACCGATTTGAAAAATTCTTTCACTGGTAGGAAGCTACATTAACCCCGAGTGTCATAGGCTATATTCGATTTTCAAAAAAAAATTGGGATCCTTACCTAAACTCAAATAATGTAACCCGAGGTGCAATATTTTTTCCGTTGTTTACATATTTTGACAGGTGGTTTGTTGTTGTTGTTGTTGGTTTTTAATTCGACCATTCTGGGCAGTCAAAAGAACATAGTCTATAAAGCCAAGTCTTTTGTAGTATCTTATATTCTATGGCGTAACGAAGTAAGCCGGGAAAGCTCGTTAGTAATAGGTACATTGCTAGTTCTGAACATCGCACGTGACGGTAGTACGGCGTTGATGCGGCGGGCGGCGGCGACGCGGTGGCGGCATGTGTTAAGTTTGTTACCCCTTTCTTCTCTACGCTGTAAAATCATTGCGAAAGGGAGTAGAATCATTTGACAAAGGAGGGCTTGTTTGGGGCCTCTCCAGGTTACCATTGTCGTAAGGCAAGGCAAAGCAGGCATTTGTTTGCCTGAGCAATTGGTGGGCACCCTGAACTACCTCGCCTCTAGCAGTACTTTACCAAATAAAATAATATTAATTAGATTATTCTAATTGACTTTCAATAAGCGTTATCTTGTATCCTGTATTGAATAAATCATTTTTTACTTTTTTACTTACTTTAAGATAAACGCAATAAGCAGGACGCAATAACTTTTACTTTTTTTTTTACTTTTACTTGAGCGCTACGGATACAGAAGTCCGCCAAGCCATGCGAGCCAGAATGCACCCTCCTGCGGCATGGTGGGTGCCGATCAGACCCACCACCCAGCCTATACGTAGTTGGGTTAAAATGATAATTAAGGGTACCTTCATCCATTTCAGGGTTGAGGCTTCTCCGAATAATGTTCAGCTCTTCCTGGACTATCTTGGAGCTCGGCTTTTCTCCTCTGTAGAAAGCCATGGATTGGGCAGCTTCCTTTAGGAAAATTGTTTTTTTAATTCGATTTCTTTGTTAAACACTTCACTGAGTTAACTTGAACAAATAGGTCGACTAGGTACTTATGGTGTTCGAAATTATTGTTATCTGTCCCACTGCTGGGCAAAGGCCTCCCTCCCCTTCTTCCACTCATCAAGTTCTTGCGCGGTCTGCCACTTTCGGTGTTAGAGATAAGAATAAAAAAATTTAGAGAAAATAAAGGTGACTACTATAAATGGCTGAATGTAAAGTATTCCAGAGGTAGAGAAAGATAACTTTGCAAAGTTTTGTAATAGAATAGCCCAGGATATCTTACAAGAAAGACGATAGACGGTAGAATCATTTGACAGAGGAGGGCTCGTTTGGGGGCGTCTCCAGGCGACTATTGTCGTAAGGCAAGGCAAACATTTGTTTGCCTGAGCCGCTTGGTGGGCACCCTGAACTACCTCGCCTCTATCAGGATAGGATACTTTACGAAATAAGGTATCAATATTTAATTAGATTAGTCTAATTGACTTTCAAAGCAATATCTTGTATCCTGTATTGAATAAATCATTTTTTACTTACTTTAAATTACAAGTAAACGCAATAAGTATGACGCTCGCGGCTTAGTATTAATAAGCCTCTTCTTGTTCCTATTTTTATGTGATTTTGTCCACATGGTAAATAGGTGATAACCAAGTTAAATTTATGAAAAGTAGGTGAATTACTTAGATTTTAACTCGATATCTATACCAATATTATAAAGAGGAAAGATTTGTTTGTTTGTTTGTAACGAATAGGCTCCGGAAATACTGAACCGATTTGAAAAATTCTTTCACTGGTAGGAAGCTACACTATCCCCGAGTGACATAAGCTATATTAGATTTTCAAAAAAAATAGGGATCCTTACTTAAACTCAAATAATGTAGCCCAAGGAGAAATATTTTTTCCGTTGTCTACATATTTTGACAGGTGGTTTGTTGTTGTTGTTGGTTTTTTTAACCGACGAAAAAACAAAAAGGAGGAGGTTCTCAATTCGTCGCGTATATATATATATATATATTTTTTTTATTTATGGTCACGCATAACTTTTTACTGTGTGGACCGATTTTGATAATTCTTTTTTTAATCGACAGGGTATACCTTGAAGTTGGTCCCATAAAAATTTGGAAATAAAATTCCAACCCTAAGGGTGGAAAAATAGGGGTGACTTTATTGTTCACTCACAGATTATATTGCCGTGTTGTGATTTACATGAAAACTGCTAGGTATAATTATGAGTCTTTTTTATATGAACTTTAATAATCATAATCTCAGCCGATAGACGTCCACTGCTGGACATAGGCCTCCCTCACAACAAACATTTTCTATTAGGCCTTAATTTACTCACTTCTTAAAGTAATTTTGGATTACCAAGAAATTTTGAGTCGGTGCCACAGATCACTAAATTACCTGAAATTTAAGGAAATAACAGAAAAACGTGTGTCGCTGCGCATCGCGCTTTACGTAGATAATGAATTTGCTTGTGTGGTGTGGCACCGACTTAAAATTTCTTGGTAATCCAAAATTACTTTAAGAAGTGAGTAAATTAAGGCCTAATAGAAAATGTTTCCCTATTATTTAATGCTTTTCAGTTTTTTCGGCGGTTTAATTTTTTAACAAAAAGTTTTTATTATTCGCCCATTCTGGGCAGTCAAAAGAACATAGTCTATAGAGACAAGTCTTTAGTAGTATCTTATATTCTATGGCGTAACGAAGTAAGCCGGGAAAGCTCGTCCTTTATTATTACCTCTTCAAGTCCTTTCATCATCAAATAAGTCGGTGACTCCTTAGTAAAGTTTAGGAGCAAAACACCCAGTACAGCCATACTGATGCACACGTAGAGCATTGTCATGTAAGATAGGTAGCCTCCGATGAGGTAGGATTCCAACATTCCTGGGGGTAAAGTTATGATTACATTTATTGCATGTTTAATTTCAGCCACGAATGGAAATGCCGTCGCGATGCAAGTTAAATCATCTGTCAAAGATGTAAAGGCCTATTATTATTATGTTTAATTTACCTGATAATATAAAGTATATAATATTAGTAAGCCTATGTGCTGTGCTGGTTTTTTTTTCAATATTCAATAGAAATAAATATTTTTTTTACATAGGTATTCAACCAATATTTTTATAATTGTTCGGCGGTACGAAGTTCTCAATGTCAGCTAGAGAGTTAATAAAACTACAAAGTAGTACACCACGCGTTCACGAAACCAACGTGCGTATATGGAAAAGGTTATAACTGTAGAAGAAGGTGGTAACTCTCGCTATGGCGCGAAATTCAAATTTTTCGTGTTTTTTATTTATTCTGGCGAAAGTACACATTTTTAATAAAGTTAAAATGAATTCGCGTATGTAAAAAACCATCTCCCACATTGCAATATAACGTTTTTGGAAGACATACCTACAGATTTTGTGTCTAAGGGGTAAAAGGCCAAATAACAAGTTCCTTGAATATACACAAAATCGGTAACTCTGTCTTTCAAAAACGATATATCACAATGTGGGAAATAGGTTTTTACGTACGCGAATTTATTTAAACTTTATTAAAAATGAATACTTTCCCCAAAATAATTAAAAAACGTGAAAAAATTTAAATTTCGCGCCATACCGTGAGTTACTAAGTACTTGAGGATGGCGTAGAAAGTGGAAATAAATTTTATTGTGGCTGATTATACCCCGATGGTAGACAGGCCACATGTTATGTAATGTAGTAGAACCACCACCTTAAAATGGCATTAATCTCTAAATAAAATGTTTATAATGTTCTGTGGCATTTGAATAGAAAAGAATAGGTAGTTTACCTTCATTTGCTACAAAAGATGGTTAAAAATTTACTATCAGCACATTACCTAAAGAGTAGAACACCATGGTTGCGGCTGCCATGGTACCGCGTATGTCATTCTGGCAGAATTCTCCAATAAATACTGGAGCTGTCAGGAAGGCTCCTCCTCCTAACCCTGAGATGAAGACGGCTGTGAGGACCAGTTCCACCTTGGAACCAACCAGGATAAGGGTCCATGCTATCTGGAAGAACGCAGGAATTTTGTTGAAAAATGTATGCTTGTTCCACTTTCACGCAAACACTACTTTATGGGCCGCCCCGTAGTGTATATTAGGGATGATCGATATTGAGAAAACACCGATGTTCGATGATAAATGAACCCAAAAGATGTTTTTTCACAGACATTGATAAGGGTAAGCAAATGATATTTTTTCTCCAATAATCTCTGCATTCGTTCATTTATAAAAATTACAGATTTTTATGAGGGTTGTTGATCGTTACTTTGAGAAATCGATTTCTTCCAGGGGCCCGAAATAGTGTTTGTAAAATCGATGATACGATGCAACATAGATGTTTCGATGTTTGATATAAACGCAACATCGATGTTAAAAGATCGATGTTTTGTCTCCTAAAATTGATGATCATCGAAGACGGATTTTGATGCGTCTTTTTTTTAAATAGATAGAGTGACTCAAGAGGAAGGTTTAAAGTACAATACATGCACAAGATAATAGGTTAAGCGGTAAGAATTTCGCCGGGTAATCTAGTAACCAATAAAACAGACTTACAACATGAGTCAAAGAAGTAACAACAGCAGTATACTTCCTTCCAATTCTGTCCATGGCAAAACCACTCAGCGGCGTACTGATCATGGCACCAACTGATGAAAGACTCCCGAATAGAGCGAGTTCGGTATCAGTCATGGGTCTTTCTAGAGTGGTGTTTGTGGAGCCGAAGAGACTTAATGTTGAAGATGGCCAGGTGAACATTATGCCCATACTCATGCAGAGGTAGCATACTGCGGAGTTATGGAAAGTTTTTATTAGTGCGTCTATAAGCCAAACGGTGAGAAACTTGCGCCACTGCGGATAAATAATTAATATCTTCTAAACCATGGCTGAAATCAAAAATATGCGCCTTTGACTCCCTAGATAATCTTGCTTAGAATTTTTAAGGCCCTGTTTTGTTTAAATACTAGGCTACATTATATAGTGGAACACTGTTTCACAATTTTGATAAAAGCCTTAGTTTAGAAGATATTAATTTTTTTCGCGGTTGGCGCTACTAAGCCGTGCTTATGCCTTGATTGCACAATACTTAGACACATAATATAATACTTCTGCTTCTCTTCTCAGCCTTAAAGTCATCACTGCTGGACATAGGCCTCTCCCGTCACCACAAGGATGGTAATTGTTAGGGATTTCGCCAAGTGAGCATGGCGATCGCAGTATGGCTCTTCAAGTACCTATTTTACCTTTTTTACAGCCCTTCATGTATTTCATTCCACTTCTTTTTCATTCATTCCCACTATTTCAACTTTTTTTTTCCAGATATTTCATCCCACAATCTACTCACCTATAAGCGAGCTTATAATTTGCATAAAAATACCCATATTTGTAACAAAAATTAAAAAAAAAACTTTTTCACTTAAATTTTCTCTTCCAAGTTATTTCTGTTGCCTGCCTCCTTTGACTCTTATTTATTAACTAACGCAATGAAATTGTAAATTTTATCAGAGACAATACAGTGTAAGTACCTAATTGTAATTATATTAGCATTAGATTAAAGTTGGAGAATCCTTTTTATGTTTGCTAAGATTAAAAGCCAAGTGACATTACATTGCAAGTCTGTTTTTTTTTTTGATAACTTGCCTTTTTTATATTAGGCCGTTGTATTATTGCTTTGGAAATACTTTTTTTTGTATTTTTTTGTTTGTGAGTACTCCTTAAATTCAGGTTTAACTTATGCTCAGGTGCAGTTAAAAGGAGAAAGGACAAACTTTTTCACCGTGTCAAAAAAGTTTGAAAACAATCAAACATTGGATGCTTACATAAATTATTATTTTTTAAAGTGACTTCCCTTCAGTAAATTGACATATACATAAACTGAGAACTTCCTCTTTTCTGAAGTCGGTTAAAATAGGTTCTAAAACCTTTTCCTGAATGTAAGCAATACTTCTGTGAAAACCGCATCAAAATCGGTTCAGCCAAACTCGAGATAATCGCGGACAAACATACATACAACATACATAAAAGTCAAGCTGATAACCTCCTTTTGAAGTCGGTTAAAAAATGAGAGTATTTTTTAATGTAATTTATATGCGTTGGTCCGGCAATGGGGCTGGTGCCTCTGCCTAACCCTTCGAGGAATAAAAGGCGTGAGATTATGTTATGTACATTTTTATATGCGCCTTAGAAATAAGCAGATGTAAATCCTTCTTACATGATAATGCATTTAGAGTATGGGAGACTATAAAAAACTACCTAGTAGAGGAACCAAAAAAAAAACTGATATGATTATATCTGGCATAGTACCGGAACAAAAAAAAAACTGATATGATTATATCTGGCATCTGGCAGAGTGTGTTCCTTTTTCCTGTGGTTGCATTTTAATTATGCAAACCTAGGTACTATCTATTTACTGTAAAAACTGTATAAACTATAAAAAAAAACAAACACACCTGAAATCAACTAATTACCTAAACCAATTTTAGTTTTAACCTGTTAAAGTCTGTTTATGGCAGTTTGAGGCCCATTAGATAACGAAGATTAGTTAATATAACGAGAGAATAGCAAATTAACAATCTTAGCGCTCAAACAGACGACGCTGCCCGCCACCGCGCCGCCGACGCACCGCAACACTGTTCACACGCGCTGCCAGCGTCACGCCGACAGCGTGATGCCGTCACTTGCGATGTTCAGAACTAGCAATGTATTACTAACAATAGACAGTGGAACGATAATATTTGCATTGATTGCGCGGCGCGTGTGAATAGAGTTGCGGTGTAGCGGCGGTGCGGCGGCGATGCGGTGGCGGCATCATCTGATGAGCGCTTGAACTTTTTTGGCACAGGGTTGAAGACTTGACAATGCGTTACATAAAGAATTTAGAGACCCGTTTATTTACCATTATTACCCTGTGTATATTTTTTCGCTTGTTTTGTTCTGGGTCTAATTTTGTACCTATTCCCCGTTTACGTAAAAAAAAATGGTTATGTCGTACCGTGCGTGCCATTTTCGATTACTGACCGACTCACGCACGTTACACCTTATAAATAAATCATAAATTTTATTGCAAACTAAGTGTGTGTTCCAGATAGTAGGTAGAAATAAACAGAACTCAAAAACTTAGTTGCCCTCATAGGGCGCCGCAAGATTTTCAAACTTAATCATATTTTATCACTGTGACTTAACGGAACCTCAACCGGAACGTAGCCAGTCTCCCGAACTATACGATGTAAGTTCATCAATAAAACGTGTGATAAAGTGATTTCACGTGATAATATAAAATTATCTTTCTTATCAATAATAGAGTAAACAAAATTATATTTTCAGAAACGTGTTTGCGGGCTTGAGTTATTATACTTTTTTTAAATCTATATATATAAAACTCTTCCGTTACTGACTGACTGACTGACTGACTGAACCGAAACTACTGGGCGTAGTGGGCTGAAATTTTGCATGTAGGTTCCTTAGGGAGTTTAGGTAAGCACTAAGAAGGGATTTCCCGAAATTCCCACGGAAACGGGAAAAAACGGGAATTTTGTGTTTATGAGAAATCTGCGCGGGAAAAACCGCGGGGCAGCCTCTAGTCCTATAATATGAGTGTTTTAAACGAGTCGATATTAAATAATTATATTATTAAATAAAAATAAAATAAATAAAAATTGTTTTATTTTCCAATTACTTAACTAAGAATTGAAAGACATGAAAGAATAAGAACCATCTAAGACCAGTAATGTAAAATTGTTTGTATTAGTAAAGAGATTGCCTACTCCCGTACTAGTAAAAGCTGTGTTATTATTTATTTATTATTAGTAGCCTGTATTGTTCCACTGCTGGGCAAAGGCCTCCTTCCCCTTTCTCCACTTCTCCCGATCCTGGGTACAATCCCACCAGGTCTTATTGTGGGCTCCCAGCTCATCGCTCCACCGCGACGTGGTCGACCTATTATTTGTTAATATTATAAAGAGGAATGATTTGATTGTTTGTTTGTTTGCATTGAATAGGCTCCGAAAGTACTGAACAGATTTTAAAATTATTTCACTGTTACTACACATTAGCTATATACGATTCCCGGGTGACATTAGAAACATAGAAAATTCTCAAAAATTAAAAAAGTTAAAAACCTTCGACATTGAAGTAACACGGTACCAAATACACACGTTAAAGTTTTAACAAACCTCTGTTTTTTCGTCGGTGGTTAAAAAATAGAGTTGATTTGTTTGTGTGATGATAATTTACATTTGAATCACCTGTTCAAACCATTATTGGACGTAACAGGTTGTTAAATTTTAAATAATATGATTTTATTTTTACTGTTTACAATAGACTCATTAATCTAGGGTTGTCGTAATTTAAATCAATTTCCATAAGAATACATAGTATAAAATAAAGTCGCTTTCGGCGTCTGTCCCTATGTATGCTTGAATCTTTAAATTATTCAACGGATTTTGAAGCGTTTTTCTTTATTAGATAGAGTGATTCAACAGGAAGGTTTTTAAGTATAATACATGCACAACATTGTAATAGGTTAGGCGGTACGAAGTTTGCCGGGTCGACTAGTATAAAATATAGTCGCTTTCCGCGTCTGTCCCTATGTATGCTTAAATTATTAATACTACGAAACATATTTTGATGCGGTTTTTTTAAATATATAGAGTGATTCAAGACGAAGGTTTATAAGTATAAAACATGCACAAAATAGCAATAGTTTAGGCGGTACGAAGTTCGCCGGCTGGACTAGTTAATATTATAATAATAAAAATTAAAATATTGCTGCCGTATTTTTTTTATGGCATTTTAAAAAATGAATTCTAACAAAAAGTGTTATTTTTGACAAAGAAATTCATAAATCAGTGTAGGGGTGATCATATTTTTAATAATTTATGTTATGTTTCTTTCCGATTGGCGATTCAAGAACCAGTGTACAATAGGTCTCATACATTTAATAATTTAAATGTGCATAGTTATTAAGACACAGAATATTTATTGTGCATAATTTTTTTAAGGGTCCAAATAAAAAATTCCTCCTATTTTATTACGATTTCCTATTTTCGACAACCCTATTTTAGAAGGTCGTAAGAGTCATGACGTTGATAAGAGATTTAACTAAATCACCTGAAAGTTACTTGTGTTACTGAAGATTTATTTTAAAACTAAAATAAAAAAATATTTTTTAAATATTAAGGAGCTTTACCTTTATCTAAATAAATGAAATATTTACGACAATGCTACGTTATTGGAAGTGGTACGTGAATTTCAAATAATCAATTTATTAAAAAACCTAGATTCTGTGAAAAAAAAAATGAGCTCTATTGAGTCGCTGGAGCAGAAAAGTTACCTAATGGCTACCGCGCACCGGACTACGCAGATCAGGCAGAACCTTAGAGGATGGTATAAAGGTCGAGAGCCCTACACAGTAGCTTACACATTATCAAACTGCCCCGAGATGGTCGTTGCCACAGCTTGTAGCACTGTGCCGCCGCAGCTCCAGAGGCGAGCCGGGGAGGGAACAACAAACGTAAAATGTCCTCCCCGAGCACGAAGCTGATAGCAGCTGCTGAGCGTGAGAAGAACTTCGGACGCCAATAATGTATGGTTCCCGGGATACTTCCCAAAAGCGCCAAGACGGCCTCCGGGGGGTTTCCGTGGTTGAGAGGCCCACATACCCCCGACGCTCCCCCGAGCATCGGGAAATCCGATAGGCATTTCTCCCCGATACACAAAAAAGGAAACAACAAACGTTCCCCGAGAGAAGCCTGATATATACCTACAGCTTGGCGTGGAAAAACACCAAATGCTGATGATAAATGGGTCTTGTCCCAAACCACTAAGATGGCCAAGTGGTTGCAAGCCCCACACATCTCAGTCACCCCCTAAAGCGATCGGAAGTGCATCAGCATTTCTACTGAAAACAAAAAAAACCATGTGATCGCTGCATATAATACTAACCACCCTATCTCTTCCCCTGGAGGTCGTAGAAGGCGACTAAGATATCATCGGAAGAACAGGCAGCAGTCTCTTTCGATGAGATAATTGAAGAGACATACTGCAATTGCCTACATATAATAATAATAACACATCACACTCAGAGCCCCTAACTAGGAAGAACCTGTATCTAGGGTGCCCGAAACATTACAAGACGAACATTACACCCGTACCGGAAACAAATATCGATATTCATCTTAACAATGTTCACCCCGCTGGGAATCGAACCCAGGTGCACCCGCGTCTCAGTCCACATCACTGCCAACTGAGCTACGGAGCAGTCTACAAGCGTCCTATAAAGTAAAGTAATCTATGAAGTAGCCTACAAAGCGTGGAGATTAAGGTTTATGGCAAACCCCAAAATGTTTCGTGACTTTGTTCGTGTTTTGTGTTTGTGACGATCCGTGGAAGGTCTATGTTCAAGAGTGGTCGTCTTCCGGCTAAAATGTATGATGATGCTGATGAAAGTTGTTTTACAGTTGGAGGTCTATTCTTCCTAAATGGCTGCCTTCTCGGATGGAATGCTCCGTCCATTCCTAAACTGGTGGACTTCAATCAAACTACTTTAGACCACGCGCTGTCTCCAAGGGAAGTTTCCATCGTCAGCACGTTGTGTTTGATCGTTACACCCACCTGTAAGTAAAACCTATATCAATTCAGTGTCACGCTGACCACACGCGGACCGTCCGTGTGACTGAGTGACACTAAAACCAGCCTTTAGTAACACACATCACACTCAGAGCCCCTAACTAGGAAGAACCTGTATCTAGGGAGCCCGAAACACACTGAGACGAACATCACACCCAGACCGGAAACAAACATCGATATTCATCATATCAATATTCGCCCCGCCCGGGAATCGAACCTGGGTGCACACGCTTACTCAGTCCACATCACTGCCAACTGAGCCACGGAGCAGTCAAGTTTAGTGTTCTTAGAACCTGCTCCCAATAAAAACAAAAACGCATCAATCACAGGTACAACCTGTACCAGCTATCATCATCATCATTTCAGCCGTAGGACGTCCACTGCTGGACATAGGCCTCCCTCAAGGTTCTCCATCTGTACCGATCGCAGGTGGCCTGCATCCAGCGTGGACCCGCAGCCTTGCGCAGATCATCCGTCCATCTGGTCGGTGGACGTCCTACGCTGCGCTTGCCGATCCGTGGTCTCCACTCGAGAACTGTAAACTGTACCAGCTATGGAGCAAAGACATACAAAGGAAACGAACCTCGATTTCTTTATTAAATACGTTTGGTATTCTCTTCATGAACATAGTCCAAAGAATTGCAAAAAGTGTGAAGCGAAGTGAGAAGATCGCTGGGGCCGAAAGAGATCTCCAGTGACGACCGCGCACTGGAAAGAGCAGAGAAGGCAGACCCTCCTCTAGTTGGTCAAACGACCTGGCGAAGATTATTGGAGTGCACTGGATGAGGGTTGAACAAGACAGGTCATTGTGACGATGGGTGGAGGAGGCTTTTGTCCAGCAGTAAAAAGTCTATCAGCTGAGATAATGCTGATGAAAATTATGATTGTGTCTCCACAGTGCTCTCATCTGGTGTGCTAACCAACAAAATGGGAAGTAGAAGGATTCTGCTAGCTGCTGCAGTACTGCATTTCATATCCTGGGTAGTGGTAGCCTTAGCCAGAGGATTTCTGACCCTTTGCTTTGGAAAATTAATTGGAGCTATGGGTTTTGGACTTGGTTACCACACTACTATTGTTTATTTGACTGAGATTTCTTCGGTAAGTATAGTCGGTTTAAGAACGTCTTAAAAATGCCTCTATATTAGGACGTGATTTTTACTACTGCAGAATTATATTCTTGACATGGCAAATATCAAAAATTTAATCCTGTACTTATGACGCTAGATAATATTTCTATGGTAGTGCTCTATTATGCAGTCCTAGTAAGTTTTTATTTCTAACTATTCATCTGATTTTAGCAAGATGATCAAGTAACAAATAATAACTAACTAGAACTAGAACTTTAGACATAAGGAACTTTTTGGAAGATTTTTGTGTCGATTTTTTTTCATCTATACCAATATTATAAAGAGGAAAGATTTGTTTGTTTGTTTGTTTGTAACGAATAGGCTCCGGAAATACTGAACCGATTTAAAAAAATATTTCACTGGTAGGAAGCTACATTAACCCCGAGTGTCATAGGCTATATTAGATTTTCAAAAAAATTAGGGATCCTTACCTAAACTCTAATAATGTAACCCAAAGTGCAATATTTTTTCCGTTGTTTACATATTTTGACAGGTGGTTTGTTGTTGTTGTTTGTTTTTTATTCGCCCATTCTGGGCGGTCAAAAGAACATAGTCTATAGAGCCAAGTCTTTTGAAGTATCTTATATTCTATGGCGTAACGAAGTAAGCCGGGAAAGCTTTAGAACTTTAGACATAAGCAACTTTTTGGAAGATTTTTGTGTCGAATTTTTTTCATCTATCATAAAATTTAGTTTTGTAAATCGTAAATTTGTAATTTCAGATACAAATCAGAGGCTATTCGCTAAGTTCTTGCTGCTTCTTTATCAACGTTGGCATGTTGGCAATGTTTTCTATTGGCCCCTTCGTGACACCGAACCAACTAGCCGTGGTCCCCGCTGTGGTAGCCATTATGATCTTTGTTGCTCTACTGTTTGTACCAGAGTCACCTGTTTACTTTTTAAATAAAGGTAAGTATTCTTATCTTTCAAAATATTATCATCCTCCTCCTTCTTCTTCTTCTTCATCTTCTCTCTTAAGAGCTGTGCTCTTATAGTGGAGCCTCTTCCATTCACCTTTGTTCCTTGCCAGCTGTTCTCTGTTCCATTATCATCCTATGTTGATGAAAAGTTGACGAGTGGCGACCGCGAACCGGAAGACGTAGAGATGGCATACCCCCACAAGGTGGTCAGAGGACCTGGTGCAAGCTGCTGGGTTACACTGGATGACGGTCGCTCAAGACCGGTAGTTGTGGTGATCTATGTGGAGGTTTATGTCTAGCAGTGGACGTCTTCGGCTGAAATGATGATGATGATATCATTCTATGAAGGTATAGGATAACACTTTCTTCATGGGGCCGTAGCTCCAGAGGCAAGCCGGGGAGGGACAAAGTGCCATTCCCGATGATGAAGCTGTATAGCATATAGGCCATAGGCGTGGAAAAAAAACCTGAATAAGACCATCGATGATTTCCAGGGGTCTTTCACAAAAATTGCCAGGACGGCTACCGGGGTGTTTTAGTGGGTGCGAGACCCATATCCATACCTACCTACCTTTATGTATGATTTTTTTTGTCATAATTTCAGGTGACGAACCTGGGATGATCAAATCGATGACTTTTCTTAACCGACCAATGAGCGACCTTAAATCTAACGAAAAATCGTCTCTGATGAAAAACGACCAATCAGAATCAAGATTTTCTACCCTGAAAGAGCTGCTATTTGTAAAAAAGAATTTGAAGACTCTGTTCATAGTCTGTGGGTTGAATTTCGGTCAGCAAGCGTGTGGATCCCTCCCTGTATTGTTTTACGCTACTTCTTTGTTTGAGGAAGCAGGTAATTGTTTATATTTTTTACTAGCTGACCCGGCAAACTCCGTATCACCTTAGATTATAAAGTTTACAAGATTATTATTCTGTTTTCAGGTTCTTCAGTATCACCTTATGTAGCAACGATCGTCGTTGGCGTCATACAACTTCTATCAATATTCATATCTAGCTCCATGGTCGAATCTTGGGGTAGAAAACCCTTATACCTGATCTCTTGCGCCTTTACTGCTTTCACTAATGTGAGTTACTTTTAATTATACGTTCTAAAAACTTAGTTAAGAAAGGTAGAAACTACCACAAAAAGAGTTAAACCGGGTCTAAATCACTAGACTAGGTTTAAATCACTATTTCGTCATACAAATTGGCGATTTTAGACCGGTTTAACTTTTTTGTGTTAAGGGGGTTAGATGCTAAAAGAGAAGTTACATTTATAAACCGCTCTAGGTATTGATTTGATTTTGATTTTGAAAAAAGTAGTAGAAGAAAGTAGAAACATTTGACAGAGGAGGGCTCGTTTGAGGGGGCCTCTCCAGGCGACCATTGTCGTAAGGCAAGGCAAACATTGTTTGCCTGAGCCAATTAGTGGGCACCCTGAAATACCTCGCCTCTCACAGTATAGGATACTTTACGAAATAAGGTATCAATATTAATTAGATTAGTCTAATTGACTTTCATTATGCGATATCTTGTATCCTGTATTGAATAAATCATTTTTTACTTTACTTTTTACTTTAAAAAGTCTTTATTTTGTCAAAAACTTATAACTAGTTTACACCCAGTGTACATTCATCCTAGGCTAAACAAATAATAAGTATTGCTTCCTAATGAAAGGTTTTTTAATTTGACATCTCAGAAAAAAAAAGAATTCCCACGCCGCTATCAGATAGCGCCTTGCAAAAGCTTATAAATAAGTCAAGTTAAAATAATCATTGAAAGCTTAAAATAAAATTGAAACTTTTCACGCGTCTGTCAAATACTATACCCCCTAGTATTTTTTGTTTTTAACTTTTAGTTAATTTAAACAGATTTGAATTACTTAAGTACTTACCTGCCTAAGTACCATCTACGGGCATTACGAAACATTTTTGTTTTTCATGTACCATTTAAAATCCCTCATTGTAAAGTTTCGATCCTATTGGCGTGCTGAACTGTGCGGGCGTTTACGGGAAAAATTATAGTTTTTGTTGACTCTATCAAACAAATCGATTCCAATAAAAATATACAGCACACATAAAAGTTTCCACTGGCAATGATGTAACTTTTGTAATTTCTGTTTGTTTGCCACTTTTAATCACATTTACAAAGTTTCAGTTTTTTTAAGTAAAAAATACTGTCCGGTTTTCACGTCTTAGGACCTTTAATTTAGTATGGGAAAGGGTTCACCTGAGCAAGATTTTCTAATATATTTCTGAAAAGCTGTGCAGCGCTGTGCCGCACAATTCAGCACACTGGTAGAATCGTACCTTAATATTTTTGTAGTCTTTTGGGTATTATACGCTATTTATTACTATTAGGATGTAAATCATTAATCTACCTATACCAATATTATAAACGAGGAAAGATTTGTTTGTTTGTAACGAATAGGCTCCGGAAATACTGAACCGATTTGAAAAATTCTTTCACTGGTAGGAAGCTACATTAACCCCGAGTGTCATAGGCTATATGAGATTTTCAAAAAAATTAGGGATCCTTACCTAAACTCAAATAATATAACCCAAGGTTCAATAATTTTTTCGTTGTTTACATATTTTGACAGCTGATTTGTTGTTTGTTTTTTATTCGGCCATTCTAGGCAGTCAAAAGAACATAGTCTATAGAGCCAAGTCTTTTGTAGTATCTTATATTCTATGGCGTAAAGAAGTAAGCCGGGAAAGCTCGTTAATAATAAATTTTTATTTTTATTTATTTTCACAGTTTACTCTGGGGCTGTGTTTCTACCTAGACGTGATCGACAGTCCACTGAAGAGCCACGTCTTATGGCTACCCCTGACCAGCACTGTAATATTTATTATCGCTTATTCTATAGGTAAGTATAATGTACTTAATCATAACAAGTTGACCCAGCGAACTTTGCATCGCGTTGAGCTGAAAAACTACGGAAGATGGCCGGACATCGCCATTTCTAACGGAGAGGTCTGCGAGCGTGCTACCAGCATAAATTTTATGAAGAAATTAATTTAGTTGCTAATATTTTTTTTTTCATTTACGTTTTCAATATGGGTACCTACTTGGTTATTTTGCTTATTTAAAACCGCTTTTTGCGTTTTTTAGTTGAGGTAAAACGTCCAATTATGGAAATGTACTATAGTCGTGAACTATATTCACTTTTTTTATACTTGGTGTAAGCAATATAGGAGTAACTTTAAATACAAACACAAATTCTTCCGTTTTTTACGTAACATGCCGCCGTAATAGAACGTAAGGTTTTAATCTATAAGATGTGTAATTTAAAAACTAAGGGTGCATTCACGTACAACGCTAGTAACAAGAGCTTGTTGGCGCTGGTTTGAGAAATGAATAGAAAATACCTACGCGGACATAGATGCTTGTTCCAGCGCGAATGTCAGCGCAGGTATTTTCTATACATTTTTCGAACCAGCGCCAACAAGCGCTTGTTACCTGCTTTGTACGTGGATCATCATCATCATCATTTCAGCCGTAAGACGTCCAATGCTGGACATAGGCCTCCCTCAAGGCTCTCCATCTGTACCGATCGCAGGTGGCCTGCATCCAGCGTGGACCCGCAGCCTTGCGCAGATCATCCGTCCATCTGGTCGGTGGACGTCCTACGCTGTACGTGAATATACCCTTACAAAACTTTCTTTTGCAGGTTTCGGGGCACTAACCAGCGTTTTGGTCTGCGAGCTCTTGGATACAAAAGTCCGATCTATTGGATCCTCCATAGCTTTTACTACAGAAAACTTAACAGCTATAATATTCCTTTTTACGTTTCACGATTTGTCTCTCTTCCTAGGAACTTACGGTGCTTTTTGGATTTACTGTTGCATATGTATATTAATGTTTATTTTTGTTCTTATTTTGGTCCCGGAAACGAAGGGCAAGAGTGCTGATGAGATTCAACAACTATTGTGATGATAATATCTTCATCATCAATCAATATATATAAAACTCTTCCGTTACTGACTGACTGACAGACAACGCAGAGCCGAAACTACTGGGCGTAGCGGGCTGAAATTTTGCAAGTGGGTTCCTTGGGGTGTGTAGGGGAGCACTAAGAAAGGATTTCCCGAAATTCCCATGGGAACGGGAAAAACTGGATATTGGTGTTTATGAGAATTCTGCGCGGGTAAAACCGCGGGGCAGCCTCTAGTACATAGTATAAAACAAAGTCCCTTCCGCTGTCTGTCTGTCGCTATTCAGTGGTTCCGGGGAAGTTATAACATAATTTTAAGGGTGTATTCTATGATCAAAATCATCGATGAAAACACCCCATATGGGGGGTCGCAGCCTCACCCCCCCTCAGTATGATGTTTTTAATAATTTTTTTGCAAAAGTCGACCCCGCCTACTTTTAAACTCACAGTGTTAAAGATCTAAGGCTCACAGAACCTTAATTAAGGTCTTGATCGAAGTCTAAGTAGTTAGGCTACCTAAGTTACTAACAAAATAACCAAATATTGCTTTTACTTTTTTTTTAAATATGATAAACAAAAAAAAATTTTTTTTTTGCATTATTTAATTGTTCTCCAAATTGGTATTAGATTTATTTCTCTACGTCTATTACTTCAGAAATTATCAACTACCAAAAAGACCCTTCGCTTTTACCTTTTAATTTAAGAATTCAGTATAACCCACTTTTATTAAAAAATAAAGTCAATATTTAATTCTTTTATAATAATATAATAATAATAGCCTACCTACTTAGCCTTCGTACAAGACTTAAATTAAGAGTCCTTTTACGCGAACAGTGGCGCCACTCTAAAAAATTTTTTTCTAAAGTAAGGCTTTTTTTTTCAGAAAAAAGTGCTCCCTTGTGCATAAAATCTTGTTCCCTAGTATTTTTTTAGTATTTAAAATAATATCTAGATTTAGAATGTTTATGTTTTACTGTTTGTTGCTAAAAGTGGTTGCTAGATACAGGTTCTTCCTAGTTAGGGGCTCTGAGTGTGATGTGTTATTGTTATTATTCGCTTTATTATTTAATTTATATTTGTATGTATATTGTTATCATGTTAACCTATTAACCTTCTTACTGTGATTAAACTTAGAATAAAAAAAAAATAGAAACTGTAGTAGAGTTTGTTACCCCTTTCTTCTCTCGCTGTAATATCATTGCGGAAAGGAGTAGTATCATTTAAGAGAGGAGGGCTCGTTTGGAGGCTATTTAAGTGTTTGTGAATACAGAGCTTTTCAAAATAACCAATCTTTTGATAAATGATCTCGAGTGAAACTTCGTTTTTCTTGGTGTGTCCCTTTCGCACTTCAGTAAAGCGAAGGATCCAATGTCATCCAAGTGTCAATGGTGACACTAGTTAAACTAGTCATCCTCATTATTCACATGCGGTTTATCGCCGATCAATTACATACACATAATCTCACGCCTTTTATTCCCCGAAGGGTTAGGCAGAGGTACTGGCTCAAGAGCCAGACCCACATTTAACCGAGTTTTTATGCTTTCTTACGAACGTGAGGCGGGGCCAGCTTGTCGCCGCGACTATAACGACCACTAACTGCGGCCTGGACCAACGGCTTAACGTGCCTTCCGAAGCACGGAATCATCTTACTTTTCGGACAATCGGGTGATTCAAGCCTGCAATGTCCTATCCAACCGAAAACAACCACAGCGTGATTTTTGTGAGAAACCAATATTGTGGTGTTTTCTGCGGGGATCGAACCCACAACCTGCCGTGCCCTTATCAAAGGCGCGACGCGCTACGCCACTGAGCTACGGAGGCGGCTTCAATCAATTATTAATTTCTATATATTATTCTTTATTGTCCTCTGGGCCCTATTTTTGGCATAATTGTATTATTGTTACAAAAATAAATGTTTGAAGTGAAGCGGGTTTGAAAATAAGCTAGCTGATTAGGTCAGCAAAATTAGTGTTCTGCTTTTATGTATGTGGATTTTCTCATCGGATGAAATAAAACGCAGTAAGTATATACAACTTAGGTGTAAAGTTATTCTGCCTCGGTTGACTTTACAACCTTCATACACACTACATCACTTAATACCCTTGTTGCATAAACTACTATTTTATGTTCATGACAGCATACAATTTTATTATGTATATATATTTAAAGTACGACAACCCTAGAATATGAGTTGATTACAAATAAGTAGTAAAAATAATATAACACTACTAATTTTACGCATTATACACTAACTTTAATGGTTTGAACAGTTGCTTTGGATATTAATACCCTGTATTTATTAATGTACTTTTGTATTGTATGCAATAAAGTGTTTTCTATTCTATTCTAATAAATAAGTATTTAACCCACAACCTTCCGTGCCCTAATCAAAGGCGCCACACGCTACGCCACTGAGCTACGTAGGGGCTAAACTCGGCTAAACGTGGGTCTGGCTCTTGGGCTGGTGCCTCTGCCTAACCCTTCGGGGAATAAAAGGCGTGCGATTATGTTATGTTATGTTTTAGTAGTATTATTTGAATACTTTTTGAGATATGACGATTGCCACCTGATTTTGAGCCTCTAAATATTCACCGAGTGGTGTTATTTTATGCCACACCACAACGAACAGTGGGATAAAACATCCAAAAACAAGAAAACAAACGAGTTTGCGAACTTTCAAATGATAATTTCGTCACTAAAATGACTAATCTTCAAGGCTACAATATTGTTTGTTAGCTTTCTTTACAAGAAGCCAAATTGCAGAATGACAACAGTGTAGGTAGCGAGAACGCCGACGATGTTAGTGAGCAGCGTGTAGTCCACGGTGAAAGTTCCCCAGGGCGCCCACTTCTTGTAGTTCACCGCGCTGGACCGAAGTATGGTCTTGTACATCCTTCTTGTGGGCACTGGTGAAGAAATCATTTATTAGGAGAACCCATTTGTACATCCCACTGTAGCTTGGACCAAAGCCGTGTGGTAGCGGCCTAGAATCAGAATCAGAAACATTTATTTCAAACATGTGGTAAGATACAGGTGGTAGTGTATGGTAAAGTATAGCACATGAACCCTGTAAGGGCACTGAAACATAAAAGTAGGTTCTTAAAAAGACTAAAACTTAAAAACTAGGTAGGAACTTCCTATGTTATTGTTTTAAGTAGGCAGGTTCTCTTAAGGTAAGCCCTGTAGGTCCGGGCGTAAGAATAGGTCTACGGTATACCCTGCCTGTCGTAAGAGGCGACTAAAAGGGGTTTTTGGGGTCGTGGGTGTGAAGGGCGGGGGCCCGACACACTCATTAAACGGCCCCAAGATAGACGGCGGCACAGCCTGTGGCACTGTGCCGCCGCAGCTACAAAGGCGAGCCGGGGAGGGAACAACATGGCCTCCCCGAGCACGAAGCTGATAGCAGCTGAGCGTGGGAAGAACTTCGGAGGCCAGTAACGCGTGGTTCCCGGGGTCCTTCCCAAAAGCGACAAGACGGCCGCCGGGGGGTTTTAGTGGGTGCGAGCCCCACATACCCCCGACGCTCCACCGAGCATTGATTGCGAATATCAGCTTAAAGCTCCCCAAAGAGTTAAAAAGAAGAAACATGATCATTTCACTCTGTAGAGTAGAATAGAAGCTTACCATCTTGACAATTGCTGAGTTGAAGTAGACAGGACCTGGTGGTGGCTACGACTCCATCATTCAAACCCTCAGTCTTCCTAGTTAGGATGTAGACCAGGCTTATTCTCTTCACGGTGATGAGGATGTTCAAAACGGAGTATGCGGTGTCGGCACCAGTAAAATATTCATGGCTTATCTGGTAGAGACAAGAGTTTTTTTTTAACCGACTTCAAAAAAGGAGGTTATCAGTTTGACCTGTATGTATGTATGTATGTTTGTCCGTGATTATGTCGCGTTTGGCTGTACCGACTTTGATGCGGTTTTCAGTAATGCATTTGTTACATTCAGGAGAAGGTTTTAGTACCTATTTTAACCGACTTCGAAAAACAGGAAGGTCTCAGATTATGTTTGTTTCAGTTCGATGAAGGCGGGTCTCTTTTTGTAAAAAAGAAATTATTTTAAGAGCCATAGCACAGCTAAAGTAGCGCCACCCGAGAAAAAAATAAATACTTCTAAACTAAGGCAAATATCAAAAATGTGAAACAGGATTCCCCTAGATAATTCAGCCTAGTATTTTTAGGGCATTGTTGTATAGCTTTTAGGTTAAAGACCACAGAAAGAAACTGATTTTTGCCAAAAGTGGCCGTTTTTAGCAACAATCAGTTTCTTTCTGTGGTCTTTAGCTGTGCTATGCCTCTTAATATTTGAACATGGCGGTGGAAGACATGTTGGTCCTGTCGGACAGCCGTCCTATTGTAGAGGTGAGAATAACTGCTATTTTTCAATCGCATGCGATCGCTGTTATGCTATTTTCGAACAACTGCGATTTTAAACTGCGATCGCATTTTCGTTGCCGGATCGCATATCATGCAACGGCAAGGAAAATGCGATCGGCAACGAGAATGCGATTGGCAACGAAAATGCGATCGGCAACGAGAATGCGATTGACAACGAAAACGCAGGATGTAACTAGACATGCAAGTTTGCTCTAATGTCAATGTTAATATGCATATTTTTATCGAAGTGCAGCAATTATCGATATTTCAAAACTTTATACATTTTTTTTCAGCAAAATGTCTTTTTAGTACATTTCATATTAATTCGATAGGAGTGAGATCGTAATGCTTCAATGCGTTTCGTCGCTTTGCTAATGACAAGCTATCACATGTGATCGCGTTTTCGTTGCTGACGGCAACGAGAATGAGATCGTTGCCGACGGCAACGAGAATGAGATCGTTGCAGACGGCAACGAGAACGCGATCGTTGCCGACGGCAACGAAAACGCGATCGCATTATACATTCGTTGTGAATAGCAATGCGATTCGTTGCCATGAAATAACGAGTTTTTTTAAATGCGATTGTAAATAACGACTACCTCTACGTCCTATTGATTGATACTAAAGAGAAAGAGATAGTCGGATCGTGTTCAGCGCAGCTGCTTTACATTTGACTGCTCCGTGGCTCAGTTGGCAGCGATGTGGACTGAGTAAACGTGTGCACCCGGGTTCGATTCCCGGGCGGGGCGAATATTGATATGATGAATATCGATGTTTGTTTCCGGTCTGGGTGTGATGTTCGTCTCTGTGTGTGTTTTGGGCACCCTAGATACAGGTTCTTCCTAGTTAGGGGCTCTGAGTGTGATGTGTTATTATTATTATACCACTAGCTGACTCGGCGAACTTAGTATCGCCTTGCGTTCCGAATTTTCGAGAATAGTCTATAGCCTTTGTCACCCGGAAATAATTTAGCCTCCCAACAGTAAAATATATTTTAAAATAGGTTCAGTAGTCTCGGGGCCGACAAACAATCAAATCTTCTTCTTTAGATCTATACCAATATTATAAAGAGGAAAGATTTGTTTGTTTGTTTGTTTGTAACGAAAAGGCTCCGGAAATACTGAACCGATTTGAAAATTTCTTTCACTGGCAGGAAGCTACATTAACCCCGAGTGTCATAGGCTATATTAGATTTTAAAAAAAAATAGGGATCCTTACCTAAACTCAAATAATGTAACCCGAGGTGCAATATTTTTTCCGCTGTTTACATATTTTGACAGGTGGTTTGTTGTTGTTGTTTTTTTTTTATTCGGCCATTCTGGGCAGTCAAAAGAACATAGTCTATAGAGCCAAGTCTTTTGTAGTACTTATCTTATATTCTATGGCGTAACGAAGTAAGCCGGGAAAGCTCGTAATTTATATTGGTATAGAAGACATACAAACAAACCAAGACCCAGAACACGAACATCGATATCTCTCGTTAAATTAATGCCCCGCCGTGAATCAAAATCGGACTTCCAAAGTTAAATAGGTAGTACAGTCAACTAAACTGCCAAATGAACCACGAAAGTGGACTTGTGTCGAATTTGGTGATCTGTAGATTATGGGTAGATTGGATATTAAAAATGAACCTTTGGGAAGAATCATTCCTAAATTTTATGTATTTGCCTTACTTACATATTTCTGATAAAGAATCGCTCCTTGTATAAAAAGAAGCATGTTGATAACCATGTGCACTATGTAAAAAGATATCTGAAAAAAAAAAACATTAGAAAAATTTAATTTGTGGATTTTAAAATCAAAAAATTCTTTATTCAATATAGGATACACGATATCTCTTATTGAAAGTCAATTATTACATCTAATCTAATTGCTATTGATACCTTATTTGGTAAAGTATCCTATACTGTAAGAGGCGAGGTAGTTCAGGGTGCCCACCGATTGACTTAGGCAAACAAATGTTTGCCTTACGATAATGGTCGCCTGGAGACGCCCTCAAATGAGCCCGACTCTGTGAAATGATTCTACTCCCTTTCGCAATGATTTGTTCCCAGCAGATTTGCTTGTTAACAGTTTTTTTCGAGCGTACAATTTGAAGATTCATACCTTAATCCCAAGTTTAATAAAAGCAAAGCTGGCCAGGCACAGCGCACTAAAGAAACCGAAAGGACAGCAATCAAAACTGGGCTCTAAATTCTAAAGCACAAAGTTTAAGAACAAACGCCCGCAGTTTTTTATGGAAACATAATTCTGTATTAAATAATGTGCCATAGAAATAAGTTACCAGTGTTAAAATTCTAAATGCCTCCTTAAATATAACTTAAAAATCTTTAATCTGCCATTCCACATTTTAAATTTTCATTCTCTGTCGTTTAGAATAAGTATATGGATATTGGATACTTACAGCTAACGTATACACGTTCTTCAAACTCTCATAAGCATGAAGAATCATTTTGTAAACATTTCCAATTTTCTCAGGGCTCAAACCTCGGCTGCCTCCTCTGTCTACCTGCATAACATCTTTGTGAACTTCAGAAATTCTATCAGAGATACAGTTGACGATAAAAATACAGTAAATCATGTCGATATCAATGAAACATCTCGCTAAAGCCTCCAAAACGTAGATAAGTACGGAGTCGGTAGTTATAAAGAAAATGTTCAACAGCGCTCCAGTAGTTTGAACAAAGAGCACTGCGGACGTAAGAATCCAATTTTGAATTTTAGTTTTCGAATATCTTCTATCATCGGCTGGTAAATTATTGTCAATATCTTGTAAGTTCAGGATTACTTTGACCGCATCATCAGTTCTGCTTACTCCAGAAAGGAAATTTACAACGAATCCGAGCATAGCAACTGAGTAATTAAGAACATTTACAGCACAGTAAGAAGTTGCTATTTCGCATATACTCTTGCTTTTACTCATCATTAAGTAGCAAAGATATATCATGCATATCATATTAAAGATAAACGATATGAATATGTATATCTTGGTGTTGGGTGTAACGAAATTGTCTTTGAGCAGATATGGCGCTGTTACGCTGTAACGTTTTGCCTGTTGTATAGGTTTAATTGCTGCTACAAGATTATCTTCAATGTGGTTCTTCAAAAGATATTCGTTGGTTTTCATATTGGTTCTCAGGCTTTTCTGTTCAGTTATTAGGTGGCCCATCATTTTGATGCCTTCTTTCTTGCGATAGTTATAAAAAAATAATCTTACTTTCCGAAAAACTCCATTGAGAATGAATCTGGTCAAAATTTCATTATCATAAAAAGCTCGTGTTTGGTAAGTAAATAAATTAACAATCAATAATTCATTTTTGATTTATGAATTTACAAGTATGCTAAGCAAATTGGTTGTGAAAAGGATAATCAATCACTTAGTGAATTCAATTTCAATCATCCTAATGCTTATTAAGTATCTATAATTTTATAATGATAATAGTGATCAACAATGAAAACAAGGTCCTGTAGCCAAATTTCATTCGAATTCAGTCTACTTTTCAATCAAAAGACAAATACTTAAAGCCATTGTTATATTATAAAATGCGAAAGTAACTCCGTCTGTCTGTCTGTTTCGCTTTCCAAGAAAACTACTGAACCGATTTGAATTAAATCAATATATATAAAACTCTTCCGTTACTGACTGACTGACTGACTGACAGACAACGCAGAGCCGAAACTACTAGGCGTACAAAGCTGAAATTTGGCATGTAGGTTCCTTAGGGAGTGTAGGTGAGTACTAAGATTAGTAGGGATTTCCCGAAATTCCCACGGGAACGGGAAAAAACGGGATTTTTGTGTTTATGATAAATCTGCGCGGGAAATACCGCGGGGCAGCCTCTAGTTTTGTATAAAGTAAAAGTAAAGTAAAAAAACACTTTATTGCACACAAAGTAAGATACAAAAGAAGTAAAATAACTAGTTACAATAAATAATAGAACATTTGAATTTGCATACAACGGGCGACCTTATCGCTAAAAGCGATTTCTTCCAGGCAACCCGCAGTATATGGATAGTCTAGAACCCAGGAAAGGACATAGGCTACTCTTTATTTTGAAATTCCCATTGGAAATTAATGTTTCAATCAAAATGGGCATGCGAAGCCTCGGGGCGCCCTCTGGCTCTTTATAATATAACTTTATGTATAAAAATAATATTGGTCGTTAGTCTTGCTAAAACTCGAGAACGGCCAGACTGATTGAGCTGATTTTGGTTTTAAAATGTTCGTTATAGTCCAGGGAAGTTTTGAAAGCTGAGAAAATATGGAAAAAATTTAGAAGAAGATAGTAAAAGTAACAATATCATTTTCCCATACAAATTGTAAGGCGCGACACGAAGTTCGCCGGGACAGCTTGTAAAGTAATAAATCATCACACTAACTATTTATTGACGTGTCTTTAATCAGATTAAAAGAAGCAATTTCAATTTGATGTATTAGAAGGTACTTTAAGATTAATGACCTACTAGAATTAAAGCTTTCAAATTATGTTAGACGAGTATACTTAAAGTTATTAATATCCTAAATAAAAATCAAATGAAAAAATATTATTGAAATGGAATTGAATGTGGTAAAAGTTGTTTCTTTAATACAGGATAGACCTAGCGTTCATAATGATAGGTTCAAAAGAAACCGAAAGGAGTAAGATGAGAAGTGATAGAAATACGAATGAATACCTACTTAAAAACTACATCAGTGATGATTTAGTTAGAGTATTCGAACCAGTACTTCTAGCAAAACGATTGACCGTAACAGCCCCATATCTTCTTAAAGACAACTTCGTTACTCCTAACACCAGAATTTATATATTCATTTCGTTTTTATTCACTCTGTTCATGATCTTTTTACATGTCTACGTTTTAATAACTAAAGGTTTAATGTTTTGCAATATATCATCAGGTTTTTGCGCTCAAAGTACAGGAAAATACCCTATTATGATATTAGAGATGCTTATAAATTTTGTTCCTGTCTTAAAAACTGACGATGCAACCAAAGTGATTATGAATTTACAACAAATCAATAATGGATTGAATAAAGATGGTAAAAGATATAAAAGTATTACGATAAAGAATTGGATTCTTACTTTTACAATAGTGTTCTCACAATCAGTTGCGGCTTGTCTGGTTGCTATCTTTAACAAGAGTAATGGATACTTTTTCGAAACAATCATGAAATTTAGCAGATGCTTTATTGGAATCGACGTGATTTACTCAATCTCTGTTGTAAGCTGTTTAACTAAGATAATTAATGAAATTCATACAAAAGTTAAGGATATAAAAAGTGGAGAATCGAACGTGAAGGTACCTGAGACAATTGTTAAGAACTACAAAATGATTTTTGTTACTTTTGAAAGTTTGAAGAATGTTTATACGCTGAATGTAAGTCCCTCTGTTTTTCTCTTTCTTGTTTTTCTGTAAGTACATCAAATTAATTAAATAATCAATTTTCTTTGTATTTTAATATACAGATATCATTGTTTACTGCTGAGCTGCTTTCTAAAGTAATCTTTGCCGTACAAGGCGAAATACTGTACCGGAAATTTGTAAGTAAATTAGCAGCTGGAGTTATGCCACCAGCTGTCTACGTGCCGGTCTAGGACGGCGTAACACTTCCGGTCTTTCTGTATTGCAAAATAGCTATTGTTCTTTGGTATTACAGTCAAGGGCGCACGAGACCATAGACAAATCTGTTACGCCCTCCTAGACCGCCACTGTACCTACAGTGTTCCCGTTATTCGAACTGGTATGTCCATCTGAAGACATTTGATTTCACATTTGTTTGTCTGAGCCATTTGATGGGCGCCCCTGAACCCCCTTTTTTTTTGAACCCCTGAACCACTTCGCCTCTCACGATACATAACTAAATTTAGGGTATCAACCAAATAAATTATAATAAGCATAATAAATAATAAGGGGCGGAGCTACTATCTACCTTGTAAGTATCCTATATTGAATAAATCATTTTTCATTTTCATTTTCAACTTATACATTTTAGATTCATCATCATCATCATCAGAGTTATGTAACATTCGGCTATTACAAAATTACTACAGTGGCGGTCTAGGTCGGCGTAACTTCCGGTTTTTCTGAATTGCAAAAATAGCTCTTGTTCTTTGGTAATAAAGTCTAGGGCGCACGAGACCATAGACAAATCTGTTACGCCCTCCTAGATCGCCACTGTACCTATTTATGTTTTTTTAGCTTTACAAATCGAGTTCTTCACGAACTGATTATATCGATGTGATTGCCTATAACCTGGGAAACTTTCTTCCTATTGTGAAGAGTTCTTTTCTATTATACGTCCTCACTAGAAGCACCGAGGCTTTGCATCATAGCGTCACGGCTATAACTAGGACTTGTCTGCTTCATCTTAATACTTGTCAAGATGGTAAGATTTTTGTCTAAATTATCAATATCATGATCATCATGTACCAAAGTAAGATCGGGCGTGATCGAATCAGTAATGAAGAGTTCTGCAGAAGAACTAAAGTCACTGACATAGCCCAAAAATTGCATAACTAAGCGGCAATGGGCAGCGGCAGATAGCTGGAAGAACAGATGGTCGCTGGGGCCGATAAGTTCTCTTTTGGCGACCACAAATCAAAAGACGCAGAGAACGTAAACCCACCATAAGGAGGTCAGACGACCTGGTGAAGGCTGTGGGAATACACTGGATGAGGGTCGCTCCAGGCCGGTCGCTGGAGGGAGGCCTATGTCAAGCAGTGGACGTATTACAGCCGAAATGATTACCTAAGTAAGATTATTCCGTGATTCGGAGAGTAAGTTAAGCCGTGGTAAGCTGGCCCCTAGTCATGATGGTAACAATATAAACTCTGCTAGACGGGGGTCCAGCTTGATGCACTGATACCTCTCTTGCTTTTGGGCTCAGTTAATGAGCTGGTGCCTCTGCTTAACCCTTCGAGATCATCTCATCCGAAATACGTCCACAGTGAAGCCCATCTGGACATAGCCTATCACCAGATCGTCATTCTAGCATGTTTTGATTCACCGCCACAAGTTACACATTTTAGGTCAGTTTGCCAAAAGGCGGGTTGGTAATCACAGGTATGGCTCATCAGATTTTCAAAGACTACTTCCCGTCCTTCGGGTGTTCTCTTAGTCATCTTTTACCACACCAATGGAAGTAGAATTAGTGATGGTGGTTTTCGTATTTGGATGTTCTTTTAGTCGTCTTTTACGACACCCAAGGGAGCTGATGGGGTTGATGGTATTCTAGATCGCCACCACGGCAGTGGTCCAGGCTATAGTAAAAAAGAATCCTAGTTTTTAAGTTTTAGTCTTTTCAAGTACTTACCTATACTTTTATGTTTTGGTGCCCTTACAGGGTTCATGTGCTGTACTTTACCATACTCTACCACCTGTATCTTACCACATGTACGAAATAAATGTTTCTGATTCTGAATAAATTAGTTCTCCTCTTAACGAATGATTTCTTCACCAGTACCCTTAAGGAGGATGCACAAGACAATACTCCGGTCCAGCGCGGTGAACTACAAGAAGTGGGCGCCCTGGGGAACCTTCACCGTGGACTACACGCTGATCACCAGCATCGTCGGCTTTATAGCCACTTACACTGTTGTTATCCTGCAATTTGATTTCCTTTAAGGCGGAAACCTAATACCAGCTGCCTTATACAGACTGGTGAAAGCGAGCATGAAATGGAACATGAAAGAAGAATTTCATAAGTATGGACGCAGGGCGCGCACGAACTGCGAGCCCAGATGTACGTTTTGAGAGTTGAAATGCTTTGTTCGTGCACGAAAGCGTCAACCCTATTTTCGGGGATTCTGTTACATTGTATGATACATTCATGCTCGCTTTCGCAGCAGTCTGTATCTGTCTGTATACAATAACATACAAACTTAACACATACAGATCATTTGACTAAGGCGAGATCGTTTCAGAGCGTCTACATCGTTGCATTTAATTTAGAAACCATTTTCAATTCTCTTAGCAAAGACGTCTCGTGCTTTACATATAATGTTATAACGGAGATATGTATTATGTTATGTACCTATTATAATTATTTTACATCAATAAATCTTGTTAATTTTAAATGTATTACGTACAATAGAGATAGAACTAAGTAGCATATTTGACTAAGGCTTAATTTAATTGATAATTTTGCTTGCATGTATCTTGACGTACCTAATTCAGTGTGGTGGAAGATCGTAAGTCGCGAAGTGCCGTGGTGTAAAAAATATATAAAAAAAATACAAAATGAAGAAATACTATTTTATTTTTGGGGAAGGCAGCAAAGTTAATCAGCTGATATGTGCCTTTTTAAGTAAGTAAGTAACTATAGACATAAAAGGAATTTTTGCTAGGAGTTTTTCTGCGTGATCAAAATCAGAAACTAAGAGATCCTCAAAAGAACTAAAGTCTCTGCCATAATTTAAAAAAAATTAAAACTTAGACCCTTATACTAACATCGATATCCATATTAACATTGTTGCTCAGCCGGGAATCGACCATGGAACTACGAAGTCACAGTCTACGTCACTCACTGCCAACTGATACATGAGAGTTAGTCTATCTATAGTCTATGGTGTAGTGGGCAATGGACAGGGCACATAGGTCAAGCCCTGTAGGTCCGTGCGTAAGAATAGGTTTACGATATGCCCTGCCTGTCATAAGAGGCGACTAAAAGAGGTCTTTGGGGTCGCGGGTGTGAAGAGCGGGGGCCCGACACACTCATCAAATGGCCACGAGATGAGCGGCGGCACAACTTGTGGCACTGTGCCGCCGCAGCTACAAAGGCGAGCCAGGGAGGGAACAACATGCCCTCCCCGAGCACGAAGCTGATAGCAGCTGAGCGTGGGAAGGACTTCGGACGCTATAATGTGTGGTTCCCGGGGTTCTTCCCAAAAGCGCCAAAACGGCCGCCGGTCGTATTAAACCAGAAACAAGGCCAACTGGTGTCAACAAGGTCAAGGTACAGACAAGAACGTCGCATTAGACCAGATATTTTGGAGATCTATGGGGAAGACCAATGTCTAGCAGTGAACTTGCTAGCTCTAGTATTTAAATTTAGGATATCAAGATCAAAGTCTCTTAACACAGATATTCTATCACAGTAGTTGCAAACAATTTAACTGTATTGCCATTTCCAATAAAATGATTAACTTGACTTATCAAACTCAATTGATAGAGAGCATCTTCCTTGTTCTGTGATTGATACAATATTGATTGTTAGGAGAGTCTGTAACAAAGGCATCATACTAAATTGACCAAGATTGTATGCTGATACTATCTATTTTCTTTTTACGATGGGTTTAACAGTTTTTTTTCTATAAAAAATTTAAACTATTAAGATGAAGGTAAGATAAAATAAGAGAATACTTTATCGCCACCAAAATAAAGCATCAAAAAAGTACAAAAATAAACGAATTGCATAGAACAATGCAAAAGAAAACCTTAACACTAGTAGCAATTTCTTTTAGTCAACCAATGAGGAAATTATACTTCGCGCTTCGTCCTCGAGATTAGTACATACATTAAATATTAAGTAGGTTAACACATGTAGTACCGCCTTAGGTCTCGCCACTTCTGCACTATATTTGAGAACTTTTTTTTTTTTTTTTTTGAAGGTAGTTTATAACTCTCCCGTTCCCCGGCGACCACGTCCCGCGCAGAGCCTCAGTCGCATTTTAGTGCTCGAGCCACTCGGTTCACTCTTTCATTTTCACAAAATTAAATTAAATTATATTTTCGGAAAATTTCTAAACGACGTTCTAAAGATTTAAGTGAATCAGTAACGTGCAAAACGTGTAAGTTTAAAATAACGTTAATACATAGTGATAAACTTTTGAAGAAACTCCATCTTTTGCTATAGACCAGCTCTGCGGATCCAAGGTAATCCTTCCTGCATATACCTATTTAAAAACTATGTTTTTGAAATTATTATTTTGTACGCTCAGGACAGTCGTTCGGGCTTATCCGCTGTACCTACTAAAGTAATTGTACGTCCGTCCTGACGTAGAGTTATCCGCAGTACCAAAAATCAATTGTACGCCCAGGACGGTCTTTCGGACTTATCCGCTAGCTCAGGAAAGTCGTTGGGACCTATCCGCTGTACTTAAATTATTTTTACGCTCAGGAAAGTCGTTGGGACTTATCCGCTGTATATAAATTATTTTTACGCTCAGGAAAGTCGTTGGGACTTATCCGCTGTATATAAATTATTTTTACGCTCAGGAAAGTCGTTGGGACTTATCCGCTGTACATAAATTATTTTCACGTTCAGGAAAGTCGATAGACCCATCCGCAAAATAACTTCACCTAACGTGAATACATAGTCTTAAAAGTTTTGTAACCGGAAATGGTGGTTAAGATTTTTCGACACAAACCTTCTTACCCGAATGACTTGCTCCTTACCGATGAACGGGTTCATCCGTGTGTGATTCATGTATCAGAAATGTCGTTAGGACATCTTCGCCACATGCCGTTATTAATAATAATAAAATATGAAATCTTTACTTACCAATCTTTAACGATAGCATTTAGATCAGTGCCGTAAATAAGGTTAGAATTAGATACAGCCTAAACCTCCGCCCAGTTTTACAACTGGGTCTCAGCACCGAAGAAGTATCGGTACTGGCTCGGCTTTTCAGCCCGAATCCCCAGACAGGGATCCACCTAACGCCGCCCCCGCGGCCACCTTGCCTCCGCTGCAGCCTCGGCTCCAGCTTCGAACTACGAAATTGTTGTGAAACAATTAAGACACGCCCGAGGGCGTTCAGGATAAGCACAGCGGTTCCTAAGGTAAGAAAACACTGTACCTATATATTAGACGCAGAACTCTAATACGACCGGAGCAAGGTCTGTAATAAGTTTTATTACGTCATCACAAAATTCAGCAAAATATCAAAGTAATTTAGTAAAAAAAAAAAAAAAAAACTACCCGCAGTTTTAATTGCCAACAAAAAATGGAGCTCCACGTGTATCCGTATACAGATTCCTCTTTATTTTGAAGACATCCTGGTATTATAATTCTTATATTGACAGAGGCATCGAAGCCAAGCTATAACAAATCGACAGTGCCTTATCATGCAAATCATGACAAAAAGCGATGGAAATTTACGTTTTTGCTTTTAAATAAGCCAAAAAATTATAAGTACCTGCCAAGCAAGGTAAAGGATCTTCATAGTTGATGAAGCTATACACAAGACGCTAGTCTGTGCAAATTCGGTGGTAAAACTGACACTAAAGTAATAGCACCTCAAAAGAAACCTAGTTCGTTTTTAACGTCACAGATAATTTAGTAGTTACTACGCCGCCGGCGGGCTCTCCAGCCCGCAGGCCGCCGGCGCCGCGGCTGCAGCGCGCGCCGGACGCGCGAGCGCAGCCTAGCGAGCTTGCGCCAGCGAGCGGGCGGGATCATGAGCCGGCGCGCGCGCCCCGGACCGGCCGCCGCCGCCGCCGCGCCGCAGCGCGCGCACTACGTGACCATCACGCCATCCGCCGCCGCCGCATTACTGCAGCCGGCGCTGTTACTAGGAACATAGTACAAGGTCGTATGGTTTATTTTATTTCACAAGTCACGATTTATCATATCTGCTCGGAGGCGTCCACTGCTGGACGGGGCCTCCCCCAACGGTCGCCACGGTGACCGGTCTTGTTCGACCATCATTCGGTGCACTCCTGCGGTATTTATTAGGTCGTCTGACCACATGGTCGCGATTAATATACTAAAGAAAACACTCAAAAAACAATTTTAAAATACAATGAAATTAATAAATTTAAATAAAGTCACATAAATTAATGCTATTTCTTTATTACAACCATGCCATTGTCAATTTTACCTACGTAGGTATATATTATACGTACGTAATCTAAAACTGAAACCAAACAAAAATAAAAAGATTTATTATCACTTAAAAATAAATAAATATATATATATTCATATAGTATAAGATATATTCATAAATATTTATGCCTTCCAGCTTATAGACCTCCGCATAACTTTAAATTTAGATCCAAAGTACTATTATTTAGAATGTACTATGTTGCATTATTCGATTTTGGAAACGCACATATTCCTTACCAATGCTGTAAGATCTAGAAAATAATTACAAAACTGATGAAGCTTTAAGAAATATCTAATCAAATTGCAACACAGATTTTTTATCACCTACCGTATATATATGAGTTACTTGGTGAGACGTTCAGGTTTTTACCAGAATAATCAAATTACAAAATATTGCTAATATACCTGAACGGGGAAAAAAGCTTGCTTTATCCTTTCATGCCTTATTAATTCTTGGGCGTTATCATAGATTCCAATGATCTCGTTGTAATATTTCCCAGAGATAATAAAAGATTTCAAATCAAAAAAAAAAAAAAAAAAGCGAGTACTTATATTTTAAACAAATAGAGAATCTACGTGAAAATTCGACCCGGTTTATTGTGCTAGTGCATTGTTTATTGTCCCTAAACCTAAAAGATGGCACATTAATTTGTAAAAATTCTTGACTTTTTATTATGCTCTGATTAAATTGGTAGCTTAGCAAAATAATTGCTAATTGAGTGCCGTTCTAGAAACGATAACTGTTCAGGGCAGCAATATGTTCCCTGAAAGCTCTCAACTACGGGGGAGAAGCACCACGTAATGGCGAGACAGCCAGTGGTTGGTGCTCAAATAAAACCACATCACATTTACCCAGAGCTCTGCTCCTTACTTTAAAGGTATAACTTTAAAGTTAGTCGATTGCCAAAAAATAATGCACATCGATAACTTGATTGCTATCTCTTATATGAATCGTATGAAGGCAATACAATTCCCTCACCTGACAACATGCTAGTGCTATTGACTTGAGATGTTGTTTCCTTATAATGTTCAGAACAAGAACGTGATATTTTAATTTTCATTTATTATAATATAAATTGAAATGTACATCCTACGATTATACTATTGCAGATATGCTGAATTGCGAAGAAAACTTCTAGACATCGAATAATTTGGAACTAAACGGCTATTGTAGGCATTAATTTTTATAACAAACGCGTTTGGTCATCCTTGATATAGACTTTTCAAGTCACATTGTGCATATAGAAAATCTTTAGTCGCCTGACAAAAGAGTCTGAAGCGTGTTCTATTAAAGAGTTTCCCTAGAACTATGGTGTAGAGTGAAAAACAGAATCAGATTAAGCTACAGGTATTTTAGTAGTACATGATTGGTCTAATAAATCATGGAATCTCATCTTTATTTAACTTTTCGTATCGAAGGTTTTTAATTATATTACAAAAAAAAAAAAAAAAAAAACTTATTCCAGTAATCATCGAATACCTAGCTAGAGCCTTCGATTACATTGCTGGCGGGCATCTTATCAGGGAAGCGTTGACGATCCGGGGGGAATGCCTCCTTCATTAGAATAACGATTTCGTTGCTATAACAAAATTAGTTAAACTCTTATGATGGCACTACGTTGAAAGGGTATTTCGCCTGCGTATATAAAGAGATATAGTTTTATTTATTAATATTAAATCAAATTAAAGTAATACTTATAGCAAAACTAAGAGGGTTTAGCCTTATATTACACCAGTTAAAAATAAAGACCTCTCATTAGAAAAACTTACTCTTTTATAATTATTTTCAGCATGCAATTTACACAATGCAAATGTTTTTCGTTTATTCTAATACAAATAATATTTGTTTTATGGACATAGACTTACAAAAACTCAGGACTTTGTTAAACTTACTTTTTCTTAAAAAAAAAAAAAAAAACACCACGGCATTTGCCGAGCTATAAATTTGATTGCTTTATAGAACTAAAGATTTTCGCAAGGGCAAAAATTAATTTCAATTCGATGAAATCTCGGCAGGCGTTGGGGAAATACTCATGGTGACAGTGTACGATACTAGTCTATTTTCCACTGCGCGCACGCTTGTTCGTCGTTAGTGTGAAAACTGTAAGAACACGGCAAGCTGGAGAGGTAGCGGTAAACTTTCGCTACTTGATGCCTTGCCTAAGCCATTTAATAAAGGGCAACAGCTGTAACTAATTTAAAAAAAAAAAAAAAAAAAAAAAAACTGGTATTTTAGTTAAATACGGATAAAATAAAGATTTTTTGATTTGGCTTGTAAAATAAACTTTATCTTTACGAATATTATTATTTTGGAATTGTGAAAATGATATGAAGATTTCTTGTTAAAAATACAATCGACCATATTTTCCTTTACTCTCAAGGTCTACATGTGTTAACCTACTTAATATTTAATGTATGTACTAATCTCGAGGACGAAGCGCGAAGTATAATTTATGATTAAACGAACTTACCTGTACGTGAAGTTCTATCATAATTATACGAAGCGCTTCGTCCGAAGAGATTAGTACTAAATCTCCCGCCCGTCCCAAACCTTCAGTCCCCATTTACAAGGAAAATATGTCATATCATTTTGAGGACTTGACTCTAAACTAACTGAGGCTCTGCGCGGGACGTGGTCGCCGGGGAACGGGAGAGTTATAAACTACCTTCAAAAAAAAAAAAAAAAAAGTTCTCAAATATAGTGCAGAAGTGGCGAGACCTAAGGCGGTACTACATGTGTTAACCTACTTAATATTTAATGTATGTACTAATCTCTTCGGACGAAGCGCTTCGTATAATTATGATAGAACTTCACGTACAGGTAAGTTCGTTTAATCATAAATAATACGAAACAGAACAGTGAGATAACACTTAACAGAACCTTTTAAAGTTCAAGACTACCAAGTAATACAAATTACTGGGAAGGTCTCAGCTACAGCCCTATGACATGACAAAAAATTATTTATTCAAGACGAGCTTTCCCGGCTTACTTCGTTACGCCATAGAATATAAGATACTAGAAAAGACTTGGCTCTATAGACTAATTTCTTTTGACAGCCCAGAATGGCCGAATAAAAAACAAACAACAAAAACAAACCACCTGTAAAATAATGTAAACAACGGAAAAAATATTGCACCTTGGGTAATATTATTTGAGTTTAGGTAAGGATCCCAAATTTTTTTGAAAATCTAATATATGCCTATGACACTCGGGGTTAATGTAGCTTCCTACCAGTGAAATAATTTTTCAAATCGGTTCAGTATTTGCGGAGCCTATTCGTTACAAAGAAACAAACAAACAAATCTTTCCTCTTTATAATATTGGTATAGATAGGATATGCCCAGCAGTTGATGACTTTTAACTGAAATTGACGATTATTAAAACTCAATGTTTCTCTTCTAGTAAACCTTTCCGTCTTTGTATACGGAACGTCTATAGGCTGGATGTCTCCCACGACACTGCTGCTTCAGTCAGATAAATCACCTACGGGGACTCCTCTAACAGATTATGTGGTATGTTACTATTGGTAGGCGACCATTGTCGTAAGACAAGGCAAACATTTGTTGCCTGAGCCAATCGGTGGACACCCTGAACTACCTCGCCTCTCGCAGTATAGGATATTAGTCTAATTGACTTTCAATAAGTGGTTCTTGTATCCTATATTGATTAGAGAATTTTAGACTTTTGACTTTGACTTAATAGCTTTAAATTACTCTCTAAACACATAATCATCATCATTCTAAACATCAACTCTAGTGGGAATGAATCATAACAACCGATATAATAGATATTAAATGCTGGTGATATATCTCCCCCACCGATAGTCACAAAGACATATATTGTGGAGTTTGGTGTAATGGCATCGCTTGGAAACCGGGTTTTTTGAGGACCCCCATATTGGGGTCACCGCAGTGTGGCTCTTCAAGTATTTCAACGAAGAACACTATGGAAATTACTACTCACTGAGCCACAAAGTCTGTCACCATAACAGCAAACCCAGTAATAAGCCAACTAATCTCTGTTGCACAATAGTCTTTAGGTGGTCCACATTAAGGTTGTTTTTTGTACTAATGCAATTATACGTTTTCAGGTATCCTGGATGGCAGCAGTTCCCTACATAACGTGCGTTGTTTCCGATTTTGTGTTCGCAGCGTTTTCTGACAAGTTTGGAAGGAAATTAGCTCTGCTGTGCATGTCCTTGTCTTGTGTTGTAAGTTATTAAAACATAAAACACGCTTTTACTAAATCCATTCTGTTTTTTTTTACTTTTTGTTTCTCTTTATTCTTCATCATTAGAGCCTAAGGGTGCATTCACGTATACAACGCTGGTAACAAGCGCTTGTTGGCGCTGCTTCGAAAAATGTATAGAAAATAACTGCGCGAACATAGACGCCTGTTCCAGCGCGAATGTCAGCGCAGGTATTTTCTATACATTTTTCGAACCAGGGCTAAAAAGCGCTTGTTACCAGCTTTGTACGTCAATGCAATGCCTTTCAAAAGAGTTAAAACCATATTCAAACCGAATATTCTAAACAGGAAATTTGTTCAATTGATCAGGTCAGATTTAGGCGATGTCCTAATTGGCCAAGATCTTACGATGTGATATGATACGTTTCATTGTGCAATGAGTTCAAATCAAACGTACAGTTTGGTTCAGGAGGTAAAGTTTCTCAACTAAAAACGATCGACTCGTAAATTGTCTTGTTGTCGACTTCGTTAACCATTTCCGCTTTAACAAATGCAATTTCTGTTGTAGCCCTAAAGAAAACAGCAATTGTTAACATAAAAAGACAATAACGAGTCGATTTCTTTAGTTAAGAAGCTTTCCCCCCTGTTTCTAATTAAAGCCTGCGACCCATCAAAATAATCTTTATGGTTTGACCTAATCGCACGACGAAAACGCATCCACCGTACGATGTTAATTTTTAAAAGTTATTTCACAGGTCTGCTGGACTCTCCTGCTCTGCTCCACAGAAGTTTGGGCATTTATCCTGGCCAGAAGTCTAACTGGACTGTCCATGGCTGCAGCTTATGTAGTCGCCGCCATCTACACGAAAGAAATCAGCGAGGATTCTATTAGGGGAACCTTGGGGACTTTGGTCAGTTTCAGTAATGCCTACTCGCGTTGTGAAAAATAAATCAATAAACCTATTATTTTTAAGATTAAATTTATGGTGTTTCGTCGGGTTGTCTTCACTTCTGGATAAAGGGTTTCCCCACAAATCGCCATACCGACCCTTACCATAAATCGCCATAACGACCGGTCTTTAGCTACCCTCACCCAGTATACTCCCGTAGCCTTCTCAAGATCTTCTGACCACCTTGTTGCGGGTCCGCCTATTTTGCGATTTCTGGTGCGCGGTCGTCACTCAATGACTTTTTGGCCCAGCGACAATCAATACTTGGAATTATTTGGGCTATGTCGGTGACTGTCGTTCTCCTGCGGATTTCATAATTTCTGATTCCATCACGCAAGGAAACCTGAGCATAGTTTTGAGCTTTCTGATTAGGCCCATGGATAGCGATCATTATGTTGTTTCCATAATTCATCACTGGGAACAAAGAGATTCATTGCTTCGAGTGTGACGCGATGACGAGACGCGTATTATTATTATTTATCTTTAAACTTCTTCTTAACTTCCAGGTAATCCTAGCCCAAACTTCAGGCAACCTCCTCCTCTACATCCTAGGTGACCTGCTGAGTTACAGGAACGTGCTCTGGGTCTGCCTGGCTCTGCCCACGGCTCACTTTTTGCTGTTCCTGACAATGCCTGAATCACCTTCGTACTTAGTCAAGAAGGGAAAAATTGAGGTAAGACAATTTGATGTGTAGAATCATTTGACTGAAGTGAGGTTGTATGGGATTATCTCCTCGCAGCTTCATGTTTGTCTTTGCTTATGGGTCTGATCGGAGCGTCATGCCATGGAAAGGCTGCAGTTTGGTTTATGTGGTATTATAGCTTTCATCACACTGTGTTCTGCTATTCGGACTGATCAATGCTTCTTTAAGGAACTGTATGTACACACTTAACTGTTGATTTCTAATTCGCTTGCCTGTAGCCGCATGAGGGACGACCTAGTACCACCTCGTCTCATGCAATGTAGATAGGCACTAAGTATGTTTTTTATTTGTTTAAAGTCAGTACTTACGCAGTTTATTCGACTTTCACTATGTGAAACCTTGTGTCTTTTAAAGCGTCCCTATTCAATATCTTTTTGGGTGAGCAAGGCTCTTTCTGCTGCAAACAGAGCTCGACATCGGTCGAATTCAACTATTCTTAGCTATGCAAATGACTGATGATTAGTAAGTACCTACGTCCAACCAACAACGTCAGCGCTGATTGAACCTTGAGGTGAGGATCTGGTAAAACATAAACTCTAAAATTATAGGAAGCAATAAAGGTAACAGCCTGGCTCCGCTGCAGGAGTCATGAAGACCCTGTCGTTAAGTCAGAGGTGGACTTGCTGAAGAAGGAGCAGGACCATGATGATGAGAGCAGCAGTTTCGCTTTCAAAGCTATCGGTGAGTTTTTTATTTTATGATTTCCTAGTATGTGTACCTAAATGGTTCCTTTAGGCTTTGTCAAACGGCGCTATAGCACCGCATCAAGGTATTTGTTAACATACTTGTTAGTAAAATATTTCTGAGCGGTATAAGATGAAATTTAAACTTATCTATACAATTAAACAGTAACTTTTGGTGGATGAGTGTACCAATTTCGCGTCTTATGATGAACTGATTGGTCTAAAACTAGTTAAATAACTAGACAGACATATACAGGACTGAAAACAGGACTTTGTTCAGTAATTTATCTTAACTTAAGTATCAATTTTGAACAAGGTTTGACCATACTTAGTTCAGTTGGTATAAATTTTATTTCGGAGGTCAAAACTAGATTCTTGACGGGGCTAAGATTGTTTTTGCTCTATATTTGATGTTAAAAGTTTACCCATCTTGACTAATGCATGAACTCCTCATCCCACGCAGTAAACGACAGCATCCTCCGCAAAGCATTCTGCATAGCCATGATGCTAACACTCGCACGAGAGGTCTGCGGAGCTAACCCAGTCCTCAACTTCGCTGGTTCCATCTTCGAGATGGCTTCGGAAGGTGGTACAGATGTATTCCTGACTCCTAACCAGCAGGCCATGATGCTAGGATGTGTGCAGGTGGCGGGATCAGCTGTGGCGAGCAGCTTGGTTGAGAATACTGGTAGAAAGGTTGGTTTGATTTCGTTTAGACATATTTGATAGATTCGGTTTATTGATGAATATTGTAGCTTTCAGTTTAGGATTAGTAGTATAGTTACATACAAACAAACTAACATAAAAATATTTTTTTAGGAAATTCTAGAATAGCTATGCTCGGAGTTCCAAGTGATCAAATGATGTTCTTTCTGATGATGTTCTTTCTGCGGATCTCATCAAAAATGATGAGATCAGCAGAAAGAATTAAAGACACCCACATAGCCCAAAGAATCGAACAACTAAAGTGGCAATTGGCAGACTTATAGCTTGAAGTACAGATGGTCACTAGGACCGAAAAATAATTCGTGTCCGGACACCTGAAGACTTACCCTCTTATTCATAAAAAGTTAAAGAGCATTTTAGTTATTTGACGTATGTCAATTTAGACTGGATGTCACGTATTTACCATACAACAAACCAGAGAAGTAGACCTCCAGTAACGCTACTTAAAATGTACTGTATCTTTATGAATAAGACGGTTAGACTCTAAGTGACCACCTTGTTAGGGGTCTGCTTACTCTAAGACTAAGGTGGTCACTTTACCTGGTGAAGGTTACGAGAGTTCAACGGATGAAGGTCGAACAAGACCAGTCGGTATGGCAATCAGTGGGTGAGACCTCGTCCAACAGACTGATAGACTGTTGGCAAAAGTGAACGCTTTCGTCTTAGATGATGAAGATGATAAAAAAAATTACTCCAGATTCATCTTATATTTTCAGCCTCTCCTCCTAACAACAGCTCTCGTCTCCGGCCTGAGCATGTGTGGCCTGGCATCCTGGTTCCTTGCGCAGGCGCATGGCATTTCTGCACCAGGCTGGGTGCCCATCGTGTCGCTCTGCCTCTGCATCTTCTGCGACGCTGCTGGTCTTCAGCCACTTTCTGTTGTGGTCATGAATGAGATATTCTCTTTTAAGGTACCTATATTCTACAGAAGATTATACTGGATGAGGGTCGCCTAAGATCGGTTGGTGTGTAGATGTGTGGGAAGGCCTCTCGTCCTCTGCCTCTAGCAGTAGACGTCTTTCGGCTGAGATAATGATGATGATATTCTATTACCACTAGTAAAACTAACAATTTAAGGCAAAGAGATATTATAGGGTAGAAAGGTAGTCCAGGGAGATAAAGAGATATAAGGGTAGTCCAGACGGAATTATAATGACATATTAATGATAAAAAGATGGCTTGCAACCAGGAGGACTTGAGCTTAGGGACTATCAACCAACTGTTATAATACTATTTTGTAAGAAGAAAAGTAACGCATCACACTCAGAGCCCCAACTGGGTAAAACTTGTATCTAGGGTACTTTGAAACACATACAAATCCAAAAAAAAAAAACACCCAGATTCAGGAAAAATCTTCGAACATAACGTCCGAAGTTCCGTCCTGGAGTTCGCAGACTCAACTTGTTATATCAAAAATATCAAATTCATAATCATCATCATTTCAGCCGTAAGACATCCACTGCTGGACATAGGCCTCCCCCACAGAACTCCACAGCGACCGGTCTTGAGCGACCCTCATCACTTCACCAGGTCGTCTGACCACCTTATGGAAGGGTCTGCCTGCTCTGCGTCTTCTGTCTAATATCAAATTGGAAATTTTAATTCACACAGTTATCTTCTCTTCCAGTACCGAAGCACAGTTTCTGCCATAACCATGGCAACAGCAGCTCTCACAGATTTCATCCAACTTCTGTTCTTCAAGCCATTAGCGACCCTGGTGGGTATCCACATTTCCTTCTACTTCTTCGGAGTGGTCTGTCTTCTTAGTGCTGTCTACGTGCTCTTCGTAGTTCCAGAGACGAAGATGAGGTCGGTGGAAGAGATTTACGAAGAGCTGGGAAAGAAAACGGGGAAAGGAAAGGAAGAAGGAAAAGTGGAGAAGGTTGGAAGGTTTTGTGTGACGGAATTTGAGTAATAGTAGAAATAAAAAGAATGAAAATAAATAAGAAAGTTAATTAATTTATTTAACCAATTTAAAGAAAACAGATCTGGGGGTCGAGTACTTATCTTAACTAAAGACGATCGACTCGTAATTTTCTTGTTAGCGACTCAGTTAACCATTGCTATTTTCTTTGGGCGTACAACAGAAATTGCCTTTGTTAAAGCGGCAATGGTTAACGAAGTCCCAAAAAAAGACAATTACGAGTCGATCGTTTTAAGTTAGGAAACTTGGGGTCCTGCTTTTTTCGAAAATAATAGTACTAATAATAAGCACACAAATTCACTTAATGCATATAACCATACAAAAATAAAAATAAAAAATAACTTTTTTATAGGTTTTATTTTATTTAAAGTTAAAACAAAAATGCTGTACTTCTAAAACAAAAACAAGTTAATTATTAAAAACTAGCTGACACGGCTAACTTCGTACGGCTGCTGCATTATTAACTTTTGAAAACAAGATATTATACTGGGCGTTTCTGTCAAGGCGGTAATAAATGAAAGTAGGGTATTAGCTCACCATACCTAACTACTTTCCCGAAGCAACAATGGCAGAAAACATAAGCTGAAACAGATTATGGATCGTAATAAAGGTCGATCTGCTGACGGGGTCAATGTAGGAGACAGCTGATTTAATTTTGAAATCACGACCCATGTCTGCTTTGGAAATGTTGTAAGGTATGGTGAGCTGAATCCCTCCTGCGATTAATTACCACCTTTTCAGAAACATCCTGTATAAGCTAGAAGCTCTATAAATCCATAAAGTAGGCTTCAAACTGGATTTCATTAATCTGCTTTTCCAAATCTTGTCCAATACTTGCGGATGATTAGTCCGATAAAGAAGGCGCAACACCCGGTATCTAAACAAATAAAACAATAATTATCACAAGAACTAAGGGTTCATTCACGCACAAAGCTGGTAACAAGCACTTGTTGGCGCTGGTTCTAAAAATGTAAAGAAAATACCTGCGCTGACATTCGCGCTGGAACAAGCGTCTATGTCTGCGCAAGTATTTTCTATACATTTTTCGAACCAGCGCCAACAAGCGCTTGTTACCAGCGTTGTACGTGAATGCACCAGGGATGTTCCGAATGCGAATGCGAATGTTGGACAAGGTCAGTGAAAAAAAATCATAATCTAAAAAAAATCCTCTTTTCTGAAGTCGGTTAAAAAAGGTACTAAAACCTTCTCCAGAATGTAACAGATACTTCTGTGAAAACCGGATCAAAATCGGTTCAGCCAAACTCGAGATAATCGCGGACAAACATACATACAGGTCAAACTGATAACCTCATTTTTGAAGTCGGTTAAAAAAAGTTAACATCCTACAAATACAACAAACATAAACATACAATCAATATTGTTACTTAACATTAACAATTACTACTACTACTATTACTTACTATTACTAACAACAAGGTTAATGTAAAACAAAAATCAAGATTCACACATTACACAAAATCAGTAACTCTGTCTTTCAAAAACGTGTATCAAAATTTGGGAAATGGTTTTTTACATACGAGAAGTCATTTAAAATAATTTTGCCAGAATCAATAAAAAACGCCAATAAATTTGAATTTCGCGCCGGACTATGACGTATCCCCATAAAGTAATTGATCTTCACACAAGAAACTTGGTGTCAATGCGGCACATTCGCATTCGCATCATATTCGCATCTTTCTGATGCGAATGCGAATGTCGAAGCGAATGTTAAAATGATGCGAATCATTCGCGAATGCGAATGCGAACGTTCGGAACATCCCTGGAATGCACCCTGCAGACCGGCAGAAAGTCTTAGGCCTCCTTTACGAAGACGCGGCGCGTTGTGCGAGGCGTCGTGCGGGGCCCGGCTTTGACTCCCTAGGTAATCTTGCTTAGAATTTTAAAGGGCGTTGTAAAATAATATTTCAAAGATCATTATCCTAAAAGCTACGCAACAGAGCCTTCAACATTCTAAGCAAGATTATCTACCTAGGGAGTCAAAGAAACATATTTTTGATTTCGACCAATGGTTCAGAAGATATTAATTATATATCGAAGTGGTTGCTAGTATCGCAAAGTTTCGCCCCTTAAGCACAATACGTAGGGACAGACGCGGGCAGCGACTTTATTTTAAACTACCTACGTATTGATTAATTATTTGTCACAGTTTATGATATAATCATTCCACTTACAATAGCATCAGTTGGTGGGTCTTGACCATTTTCCACTGTCAGTACATAGTAATTACCAATTGCTTCTCTATTATTATTATTACCTCCCAACAAAGGAGTAACAACTGCTTTCAATACGTTTTCCAAAGGTTTAGCAACTGAAAAGAAAGGTAAAATTTCGTTAAATTGCATGATTTTAATGATCACAGAATACCTAGTTAATAATATCATAACAAATTTAAATACCTACCTAGGATCAATTAATTACACAGGGTTGTAGACGTACCACCTACCACTGATGACGAGACGAGAATTGCAAAAGCCAAGACAGCCTAAATAAGAAAAAACATAAAAAATAATAACACATCACACTCAGAGCCCTTAACTAGGAAGAACCTGTATCTAGGGTGCCCGAAACACACACAGAGACAAACATTACACCCAGACCGGAAACGAACATCGATATTTATCATAATCAATATTCGCCCCGCCCGGGAATCGAGCCCGGGTGCACACGCTTACCTCAGTCCACATCACTGCCAACTGAGCAACGTAGCAGTCATATATTATTATTTAAATCCCAGCTAGCAAAAGATATTAGGAAAAGATTTATTAAATCATACATCTGGAGCATTCATTGCATTCTATGGATGTGAGACGTGGACACCAACCAGGAGACAGGAAGAGATTAGAGGCTTTTTAGGTGTGGTGCTGGCGACGGATGGAGGGAATTAGCTGGAAGGACAAAGTTACTAATGAGGAAGTGCTGAGAAGAGTGAAGGAGGAAATGAATGTGTTAAGGACAATTGAGACGAGACTTGAGCAAGATGGTTGGGCATCTGATGCGACACGACACCTTCATCACCAACATTATTGAAGGCAAGATTGAGGGGAAAAGAGAGAGGGGACGACCAAGACGGAGTTACTTTGATCAAATGAAGGAAAAGATAGGGGTCGTGTCGTATCAAGAGGTTAAGCAGCTGAAGCCCTGTAGGTCCGGGCGTAAGAATAGGTCTACGGTATACCCTGCCTGTCGTAAGAGGTGACTAAAAGGGGTCTTTGGGGTCGTGGGTGTGAAGGGCGGGGGCCCGACACACTCATCAAATGGCCCCAAGATGGGTGCCGCTGCAGCTACAAAGGCGAGCCGGGGAGGGAACAACATGCCCTCCCCGAGCACGAAGCTGATAGCAGCTGAGCGTGGGAAGAACTTCGGACGCTAATAATATATGGTTCCCGGGGTCCTTCCCAAAAGCGCCGAGACGGCCGCCGGGGGGTTTTAGTGGGTGCGAGCCCCACAAAATACCCCCGACGCTCCCCCGAGCGTCGGGAAATGCGTTAGGCATTTCCCCCCGTTACAAAAAACAAAAAAAAAAGGTTAAGCAGCTGGCGGGAGAACGGGAGGTGTGGGAGACGCTCTACCGATAAGAGCGTAGCTCTTAAATTCTGTGCCTCCTGTGATAAGTGATACATTTCAAAAATCGGTACTTTTCAGGAGAGACGAAACAAGTTTAAAAAAAATCTTATTCATGATTTTTTTGTAATAATCGAAATCTAACACATAAGGATTATGAAGAAAAAAATGGTCTTCGATTATGCATTAGAGGTTTTTGAATATTATTTCAGGAATTTCAGAAAATCAAGAAAACATTTCACTTGTATCATTCTTCAGTTTCACTGGTTTCCTATTTTAATGTGTTAAATGAGATATCTTCAGTTGTATCATTTAACACAAAAAAAAAACTATTCGTGAAAAATGATACACTAAAAGGTACTTCTTATTTTAAAATCAGAAATAATTACTCAATCACAATAATGTGTAAAATGAATTATTATTAAATATTTTCTTATCAGTATATTAAGATTTTACTCTCACAGCTTTGTTTTTTTTTATTTGTATCATTTCAAAAACTTGTCAAGTTTAGTCTACAATTGTGGTATTTGATACATGTTGATTTATACCAAAGCGTCAACGTCACGAACAGTCGAGATAAATAATACAACTAAGATATAAAAATAAAACAAAGGAGAAAAATCCTTATATACGTATATTTTTTGGAATCATTATATCTATCCCAACACGCATTTGATAGCTATTATCCTAAAAATCAAATTTAATTAGTCTTAGCAAGTGGGGTATTGGTCATGTGTGATGTGTCAAACCACTGGATTGCTTCAAGCTCCGCAGCGGCTGATGTTGTTTATTAGTATGTTATTAGGACACGCTGGCGAGGAGCCACTGGCCCAATCATTGGGAGTTTTATCAAGGTGGGATGAGGCTGCCAACGAGGTGGTCGAGGCGTGGGCACTCCGGCTCCGGCTTGCAAACCCGAGTGCGGGGCACAGGACGTTGGAGCAATACTTCCTATCTTGGAGCAGTGGCTGCATCAGCGGCACGGAGCTTTGAGCTTTAGGCTCACACAGGTGCTGACGGGAGATGGCGTCTTTGGTCGGTGGAAAATTGGAGCAATACTTCCTATCTTGGAGCAGTGGCTGCATCAGCGGCACGGAGCTTTGAGCTTTGGGCTCACACAGGTGCTGACGGAAGATGGCGTCTTTGGTCGGTGGAAAATACGCAAAAAAAGGTCCGCACGATGTCACCACTGCTCAAACTGTTTCGAGGATACGGCGTAGCCCACTCTGCTTGAGTGCCCAGCCTGGGCCATCCAGAGGCCGATGGTCACCGCCACCCATGGTCGGCTTGGTGTTGTGGCCGGAAAGTAGTTGCGTTGGCCGTAGCGGCGGGCCATAGTGCCGCCACAAAATCCTGTAGATCCGGTTTAAGAATAGGATTACGGTATGTTGCTTCCTGTCGTAGGAGGCGACAGGGTGAGGCGAAAGGGGTCAACGGGATCGAGAGTTTGAATTGACTGGGCTCGACACACTCATCATTCGGCCCCGAGCTGGGCAGCGGCACAGCTTGTGACACTTTGCCGCTGCAGCTCCAGAGGCTAGCCGAACAGGAAACAATATGCTCTCCCCGATAACAAAAATAAATAGCAGCTAGGCGTGGGAAAGACAACAGACACCGATCTTCAATGATTTCAGGGGGGCTTCCCACAAACGCCAAAACTGCGACAGCTTGGTTTTTGAGGGTGCAACCCCCACATACTCCAGTAATTTCCCCGAGCGACGTAAAAAGCGCTAGGAATTTCCCACCCATTATCAAAAAATAAATTAATAATACATAATAATATTATTCAGCTCAAAAAAATGGTCTGTTTACTCTTCGGAAATGTCATCTTTGGGCGCAGTATCTTCAACATCACTTATGCATGAATGACTCCCGTAGAACTCATGTGCATTTACATGAATATAGGGAAGCTACTGCAGAAAATCGTTTTCTTCTCCCTTAAAATAGGTCTTTGGGATGCACATAAGACTTATTTTCCATGATTGTTTGACTTTTATATACAGACGACTACCCTTTACGATTAATGATAAAATTCAAAACAATTAAGTAAAATAACAAAATAAAAATGTGTCAAATAATTTTATTTAGGTACAGTGACGGTCTAGGACGGCGTAACACTTCCAGTTTTTCTATATTGAAAAATAGCACTTGTTCTTTAGTATATTACAGTCTCGGGCGCACGAGACCATAGACCACAATCTGTTACCGTCGTCCTAGATCGACACTGTACACTAATGGCTATCAATGGTCGATCAAAAAACACAGTCACTACGTTCGAACGTAACACTACCCAACACTGATCGCTCCACGCAGACATTCTCTTCTTTCTTCACCCCTTGGCAGAATTAGTTTTGTTAGAACTTGTATCGTTTAGCTCGTAATCCCGTTAGAGTTAGATTCGGTTTTTTGTAAAGATAAAACGATACAAATTGACAAGTATCATTTAGCACCGACGAAAAATGTAAACTTTTTTTTTTAAATGTGGTGTAAGTCGAGTTGTATCATGGCAAGATTCGAATTAAGTTGGTGTTTTTTGATGTATCTCAAGTTAAATCTAATAACACAAAAAATATCGGATAAGAAAATTTTTACATTTTAATACATGTCGAGATGAATTATTTATCACCAACCAAATACTAACTTCTTGGTAAGTTCAAGTGATACAACTAGATTTAAAACATATAACACAAAAACATGAACGAGTTGTATCACTTAGCGCAAATTTATCTCCGAAACTAAAAGAGATAGGGAAACGGGAGTTAGATCAAAAAATCCGCAATTTTTTTTCGATTAAAGATCAGTAAAAAACGCAAAAAAGATACAACTCGACTTGTATCATTTAGCACAGGAGGCACAGAATTTAAAGAAGAAGAAAAAGCAATGAGAAACGCGCCAATCCATTCCATAGAATTTTCGTTTGATTTCATCAAGTTTGTAACGAATGTTTTTAAGTGTTTTTGAATACTTACCTAGTTGTGATAGATCCAATGAAGCTGCTAATGGTATTATTACTGCTAACACAAGTGCCAAAACAGTTAATTTGTGAAGAACTCTGGAGTTTCCCACGCTAGATGTCATTGATCGTAAAGTATCCATTTTGAATCTGAAAAAGGCTAATAAACTTGCAGCAGCCTAAAACTCTAAATGGTCACTTTATAAGTTTTTTCACCTTTGCCGTGCTCCTTTTTGTAGTCCGGCGACAGAAAAATTAATTAATTTGATAAAAACGTATATATCAATACATAGTATAAAACAAAGTCGCTTCCCGCGTCTGTCCCTATCTATGCTTATATTTTTAAAACTATGCAACGGATTTTTAAGCGGTTTGTTTTTAAAGATAGAGCGAGTCAAGAGAAAGGTTTATATGTATAGTACATGCACAACAAAGTAATTGGTAAGGCGGTACGAAGTTCGCCGGGTCGACTAGTATATATATATATATAAAATTAATACATTTAATGTAACTAAGTATGTACTTACAATGCAACGTCTAAAGACACAATGGAAACCGTAAATACTTATAACTTTTGTTACACCAAGGTCATGATGACGCTAATAGCAATGTAAACATATTGTATCTTCACAATTTTATTCATAAGTAAAGACTGATTTTTTAATTAAAGTACATAACAAGTGCAAGCCATACTCCGTAAGTACTTATAATTAAAATTATTTTAATATTATAAATGCGAAAGTAACTCTGTCTGTCTGTCTATCTGGCTTTCACGAGTTCTTTCACTAGGTTCAGTAGTTTGAACCGGTTTGAATGAAATTTGATATACCTAGGGATAGTCTAGAGCCTAAGAAAGGACTTAAGGCTATTTTTTATCACGAAATTCCCACGGGAAATATAGGAATTTGATGTTTCTAGAGAAAATGCGCTGGCGAAGCTGCGGGGCGACCACTACTAAATAATAATAATAATAATAAATAAGTACTAAATAAATTTTTATTTAATATTTAAAGGTAGCGTTTGATGGTTTTTTCGTTTTCTCTGGTTCTTTGAAAGTGTCATGCTTTCCCTGTAAAAAAAACGAGAAACATTAAAATCCATACCTGTCCCAATTGTGCAACTGATTTCGATGCGGTTTTTTTAAAGGATAGAGTGATTCAAGAGAAAGGTCTGTAAGTTTAAAACATGCACAACATAGTAATAAGTTTAGCGGTACGAAGTTCGCTGGGTCGACTAGTTTTTTTAATAAATAGAATGATTCAAGAGGATGGTTTTTAAGTATAATACATGCACAATATAGTAATAGGTTAGGCGGTACGAAGTGCGCTGGGTCGCCTAGTCTAGCATAAAAATAAGTAATTTTCTAGTAAAAATCTTCGTGTTACCTTAGTAAGAACATAGTCAATCCAGTCGACCACGGCTCCGACACTGGAGAACACAGCTGGTTTGTCAGGCTCGTCACATCGCTTATTGGAAAAGGAGAGGATTCCAACCAGCTCGCCGTTCAGCACTGCAGGTCCACCTGCATCGTGCTGGAAAAAATAAGGAGTAATCAGTGATTACTTACCATACCATTACAGAAAGGAAGAGATCCGCAGAATACCTAGAGCCACCGACTTAGCCCAAATATAGAATAGAGTAATTTTTGGTGTATCTCCAATACCCAATTTATTTAAAAGGCATCCTATAAATCATTGTGCAGCTGCAGCTACTATATATCAAGTACATAGTATAAAATAAAGTAGCTACCCACGTCTGTCCCTATGTATGCTTATATCTTTACAACTATGCAACGGATTTTGATGAGTTTTTTTTTAAAAGATAGAGTGATTCAAGAGAAAGGTTTATAAGTATAATACATACACACAAATAGTAATAGGTTAGGCGGTACGAAGTTTGCCGGGTCGACTAGTTTAAAATAAAGCACTTGATAAATCCTAAAACTTACATTACAAACATTCTTAGCAACGCTGATGTATCCGGCACAGAAATTGATCCTGGACACCAGGTCCTTGCCGTAGACTTCTTTGCAGTCCAGGGTATCGTAGACTGGCAGGGTCACCTTCTGGAGAAGGACGTTTCCACCTCTTCCTGAATCTATCTGATGGTTAAAAAAAATCTTTAACTTCTCTGTTTGGTACCTACCTAAATCATCAACAAGAATTTCATTAGGGATACTGCTCTTGTTCCTTCATGATTTCAATTTTAATAACTCAAAAACACACCACCTTTGGAGCCTCAACTTGGTAGAACCTGAGGGTGCTTGAAACACATAAAAACTCACCCAGACTTAACGGGTAACGAACTTCATTATCTAACAAAATAAAAAAATTCTTTATTCAATAAGGATACAAGATATCACTTATTGAAAGTCAATTAGACTTCATCTAATCTAATTGCTATTGATAGGTACCTTATTTTGTAAAGTATCCTATACTGCTAGAGGAGAGGTAGTTCAGGGTGCCCACCAATTGGCTCAGGCGAACAAATGTTTGCCTTGCCTTACGTTACGTTACTTCTAGAACATTCGACTTTTTCAAAGTAGTTTTGAACAACTGCAAGTCTTACCACATCAGATCCCCAACCCAAGAAGTCGATCTTCTGATCATTACTCAAAGCCTCCCTCCCAGTCACCGGTATCACGCCAACTAATGAATCTTCCTTATCCATGGTCATGTTCTTATCCAGCTTCAAGATAGCGAAGTTGAAGTCCAAATTCTGTGGCTTGTAGTTGGGATGGAAGAATATTTCGGAAACTTGGTAGACTGTACCGCCAAATGTTGCGTTGGAGGAGCCAACGCGAACTGAGAGCATCTTGTAGTATTCTCTGAAGAATCTATTGTTGTACTGTCTGAGAAATGAAGAAGTCATAAAATCACAAACTGAAATATGTATTACACTGGTTAAGATAGCGGAATTGCACTGAATGACGGTGGCTCAAGAAAGAAAACCGAAAATTCACTGCATTAAAGAAATTTTGTAGCGCCTTACGTTTATAATGGATCGTCTGTCATCACTGGGTTCCCCGGTTTCACAAAAACACTTCCGGTTTTTCCGATTTGCGAAATAGCTCTTGTTCTTTGGTTATACAGACAAGGGCGCACGAGAACATAGACAAATCTTATACGCTCTCCTAGACCCCCACTGTACAATAATAATACTCCATCTGGTACTCTCTTCCAAGACTCTCGAGACCACGTGACTGACACAAGCCTACGTCATCCTGCTGAGACTAAACGAGAAGATACTAACAATGTTGGACAATTTATGTTTGTGACGTAGGCTTGTGTCACTTTGGGAAGAAAAGACCTCAATTTTTATGAAGTGTTTTGCGACTTTATAACAGTTTAGTAGGTTAGTCAATACAAAGCTATTGTTAGAAAAAGAACATACAATTGCAAGCAATGCGCAGCAGTAATTATGCTGTCATCAGCGATGATGGCTCCTCCACACCAGAGCTGGCCGTTGACCAGCAGTGCTGCCATGTATGGATGCTGATTGATGGTCACTTTTGACTCCGCATTGAAGATCCTACGGTAGCTTACTGATTTCGTCTTTGGTGCTTGAGCTTGGTAAGAATAATCATCATATTACAATCGGTAGATGTCCGGTCCCCAAAGATTGCCACAAGATAATTCTGGAGCGATTACAGTGGTGGCTCTTCAAGTATTTCAACTTCAAGGAGTGTAATTTTGAGTAGGTATTTAGCTCCACGCTGCTGCGAGTCCTTCGGGTGTTTTCGTTAGTCGCCTTTAACGCCACCCAACTCATGTAAAAGATGAGGTAGGATATTCTACGCTGCCACCCCACGTGTAAAGAAACACTTAAAACATAAACACAAACCACAAACATTTCAAAAGCGTTGACGGAACTCTGTTTGATCACTTTTGTGATACAATGTAAGCTAGACTTAGGCTTTAAATTTAAGTATATCTGTCAGAATTAGTAACATTAACATTACAAAATGTTGTTTCATGATCTTAATCGGCATCATCACAACCAAAAGACGCCCACTATTTGTAATGTGTGTTGTTGTTGTTGCCAATAAATATTATGTTTTCTTTCTTTTTTCTTTACTATTGGACATAGGGCTCACATAATATCCCACGGTATGCTGCCAATCAGACCCATCTATAAAGACAAAGACGGAGTCGCCAAGGAGACGACCCCAAACGATCGCACCTCAGTCAAACTATTCTTATCAAATGATTCTTACTAGTCGTAGTGGCCGCATTGGTCTTCTGTGTCATCAAATCTTCCATCATGACCTTCCTGAAAGACTCCTCGTCGATAGGTAGCCCTTCGTACTGCCATTCCCGATTCAAAAAGTCATTCTTCCGACGAAGTATTTGTTCTATTTCTAATAGAAAAAAGTTTTTTTTTTATTCAATGTCTACTAGATGTAAGATTTCTTACAAATATATAGACATTGTCTTACCCACTAAAACTCAATAGGGTTTTTAGGAGGAGACAAGGATTTTTAGGAATTTTACTTGTCTATTTCATTATTAACGAAAGATAGACGCCCACTGCTGGACGAAGGTCTCTCCCACTGATTTCTACAAGGATAAACATTGTAGAGGGAATATGCCGTAATCGCCACGCTTGGCAAGCGGGTTGGCGATCGCAGTGTGGCTCTTCAAGTACTTCAATGAAGGACGCTACTGCCCGTCTTTTGGGTGTTCCCTTAGTCGCCTTTTATGACACCCAATACGAGTTTTTCGGCTGTTCCCTTTAGTTCATTTCTTACCCCTTACAATTATTGTACAGTGGCGGACACGGTCGGCGTAACACTTCCGGTTTTTCTGTATTGCAAAATAGCTCTTGTTCTTTGGCAACACAGTCTAGGGCTCACGAAACCATAGACAAATCTGTTACGGCCTCCTAGACCGCCACTGTACTCTCGGTGTCTTTACCGCGCTTTGTCAGATGTGCGCAGGGCCTAATTATACTTACTGTCGTTATCCAAACTGTTAACTGGATCTTCGTGGGTTTTTATGTTTTTTATTACACAGAGGGTCCATACAAAAAATAATATGTGAAAATTTAGCATGACTTTCATTCTTGGCAAGGTCTTTTATGTTTTTTTATTTGATTTTTAAAAGCTTTACATTTGATTTCGTTTTTATTGAATTGAGATTTTTTTATGAGTTGTGATTAGGTTTATAGGTTTTCAAATAATAATCAATATATATAAAACTCTTCCGTTACTGACTGACTGACTGACTGACAGACAACGCAGAGCCGAAACTACTGGGCGTAGCGGGCTGAAATTTTGCATGTAGGTTCCTTAGGGAGTGTAGGTGAGCACTAAGAAGGGATTTCCTGAAATTCGCACGGGAACGGGAGAAAACGGGAATTTTGTGTTTATGAGAAATCTGCGCGGGAAAAACCGCGGGGCAGCCTCTAGTAATAAATATATATAAAACTCTTCCGTTACTGACTGACTGACTGACAGACAACGCAGAGCCGAAACTACTGGGCGTAGAAAGCTGAAAATTGGCACGTGGGTTCCTTGGGGGGTGTAGGTGAGCACAAGGGATTTCCCAAAATTCCCACCGGAACGGGAAAAAAAACGGGATTTTTGTGTTTATGAGAAATCTGCGCGGGAAAAACCGCGGGGCAGCCTCTAGTCAATATATATAAAACTCTTTCGTTACTGACTGACTGACTGACTGACAGACAACGCACAGCCGAAACTACTGGGCGTAGCGGGCTGAAATTTCGCATGTAGGTTCCTTAGGGTGTGTAGGTGAGCACTAACAAAGGATTTCCCGAAATTCCAATGGGAACGGGAAAAAAAATGATTTTTGTATTAATGAGAAATCTGCGCGTGTAAAACCGCGGGACAGCTTTTAGTAGTCTTATCAATATATATAAAACTCTTTCGTTACTGACTGACTGACTGACTGACTGACTGACTGACTGACTGACTGACAGACAACGCAGAGCCGAAACTACTGGGCGTAGCGGGCTGAAATTTTGCACGTGGGTTCCTTAGGGAGTGTAGGTGAGCACTAAGAAGGGATTTCCTGAAATTCCCACGGGAACGGGAAAAAACGGGATTTTTGTGTTTATGAGAAATCTGCGCGGGAAAAACCGCGGGGCAGCCTCTAGTATTTTACAATAGTCCCTATCACTATCACCTAGTGATGATCTGCACCACCGGTGTTTTCGCTGGATGTATTATTTCTTTTTGTGCATCTAATTGTAAGTTTAAGTAGTGCCTGGTTGGTGATTTACAAAACAATAAAGCAAAACTATTAACATTGTACGTAACATTGTAAGAACGGCTAGATGGCGTTGGTACTACTGGACTGGACATTTCGGATCTATTTGTTTCTTTAGGCATTCCACTGCTGGGCATTCCTTGACCGCGCATTCTCTGTTTGGGCATTCCCTGACTGGGCATTGATTGACTGGGAACTCTCCTGCTAGGCATTCCCTGAGAAGACATTGATTGACTGGGCATTCTTTGACTGGAAACTCCCCTGCTGGGCCTTTCCCTGAGTAGACGTTGATTGACTCGGCATTCTTTGACTGGTCATACGGCTAGGCATTTCTTGACTGGACATTGAATGACTCGGAGTTTTTTGACTGGGCATTTCCTGGCTATGCATTTCTTGACTCTGCATTCTGTGACTTTTCATTTGACACTGTGACACAGGTATGACACTAGAGAATGTAGCCTAGTATTTTTAGGGCGCTGTTGTATAGCTTTTAAATTAAATACCATAGAAAACTACAAGGTATTGCTAAAAGTGGCCACTTTTAGCAACAATCTGTGTTCTTCTTTTTAGTTAGGACTAACTTTACTGTGCTCAAAAAATACTAAGCAAGAGTATCTCAGTTGGCAGTGATGTGGACTGATAAGCCTGTGCACCCGGGTTCGATTCCCGGGCGGGGCGAATATTGATATGATGAATATCGATGTTTGTTTCCGGTCTGGGTGTGATGTTCGTCTCTGTGTGTGTTTCGGGCACCCTAGATACAGGTTCTTTTACCCGTTTACGAAACCTTTGGGAGGGGAACACACTGCATTGACGTTGACGGCATCAGCGCGAAATGAATACAAACTTTTTATATCTCCTCCACTTTGTCAATTGTGTCAAAAAAAAAAACAAAAACCTCCAAAACAGATCACCTGTCAAAACACCAAAGCAAAGCTCAAAAAATAATGCCCCCGCTTTTAACGAAATACACAAAATTCCTACCTATTTCTCAAGCGAGGAGTGTGTATGGCAGATGTAGGATCGGAAATCGTGACTGGGTCGGATACGGCATCAATGGATGTGCCAATTATAAAGACGATCCTGCCTTCCCATTCCCAGCTGTCAGATTCAAGGAAAATACTCGAGATATAATGGTAAGCTGCAAGCCTGTAAGTAAGCTACTCGAATAGGTACTTAACCTATTTAACATTCAAGACATTGGTCAGAGGGTCGGTTTTGGGGGCATTGCACGCAATTCATTCCTCATGCCCAGAGAGATAAACTACCTACGTAGGATAACCATTTACGTAGGGTACGGTACCTTTAAGCAATCCCAAAACTACCGCTTCAGGAGGCTTTAAAACGCATAAAAAAATTAAAATCTTTTTTGTCAGGGTTTTACTCGGTTGGAGTTAACATACTCACCGACCCCTAATAACCTAAAACGACCCACCAACCAAAATCTGAGGCACCAGTTCATCAGATTCTCACCCACGTTTAGCCGAGTTTATGTTGAGTAGGATTTAGATCTCGCTCGGTAATAAACGTGACGATCTGGGACACTGAAAATAACGCATCCTAATGGGAAAAAGACGCGCTGTTAGGCAAACATCATCAGCTCTCGTTTTAATGCATTTGGTGTCTCTCGCTTAGGCCTACTTTGTTCCGGGTAAATGACCGGGTATGACCTCTGAGGATGGGTCCTTCGCATCATACAATACACGCTCTGGCGCGTTGTCAACTTTTCATCGTCTGCTCTAGTTTAAATGATGTTTGTGTCTCTTACTCAGGCTCTAAGAGAGAAAGAGAAGGGCGACTGGAAACAGCTATGCTGCGAAGAGAAGAAGGCTCTATACAGAGCGTCCTTTTGCCAAACTTTTGCAGAGTTCCAACACCCAACTGGCTCGTGGAAGTTTGTGCTTGGCTGGGTCCTTCTGCTGAGCTCCTTTGGTTTTTGGGGACAGATGTACCACCATTTCTTTGGTATGTAATACTGCATCATTTCATAGCTAAGACTTCCCTCTATTCATATTCATTTTATTTCGTGCTTGCTTATGGTAAGTTGAACATAGGAATCCTCGCAGAGTTTGCCACAGGCACAAATATGTTATATATGATAGATATAGATATCTCATGATAGATATCTTTGCCGCTATCAGATGCACGGCAGGGTTGTCCCGAAGACTTCACCAAGGATAAACTAAGGAATTAGAGAGTGAAAAAGCTGCTACCTTGACGTTCTCCTTGTCCTCCCATGGACTACCACAGCATAAAATAACTTTCTTTCTCATTCTTGCAGTAGCGGAACCGCTCCCTGCATCCCTCTCGGAGGCGTCGCAGAAGGCCCAACTCCGTCGCATGTTGGATCTCCACGTGAACCCTATTGACGGGCTGGCTTCCAAGTGGGACTATGATAACGACCGCTGGAAGTAGAGGTTTGTTTGTCTTTGGAATTTTTTATAGTTGTAAGCAGTTCTTTGATGATGATGATTTAATTCATTAGGGAAGTTCTTTACTTTACGAAATAGCCTTCCGAAAGGCCTAGCTCCAATAGGGAACTCTAGGAGTGTGTTCTAGCCAAATTTATGACAGAGTACATACCACACCTCGGACACTTCATAGAAAAAACCGCGTTGCTTCGCGCAAAGCCGAAACTCGTGTACGTGCACGCGTATCATGCTTGTGTGAGTGAGATGAGACGTGCGACGCTGCTTTATTTGTACTGAGCGGTAACTGAAAGGTAACCGAGAGCGCGGGCCGCACTTGCTGAGGGAGGCAGCGAGTGCCCATACTGTATGTATAGTACATATATTATACTGTGCTAATACAGTCGAAGCCCTAGCGCCACGTAATGCTAGCGCCGTTCTGTTTGGCAAAGCCTTAAAATAGTGAATAAAATTTAATTTCAGGTAAATCTACACTGGCTACGATTTGATTGTGTCTTGTATTAGGTGTTGTGATTGCATGGAGAATATTTATTTTTACCGATGGCTGTATTGTGGTAGAAGTAGACTGATTGTTTTCTTGTTAATTACTTAAATATAAAGTCGCTAGTTTTTCTATTTATGTTTTGGTTTCAATATTTTATACTTATTATACATAGGTCATTCAAATTTTACGGGTTATTGGGTGGGTTTGTTTGTTTGCATTTTATTGCAAGTATAGATAAAATATAAATTACGTAATGCGTTCGAATCATCTGAAAATAAGTATGAAAAAACTAAAAGGCGTAAAACAAAACCACATTATAGTTTAAGATCATAAAATAGCAATAAAATAAATAAGTGCCAACCTTGGTCCGTTGAAAAAAGTGATATGAAAATGTGAAATAATGCCTTTTAATACTTTTTTGTATATTTTTTACGCAAACATTGTTGTAGTATTAACATTAATAAATGATACAGGCATAAATATTGATAACGCTAACAAAACCAATTTAGAAAAAAATGAAAACTCATCAACTCTTAGAGAATTAAATAATCTAGTGTCAACACTAACTAATAATAATAAAAACTTAACACACTTTGTTACCACAATCAATGAAGTCATAAACGAGATGGAAAGCACTGAAAGTGTTAATAATACTGGAAAGGTAAATCACGTTAAATATTTCGAAGATTTCATCAAGGAACTAGAAGAAGAACAAAAAAAGTTTAATGAAGTTATCCAAGGAAACGATATAAATATCACTTTGAGAGAATACTTGAAGAAAAGAACTAGTGATTTCAAGAATCCTTTGAATGCTTCTTGGTTTCATGATTCTGATTCGGAAGAATGGGTTGCTCCTGATGATGATAGTGAAATTTGGGGTGAGTTGTATACAAGATATTCATGGCAATATGGTTCTTATTTAGATGATAGCAAGACAGAAAATTGCAGATTTTATATAAAGTGCTCGAACATCGTCCGTAAGCGCTGACGATGGTCGAACTTAGCTACCTATTTCGATCTAATGATTAGCTTCCACGTGTATGTACCGAGACCGACATCATCGCTGACTTGTGTCAATCGAGAGCAGTATTTTGATGTTTGTTTAATGTGTGAACCGTTGCTTAACTCTTTCTTGAGAAGTAACAAAACAAATCATGCAATCATGAAGGAACCTTTCTATAATTTTCCTGGGATAATTAGATTGAATACCATTTTTGCCATGTCTTTGAACTTCCAGTGCCAAACAACCGTCGAATCTTTCGCGGCAGGAGAACCAAGATTAAGCACTTCCCCTTCATGGCTACAGTCCACATCTTCGGAAGGTTCACGTGCGCTGGTTCCATCATCAAGTCTGACCTCGTCATCACTGCTTCTTCATGTCTTCAGTTGTAAGTTCCAAACTTTCACCCCTAATCCTATTAAACAGGCAGCCATAAAAGTCTGCCTGATGCCTACATTCAGTGCAATCTCGCATCCTTCACAAAGCGTCTCTTTCAGGTCTGCCTACTCTGCGTCGTTCGCATGGTTGATCAATAACTTTTTGTTTCCATTTAATATATTTTTTAGAGCTATTAAGGGTTTATTGAAATAACCATTACCTACAGGGCCTGGAATAACCGTTTCTTCCGAGAGAACCCAAGGTTCCTCACCGTTCGTGTCGGCAGCACCTTCTACATCGCTGGTGGAGAGTCCATCCCGGTCTTTGAGGTCTACTTCCATCCAAATTACGATCCGAAGACCTTGAAACATAATCTGGCCATCATGAGATTGACCAGGCATATCAAGTTTAACAGAGACAATAGGAATAAGGTCAAGAAGATTGTGATTGATGACAACGACAATCAGTTGCCGTTCAATACTGATGGTGTTCTCGTACTTGGTTGGGGATCTAGAACTGTAAGTGACTTATAACCCTTTGACTTAATTAAGTTGAAAAGTCTAAAATCGGTTTGTCATATTGGCCGAGAGACGTATTTTATTGGATATTGGCTCCCACTGATCTCCTTATGGACATACTAATAGATTATGGGATTATATACCTTTAGGTTCCTAATTACGTGCCTAGTAGTGATGTGGACTGTGACTTCGTTAGTACGTCTTCGTCTTTGTTTTAGGAAATCTACATACAGCTGCTACCTAGCTAGGCCCAAGCTAGGGGCTTAGTCTGTGCTGCGATATTAATGTAACTAGTATATTATCTTTACAGAGAGCTGGAAAGACGAACAATCCGTGGATTGACAGATTGTCTTACTCGATTTTAGACTTTTATGATCTTACGTCATGCCAAGAAGTTTACAGCTCGTAAGTTTTGAAAACGATCAGAGGGGCTATTTACGGCCGCTTTTGCATTATTGCTTTGCGTCCTCTTATCGTTTTTTTGTATTGACTTTGACACTATTATAGAGGACGAGAAGTAATATTGCAAAAGCGGCCTCAGATGTAAAGTAAGTACACTAAATTATCAAGAGAAATGTTTTGAAATTCTCTACCATGAGTCATCTTAAATCATCACTGTTTTTTAAACTAAGTGTAGAATATTGTTTAAATTTCATCAGCACATATAAGCTTTAATTAAAAATATAAACTTATATTGTAAGGCGGTACAAAGTTCGCCGTGTCGTCTTGATAAACTTGCTAAATAAATAAATTTACTATTACTTACACAGGAGATACGTGACCATGAAAAACTTTTGTGCCGGTTTCATTTCTAAAGGAGCTGGGGCGTGCAATGTAATATACTAATTATTTACCTATTTTTAAATTATATTTAAAAACTCTTTTCTTATTCTATAGAGCCGAGCTGTAGACGGTGCAGCCTTTTCCATTCACCCCTGTTCCCTGCCAGCTGCTTGACCACCTGATACGAATATGCACTGACTAGCTCTTTTATTTGATCAAGCTTCCTATTGGTCGTCCACGCTTTTTTCGTACCAGATGGCCTATCTTCTTTCATCTCTATGGTGTTCAAAATCCTACGTTACTCTTCTACTCTAATGAACACTTCTTTTAATCATTATATGATCACAAAATACTTTTTGTAATGCCTCGAATCTCTTCTTTTCCAAGCCGAGCTCTTGTCTGTGTAGCCTGGTAATCCAGTTATCTCTTCACATCCACTTTAACTTTATCCCTCTGCTTTATGTAGTTTACTCTCCGTCTTTTCGGCCCTCTCTTTCTAATTGAGTTAAATTTCTTTATTTAGAACATTTAGCGTGTTGCTATTTTGACCCTTTTATCAGGTTTTTCTATTTGATATCTTCTTAAATTTTACTCTACATATTGAGGCCAAAAGCTAAGCTTTCATTCTTAATCCAGAGGGATGTTGGTGCACCAGGAATCGTGCACGGCAAGCTTGTCGGAGTAGTCAGCTTTGGCTCCCCAGTCTGCGGTACTCCTGATGCCCCCACTGTCTTCACCAAAGTTGGCTTCTACGCCGACTGGATTTACGATATTATGAACCAGGTGATTTTCATTTGTTTTTTCTTGGTTCCCTATAAAGACGTCATGATGTAGCACTGTGAACTTCAGTTGTTTTTTTAAAGACTTCATCGTTATTAACGTTTATCAGATTGATGTAGCTTAAAGTTGCTATTACAAAACTGAGGCGGCTACGTGACAAAAGAATGATTTGTGATTGATTTTTCTTTAGATTAAACATCATCACCAACACATCGTACTTATAGTACTTACACTGCTGGAATGTTATGAGCCTTGTTCAATGTGACTTTAGTTTTGCTATACCTTTGACTCTGTCGACGAATTGAATTCTTCTGCGGATCTCATCGCTTCTAATAATCTAAATTTTAAATGTATTTTACAGAATGTACCATACAAAAAGAAGAGTACGACATTGGAAATCCCACGCACATGGAAAATCGTAAAGTTTCCAACCACAAGGCGAACATTTAAACCAATTACACGAATTATTACAAAAGAACCTGATGAGTTTAATAATGAAATCGACGATTATAGTAGTGATGAACATAGTAATCTAAGAACCAATAATACAATAGAAATTGACAGTGAAAGTACTACTATTTTAAGTGTTAAATCAAACCCTATAACAGAAAAAAGTGAAAGTAATGGTTATTTGGTTGAATTTGCAATCGATTATGCAAAACAACTCGACAAACATGGTAAAGATAAATCTACAACAAAAAAGACATTTGTAGAAACACCTGTTCCTAAGACAGTAACTTATAGAGGCCCAACAGTTGGCATTGAAGAGCTGAATGGTGAAATAATTCACCCAACAGTCGGACTTTCTGGTTTCGCAGAAGACTCTGATGAATCCTTTGACGCTGTACTAAGAAGTAGAGTTAATAATCCGAATTTATTGAATCTTGAAGTTGAAAGTCATGGTACTGATCCTGCTGAGCTTACAGATGATATTTACGATGAGACATTAAATTTGCTTGATAGTTTTGAAGATTTTTTAAGCAATGCCAATGATAATCAAAGTTATGATGGACTAAGCATTGAGCCGTTTTAAATGTCAAGAGTTCAAGATAAAAAAAAAGAAAGACACTCGGTTAAAGCTAATAGTTTAGTTACAAAGTTGATTTCAGAAGAATATGTGGTTAGTGATTCTGAATACGACAATTTAAGCTAGCAAAGAGTTTTTTTATTATTATTTTAGAGTATTTTTTGTTTCGAAAACATCGCAGCCGAAAGACTATAGCGTCTTTCCGTTTCGGCAGTCTTCCTAGACTGACTTTAGTGTCCTCACTGAGGACGAGCTTAAATTCCTAGTTGCTGCTTTAAATGTTGTTTAAAAAAACAGTTCAGTAGCCACGATATTTTGAAGATTATTTAGGTATTATTGGCAACCAGGAAGCTAATGGTGCGAGACGAGAGAGAAGAGGCCTTTGTCGAGCAGTAGGTTCTTACAGGCTGATGATGACAACAATGATTATGAATGATTCTTAAAACTAGTCATATATAGGTTTCCATTGAAAAGTGGACGTTTTTTGCCTGCATTTGCTGTCCCTGACTTATAAAATTATTCTTAAAAAAAAATGAAGTCATTTAATTTAGGAGAAACAAAACGCTGCAAACGTCATAATGTTTCTTAAACTTAGCGCATCGAGCGTTGGGAGGTGGCGCTAGAATCGCCATTTTTCTGTCAAATCGGGGAAGGTGATAAAAATCTACGGGAGGATTTTTAGATTTTCACAAGGTAATTTTATTGTTTTTTCCTATAATTTACCTTAAAAAAAGTGTGTGACAATTATATTTTGTGTTTATTGTGCCCTATTCTTAATTTCGACAACGGTGAGTACAAGAATTCTATACTTTTTTTGTGCTCTGTTCAGTTTTCAAAAACGCAATATTTGCTCTAAACTCTACTTTATTCGGTTTTCTTTTGTTTTATTACTTTAACAATCTAAACGAGTGGTGCAAAAGCTTAATAGAAGTCAATATTTTCAGTTCTTATTGTTTTTTCTATTTATTATGTAACTCCTAACCAAACAGTATCTAGGTAACCTATATCGGTTTATCGCATTTCCCGTCTTATCCACAATCAGATTGCAGAGCGCGATATTTTTAGGGTTAAGTAGTCAAACAATGAATAACCTAGTAATAGTTTTACTATGTTCGTCTGTCGGTTTGTTCATCTTATGTGCAGAACTCCAGAAGACATTATGGTCAAGTAGTTTGGGAAAGCAGGACTTCTTATTTAGGATTCACTTAGAAATCAACATTGCTGACATTCACCGTCAGTGTTTGGAGGCACTCGGTTGAGTATAATACTTGGATAAGTAGTTCCCGAGTACTGAATGTCCTGGATCAAGCTGTTTTATACTCCATAGAGCGTATGCTTCACTGTCTTGAAGTCGGTACTTGACCGTCTATATCAATTTGTAGTAGAAAATTATTGAAAGTTTCATTTTGACGCTTTGTAGTGTGAGTTTGAACTGCGACGCAACTGTCAATGTCAGCCTAAGTGAACCAACAAAGGAGCCGCATCCTTCATTGAAATACTTGACAACCCATACTCTTATTGCCAACCCGACTACCAAGCGTGGTGATTACCGCAAACTCCCCCCACAATTTTTGTCCTTGTGGCAATCTGTGGGGGAGACCTATTGTTATGAGTACTTATAGAAATTAAAGTTATTAAATTGATTTATTTTTGTGCTTTATGTTAATAAGAAAATTTTTTTTTAGAAAAATGGCCAGCTACATAATGCGCCGAGCGCTGCTGGACGCAGTTCGCGTCCCCATTGGTACCCGTGCCTCTAGCTCTGAGCTTGCTAAGGTAAGCTTATCTGATATTAATAATAATAATGCATCAGAGGCTAACTAGAAAGAACCTGTATCTAGGGTGCCTGGAACATTATAGAAAGACAAACATTACACCCAGACAGGAAACAAACATCTACTATCTACTGTAATTATAATAAAGAGAAAAGATGGGATTGTTTGTTGGTTTGAATGGAATAGGCTCTAAAACTATTGGACCAATTCACACCAAAAATTATCACAAAAGAACAAAAAAAAGAGATTAATTGTAGAGTTTGTTACCCCTTTCTTCTCTATGCTGTAAAATCATTGCGAAAGGGAGTAGAATCACTTGACAGAGCAGGGCTCGTTTGGGGGCCTCTCCAGGCGACTATTGTCGTAAGGCAAGCCAAACATTTGTTTGCCTGAGCCAATTGGTGGGCACCCATACTTTACCAAATAAGGTAGGTATAAGCTTTCAATAAGTGATAATAATATCTTGTATCCTATATTATAATCAGCGCTGTTGGTGAAAGCCTTCAGCAAATGCTGAGTTAGTGCCATTTTACAGCAACTGCGACACACTATACACAAATGTTGTTTTTTTGCCTATTGATTTTCTTTTTTTTTCTCTCTTTTGAAATTGTTGTTTTTATTTTCTTCTGTTGGATTTTTTTATCATTTGTTTTTTTTAAATATTTATTTGTCTTACTTGTATTATGTATTGTATGTATTGATTAACTTTTTGTGCGTGTCATAGTTTTTGTAAATAAATATTTTTTCTTTCTTTTTTTCTAGTTGATTTATTACCTCCTTGTAAGAAACTCCTTAGTATATTAAAATGTATGATTATTGTGGATGTTCTGTCAGGTGGGCAAGCGTGAGTGGGTGGGCTACGGGTACAACGGCGTGCCCAACTACATGGACCGCGTCGACTTCCCCATGCCCGCCGTCAGGTTCCGCCCCGACACGCCTGATGTTAAGGTATGTCATACACAATACATACACAGACTCTGAAGGTAAATGCAACATAGTCGCGAAATGCCAGATTCATGCTGACTGACTGACTGACTGACTGACTGACTGACTGACTGACTGACTGACTGACTGACTGACTGACTGACTGACTGACTGACTGACTGACTGACTGACTGACTGACTGACTGACTGACTGACTGACTGACTGACTGACTGACTGACTGACTGACTGACTGACTGACTGACTGACTGACTGACTGACAACGCAGAGCCGAAACTACTGGGCTTAGCGGGCTGAAATTTTGCACGTGGGTTCCGTAGGGGAGCACTAAGGAATCAATTCCTGAAATTCCCATGGGAACGGGAAAAACGGGGTTTTGGTGTTTATGAGAAATCTGCGCGGATGAAACCGCGAGGCAGCCTCTAGTGGTTTAAAAAATGGTTGTACTTATTCCATTTCCTGTAGGTACTTCGCGAGAAGGAGCGCGGTGACTGGCGCAAGCTGACCCTCGAGGAGAAGAAAGCTCTGTACAGAGCCTCCTTCTGCCAGACCTTTGCTGAGTTCAAGGTAGGCTGGACGAGCTTTTACATAAATGTTTGCTAGCTTTGCAACGTGCTCGTTTTACACACCATTGTCGTAAGGCAAGGCAAACATTTTTTTGCCTGAGCCGCTTGGTGGGCACCCTGAACTAAACACGGAGATACCACACAAAATATGTTATTTAATATCCTGTACTTACCTGTGTTGTACAAAATAAATAAATTATTATTATTATTATTTAACTACCTCGCCTCTCACAGGATATTTTGCCAAATATGTATGACGAATTGGTGATTTAAACCTAGTCTAGTGATTTAGACCAGGGTGAACTCTTTTTGTGGTAGAGCCGTTAAAGTCCAAAAAGACTCAATTTGTGTTTGAATGAATATAAATTGATTGATTGATGTTTCCAGGCTCCCACTGGCGAATGGAAGGGCGTTATCGGCTGGGGACTAGCTCTCGCCTCTGTCTCCGTCTGGATCTACTTTGGATTGAAGCTGTTTGGTAATTTATTTTTACATATTATTTTATTGTTTTGTAATTTATTTTCATTGTTGGATTTATATTTTTGGTCTTACTTTATAATGAGAGGTTTTCAATTTGACAGCTCAGAAGAAAAAAACAAGTTTTATTACGCTGCTACCAGATGGCGCTCTGTCAGGAACAATAGGTCAAGATGAAAATGAATGATTGAATAGCTCAAAATAATACATAAAAATTTAAATTTAACTTTGGCAGTGTTTGCGGAGTGGGTGTAATTAAGATTTATACTTAGCAGAAAATGATCCAATCAGTCAAAACTCGATCTCCTATCTCTCTGAAATTGCTTTAGACACCGCCATCTACGGGCGTATTATGAAACATTTTTTTTTCTTTTATGTCACTGAAAACCCCTCATTCTGAATTATTTCTTGGCTGGCAAAGGCATAGGCACAGAAGTCTATAGTGCCACAAGATAAGTTTATTAAAGTTTATTAAATTTGCATGTTGTGTTTTATTTAGTTACATAATATGTATGTCGTAAATCAAATCGAAATTGAAGTGTTTCTTGTTTATAGCTGTACGATATTATATGCACATCTATTTTTCTTATTTATGCACATCTTGTTTAGTAAGTTTTTTTTTATATTACTTATTTTAATTTGGTTTGTAGTCCTAGTATCTATCTATCTTCAATATTTTCCCTTTAAAAACAATTAATATACATACTTTTATAATGTTTAGTAAATAAAATATATCCTTATTATTGTATCCAGTATACTCTGAGCTGCCGGAGTCGCTCTCGGACGAGCGGCAGAAGGCTCAACTGAAGCGCATGCTGGACCTGCACGTCAACCCCGTCGACGGACTCTCTTCCAAGTGGGACTACGAGAACAACCGCTGGAAGTAGAGGTGAGGGGAGATACACGCATCACACTCAGATACACGCATCACACTCAGATACACGCATCACACTCAGATACACGCATCACACTCAGATACACGCATCACACTCAGATACACGCATCACACTCAGATACACGCATCACACTCAGATACACGCATCACACTCAGATACACGCATCACACTCAGATACACGTATCAAGCTTAGATGAACGCATCACATTCAGATACACGCATCTCTCTTAGAAGAACGCATCACACTAAGATACACGCATCACACTCAGATACACGCATCATACATCACGCATCCCTCTTAGATGCACGCATCTCTCTTAGAAGAACGCATCACACTAAGATACACGCATCACACTCAGATACACGCATCATACATCACACATCCCTCTTAGATGCACGCATCTCACTTAGAAGAACGCATCACACTAAGATACACATCACCATCATATGCGCATCGCTCTCAGATACGCGCATCACACTAAGATACATCCATTAAACTTAGATATGTCACCGTAAAATTGTACATCTATTAGGTTCTAAACTAACGTAGGTTAGGTTAGTGTTTATAAATTTACGACCGATTTTTTTTTCTATACTGATGATCTCCTTTTATCCCTCATCAGGGACATAGGGCTCTCAGTAAAGCTCGCCACTTGCTCCTATCCTGGGCGACTTCCTCCATTTCATTCCACGGTGCTCCAAGTATAGGGGCCTCTTGCTCCACCGTGCGGCGCCAGGTTTGTTTAGGGCGACCGGCTTTGCGACGTCCTTGGGGGCACCATTTTAGGGCTATCTTGGGCGGATGGTCGTCCGGCCTCCTCAGCGTGTGGCCGATCCAACGCCACTTCCTCAGCTTGATCTCCAAGTCTACGGGTTTCTGGTCGGTGAGTCTCCACAGCAGCGTGTTTCTGATTGTCTTGGGCCAAAATATTCTAAGAATCTGACGCAGGCATTTGTTAATGAAAACCTGCAGCCTAGCAGACAGATCCTTTCTGACAAACCAGGTTTCACTGCCATAGAGGAGGACTGACTTCACGTTCGACTCGAAGATCCTGACTTTTGTTCGGCGCGTGATAATCGAGGACTTCCATACTGGCTTGAGTTGAGCGAAGGCTGCTCGAGCCTTGTTTATGCGAGCCTCTATGTCAGCTTCCGCTCCTCCGGTTGGATTCACAACGCTCCCCAGGTAGGTGAACTTTTCCACACGCTCTACAACTTCGCCGTTGACACAAATGGGAGTGGTGTCTGTGGTATTGTGGCGCATTTCTTTAGTTTTGGCGGAATTGATGCGTAAACCTTCTTTCAGTGCCTGTTGCTGTAAATCGTACACCTTGGACTGGAGATCACCAACGTTGGCAGAGAGAAAGCACAAGTCGTCGGCAAAGTCAATGTCCTCTATCTGCGACCTCTGAGTCCACGGTAGACCTCTTTGACTTTCGTATGTCACTCTGCGCATGATATCATCCAGTACAATGAGGAAAAGAAGTGGAGACAATAAACAACCCTGTTTGACCCCTGCCGTGACTGGCATGGCCTCGGTGAGTTGACCGTCGTGTAGTATGCGGCATTGGGATCCTTCATACAAACATTGTATTATTTGTACAATTTTGTCGGGTATTCCCCTCTTCTTCAGGATGCGCCAGATGCTGGACCATCTCACTCTGTCAAATGCCTTCTCGAAATCTATAAAAAGAGCGAATACTTCGCACTGCATTTCGTTACAGGATTCGAGAATTATCCTTAACAGGTTAATTTGGTCCGTACAAGAACGGCCCTTTCTAAACCCAGCTTGTTCGTTTCTCAGCTTTTGGTCGACTTCCTTCGCCATGCGCTGCAACAGTATTTTGCACAAAACTTTGGAGCAGGTTGGCAATACATTTATGCCTCTCCAGTTATTGCACTCGGAAAGATCACCCTTCTTGGGAAGTTTGGTAATGATACCTTCTTTCCAGCTTTTTGGAACTTCCCCAGTTTCCCAGATCTTTACCAAGAGAGGTAGCAGTATATCGGCTGATGCGTCCACGTTGGCTTTCAACGCTTCGATAGGGATTCCATCATTGCCGGGGGCTTTTCCACTTTTCAGTGCTAGAATGGCCTTGCTAATCTCTTGTTTGGTTGGAGGATTGATGTCGATATCAAGATGGTCCGATATTTGCACATCCGTGTTGAGATCCTCTTGCATTTCTGGGGCGCTGAATACCTCAGTGAAATGCTGGTGCCAGCGGGCAAGTTGTTCCTCAAGCGTCACAGCGAGCGTTCCGTCCTTGCGCCTTATTGGCCTGTTTCGTTGGCGTTTGTTACACAGTTGATTCGATGCTCTGTAGAGTTCTCGCATGTTGCCGCTAGCTGCAGCGTTTTGTGCTTTTGTCGCTATGTCTGCGGCCCACGTGCGCTTGTCCTTTTTGAGGCTGCGCTTAATATCGCCTTCACAGAGAAAGTACTCGTAGGACAGTGCCTCTTTTTCCTCCATGCCACTGGCCGAGTTCATCCTTTCCTTTAAGGTCTTACGGTGGTTAATTTTGCCCCAGGTGTCATTGGACATCCACTCCTTTTTGCCTTGTGATCTGTGACCTAGCATTTCTTTGCAGCAGTCCTGCAGCACATTTTGAACATGATCCCAGTGTTCTTCGAGGGGCGCGGTCTCGACATTAAGTTCGTGGTACTTGTTATGCAGCGTAACGGAAAACTGCCTTTTTGCGTCGCTGCTCCTCAGTTTCTCGACATCGAAACGCTTGATAGCGTGCTGGGCTGAGCGCTTTGTTTTGGCAATCTTTAACTTGATTTTCGCCGTCAGCAGATGATGGTCGCTGTTGACGTCAGCGCCTCGTTTGTTACGAACATCAAGGAGTGAGCGACGCCATTTCCTGCCGATCATAAAGTGGTCAATTTGATTTTCGGTCTTGCGGTCTGGTGAGACCCAAGTGATTTTATGGCAGGTTTTATGAGGGAAGATTTTTTCTATACTATGTATTAATTTCCGGTAACACATGACACGAAGATGCATGCATCACATTCTACACACGCATCACACACAGATACACGAATCACACTCAGATACACGTATCACTCTAAAATCCGTGTTACACACTGAGATGAACACATCACACTCGGATACACGCATACACTCTGATACACGCGTCACTTTGAGATACACGTCTCACGCGTCTCTTTCAAATACACGCATCGCACAAAGATAAACGCATCACTCTCATATACGCGAATCCACTCGAATATACACGCATCACACTAGAACATCACATTTGTTTCATTAAAAAGTTAAATAAAAAAATACCTTTTCTCATTGTTGCAGGGGCTATACGCGGCGCTATGGCTTGGCGTAGAGTAGAAAACATTATGTAATATAAGTAAATATCGCTGTAAGAATAATAAATTGTGATTCCAATCAATATTTCTGTTTTTTTAGTCAACCCTTGTCCCTTTTGGGTTATTTTAATGTAGATAAGACTGAGGTGTGGTTATTGTGTCCTTTTGGGTTATTTTCATGTAAATAAGACTTGAGGTTTGGTTATTGTGATTTTGGGTAATTTTCATGTAAATAAGTTTTGGGCGTCTAAGGGCGTGTACGCATTATACGGTTAGCCGCGCGGTTGATCGTTAATACGAAATTTTGTTCTGTTAAGTACAGTCATGCGGCTGATCGCATTCTGGCAAATGGCGTAGTGCAAACCCATCCTAAAATTTTTATTTTGGCATACTCTAGAATGAAAGAAAGAAGCATTTATTGACAACAACATTGACACACAAAGTGAAACGTTAAATCCAAAAAATATATATAAACACAATAAAAATTACAATAATAATAAAAAAAAAAATAACATAAACAGCAAAACAATTATGAGTAAAATAAATATATAGTAAGAACATACATAAAAAAATCGGTTGGTTATTGTGTGTCGCAGTTGCTGTTTAATGGTGTTACCTTTTAAAGTTCTGATTAAAAAAAAACAACAAAAAAATATGAAACAATATTTTTTATTATAATATTATTATCTTAAAACAACATCTTTTTAGCGTTAATGAACAATTATTGATGACATTTAATTCTAACATTGATCTTTTTTTTTGTAACAACTTAAAACAAAAATTCAAATTATTAACGAATATTTTACACCATTTATTATATATTATTATAATAAAAACATACATTTTATTTTTTGACATTGAGATTAATTTTTTATCACATTTTTTTTTTGTAAAACATCCAACATCGATGCAGTTTTATTTAATTTTACAAATATATAGGAATAATCAGAGCAATCTACTAGGTACAGTGCCGGACATGATCGGCGTAACACTTCCGGTTTTTCTGTATTGCAAAATAGCTCTTGTTCTTTGGTAATAGTCTAGGGCTGACGAAACCATAGACAAATCTGTTACGGCCTCCTAGTCCGTGACTGTACAAACTGTGAGAGTCTGAAGAGTTTTATAGGAATAAATAAAAAAAAAGAAGTAGGTAGGTACAGTGGCGGACACGGTCGGCGTAACTAATTTTCTGTATTGCAAAGATTGCAAATAACTATTGTTCTTTGGTAATACAGTCTAGTAATAAAAATAATAATAACGTATCACACTCAGGGAGCCCCTAACTAGGAAGATCCTGTATCTAGGGTGCCCGAAACATACAGAGACAAAATGCGCACGAGACCATAGACAAAATTGTTACGCTGTCCGTGTCTTTAATTTAAATAGAGGTTCATCCTGTATATACTGGGTGTTTCTGACAAGACGGTAATAAATCAAAGGAGGGCTTCAGCTCACCATACCTAACAACTTTCCCAAAGCAACATGGGTCGAAATATCAAAAAAAATAACAGCTGTTCCATACATTGGTTCGATCAGCTGGCGGGGACAATGTACGGGACAGCTGATTTTTGTGACCGTCTTGTCAGAAACACCCTGTATGATACTAACCCTCTTATTCATAAAAAGTTAAAGAGAATTTTAGTTATTTGACGTATATCAATTTAGACTGGATGTCACGTATTTAGCATACAACAAACCAGAGAAGTAGACCTCCAGTAAGGCTACTTAAAATCTACTGTATCTTTATGAATAAGACGGTAAGTGTTTCTGTGAAGGCGGTAATAAATCAAAGGAGGGATTCTGCTCACCATACCTATCAACTTTTCCCAAACCAAAAATGAGCTGTTCCATACAATCTTCGATCAGCTAGCGACGTCAATGTACGTGACAGCTGATTTTTGTTTTGAGATTTTGTTGCTAAGGGAAAGTTTTTAGGTAGATAAGCTGTGCCAAATCCATCCTGTGACTTTTAATTTATTTTTAAACTAGTCGACCCGGCGAACTTCGTACCGCCTAACCTATTGCTATGTTGCTCATGTATTATACTCATAAACCTTCCTCTTGAATCACTCTATCTATTGAAAAAAAAACCGCATCAAAATCCGTTGCCTAGTTTTAAAGATACATAGGGACTGACGCGGGAAGCGACTTTGTTTTATACTATGTATTGATGATGATATAATGCTTCAATATCGATGCATAGTATAAAGCAAAGTAGCTTTCCGCGTCTGTCCTTAATATAGTAGGTATGCTTAGATCTTTAAAACGTTACAACGGATTTTGATGCGGTTTTTTTTCTCTAAAAGATAGGGTGATTTAAGAGGAAGGTTAATATATTTTAGTATTTGATAAAAAAGAAGGTAACACTTATTTTTTAGACTACAGTAAGTAAGTAGGTAGGTATAGTCAGAATATAATATTTTGACATAGAAAGCGACACATAGATTTTTTGGTAACATTTTTTTAATCTAAAATATACAATTATTTCTTTCTTAAATATTAATCATAAGAAACATCTAGGAGATTTAGCTCCTTTTTCGACTAGGTAAATACTTTATGTAAATATTCGGTAAGTATTCCTTTTTTACACGTATTCAGTAGCATCATATTAAAGGATTCTAAGCGTTTCTCAATTAAATGGCTCTCTAGCGTCGAGTTATAGCGTTAGCCTTAGGCTTTTAATGTAAGGCCACATTTTATGGGCACGCGGGGCGTGCTGCGTTTAAATCAAACGTATAGCAATGTATGAGACCATTTACGGAGACGCGTTGGCGGGCGCCGACGCGTGCACTAAGCGTCTTTCAACGCTTCAAGAACAAAACATAGGCCTCTGTTCGATATCGTATAAGGAGATGCGACGGCGCCCGCGGCGGTGCCCGCACGACGCCCCGCGCAAAGCGTCATATCTATACCAATATTATAAAGAGGAAAGATTTGTTTGTTTGTAACGAATAGGCTCCGGAAATACTTAACCGATTTGAAAAATTCTTTCACTGGTAGGAAGCTACACTATCCCCGAGTGACATAGGCTATATTAGATTTTCAAAAAAATTAGGGACCCTTACTTAAACTCAAATAATGTAGCCCAAGGTGCAATATTTTTTCCGTTGTTTACATATTTTGAATTTTGACAGGTGGTTTGTTGTTGTTGTTTGTTTTTTTATTCGTCCATTCTAGGCAGTCAAAAGAACATTAGTCTATAGAGCCAAGTCTTTAGTAGTATCTTATATTCTATAAGTAACGAAGTAAGCCGGTACAGCTCGTCTATACATAAGACTGTTTTATAATGGCACAGAGCGCCCACCGTCAGAGCGTATTAGCTTTACATTACAAGTTAGAGAGGGCCCAGTGCACAGCACATCTATTCGATTCTATATTTAAGCATTCGAAGACGTTAACAATTTAAACTTTTCTCTACAATTTAATCACGTGCGTGCCGTTAAATGTGTTAAACTCTGTTAAACTGTAAAAACACATCAATATGATGCTGACTGTATACTTAAGAGCCAGTTTACCGCGATGCTAGCGCCATTCGCGAAAAAAAAAGTCTTCTAAACTAAGGCAAATATAAAAAATGTGGCACAGTATGACACTAGATAATGTAGCCTAGTATTTTTAGGGCACTGTTGTATAGTTTTTAAGTTAAAGACCAAAGAAAGCTACAAAGTGTTGCTAAAAGTGGCCACTTTTAACAACAATCTGTGTATAATTTTGTTCTTTTAAGTTAGGACTACTTTACCGTGCTCAAAAAATACTACTTAAGCAAGATTATATAGTGTCATACTGTGCCACATTTTTGATATTTGCCTAAGTTTAGAAGATATAATTCTTTTTCGAGAATGGCGCTAGCATCGCTGTAAACTGGCTCATAAATGGATCATAATTTATTGTATTGAACTCTATTGATTAACATTGTATGGAAGTCATTCAATTTTGGCCCTAATTAAATAAATTATGTGGATTTAATGTTGAATTCACGTACAAAGCTGGAAACAAGCGCTTGTTGACGCTGGTTCGAAAAATGTATAGAAAATACCTGCGCCTACATTCACGCTGGACACAAGCGTCTATGTCCGCGCAGGTATTTTCTATACATTTTTCGAACCAGCGCCAACAAGCGCTTGTTACCAGCTTTGTACGTGAATGCACCCTAACTTAGGTAGTACATACCAGTAGTCAGCACTTCAACTAAGTATACAAATTTTGTTGAACAATTATAACTGCAGCCTTTACGTAGTACAGATTAGGGTGGTAGGGTGTTAGGGTTTATGTACTACAGGACATATATAACGTATTATATATAGGTACATCGATACATCAACCTCTCCCCATTTCAACTTAAAAAAAAGGCAGTTTACAGCGATAATGCTAGCGCCATTCGCAAAAAAAAAAAATCTTCAAAACTAAGACAAAATATCAAAAATGTGGCACAGTATGACACTAGATTATCTTGCTTAGTATTTTTTGAGCAAAGTTAAGTAAGTAGTCCAAAGTAAAAAGAACTAAATAATGCATAGATTGTTGCTAAAAGTGGCCACTTTTAGCACACTTGTAGCTTTCTTTGGTCTTTAACCTAAATGCTTTGCAATAGTGACCTTAAAATACTAGGCTTAATTACCTAGTGTCATACTGTGCTACATTTTTGATATTTGCCTTAGTTTAGAAGAAATTAATTTTTTTCGCGAATGGCGCTAGCATCGCTGTAAACTAGCTCTTTAAAGTTCGCGACTGAAAACTTAAGCATGTAACAATAATTATAACGAATCACACTCAAGAGACTCTAACAACGTAGAACCTTTAACTACCTACTTAACTTAGGTTGCCCCACACATATTTAAAGACATACAAAAACAATCATCATCATCATCATCATCATTTCAGCCGTAGGACGCCACTGCTGGACATAGGCCTCCCTCAAGGCTCTCCATCTGTACCGATCGCAGGTGGCCTGCATCCAGCGTGGACCCGCAGCCTTGCGCAGATCATCCGTCCATCTGGTCGGTGGACGTCCTACGCTGCGCTTGCCGATCCGTGGTCTCCACTCGAGAACTTCTCGGCCCCAGCGGCCATCTGTTCTGCGGGCTATATGACCTGCCCATTGCCTCTTCAACGAGCTTATCCGCTTGGCTATGTCGGTGACCCTGGTTTCTCTGCGTATGTCCTCATTTCTGATTCGATCCCGCAGAGAAATCCCGAGCATAGCCCGCTCCATGGCTCGTTGAGCTACCCGGAGCCTGTTCATAAGCCCTATAGTGAAGCACCACGTTTCAGAACCGTATGTCATCACTGGCAGCACACATTGGTTAAATACCTTCGTCTTCAGGCACTGAGGAATATTGGACGAGAAGACGTTGCGTAGTTTCCCGAACGCCGCCCATCCGAGCTGGATTCGGCGATTGACCTCCTTCTCGAAGTTGGACCTACCTAACTGGATGGTTAGGTAGGTTTGGTGGATGGCGATGGATGGTTTGTCCATCAACAATCATAATCAAAAAATAATCATTGATATCCATAAAACAATGTTCGCCCTGGCAGGAATCGAACCCACACCAGCGAACCTTAAGAATTTATGTCGAGGCATACTACTTTTATTTATTATTTACATAGTGTTAGAAAAAAAATACTCCTAAACACTGAAATTGTGATTCATTACAAAACGATTATAAGTCAATAAGTGTTTGATACCAACCAACACAAGTTAAAATCTATGATTTTGTTTATGAAATAATTTAAATTCTGTCTATTCTGATTAATATGTAAAGTCATGTAGAGTTCTGAGAGATAACCGGGCTAATCAGCTATAGGCGGGGTCTTCCACAATAAGAATTACACTAATTTATATTTTTCTTAGATAACAGGATAGATAAATTACCTAGCTAATACAAAATTAAAGATTTTACATTGAACGACAAATATAGCTGAAGATCCCACAATGCCCCTTAAAAAAAAGTCCTTTAACCTTCCGTAAAAATAAATAGTCCTCCCTAAAAGGCCCACTCACCCCGTCTACTAGCAAAAAAACCCACAATTCTCTAATACGAGTATTATTTATTACCTAAAAGGTCCCCATCTGCAGTACCACTTTCTCTAGTATACAGGTCCTATACTTCCCTACCTAAAAGGTCGCTATGTAAGTATGCAGGGACGCTAGGCCTCTATGCGTATAGGTATCGACTCACCACATCTTCTTCCTAAAAGGGTTCACTTCTGCCGTCTTGTTCATAACATTTGTACGTCTTTGAGTTGCTTCCTTATTGAGGCTCGCTATTCCCGTGTACACCTCAAATACTGAACTTACTTTTCTAAGCTGGGTCGGCAGAATTATCAGCGTCCTCTGTGTATCTTATACTTATCATTGTAGGTATATTTTGTAGGCGCAAATAAAGATCTGTCTAGACCACAACTCAAAATTAAAGAAACTAACCTTAACCCGTCTACTCCCTGAACAAGCCCGCACTCGCCGTCTAAACTTTAGATTAAGTAAACACTGCCCTACGCAAAAAAAACGCCCACATTTCCCGTCTAAATACCTAGCCTCTGAACGGTAAAAGTCCTCCCGTCTACTCCTTAAACGGGAAAAGTCCGCCAACCCCAGCAGGGTCCCAGTCCGCCAGCTCGACGGGTCCGAGGCATTCGTCGAAAAACTGCTCGAGGGAGGCGAGTAGATGACGTCGAGCACCGCGCAGGCCGTGAGACTCGTCCGGGTACACCTTTGGACGAGAATTAATTCTTTATTAGTTTTCTTCTGCTTATTCTTTTTGGCTTTTATCAGCCCACTGCTGGGCCTCTTTCCCTCTTGCATGCCTCTCTAAAAAGCCTGTCTTATTCTTATCTTTATAAGTATTTTTAAAAAATACCCCTACCTTGATTAATTTATTTGGTGGGTATTTTATAGTTTATTTTATCCTAAAAATACTTAAGTAAGATACAAAAGGGGGAGGGGTGTTTGCCCAGCAGTGGTACACAAAATAGGGTATCTAAAAAACTGAAAGAAACCGTTCTGAGCGATAAGGCTCAATGCAATCAATAGGTCGACTAAAAGCTAGTGTCCATCTTTCTATTGCCTTGCTGAGATGCTACGTTCTCACACTAGTCCGTAGAAACTACGCACGGATTCATGGTCTTGCTACGTAGATTCGTAGCAGCTACATCAATTCGTAGCAGCTGCTTTAATTCGTAGCAGCTTCGTAGAATTAATTTGAGTGGCATTTGAAATTGAAGTGTAGTGAAGTTTGTAATTGAAGCTTTTACCACATATTTGATTCTTTTGTCCTTAAGACTAATGGCTACAACAAATCATTCTCACCTGATGATGATAAACAGCATTAGCTTTCACAAGTGCTTTGGCCAAAGCCAATGCGTGTCTCGGTGGAGCCCTCAGATCTGCAGTGCCATGTGCCAGGAGCAACCTTCGCGGAGGAAGATTACCAGCCTTGCGCCATGCTGCGCTGGCTCCAAGGGAACCCGCCCAGGCCGACCCTGAACCACCGTAGCGCTCTGACCAGTAAGAATCTGAATGGAGAAGTTAAATATTTTAGCTTAGTTGTATTATAGTGATCTATGTTTGTCTATGGTTGCACTATAAACTAACCGTATTATTCTTTAAGATACAGTAGATTTAGCGTGTTTCATCAAGAAGCGATATCGATCGCGCGATATTATTTAAATAATATTGATATCCTTAATATCAATTGTATATCAATATTACTTACATCAGGCAGGCTTCGTGGATTTACGAGCGATTTATATTGGCTGTCGAGCTTGAGGTAGTTTTATCTACTGGGTTAACTTCTCCGGTTCGTTGTATGGTAAATAACTAAAGTTCTCTTTGAATTTTTAATTCCTTTTAATTTCCTTAAAGGCTAAGGTAATAGGCAAGGCAAAGATACTGGCCAGGCACCACATCTGCTTATACAAACGCGCTGTAGTAATCTTTATATATAAAACTCTTCCGTTACTGACTGACTGACTGACTGACTGACTGACTGACAGACAACGCAGAGCCGAAACTACTGGGCGTAGCGGGCTGAAATTTTGCATGTAGGTTCCTTAGGGAGTGTAGGTGAGCACTAAGAAGGCATTTCCCGAAATTCCCACGGGAACGGGAATAAAATGGATTTTTGTGTTTATGAGAAATCTGCGCGAGTGAAACCGCGGGGCAGCCTCTAGTCAATATATATAAAACTCTTCCGTTACTGACTGACTGACAGACAACGCAGAGCCTAAACTACTGGGCTTAGCGGGCTGAAATTTTGCACGTGGGTTCCTTGAAGAGTGTAGGGGAGCACTAAGGAATAAATTCCTGAAAGTCCCATGGGAACGGGTATAAAACGGTATTTTGTTGTTTATAAGAAATCTGCGCGGGTGAAACCGCAGGGCAGCCTCTAGTCAATATATATAAAACTCTTCCGTTACTGACTGACTGACTGACTGACTGACTGACTGACTGACTGACTGACTGACTGACTGACTGACTGACTGACTGACTGACTGACTGACTGACTGACTGACTGACTGACTGACTGACTGACTGACTGACTGACTGACTGACTGACTGACTGACTGACTGACTGACTGACTGACTGACTGACTGACTGACTGACTGACTGACTGACTGACTGACTGACTGACTGACTGACTGACTGACTGACTGACTGACTGACTGACTGACTGACTGACTGACTGACTGACTGACTGACTGACTGACTGACTGACTGACTGACTGACTGACTGACTGACTGACTGACTGACTGACTGACTGACTGACTGACTGACTGACTGACTGACTGACTGACTGACTGACTGACTGACTGACTGACTGACTGACTGACTGACTGACAGACAACGCAGAGCCGAAACTACTGGGCGTAGAAAGCTGAAAATTGGCACGTGGGTTCCTTGGGGAGTGTAGGTGAGCACTAAGAAGGGATTTCCCGAAATTCCCACGGGAACGGGAAAAAATGGATTTTTGTGTTTATGAGAAATCTGCGCGGGAAATACCGCGGGGCAGCCTCTAGTAATCTCTATAAGATAGGTTGTCGTAGGTATCGCATTTCTCCAGTAAGCACTGTAAATATATAAATATGTAGTTTTGTTTAGTTTCTTTTATTTTATACTTAGTTAAGTTTAACATAGGTTTAATTACTATTGTTACTAATATACTACGGACTTTGTCTGAAATAAACGTATTATTATTATAAATAATATAGAAGCGGCACATTTTTGCTACAGCGCGAACACATTTTACCATCGCGCCAGTAAAGTTCCTGACGCAGCTATCAAAAACAGAAGTTTTAATGTAGATTCATGTTTCCGCCTGCACACGCCTACCCTACCTACCTTCTTCAGTTTGTGTAGCAACTTACTATGGTAGCTGAGGTCAGAAAGCGGTGCTATAGCAGCCAGGCAACGCGTGACGTTTCTCGGGTCAGCCGCCGCCAGCGCCGCCGCCGCGCCGCCGCCGTAGCCCACACCCCATGCTCCCACACGAGCCCCGTCCACCATCTTGAGGTTGTCTCGAAGATACCTGTTGGGCAACTCTTATGATTATTATGCTACTCTTAAAACTTGGGGCAACTCTCTAAGGATGCGCTTTCTTCACATGTGTTTTTCCACTCGAGCGGAAACGTCCGAACACATAAGGTGCGTGAGTTATGGCCGTGCGCTTACCAAGTACCGTGTAGTTCCGACGTTCGAAAACACTCTTAATTTGGATTTTATATGTATTGCGCGCGTTAAAATAAAACAATGTGTTTGAAAAAAACTTACGAACGGTTGAACATATGATATAATTCAGTAAGTAATTTATCTTTGTGGCGATCAGTGGGGAAGGCTTCTGTGGACGTCTATTACGTGAGATGATATTATTTATAAACTTGTCATAGCGTATTATAAGACCGACTTACGATAAAACTGCAATCTGGTCTTCAACATCGACAGACAGGACTCTGTGGTAGATCTCAGTCCTCAACTCTTCACCCTGGAAAACATAGAAAAACATCATCACAACAAAACCACCAAAACTCGGAGTATAATAGGGAATGTTTAAACATTTGATTTCTTTTAAGCGTATCCGAAGGGTAATCGAAAAGTAAACCATAAGAGTAATGAAATAATGAACAAATTCGACAAACCTGCCCTCCGGAGCCGCTAGCGTCTATTTGGGCCACGATGAAGTTTCTTGCTGTGGAGAAGTACCACGCCCAGTCCAGCTTCCATCGCTCAGTCACCAGCTGTGACCCTGGACTAGCTGATCTGGAAATTAAGATTGGCTTTACTGACGACTTTATCTTTTATACAATACATAATTTCATCAGTACAAGCAAAATATATCTTACACTTGCAGGATGAGTGGTAGAGGCAGGTCATCCGTTTCCCTGAACCCTGGAGGTAGAAAGAGACGGACTCTCGCCGCTCGGTGCGCTTGGACCTGTAATTTTAAATTTATTATTTTTTATAAAATTAACCGAATTTGAAATTCACTACCATTAAATTCGATGTCAATAATGGCAGCATTTAAAATCATTTATAGAATAGAATAGAATAGAATCATCTATTTCCATTATTTGGTAGAATACAGGATGGTAGATTATTATTAAATTAAATTTACGATGCTGTCATCGTCATCGATCGATCGTGCGATATATCACTATCATCATAATTACAAACGATAGCTAAATAGACAAACTTTGTGGATAGAGTGTGCCATAGTCTGAGCGTTTGCTTTAATCACAACGCTTTGGCAGGCGGGTTGGCGATCGCAGTTCAGCTCTTCAAGCATTTCAACGACGGAACTGCTGTCAGTTCTTCGGCGGTTCCTTCGCTACCCATGGCAGATAAGCCGGTAGGCTGGTGATATTTTATGGCGTCACCACACGGCCACACAAGGCATTGTGACCAATAAGAGGGGCCTATGCCCATATCCAGTGGACGTCTTTCAACTAAAATGATCAATTGAAATTGAACCTTACCTCGACCTTGAAGAGTTTAATGTTAGGCGCAGCAAGGCTTGCCACATGGCTCCGCAGTGGTTCACCGTCCCAGAGCACGGCCAGCCGAGCCCCTGATGATGAGCAGAGGAAGGTCGCTGGTGTCTCCGGGCCCAAGCATTCCTGGATAAAACAGTGGTTTTTTGACATTATCATCTAGTATCATCAAATAGTAATTTATTAAACTTACGAAATTAGATCTGTCTTTCTATGAGTTACGATGCATTTACATCAACCTAGATAATGTGAATTCTATTCCCACTCCATTGCTTGAGTTAACGGACGTAGAACTAAAATGTCAAGAATGAATGCTGTAAGAATGCTTTTGTATGGAGATGGGATAGAATGGGCATACGCTCGGTTGATGTAAATGCACTATTACGCAATCAATGGCTTAAAGTTGGTAGCTTAGCACGACCAGACGACCTTTGAAGCGGTATTGGTATTTAGAATTTTGAGATAATTTTCTTTCAATATGTTACAACTGTTATTTTGCTTTGCTTTGAGCTTATAATTTTACGAGATTGTAGCTTTTCGCTTTTTCGAGCTGTTGAGATAAAAAAATTGATTCGAGCCTCCGACATAATTTATTTTAAACTACGATATTTAGGAAGTTTTTTTTTTTTTTTCTTTACGAACTAAGTTATAAGGTGGTAAAGTAGCTCTAGAAACCTGAACATAATAGGAGAAATTCTTGCTGAATGTAATTCTGTTATACAAGCAGTGTTGAGGCAGGGTACTGTTCTCTTCAGGGGCAAAGGTCGCCGCCGCGGCCGTCGGCCATGATGGGTCTGATGACGTCGTGTTGTCTGACACCTGAGGACAAAGTGTTTGATAAATAATCATTAAACAAAGAAGTATAATATTCCAGAGCTTTGAAACCAGTTAAGAAGGAACTTGGGCTGTTTGTTAGTCGCTTAGCTAAAAAAACAATGAAAAGTGAAAGCATTAGACCCTAAGAAAGCAGCAATGTTTTCCAAATGCTCTTTTTGTCATCGAATTTTTATTGCTCGAGCAGGTAACTGTTGATCAACATACAAAGACCGCTTTAAAGAGCGAGTCAAATCAAGCCTGAAGCTGCCAAGCAAGTGCCTCAATGGCTCCGAAGTCCTCAGGTCCGAAGATAGAGAGAGAGAGGCAGTTATTGCTTGTTGATAAAGACTTGTGGAAGACTTACACTGAAAAGCATACCGTTTAGTCGACCCTTAACCAGTGTACTCTCGCAGCCTTCACCAGGTCATCTGAACGTTCTGCGTCTTTCTCTTCGCGGTTGCCATTCAAAAACTTTCCCAGCGACCATCAGCTAGCTTTGTGCCCTGCCCATTGCCACTTAAGTTTCGCAAGTCTTTGAATAATAGAACAGACTTACATAAAGTTCCTCAGTGACTCCAGAGTCTCCAACTCCTTCAGTGTCCAGCCCAGGGCAGGTAATACAGAAAGCCCCAGGAGGTGGCCAGGCTCCCGGTTCCTGAGGGACTTCCACTCTGTATAGATGGCGCTCGCCTGCCTTCTCTGGCGCTGTGCCGATTATGTAGCTGATGGGAAATGAGGAGATATTTTGATTATAAAACTTCTACTTCTTAGCCTTAAGGGCGTCCACAGATCACCACTAGTATGCGCATTTTGGAGAGGTTTTTTCCATAATCGACATTACGGTAAGGCTGGTTGGTATGGATCCTCAAGTTTAACGAACGACACTTCTGCCCGTCCTTTAGGGGGCGCCTTTTACAACAACCATGGAAGCCGCTTGCTGCCACAAATAAATTGTAATATAAAACATATAATATCAACTAGCTGTCCTGGCGAACTTCGTATCGCGCCTTACAATTTTATATGGAAAAATTTTATTGCTGTTTTTACTCACTTCCCTTATACTTTTCCATATCTTCCCACCTTTTAAATCTTCCCTGGACTACTACAAGCATTTCAAACACATATTCAGCTAGGATCAGTAAAAAAATATACTTACAGCAGCTTTCTTCTATCATCCCATCCAAGAATCTGGGTAACTTCGAACGCTCCCCCAGTAAGTGGCGTCTTAACATTGTCTTTAACCCTGACAGCGTGACGCCAAGTACCCAGCTCTGGGTCTGAGAGGGGGGCTGTGGTGAATACCCCACCTGCCCCACCTCCTGTAAGAGCTGTTCCACCACACCACCCGCATTCATCTTCGGTCGGTTCCGCACCGAGCCCTGACCAACGGGAACCGTCTGTGCTGTCGTGGATTATCTAGGGAAATTTGTTAATTAGAAGGTTAAAAATTAAAATGAAAATATATTTATTTAAAATATTTAATCCTTAGACTAAGAAATTTTACAACAGCTTCCACACTAAGCGTGAGCCTGCGTTGTGGCAACTATTATATTAAAGTAAAAAGTATACAATGTTGTAAAGGAGAAAAATTGTTTTCTAAGAAAAACATTTAAACAGAGCAAGCCCGTGACGGTCAACGGTAGGTAAGTACAGTGGCGGACTAGGAGGCCGTAACAGATGTGTCTATGGTTTCGTCAGCCCTGGACTGTATTACCAAAGAAGAAGAGCTATTTTGCAATACAGAAAAACCGGGAGTGTTACGCCGACCATGTTCGCCACTGTACTAGCAAAATGGCATGATGATGAAGATGATAATGATGCAGATGAAGATGCTAGTAAATAAGACGATCATAATGACAATAATGATGATGTTAATTAAAAGATGTCGATCATAATGAAGATGTTAATTAAAAGTTTACTCACATCCTGGCAATTGAAATGCACAGCAGAACAGACGGTGACGACTGAGACGTTCTGGGGCCTGTTGAGGAGCAGCACGGCGATCTGGCGCTCGGAGACCCAGGATGTCCAGCGGACGTACCAGTCTGGGGATTGATTAAGGTACTACTCTAATCTGGGTTGGTGACTACTCTAATCGTTATTAATTAGTTTATTTTGTTGCTCTAATCGTTATTAGTTTGATACATTTGGTGTATGTAAATCTATACCAATATTATAAAGAGGAAAGATTTGTTTGTTTGTTTGTAACGAATAGGCTCCGGAAATACTGAACCGATTTGAAAAATTCTTTCACTGGTAGGAAGCTACATAAACCCCGAGTGTCATAGGCTATATTAGATTTTCAAAAAAATTAGGGATCCTTACCTAAACTCAAATAATGTAACCCAAGGTGCAATATTTTTTCCGTTGTTTACATATTTTGACAGCTGGTGGTTTGTTGTTGTTTGTTTTTTTATCAAGCCCATTCTGGGCAGGCAAAAGAACATAGTCTATAGAGCCAAGTCTTTTGTAGTATCTTATATTCTATGGCGTAACGAAGTAAGCCGGGAAAGCTCGTTGATAATATAATCAAAGAATAGGACTTATTAAAATGAAAGATCATACTAAGAAAATGATAGTTATATAAATTTAAGATCTTAATCTTAATCTTCAATCTTCAAGAACTCATCATCATCATTTCAGCCGTAAGACGTCCACTGCTGGACATAGGCCTCCCTCAAGGCTCTCCATCTGTACCGATCGCAGGTGGCCTGCATCCAGCGTGGACCCGCAGCCTTGCGCAGATCATCCGTCCATCTGGTCGGTGGACGTCCTACGCTGCGCTTGCCGATCCGTGGTCTCCACTCGAGAACTTTTCGGCCCCAGCGGCCATCTGTTCTGCGGGCTATATGACCTGCCCATTGCCACTTCAACGAGCTTGTCCGCTTGGCTATGTCGGTGACCCTGGTTTCTCTGCGTATGTCCTCATTTCTGATTCGATCCCGCAGAGAAATCCCGAGCATAGCCCGCTCCATGGCTCGTTGAGCTACTCGGAGCCTGTTCATAAGCCCTATAGTGAAGCACCACGTTTCAGAACCGTATGTCATCACTGGCAGCACACATTGGTTAAATACCTTCGTCTTCAGGCACTGAGGAATATTGGACGAGAAGACGTTGCGTAGTTTCCCGAACGCCGCCCATCCGAGCTGGATTCGGCGATTGACCTCCTTCTCGAAGTTGGACCTACCTAACTGGATGGTTTGTCCTAGGTATACGTACGCCGCGTATGCCGCGGGCGCCGGCGTTAGAATGTCGCCCTCCCCTCTCCTCCCGTGGGAGCCGTAGGACCCGGCTGAGGGACAGCACCAGAAGACGGGCAGCAGCGTCTTCTGGTTTTTAAACAACACCATACTGCGCTCGCCAACCCGCCTGCCAAGCGTGGCGAGTATGGCAACCCCCCCCCTCATGAATAGTCAGCATGTGCCCAGGCCCCTAGTCCCCGGCAGCCCCGCTATTCCTGACCACGGTAGCGGTTACGGTAACGGCGGGGCAAGGGGTGCTAAGAATCCCCGGACGGTCGGCTACCACCCCTTTAAACGACAACTGGCCCTGGCAACACACAACGTCCGCACTTTGAGGACTGACGATATGATTGTTGCGCTGGAAGAGGAAATGAGCAGGTTACGGTGGGATATTCTAGGGCTATCAGAAGTCCGTAGACAGGGACAGGACACGATAACCCTGAAATCGGGTAACCTGCTCTTCCACCGGGAGGGCGACCAACTGTCCCAAGGTGGTGTCGGGTTTCTCGTCCACAAGTCCCTCGTTAGCAACATTATTACCATCGACAGTGTGTCGAGCAGGGTCGCATACCTAACACTCAGAATATCTAAAAGATATTTGCTGAAGGTCGTTCAGGTCTATGCACCGACCTCGACACACTCAGATGACGAAGTAGAGTCTATGTATGAGGACATTAGTCGGGCCATACATACGCATAAAACTCACTTCAATGTTGTTATGGGGGACTTCAATGCGAAACTAGGCAAGAGAAGCGAGCATGAGTTGAGAGTGGGGAACTTCGGTTATGGGCAACGGAACCCTAGAGGTCAGAGGCTGGCCGATTTCATGGAGAAAGAAGGACTCTTCATGATGAATTCTTTCTTCCAGAAGCCACCTCATAGGAAATGGACCTGGATGAGCCCTGGTGGTTCTAGGAACGAGATAGACTTCATCTTGACCGACAAGAAACGGATATTCAATGATGTCTCCGTGATTCATAAGGTAAAAACCGGCAGTGATCACCGAATAGTAAGAGGCACATTGAATGTGAACGTTAAACTTGAACGGTACCGCCTGATGAAGTCTACGCTCCGTCCTACCCTCGCTCAGATCGAAAACCCCGAGAGCTTTCAACTCGAGCTCTCTAATCGCTTTGATTGTCTAGACGACGCATCAGTGGACGAGATCAATAACAGGTTCGTAAAAACTGTCCATACGGTCGGATCTAAATTCTTTAGGACTCGCCGTACCGCTAGAACTCAGAAACTCTCTGAAGACACCCTCAAACTTATGGCTGAACGACGCTTGCTTAGACTGCAGTCTCCCGATGATGCTGCGTCATATAGGCAGATCTCGAAGGCCTTGCGACACGATATCCGTGTCTTTAATACTGCGCGTATTAAGGATACGATAGAGCGAAATAAAGGCTCCAAAGTGTTCGCAAGAGATATGTCTGTTGGGCAAAGCCAAATGACCAAGCTGAAGAGGGATGACGGCAGTATAGCGTCGACGAAAGCGGAAATTTTGAGGGAAATCGAGAAGTTCTACGGACAGCTATACGATTCGGTCACTAAGCCTGTTACTAGTGCGGCTAACGACCCTAGAGCCAAACTAACCCGACACTATACCGAAGATATCCCGGACATCAGCCTGTACGAGATAAGGATGGCCCTGAAACTGCTTAAAAACAACAAGGCACCGGGTGAGGATGGAATCACGTCAGAGCTTCTGAAAGCGGGTGGAACACCGGTACTCAAAGTCCTTCAGAGGCTCTTTAATTCTGTCCTACTCGAAGGGACCACGCCTGAAGCATGGAACAGAAGTGAGGTGGTGCTTTTCTTTAAGAAGGGCGATAAAACCCTTTTGAAGAATTATAGGCCCATCTCGCTTTTGAGCCATGTTTATAAGCTGTTTTCCAGGATCATCGCCAATCGTCTCGAACGAAGGTTTGATGACTTCCAGCCTCCCGAACAAGCCGGCTTCCGAAAAGGCTTTAGTACCATAGACCACATACATACGCTGCGGCAAGTTATACAGAAGACCGAAGAGTATAACTTGCCGCTATGTCTAGCGTTTGTGGACTATGAGAAGGCCTTTGATTCGGTCGAAACATGGGCGGTGCTAGAGTCCCTCCAACGATGCCGGATTGACTATCGGTACATCGAAGTGCTGAAGTGTTTGTATAGCAACGCCACCATGTCTGTCCGAGTACAGGAACAGAATTCGAAGGCTATTCCCTTGAACAGAGGCGTGAGACAGGGAGATGTTATATCTCCGAAACTGTTCACCGCCACTTTAGAAGACGCCTTCAAACTTCTAGAATGGAAAGGGCAGGGCATCAATATTAACGGCGAATACATCACTCACCTTCGGTTTGCCGACGACATCGTAGTCATGGCAAGGTCGATGGAGGAACTCAGCACGATGCTCGAAGGCCTCAACCGAGTCTCCCAACAGGTGGGCCTTAAAATGAACATGGACAAGACGAAGGTCATGTCTAATGTCCATGTTCTGCCTACCCCAGTTATGGTTGGGAACTCGGTTCTCGAAGTTGTCGACGAGTACGTATACCTTCAAGAACTATTCACACTAAAATATGGAATGATATTTAAAATAATACCAAGACATGCCAGAAAATGGATATTGATCTTATGTAGAGCTAGAAAGAACTAGGGCCTTTTTTTTTTTTTTTTAACGAGGGGAAATGCCTATCGCATTTCCCGACGCTCAGGGGAGCAACAACAACAATCTCCAGACAAATCCATATTCGTCGGACTCTTTCCATTTTAGTCGTGCTGATGATTCTTCGTAAAATGGATACACAACCTTTCCATCATACATACCATTGTTTGGCCACGATTTAAATAGAAAAGAAAGTTATGTTGTTGGTTTTCGGTAACAAGATATAAAAGGACAAACCTTGATCAACTGGTGGCGTGAACTTTATGTCCTTTGGGAAGAGGAATTTCGGAGTCTTCAGGCTCACCACGTAGACTGTCACCACAGGATTCTTGCTGCCCATCTAGCGATTAAAAAAAACATATATTATTAAAGTTATATGTGGCATAGACTACAACCACCCCATCTCCCATGGTTGTATTAAAAGGTCACTAAAGGGAACAGCTGAAAGCAGCTGCAGCAGCGTCCTTCGTTGAAAAAATTAAGTCCATCCCGCCTGCCAAGAGTGGTGATTACCGCAAACTCCCTTTATAATGTTTGTGTCCTTGTGGCAATCTGTGGGGGAGTCCTATGTCCAAGAGAAGACTTAATTATATTGGTTTTTAAACATAGTAATCCTAATTAAGCAGACACCCCACAAGGTGTACTAAAAGATTTAAAGGCACAAAGGACTACCCTCACAAGCATTTTAACACAATTTTGTCATAATTATAATTAAGTATGTACCTTTGGGTATCTGATAGATTTGATGGTGGGATAGGCTGGTGGTTCAGGCTCATCCAGACCGTACCATGGATATCTGAAACAAAAATGCAATGATTTAATACGATCATATCTGACGATACTCTGCCCGTTATTCGCTTCATCCCTAAATTTCCATTTACAAAATACAAAACTTATTTTTTGCCCGTATGATTTTGCCAGGCACTGGGGTGATCTGTGTTCGATATCTTCATTTTCATGATTATGATAGGATAGTTACAGCATCGAGGTTTGAAAAATTATGAGGAAGCTAATGTGAACCAAAATATGAACGACGACGAGCTGTCCCGGCTTACTTCGTTACGCCATAGAATATAACATACCACTAAAGACTTGGCTCTATAGACTATGTTCTTTTGACTGCCTAGAATGGGCGAATAGAAAAACAAACAACAACAACAAACCACCTGTCAAAATATGTAAACAACGGAAAAAATATTGCACCTTGGGTTACATTATTTGAGTTTAAGTAAGGATCCCTAATTTTTTTGAAAATCTAATATAGCCTATGTCACTCGGGGATAGTGTAGCTTCCTACCAGTGAAATAATTTTTCAAATAGGTTCAGTATTTCCGAAGCCTAATCGTTACAAACAAACCAATAAACAAACACACAAATCTTTCCTCTTTATAATATTGCTATAGATGGTTATAGATGAAATAATCGATAATTCATTATAGTGAGTACACTAGGATGAGTGACCAGCCATTTTAACGTCAGAATGGCTGGTCACCTAAAATTGTTGTGGTCCTCCCAAAGTTCTGAGAAAGCAAATGTCTAAGCATTTGGGAACTAATTTTTAAACCACATGTGAACGTTCTACATGACTGGTGACCAGCCATTCTGACGCTCACAATGATTGGCGTCTTTTGTCCTCCTGCCCACATGGCGCCACCACCTGACATTACACATATTTTTATTCAGAATCAGAATATTTATAGTTGTTAACACAAAGTTGTTATTCAACGCGCTTTCTGATTTAAAAGTCTCCTTCCCATGCTTTGCTTGTCTTGTGGATCGTAAGTGTTACTCACTTAGACCTTACGAAGAGTTAAGAAAACTGACATCGTACCTGTACTCAGGAACCATAGTGTCGTCGTAAGTGACGAACATGAGATGCTGTCCATCAGGGCTGAACCATAGAGCTCGGTCCAATTGTAGTACCTCCGTCTCGTAAAGGAAATCTGGCACACCGTTGAAGATTACGCCTGGCACTCCTGTAAGAAAAGATGAGAGATTTTATGCCAAAAAGAATACAGATCGGAGACTACATAAACCTTATCTCACGCTTTTTATTCCCTGAAGGGTTAGGCAGAGGCACCAACCTCAAGAGCCGGACCCACGTTTAGCCGAGTGTATGCTTAATTACCAACGTGACACGGGGCCAGCTTGTCGCCGCGGTTATACCGACCACTACTGCGGCCGGGACCAACGGCTTAACGAGCCTTCCGAAGCACGAAAGAAATCAATTTGTGGTGTTTTCTGCGGGGATCGTACCGACAACCTTCCGTGCCCTAATCAAAGGCACAACGCGCTACGGTACTGAGCTACCAGAGACTAAACGTGCGAAATTTTTGACGTTAGACTAAGCTGCCCTATTCTTGGCATCCTTTTTTTTGTTGGAAACGGGGAGAAAAGTTGGAGTGGAGCACCCCTTGGAGTTTTTAGAAAAGACACCGGGAACCATAGATTATTAGCGTCCGGTGTTCTTCCCACTTCGTGGCAACCCTTCCTACCTCGAACAAACCTTCCAAATTTTAGTCAGCTAAACTTCCAGAAAAAAATCGATGTTCCTGTGTTAAGTAGTGGACATATTTTTGTTAATAAAAAATGAAATGATGAACTTACTTAGTTATTGCAAGGAAGAATTTCACAATCTCCAGAAGTCAAGAATATTAAATTTGTATCGCTTACCAGTCTTAGTGATGCGGCAAACGAGAGTCTTCAAGACCCTGGGTTTGTAGTAAATATCATTATCGTGTACGAACACCAGTCCAGCTCCCACTGGGGACCACTCGGCATACTGCAGGAGAGGGGCCGACCGATCGTCCTCTATTGGCGATATGGAGATTTTGTTTCTGCGAAAAGATGTAATAGATAAAAATATGGATATCTAGAACGTCTAAACAAAGACGGTACAACTGAATGAAAGTAGACATCACTGCTTACTTGCATCACTGTATTCAATAAATGATAGGTATGATTCAGCTTTATAGTGCTAAATACAGACCTAACAGCAATCCTAGAGTAACATATTGGGTCGTAATTTAGTGAAAAATATGAGCATAGGTATACATTACATTGCTTCAATCATCTTATTATTTTAAATAGGTATTACCGTTATATCAGAAATCACCGATGCCCATCAATCAAATCAAATCAAAATAATTCTTTATTCAATATAGGATACAAGATATCACTTATTGAAAGTCAATTAGACTACATCTAATCTAATCGCTATTGATACCTTATTTGGTTAAGTATCCTATACTTTGAGAGGCGAGGCAGTTCAGGGTGCCCACCAATTGGCTCAGGCAAACAAATGTTTGGCTTGCCTCATGACCTATGGCTATGCCATGATTGGAAGATTAACTTACTAAATTTTGGCAGAAGATGGCGCATTAACGATATAGTTAAAATTATAGTAAACGCTTATCCCTTTTTCGACACTGCATCTGTTGAAGGCGCCACTGAGTGGCGCAACAGAAGGGAGTTTGACAAACAAAATGGCCGCCATGTACTACAACCTACAACATACAAAAGGTTATAGACGAATAGGAAGAGTTGAGAGATTTGTACAGGAGGCTACACAGACTAATATATCTCCGCTTTAAAGAACAAGGAACGAGAAGTTTACCTGTTAATGACGTCATAGACGTGGTATCTGGCCAGCCGCCCGTGCCTCCAGCCAGGTCTGACGTCAGAGATGAGGAGCACGAACTTCAGATCTGAAGACACCTTGAAGTCCACTGCGTTAAGTTCACGCTGAAACATTACAATAACAATAGATAAATTGTAAAGTAGAGTTTGTTACCCCTTTCTTCTCTACGCTGTAAAATCATTGCGAAAGGGAGTAGAATCATTTGACAGAGGAGGGCTCGTTTGGGGCGTCTCATTCATTCTCAAGGCAATCATTTGTTCGCCTGAGCCAATTGGTGGGCACCCTGAACTACCTCGCCTCTAGCAGTATAGGATATTTTAACAAATAAGGTATCAATATTAATAAGATTAGTCAAATTGACTTTCAATAAGCGATATCATGTATCTTATATTAAAAAAATAATTTTTCACTTTACTCTTTACTTACAATAATCTTACGCGTATGTTCTTCAAAGGTTAAGGCAAAGGCACATTGACTGAGTTTAAGAGAGGCATCAGTGCATGGAGCTGTACCTACCCACATTTGGCCGAGTTTATGATTCTTTTTATATCTAGTTTCGACTTTATATATAAAAACTAGAGGCCACCCCGCGGTTTTTCCTGCGAAGATTTCTCATAAACACAAAAATCCCGTTTTTTCCCGTTCCCGTGGGAATTTCGGGAAATCCCTTCTTAGTGCTCACCTACACTCCCTAAGGAACCTACATGCAAAATTTCAGCCCGCTACGTTCAGTAGTTTCGGCTCTGCGTTGTCTGTCAGTCAGTCAGTCAGTAACGAAAGAGTTTTATATATATTGATTAATCGTGGTTCGTTAGTCTCGCCAAAACTCGAGAATGGCCTGGCCGATTTACCTGATTTTGGTCTCAAAATGTTCGTATGTCCAGGGAAAGTTTGAAAGGTGAAAAATTTTGGAAAAATTAAGGGAAAGTTAGCAAAAAGAACAATTTAATTTTTCCATATAAAATTGTAGGGCCCGGTACAAAGTTTGCCGGGACAGCTAGTAATATACTGGGTGTTTCTGACAAGGTGGTAATAAATCAAAGTAGGGATTCTGCTCACCATACCTAACAGCTTTCCCAAAGCAACATAGGTCGAAATAAAAAAAAAAATAACAGCTGTTCCATACATTGGTTCAATCAGCTGGCGGGGTCAATGTACGGGACAGCTGATTTTTGTTTTGAGATTTCGACCCATGTTGCTTTGGGAAAGTTGTTTGTTATGGTGAGCTGAATCCCTCCTTTGATTTATTACCGCCTTGTCAGAAACATCCTGTATAAAGCAATATTTAGAGCTTATTATTTTATTATCATATTTTTGTTCGGTGGGAGCAGAGTAAAGTTGTGTAAGTGGGATACGACCTCAATACTGCGATCGCTACCTGCCCGATAAGCATGCCCATTATGATAAAAACCTTCCCAAAATGTGTAACCTATGAAGGCCTTTGTCCAACAGTGGACAGTTACTCCTGTGTGATACAATAATAATAATAATAATAACACATCACACTCAGAGCCCCTAACTAGGAAGAACCTGTATCTAGGGTGCCCGAAACACACACAGAGACGAACTTAACACCCAGACCCGAAACAAACATCGATATTCATCATATCAATATTCGCCCCGCCCGGGAATCGAACCCGGGTGCACACGCTTACTCAGTCCACATCATTGCCAACTGAGCCACGGAGCAGTCAATAAATTAATAATTAAAAATAGTTAGAGTGGCGGTCTAGGACGGGGTAACAGGTTAGTACATGGTCTCGTGAGCCCTAGACTGTATTACCAAAGAACAAGAGCTATTTTGCATTTCAGAAAAACCTGAGGTGTTACGCTGCTCTAGACCGTCACTGTACGATCATAAAAAGAGGGAAATATTCTTTATATCTCTAAAGATCAGTCAACATATAAAAAGCGCGGTCAACAGCCAAAATAAATAATTCCGAAACGCCAGAATCTTTTTGTATTTCCCTCGTCTCGTCCGAAATCCGAACATTTTAACTTGCTGACTTTACCTAAGTAAACCACGCAACGAAGGTCAATAAGGTAAAGCAAACATACTCGACAGCTTTTGCCCGAGCTTTCGAGCTTTTGCGGAATTCATTAAACTGTAACGCGATATTGATTCATTCGTTCAATTCACCAATATTTGCTTAATCCAGATTCCTCTCATTAATATGAGTAATCAATATATATACTGACCGACCGACCGATCGACCGACCGACCGACCGACCGATCGACCGACCGACCGACCGACCGACCGACCGACCGACCGAACGACCGACCGACCGACCGACCGATCGACCGACCGACCGACCGACCGACCGAACGACCGACCGACCGACCGATCGACCGGCCGACCGACCGACCGACCGACCGACCGACCGACCGACCGACCGACCGACCGACCGACCGAACGACCGACCGACCGACCGACCGACCACACGACAACGTAGAGCCGAAACTACTGGGCGTAGCGGGCTGAAATTTTGCATTTGGGTTCCTTGGGAAGGGGAGCAGCAGGAATAATTTCCCGAAATTCCCATGGGAACGGGAATAAATATTAATGTGTTAATGAGAAATCTGCGGGGGTGAAACCGCGGGGCAGCCTTTAGTATTTATATAATGAACACAGCCTGGCCAGTGGGTCCTGGGTAGCTTTTGTGTCTAATTTCGTAAGCTCGCGAGTCTTTCAGATAAAAATTCAAAGAAATTGATATTCGAAAGCTTCCATCCCAGTATGTCTTTGAAATTATTATGTATACTCGTCAAAACTTACATATGTTTGTTAAAAAATGTGATAATATTAAAGACCTTAGAACGCGTAGCAAAAACAAACTAAGTATTCCACCTTTAATTTAACCCTGTCATTCATAAAATGTTAAAGAGCATTTTAGTTATTAGACGTATGTCAATTTAGACTGGACGTCACGTATTTACCATACAACAAACCAGAGAAGTAGACCTCCAGTAACGCTACTTAAAATCTACTGTATGTTTATGAATAAGACGATAAGTATTAAACTAATTATGACAACGACACAAATCTCATATACCGATAAAAAAATAAATAAAAATCAAAAGTTACGTATAATATAGCATCAGAACTTCATCATAACGTAACAGCAAAAGCGTTTCTAAATAAAGCACGTGTATCACGTATCACGTTGGTGAGCTTTCACGCAAGCTCGCATAGAAAGCTCCGAGGAACAGCTTTTGTGCAGGCGGCACGACGCAATAGAGTTGACATGCAATTTGCATACCGTCCGAGCGACGAGGACGCTTGTCCAACGTGATATACATTCATACATGTACAGTCACGGACTTGGAGGCCGTAACAGATTTGTCTATGGTTTCGTCAGCCCTAGACTGTATTACCAAAGAACAAGAGCTATTTTGCAATACAGAAAAACCGGAAAAGTTACGCCGACCGTGTCCGCCACTGTACTAACATATTACAGAATAGACATAGACATAGACAAATATTTATTCACACACTATAGCACTTACATAAAAATTAAAAAAATATATATATTAACAACATAGTAAAATACAACACTTGCAAAAAATAACATAGTAAAATATAATAATCGGTATTCCCTTTGAGTGTAAGTGGTGTGGGTGTTAAATGGCTCTGACTCAGCATATGTTGCAACGGCAAGCAATGCAACGCTAATGATTCTGCCAGAACCACTTATAATACTAGTACTAGCTTTTGGTAGGAACCTAAATAACTGGTTGATTTGATATTGAGTTTCTGATAACATGCATATCCCTAAATTAAATAAGTAGTAACATATGAATTAAGAGCCAGTTTACAGCGATGCTAGCGCCATTTGCGAAAAAAAATAATATCTTCTAAACAATGGCAAATATCAAAAATGTGGCACAGTATGATACTAGATAATGTAGCCTAGTATTTTTAAAGCACTGTTTTATAGCTTTTAGGTTAAAGAGCAAAGAAAGCTACAGAGTGTTGATAAAAGTGGCCACTTTTAGCAACAATCTGTGTATATTTTTGTTCTTTTAAGTTAGTACTACTTTACTGTGCTCAAAAAATACTAAGCAAGATTATCTAGTGTCATACTGTGCCATATTTTTGATATTTGCCTTAGTTTAGAAGATATAATTTTTTTTCGAGAATGGCGCTAGCATCGCTGTAAACTGGCTCTTAATTCATATGTACTTCATTAATACTTATTTAATTTAGGGGTATGCATGTGATCAGAAACTCAATATCAAATCAACCAGTTTCACCCACTGTTAACCAATCAATTTAGGTACCAAAAGCTAGTACTAGTATTATAAGTGGTTCTGGCAGAATCATCAGCGTTGCATTGCTTGCCGTTGCAACATGCATCTCTATTAATAATTTCAAAAGTAAATTAAGCACCCTGTACCGATGTACAGGGACCTACGATCCTATATACGAATATATCCTAAATTCCCATTTTAGTGGGTTCTACGTCACAAAAGTCATCTTATATTGTCCAGACTGTACTCTGCTGCAGCAGCTGTATGCCGCGGATCAGATCCATCCCATCAGCAAAGCCAAAAATGGACATAGAGCGTAGGAGGAGCCATCCGCGCTCAGGGGGGACAATCACCATCAAATCATTGCGAAAGGGAGTAGAATCATTTGACAGAGGAGGGCTCGTTTGGGGGCCTCTCCAGGCGACTATTGTCGTAAGTCAAGGCAAACATTTGTTTACCTGAGCCAATTGGTGGGCACCCTGAACTACCTCGCTTCTCACAGTATAGGATACTTTACCAAATAAGGTATCAATAGCGATTAGATTATATGTAGTCTAATTGACTTTCAATAAGTGATATCTTGTATCCTATATTGAATAAAGAATTTGACTTTGACTTTGACTTTGACCACCTGTCCCCCCGCAAAGAGGCTTCACAGCCGATGCTGGAGGGGGTCGCGGAGTTGAACATAATGATCGAAAGATCACCCGTGACCACCTTGCTAACAGCCGAGGAGGACACCGGCGCGGTTTCAGTGGGTGCGAACCCCACATAACCCTGCGGCTCCCCCCGGGGCTGCAGGGTACTCGTTAGGAGTTTCCCCGCCTTAAAAAAAAAAAAAAGGGATGGCGAACCTTTACGCATCAACGTGCCATTTTTCTAAAGAAGTCTTTATTGAGGTCACAGACGTGCCATCAAATTGTTTTCACTTTGTGATTATTAGAAATCTCTTTTAGTGATATTGCCCATTGTAATCAATGAATTAATTTAAGAAAATTGTAATTAGGTATGTTAATTCGGAAAACGTTCACCGACCAAATTGGTGACGTTCTGAGGAAAGGCCGCGTGAAGAGTTCACGAAACCGACGTGCGTGTATGAAAAGGCTTATGACTGTAGAAGAAGCGAAAGAAGTGTGTCAGGATCGTAGCAAGTGGAAATCAATTGTCTCTGCCTACCCCGATGGGATACAGGCTTGACGTTATGTATGTATGGATGTAAGTATGTTAAATTTGCAACAAAGTGTCTATATTATAGTAAGTAGTCTACTAGTTACTAGGGGTTTTTGCCATAACAAAGCTTGACAGGCGGGTAGACGATCGCAGTTTGGACGCTGCTGCCCGTCTTTCAGCTGTACCCTTAGTCGCCTTTCACGACACCCGTGGGAGGAGATAGGGTGGTGGTATTCTATGCGGAGTTAGATCGAACTGGTCACAAGTTTGAATTAGCAATCTATAAAAAAAAATCGCACCAATAATAAATGTTATTGGATTCAAAGGTGCTACTCGTCACAGCCTTACAAATTTGTCACTTAAAAGTCGACCCGGCGAACTTCGTACCGCCTAGCCTTTTACTATTGTGTGCATGTTTTAAACTTATAAACCTTCCTCTTGAATCACTCTATCTATTAAAATAAACCGCATCAGAATAGTTTTAAAGATATAAGCATACATAGGGACAGACGCGGAAAGCGACTTTGTTTTATACTATGTATTGATAATAATAACAATAATAATATTTATTTCAAGCTTTTTATAAATATTTTTACAATCTAGGGGTCTCCTTTTAAGTATAAAATACCTGTACCAGGAGACTCCACTCTTCCACGAAGATAGAAAGTGTGTTTGAAATAAACAATATCTAAAACACATAATATACTAACTAAAAAATAAAGTTTTAACGTATGGGCAATGACAAATCGGAACTACAAAAACCTATATTTTATATATATATATTTTTTTTGCAGTGACCAATTCGAACTGAATTTATGGTATTTATAATTCATAAATCATAAATTCTATTGCGAACTACAAGGTGCAACAATACAATTACAATTATTATTAGGTACAATTAGGTGCCAATTGAAAGTTGTGACCAATTCGAACGCCGCCTCTCTAAGGCAATCGGTTGGAAATTATGTTTTTTTTTTAGCGTTTTCCGCTGGTATCGGCGTAAAGGACTCTTAAACAAAATGATCTGCTGTCGTAAAAGTGAGTTTACTATCTACATCGTAAAGCTTAGCACTAAAATAAACAAAATTATCTTTCATAAACTTTCTCTGCAAATATTAGTACAAAATGTAATGCATTTAAAGCAACAAAGTAAGATGAAAACTTTAAACAGAAACAAATGGACAAGAAAATTCTTACTTTGTACAGTGGCGGACTAGGAAGCCGTAACAGAGTTGTCTATTATTTCGTCAGCCCTATACTGTATTACTAAAGAACAAGAGCTATTTTGCAATACAGAAAAACCGGAAGTGTTACGCCGACCGTGTCCGCCACTGTACCACAAGTTATCTTTTCGTCAAATAAAACTGTTTTACTTTACTTTGTAAGTTAAATTTTGGCGTTCCGTGGTTGAGTAATGAATGAGTTATTCCGTAAGGGATTAAATCATTTGACAGAAATGTCGTAATACGCCCGTAGATGGCGCTGTCTAAAGTAATAGACATAGGTAAGCAATTCAAATTTGTTAAAATTAACTTGATAAGTTTAAAACAAAACAAAAAAAAATTTGACTGCGCGTGACGAGTTTCAATTTTATTTTGAGCTTTCTATGATTAATTTCAACTTGACCTAAAAGTCGATAGGCAAAGCGCCATCTGATAGCGGCGTGATGAAACTAGGTTTTTTTTCTGAGATGTCAAATTGAAAACCTCTCATTCGTAAAATTAAAATAATTCTTTTTCTTCCATAATCTTATTGTATTAAAATGTTACTTCGAGCTGAGAAGCGGAACTTTTGTTAAACTTTTTGAAAAGAGCTTTACATTTTTACATTTCTCCTCGAGCGGCATATTTTCCGGATTATTGTTCGGATTTAACTTTCTTTATAAATTTTGCACGGAAAATTATATTCCATTCATCGTGGTTACGCAAGGGTTTGTTTTGGGTTTTTTTGGGGAATTAATTTCTTCAGTTTTTTAACGAAGAACGCTGCTGCCCGTTTTTGGGTGGGTGTTTTTGTTGCATTTTACTACACTCATAGGAGAAGATGATTTCGTGGTATTCTAGATTGCCACCACATGTCATGGTGTACTGGGCTTGTAATTATGTAGAGTTTGATGTAAACAGAATAAAGTTATGTTATTTTAACCGTCTTATTCTTAAAGATACAGTTCATTTTAAGGCGGTAACTCTCGGTATGGCGCGAAATTCAATTTTTTTCACGTTTTTTAATTATTCTGGCGAAAGTATTCATTTTTAATAAAGTTTAAATGAACTTGCGTACGTAAAAACATATTTACCACATTGTGATATATCGTTTTTTAAAAAGACAGAGTTACCGATTTTTTGTAATTTCAAGGAACTTGTTTTTTGGCCTTTTACCCCTTAGACACAAAATCTGTAGGTCTGTCTTCCAAAAACGTTGTATTGCAATGTGGGAGATGGTTTTTTACATACGCGAATTCATTTAAACTTTATTAAAAATGTATACTTTCGCCAGAATAAATAAAAAACACGAATAAATTTGAATTTCGCGTCATAGCGAGAGTTACCACCTTAAGAAGCTTTACTGGAGGTCTACTTCTCTGGTTTGTTGTATGCTAAATACGTGACATCCAGTCTAAATTGACATATGTCAAATAACTAAAATGCTTTTTAACTTTTTATGAATAACATGGTAAGTCTTTAAATAAAAATAATTTACTTACAAAAGTAGAGTTAGTCATAAGAAGTCTCGTTGTGAAGTTCTTAACGTTGAACAGCGTGAGTCCGCCCCAACGGTCCCTGAACACCAGATCGCTGTCTGCAAACAAAACAATTTAAACTATCAATTATTATGTTGATTGACTAGTCGACCCGGCGAATTTCGTACCGCCTAACCTACTATATTGTGCATGCATTATACTTATAAACCTTGCTCTTGAATCACTCCATCTATTAAAAAAAACCTCATCAAAATCTGTTGCATAGTTTTAAAGATTTAAGCATACATAGGGACAGACGCGGGAAGCGACTTTATTTTATATTATGTATTGATGTTATTGATGATTGATGATACGTGGCAGGTCCATCATTCTAATTCTTCGAATGAGTTTTCGCATTATTAGAGTTAAGTATACCTCTGTAAAGATAGATGTTTGTGGAAATAAATAAACAGATAAACATTAAGGCTACACAAGTAAGAATAGTAAAAAAAGTAAGTTAAGTAAAAAGGAAGTTTCAATTAACAAAGTTAATCCCGGATACCGGATGCCGATCCATCACTGGGTCTTTTTGACGTATTCGGGTCAGATCCACGTTAGACCCCTGATACTATACCCATCACTAGTTTCCAATTATCGTGTATGTATGTATTACATTGAATGCTCCGTAGCTGAGTTGGCAGTGATGCGGACTGAGAAGCGTGTGCACCTGGGTTTGATTCCCGGCGGGGCGAACACTGTTATGATGAACATCGATGTTTGTTAAAGTTTGTTTGTTCAGATTAACAGTGTAATAGCAGCATAGATCCCACTCTCACCGCCGCAATTTCCTCTCATGTATCGTCAATGTTCCTTAGTCTCGTACCTAGTTTGTTGGCAAAAGTGCCCTTTTTAACAATACTTTGTAGCTTTCTTTGGTCTCTAACCTACAAGCTATACACCAGTGCCCTGAAAATACTAGGCTACATTATCTAGTGGAATACTGTTCCACATTTTTGATGTTTCCTTTGAAGATATAATTATTTTTTCGCGCGGGGCGCTACTTTAGCTGTACTACGCCTTCCTAAAAACGAAAGTGTTAACAAAAACTACCTTTTCCCAGCTTTATACTAATCTCTGTGTAAGAACGTTTTACTGTCACTAGATAACGCATTTATCCCTTTTATACGTACGGTTCCTTTGAAACCTTTCGCGCTTATAAAAAAGCTCTTCCTTTCCTTACCAAAACCAGCCGTAATTTCTGCAGTTAAAGTCTTAATTTGTTTAACAGGGTCAGACTTGTCTCTAATTAGACCGACGGTTCGTGTTTAAAACTCAATTAAGCTAGATAGAGACAGGACGAACGAACAACAGCGAATGCTCGCTACTACCACTCTTACTTTAAAATTTTCTCTTTATTATATTTGTTAATTATGCGTGAGCCACCCACCCACCATGTCGTATAAGGTTTAATTTCCTTTGGCGGTACATACAATTTGAATATTTTCAGATTGAGGACTTTTTTTTAATTATGTAAAGTAAGCGTCTTAAGGCGGCCACTCTCGATACATATGGTGCGTTTTTTTTTGCGTTTTTTATCATTCTGGCGAAAGTGAAAATTTAATATTTTTTAATAAAGTTTAAATGAATTCGATTCTGAAAAAAAAAAATCTCCCACATTGTGATATATCGTTTTTGAAAAACAGAGTTACAGATTTTGTTAATATTCAACGAACTTGATTTTTGGCCGATTAGTCCTTATACACAAAAGGTCTGTCATCCAAAAACGTTGTATTACAATGTGGGAGATGGTTTTTTACATACGCGAATTCATTAAAACTTTATTAAAAACTAGAGGCTGCCCCGCGGTTTTTCCCGCGCAGATTTCTCATAAACACAAAATTCTCGTTTTTTCCCGTTCCCGTGGGAATTTCGGGAAATCCCTTATTAGTGCTCACCTACACTCCCCAAGGAACCCACGTGCCAATTTTCAGCTTTCTACGCCCAGTAGTTTCGGCTCTGCGTTGTCTGTCAGTCAGTCAGTCAGTCAATCAGTCAGTCAGTCAGTAACGGAAGAGTTTTATATATATTGATAAATACTTTCGCCAGAATAAATAAAAAACGCGAAAAAGTTTGAATTTCGCGCCATAGCGAGAGTAACCACCTTAAGTCTTCTTGACGTGTAGTGGCTACAACCACCCCATCTCCTTTAACCGGGATCGTAAAAGGAGACTACACGAAGGACGGCCTGCAGCGTAGCGTTCTTCGTTCAGAAACTGAAAGAGCCGTTCTGCTTACGCCAACCCGCCTGCCAAGCGCGACTATTATGGCAGAACCCCACCTTAAATGATCCATGTGTCGATCTGTGACGCCCACAAAGTCAAAGTCAAAGTCAAATTCTTTATTCAATATAGGATACAAGATATCACTTATTGAAAGTCAATTAGACTACATATAATTTAATCGCTATTGATACCTTATTTGGTAAAGTATCCTATACTGTGAGAGGCGAGGTAGTTCAGGGTGCCCACCAATTGGCTCAGGCAAACAAATGTTTGCCTTGCCTTACGACAATAGTCGCCTGGAGAGGCCCCCAAACGAGCCCTCCTCTGTCAAATGATTCTACTCCCTTTCGCAATGATTTTACAGCGTAGAGAAGAAAGGGTTTGGAAACAACTCGGCTGAGATGATTATGATAATATGGCCTTTTAAAGTTTGTGCTCTCGTTCGTTCGGTGTAAACCCGCTCTTCACAACGTGAAGATTAAAGGATACAAGATATGGCTTCAGTCATTAAGGCTTTCGCTCTTCCTTTTTTGGTCGTTTGCAGTCACTTACTTGAGTTTCCCCCTTTTTTGTTTTGGGGACCATACGATTTCACTCATCATCATGAACATAGACATCCAATGTTGGACATAGGTTTCCACCACAGATGGTGACCACCACAAGGACAAAATTTGTGAGGGGTTTTTCCGTAATCGCCACGCTTGGCGCCTGCCAATGCCAAGAGCCACGTGATCGCCAATCCGCCTGGATTGGCGATCACGTGGCTCTTCAAGATTTTTCAAAGAAGGACACTTCTGCTCGTCCTTCGGTCCTCTTTAGTCGCCTTTTACAACACCCATGTAGATAGGATAATGGTATTCTATTCTCCTTTCTTCTCTACGCTGTAAAATAATTGCGAAAGGTAGTAGAATCATTTGACAGAGGAGGGCTGGTGTGGGGGCCTCTCCAGGCGACCATTGTCGTAAGGCCTTCGTCATTGTCGTGAGCCGCTTGGTGGGCACCCTGAACTACCTCGCCCCTCGCAGTATAGGATACTTTACCAAATAAGGTATCAATACCAATTAGATAGATAGTCTAATTGACTTTCAATAAGTGATATCTTGTATCCTATATTGAATAAATAATTTTTGACTTTTGGACTTTTTATGCCGCCACCAAAGGCCGGGTACACTGGATTCTTACTTTCGAATTACCTCTGAATCTTCCCTCAAAGGGCAACTGAGATTCATAAAATGAATAGAAACTTGTAAATGGCCCTAGCCGTTACAATTAACAGACACTTAGCTGTAATTAATGTTTTTCGTTATTTCCCGGGTATTTAACAAACCTAATATATATCTTTCTTAACGACCTTTTGAGTAAGACCCATCTTCTTACTTAGTTATTTAGTAATCATAATAATGTTTTTCTTGAAGCAAAAAATATAATGATATAGTAATTACAAAATATCTGCTGCTCCGTGGCTCAGTTGGCAGTGATGTGGACTGATTAAGCGTGTGCACCTGGGTTCGATTCCTGGGCGGGACAAATATTGATATGATGAATATTGATGTTTGTTTCGGGTATCCTAGATACAGGTACTTCCTAGTTATGGGCTCTGAGTGTGATTTGTTATTATTATTAATATCTTATGTTTTAACAAAACTAGGTGACCTAGCAAACTTTGTACCGCCTAACATAATACTATGCTGTATTATGTACTAGTCGACCCGGCGAACTTCGTAACGCCTAACCTATAAGTATTTTGTACATGTATTATACTTATAAACCTTCCTCTTGAATCACTCTATCTATTAAAAAAAACCGCATCAAAATCCGTTGCATAGTTTTAAAAATATAAGCATACATAGGGACAGACGCGGGAAGCGACTTTGTTTTATACTATGTATTGATAATACATATAAACATTTCTCCTAAATAACTCTTTGTATAAAAAACAACGCATTAACTGCCGTTGCGTATTCTTTACGATCTAAGCTACATAATATACTCACAAACAGGAGGAAGCGACTTTGTTTTATATACTACTAGTCGACCCGGCGAACTTCGTACCGCCTAACCTACTACTATTTTGTGCATATATTATACTTCTTATAAACCTTCCTCTTAAATCACTCTATCTATTAAAAAAACCGCATCAGAATCCGTTGCATAGTTTAAAAGATATAAGCATACATAGGGACTGACGCGGGAAGCGACTTTGTTTTATACTATGTATTGATTGATGATACATATAAACCTTCCTCTTGAATCACTCTATCTATTGAAAAAAACGCATCAACTTCCGTTACGTATTCTTAAAGATCTAAGCTACACTTTATATACACACAGACATTGGAAGCGACTTTGTTTTATATTATGATATAGATGTATTGATAAAGTTCTATTTTCTGTTTTGAAATGTTCATTCACATTTGTCAACGAAAAGAGAAAACAAAGTCTAACTTCGCGGAGCTTTAAAGCTCGCAATCCGAAAGCAATATGGCGGCACATCCGGCCGTGGCGGAAGTTGCTGCAGCCAAACCAACCATTGCCAGGGAAGGCAATTTGTTCAGAGTTCATATTTTATACTTAGTACGAATTTATGGCGAAACAGCAAGCACATAAACAGTGGCGGTCTAGGAGGCCGTAACAGATTTGTCTATGGTTTCGTCAGCCCTAGACTGTATTGCCAAAGAACAAGAGCTATTTTGCAATACAGAAAAATCGGAAGTGTTACGGTGACCTAACTGTACCCTTCTCAAAACAAAATAAAATTCAATATAAAAAGGCGGGAACTTTCAATAAAAAAACTTCAACAATACAAATATTGAGAACATCTTCATTTTCGAATTTAATACAACAAAACAGTCTCCGAATTTAAAACAAACACTTTTCAGTAAAATCATTGCGAAAAGGATTAGAATCATTTGACAGAGGAGGGCTCGTTTGGGGCGTCTCCACGCGACTATTGTCGTAAGGCAAGGCAAACATTTGTTTGCTTTGTTTTCCTGAGCCAATTGGTGGGTACCCTGAACTACCTCGCCTCTCACAGTATAGGATACTTTACCAAATAAGGTATCAATAGCAGTTTGATTAGATGTAGTCTAATTGACTTTCACTAAGTGATAAATTGTATCCTAATTAATCAAAAAAAATGTTGATTTTTGATTTTCAGATAACCGCATCAAAATCGTTTCAGCCAAACGCGAGATAATCGCGGACAAACATAGATACATACAGGTCAAACTGAGAACCCCCTCTTTCTGAAATCGGTTAAATATCACTTATTCATCTTTGCCGGTGACTTCAAAGACGTGCCTAGTAACTTTTTTACTGGACAAACTAGCTGGACGACAAACATTGCAATACCAAAATCAGCTCAATTGGCCTAGCCGTTCTCGAGTTTTAGTGTTACAAACGAACAGCGATTGATTTTTAAATTTAAAGATCCAACCCAAATAATAATACTATTACTGCTCACAGACCCCAAAAAAGTAACCAAGATCTACATTCAATGTTTGCAAGTAAAACCCGCAATAAATTCACCGGGAGACACTGAAACTATTCGCTCTCCATTTCAATCCCGTAGTCGGGTAAATAATGCCTCTTTCTGCCCGACTACGCAGAGACAATAGTTTGATTCAGTTAAGGCGAAGAAAAATAACCTGTGTTTTGAATTTCTTTATTTTCACGTTCACAATCGCACTACGCAGGTCAATAGTCATATAATTCAATTTTTGCTGCTCCGTGGCTCAGTTGGTAGTGATGCGTACTGAGACGCGGGTGCACCGGGTTCGATTCCCGGCGGACAAACATTTTTATGATGAATATCGATGTTTGTTTCCTGGTCTGGGTGCAATGTTCGTTGCTGTATATGTTATGGGAATCGGTTAATTTTTAGAAAACTTATTTTAGTCTTAGGTCTTATGGAAAATTAAAAAAAAAACATAAAAAAAATATGATACTAATGTTCCATACTTCACATGCAGTATAATATTTGTGGGACGCGCGACGTCTTTCCTAGGAAAGAATGCAGTAATAAGCGCAAGTGCTGCATTTTGTCGTAGGAATACTATAAAAAACATTTATTTAATATTACTTAATATAGTAAATTTTAAAGTATTACATTTTGTTTACTGATTTTTTTAAAGAATTTAACATACTCCATAAATACAAAATTCTCAATATTAGCTTCAAAATTACAAAAAACTGTTTTTGCCGCTTTTCTCAAATCACCTTTTTGCAAGTACTGCCTTCACCGTTACGACGGCAGGATGTCTACTCATCTGCCATACAGCCTGTATTGTATATTGATTTATTTACAGGAATTGGAAAATAGAGCGTTATAACTCTGCAATGGTATGATGGTGGTCATGAGGTTGACAAGCGTTGGATTGAATTATTCATTTTGCTTTAGTTCAGGAATTGCAAAAACGTTGGACAGTAATCATTTCATTTTCAGGAGTTTTTGAGCATTTGTCGATAACAGTTTTGGAGTCAAACATTTTCAAACGCGTAGAGCTACAAAGATCAGTAGTCTTCGCCTTAATAATATCAGATTTCAAAGAAAGATTCGTTTTGTTAGACGACTGAATTTTATATTCTGAGTTTGTCTTATTTTTAGGATTCAGTACGTAAACGAATAAGTAAACCTTTATCAAGAGATAATATCGTCCCCTGAGTTATTACTTGGCGTAACTCATATTTAAGAGCCAGTTTACATCGATTCGCGAAAAAAATTAATTTCTTCTAAATTATGACACTATTTTTTTTCGAGAATGGCGCTAGCATCACTATTATTTGGCTCTTAAGTTTATTTGACACAACTTTATTATTTTATCGGACCACCTCCGTGTTGCAGTTATCAGTGATGTTGACTGTCTCTTCAGAGGTACGACTTCGGTTCCCGGCGAGGGAGAGCATTAATTGTTATGATGTACGAGTGATGTACCTATATCGGCTTTTGTTCCCTGAATCTGAGTGTGTTTCTATGTCTTTATGTTTTTCGTATTGACAACCTTATATATCTACAGTTTCTACCTAGTTAGGGGTTCCTGTTGACTGTCTCTTCAGAGGTACGACTTCGGTTCCCGGCGAGGGAGAGCATTAATTGTTATGATGTACGAGTGATGTACCTATATCGGCTTTTGTTCCCTGAATCTGAGTGTGTTTCTATGTCTTTATGTTTTTCGTATTGACAACCTTATATATCTACAGTTTCTACCTAGTTAGGGGTTCCAATAGGATGCATTATTTGTCAAAATATTATTCTTGAGCAAATAGTTCCATTAATTAAACGCTTGACAGTCAATTCAGCAAAAATCTTTAAAAAAGCGTTATGCACTTTTTTATATAACTAATCTTTCTCTAAACATAGAGGGAAATACTTTTTAAAATTAAATCGCCTTACTTGAAGCGTATAAACGCATTAACCCTTAACTGCGGCGGTAACATGACGGACAATTTGTCGAATTTGTCGTATCTATCTGTCCCTTTTGTCGATCATCTCCATACATTTTCCCGCATTGAAATGTCAAAAGCGATTAAAAGTGACAGTTAGATTCGACAAATAGTCCGTCGTGCTGCGGGGGCAGGATTGCAGAGTTGGATAGCGCGGCGCCACAGACAAGCGTTTCGGAAGTTAAATAAAATGCCAAGTTTTTTTTAAAGTTATCTAACTCATGTTCGTGATTAGCGTTTCTTGACAATGTTTTTTTTTTCATATTTTGTTCGGTGCTTGTTTATGATAAAAGGTAACTGAAAGACAGGCAGCGGTTGAAAATTGAAACAGCCATACTGAAATAGTGAACCCGTCTTCCAAGAGTGGTGATTATGGCAAAACTCTGCCAATGATTTGGTTTTGGTGATCTGAGAGGATGGCCATGGTCATGTCCTTACATGACGTCTTTTCAGCTTCAAATATTATTAAACTAAGACTTAAACCAACACTTAAATAAATATATGCATGAATCAAGAAAAGTAAAAAAACGCTTTAAAAACGCCAGTCTGTGAGCAACACTGTGACTTCCATTCTTAACTAATAATAGTTTACTACAGTTAACTAAGGTGAGAACGAGATTATTAGAAAAATACCTACAAAAAGAATTCAAGTCACATTTTCTACTTACAAAGAGTGGAATTTAAAATTCCGCCAGCGAAATGGTTTAACTTAGCTAGTGAGTTTATTTCTTTTTAACTGTATGTGTTTCTGAAAATGTATTTCTATCAAAAATTCAAAAATTCAAAATTCAAAATTATTTATTTACTCAATCAATTACAATTAACATTTTCGACACTCTTCCTTTAAGTTAGAAACCTGTGTTGGAAGAGGGCCCCTCTCTCGTCCGATGCTGATACAGAATGTAAGAGTAAATTAAAGCTAACATGCAACATGCACTTAAAATAACTAATTTAGGATAACAGGTTAAAAATGTATTTCTATCACTAACTAAGGCCAAGTTCACACCTGGCAAGGCACGGCGATAATACCAAGAGAGTGCCAATTTAAAATAGTCTCTCTAAAATCTTTGGCAGACGGTTCAAAACTATTCAATCTAAAATTATTGTCTATTAATCAGAAATTAGAGCATACAAAGAAATTGTTTGTTTGTCACAAAAACAAAAACTTACTAGAAACTATTGAGACTCATTATGTAGGTAGCGAAATAGCAAATTTTACTGTAAACCCCCATCAGAGCCTCTTTCTTCAGAGATCTTTAAATTTTTATCTTTAAAGAAACCGTGGCTTCAGCTTCAGTTCCTTGGAGTTTAGGTCGTAAGCTGAAATGGCCTCCATTTCACCGAATAACCGACTGACGACGCGCGTCAGCGAAGTCGCGCAGGGACCGAGTGACGAGTGATCTTGCATCAATGTTTAGTTGTTTTATTTTGTTTATTAAACGTCTCTTTGCAAGTTGTATTTTATTTTGTCTTTATTTTATCTTTGTAATTATGTCGGTTTTGGTGAATAAATGTTTATTCTATTCTATTCTATTCTATTTTTACTAAAACTTTATCATTAGTTAACAGATAAAAGCTCAGAGCTTTTAATGTTCCAGCCTGAAGCACGATTACGGAAAGCTTTTGTCTCTGTGACTCTGTAAGCTCGGACTTAGTGTCTTTGATATTGGATGAAAACGAGGGTTTTTCGAGATTTGCAGCTTTTTGATTAACAACCTACATACTTTGGCTTTATTTTGTACTAGCTGACACGGCGAACTTCGTTACGCCACAGAATTTAAGATACTACTAAACATTTGGCTCTATAGACTATGTTTTTAACTGTCCAGAATGGGCTAATTAAAAATAACAAACAACAACAACAAACCACCAACTGTCAAAATATGTAAACAACGGAAAAAAATGCACCTTGGGCTATATTATTTTAGTTTAAGTAAGGATCCCTAATTATTTTGAAATTTTAACTAGCCTATGTCACTCGGGGATAGTGTAACTTCCTACCAGTGAAATAATTTTTAAAATCGGTTCATTATTTACGGAGCCTATTCGATGCAAACAAAAAAACCAACATACAAAAATCTTTCCTCTTTATTATTGGTATAGATATAGATTTTTGTGTTTTTATTTTGAGTTTGGCATAAAATTGGCCAAAGTTGGTCCAGCTCGATGCACTGATGCCTCTCGTGGGCTCAGTCAGGCGTAGAGGCTGGTGCCTCTGCCTACCCCTTCAGGGAACTATCTATGTAGTATAGTTTGCGACCCGCGTCTTCCAAACGCGATTTATTTTTCCGTTCCCGCATATATACCTGGTGTTTCTTACTAGGTGATAATAATAATAATAACACATCACACTCAGAGCCCCTAACTAGGAAGAACCTGTATCTAGGGCGCCAGAAACACACACAGAGACGAACATCACACCCAGACCGGATACAAACATCGATACTCATCATATCAATATTCGCCCCGCCCAGGAATCGAACCCGGGTGCTCACGCTTACTCAGTCCACATCACTGCCAACTGAGCTACGGAGCAGTCGAAAAAAAATCCTTCAACTTAACTTATATCCTACAACTTTCCCAAAGCAACATCGGACGAAATCTCAAATGAAAAAAATCACCTGTCCCGAACATTTAATCCATCAGCTGATCGAACAAGTGTATGGAGCAGTTGATTTGTTTTTGAGTCTTCGACTGATGTTACTATGGAAAAGTTGTTAGGTATGGAGAGCTGAATCTCTACTTTTATTTATTACTAGAGGCTGCCCCGCGGTTTCACTCGCGCAGATTTCTCATAAACACAAAAATCCAATTTTTCCCCGTTTCCATGGGAATTTCCGGAAATCCTTTCTTAGTTCTCACCTGCACTCCCGTAGGAACCTACATGCAAAATTTCAGCCCTCTACGCCTAGTAGTTTCGGCTCTGCGTTGTCTGTCAGTCAGTCAGTCAGTCAGTCAGTAACGGAAGAGTTATATAAATTGACTAGAGGCTGCCCCGCGGTTTCACTCGCGCTGATTTCTCATAAACACAAAAATCCAATTTTTCCCCGTTCCCATGGGAATTTCCGGAAATCCTTTCTTAGTTCTCACCTACACTCCCGTAGGAACCTACATGCAAAATTTCAGCCCTCTACGCCTAGTAGTTTCGGCTCTGCGTTGTTTGTCAGTCAGTCAGTCAGTCAGTCAGTAACGGAAGAGTTATATATAAATTGATTTATTATAGACTTGTGGGAAACACCCAGTATACCTAAACAAAAGCAACCTAAAAACACGCATAAAACGGAAATAGATTAACAATTGTGTTTTTTACGTTTCTTTCTGTCGAACGTTAAAATGTTTTATGTCCTATGATTTTGCTTTGTTTACTGCCGTGCCGACCCGTTGCACAAGCGCCACCCTAAAAAAATATTTACGGAAAAAAATATAGTATCAAAAGTTTTTATGTATGAAGTCGTATCAAGGTTAAAGAAATAATGTGTTTTTTGCAGATACAATTTAGATTATGATTATTGGAACATGATAAATTTCATATTTTAGGCCCAACGCACATCTGGCGAGGCGAAGCGTCAATAAGAGATTGACAATTCATACTGGAATCTTAGTACTGCGGCAAAGGATTTATTAGCTAAATTTTTCGAGGATAGGGTAACATGCCCTATTACGGCGCGTTTTGACGACATTTTAAAGTATGGTAAGAAATTAAGCATTTCTAAATATGTTATCAGATATTTGAATTTTTTTTTGACACTCATGATAATTATATTTTCTATTTCAGTTGTCGTTTTATTTATTCTAGAGTGATAATTAATTTTAAATAAATATTTTTTCTGACAATTCGGAATTTCTATTACGGCGGCAAAAAAAAGTTTGAAGCCCATTACGGCGGTAAGAACTGCCTATTACGGAGTATGGGATGCCAACACACGCACGATGAAACATTTTCATCTCAGCTCACGGTTCCGTGCAATCAGAAAATGGTATGCAATGGCTGTAATTGTTACTGGCACTGATACAGGTTCTTCCTAGTAAGGGGCTATTTTGATAATATTTTGTGTATCAACTATTAAACAAACGGCCTCGCGCTAAGAAGTTTCCAGTAATATCATTAGTTTAGATATTTGGCTGTATGGGCAATTATGTTCCTTTGCCTGACCTGAAAGGGCGAATAACAAAACAAAATCAATCAATCAATCTACGGCATCGTAACGTTCTCCCATCTCTCTGCACAACGGAACGGAATGAATTAAATATGCGGACGTTTTTTTTTATAAACCGCGCTGATAAAGAAACGATTTGAAAATGGCGGCCGAACGAATGCTATCTCGCGTATATTAGTATGAGGGAAGAGTTGAGAAGCGAGACAGCCCATACAACGGCCGCCATTTTGAAATCGTTTCTTTATGTGCGCAGGTCATACTCATAAAAGCGTAATTGGTGTGAATTTGGCTAGCTTCTTAACATAATTTTTAATATTTGTTGTTAATCTACATTAAGTGAAGTTACATAAACATACATAAACATAATATCACGCCGAAGGGTTAGGCAGAGGTAACAGCTTAAGAGCCGGACCCACGTTTAGCCGATTTTATGCTTTATTACTAACGAAGAAGTGCAAGTGAAGTAAAGTGAAGTGAGGTTACAAATGATCATTATTTAATGTCTGTTGACCAGGTCTATATCTCAGTAGAGGCTCGACAAAATTTTGTTCAAAAAAGGAAGATTTTGGCACAATTTTTGAAATTTTCTCTAAATTTCCATAATTTTTTGAAGTTTTTAATATTTGTTAGTATTCTTTTGACGACAAATAAAATATCGTAAATTTTTTTCATTAAATTAATCAAGCTGTTTCGGAAATTAGTGCCTTTGGCAGACAGACAGACGGACAGATGGAAAAGACATATTAATAAGGTCCCGGGACGTGTACCCGAAACTTTTATCAATAAACTGATACAAACCTAAACTAAGGACTTCCTTTTTTTTAAAATCGGTCAAAAAAAGATACTAAAACACTTCTTCTGAATTAAAATATACTTTTGTGAAAATTGGTTTTGACAAAATCGAAATAATCGCAGACAAACATGCATACAAACATACATACAGGTCGAATTGATAACCTCCTTAACCTTTTTTTTTTTTCGTTATAAAACTTTAATTTGAAAAAGGCCCGAGGGTTTTAATAATCCTACTAATATTCTAAACAACAAAGTTTATAATAAAGGATGTCTGTAACTCTTTCACATAAAAACTACGAAATAGATTTTAATGAAAACTTACAAATAAAACATATTTGAAGGAAAATTTAACTGGCGAAGCAGCAGAGTGCAGTCAGTGAAGGTTAAGTTAAACGGTAAAAAAATATGGAAAATGGATTTCTACCCAAGTGGAGAAAGTTAAAAAAAAAGAAAGATACATCTTTTTACAACAACGTTGACACAAACATGCAAAAATGGAACACAAAAAAAACAACAACAAAACAGTTAACCAAAATACAATAATAAATAAAACAACCAACGAATCATAATCAGTTTTGTATGCTGTGTCAAAGTTGCGGTAAAATCTAGTATTAAATTATTATATTGATGGGAAAATACGATAAATCTAACCTTAGTTTACATTTTTCTGTAAGTTTTTTAATTATTTACTTACCCTGTAAAGTGCATTTTAGTTATTTGACGTATGTCAATTTAGATAGGATGTCACGTATTTACCATACAACAAACCAAAAAAGTAGACCTGCAGTAAAGCTTTTTAAAATGTTCGGTACCTTTATGAATAATACGGTTAAATTATTAGCTCTGTAATTTCCATACACCGTGTTAGGATTCCTTACAGCCTAATACGGTAGGTACTAAAATATCTAATGAGTTTTTATATCCTAATTCTGAAATATAATGTTAAGATATTTCGGTAATGTAAGTTATTACTTACACATAAGAGCACTCTGACTTTACCATAAAACTCTCAAATCGTTAGTAATCGTTGTATTAGACTATTTTTCTTCATTAAAACTCATACGTTAGGTTTCACAGTATTCTAACAAACTTAAATTTTACTGTCAACTTAAAGCGTCAAAAACAAGGATTTTAGTTAAAAAACATGAACCTCCAAAATTGGTTCTATACTTGAGAACTAATGAAAATTACACTTAAATAACGAAATGTTCATAAATTATATTTATTATACCACTAAATTTAAAAATTACCGACACTGCGTTTTTCCTATTACCGATGGTACCCTCCGTAATATGCGGAACCCTCAAATAGCCTTCCTAACACGGCGGACTTTTGTTTACTCATATTTACTTGTTTTATTTGATTTTAAACGGCAATCAACTTGATTAACTAAGACTTCTTGAATGTAAAAAGTATTCGACTATAGAAACATAATCTTAAAGTGTTTGTTTGAACTAAAAACGAAGTCTGAAAATTCAATGTTCTACCACGAGTCAGTCTGCGTTTGTATGAAACAGCTTCTTGCTTCGCTGACGTTACACAAAATAATTAATTTAAGTCATTTTAAACGATTTTAAACGCACGAGTGCTGGGTAATAAGTTACTTGTTAGTTTCCCTTGGAAACTATGTAGTCACCTTTACCATACACAGTCACAACGAATCATAAATTGAAAAAGATAAAATAGAGCCGTAATAGGACGTGATTTTGACTACCGCGGTAATAGGACGTTTTACCCTACAATGTCTAGAAAGAAAGAAAAAAAGAAAGAAAGAAGCATTTTATTAGGTATGCGGCGACCAAGTGCTGGAATAATATCCCTCCCCCAGTCCGTGACGCTGCAAGTAGGTATACCTTTGTGCGTAAGTTCAGGGTATACTTGATTGATCAGCAGAGACTTTAATCTTCTTTCCCTGTTTTCATCATTGCTCCGCACTCTACCATTGCCTTGCCGCTGACCACACTGACTGAGAAATGACGAATTGTAGTCGCATCAAAAAGTATGTATTTATACATCTAATGCACCGATGTATCTTTTCATATCACCTATTAAATTTTCGTATTGTATGTAGTTTATTTATGTTAGTGTTAGGTACAAAATTTGAAATATTATGTATGTGTATGTAGTGTATTTTGTCCACCTGTAAGAATTGTAGGAAAAAGCACTCGCAAGGAACGCTTGTGGGTCACTGCTGGCATTGACTGAAAATCAGCGCTGTTGGTGAAAGCCTTCAGCAAATGCTGAGTTAATGCCATTTTACAGCAACTGCGACACACTATAAACAAACGTTGTTTTTTTTTGCCTCTTGATTTTCTTTATTTTTATCTTTTCAAATTGTTGTTTTTTTTTCTTGTTGGATTTTTTTGAGATTTTTTTATCATTTGTTTTTTGTCTTACTTGTACTATGTATTGTATGTATTGATTAACTTTTGTGTGTGTCATAGTTTTTGTAAATAAATATTTTTTTCTTTCTTTCTTCTTCTTTCATTTATTTACAACAACATTGACACACACAATAAAACGTTAAATCCAAAAAAAATATATAAACACAATACAAATTACAATCAACAAAAATACAGTTAGAAGCCAAAAAGATAATAAAAATTAAAAAATAACAATAACAGCAAAACAATTATGAGTAAAATAAATATAGTAAGAACAGGATTCATATTAAGAACCTGTAGGCACTTTAGACGCCCATCAAGCATGCTGACCATCTACTACAGTCTCGTGCGAAGTCTACTTGAGTACGGATCTGTGATATGGTCACCACACTACGCTGTGCACTCAGATAGCGTTGAGAGGGTACAGCAAAAGTTTATGCGTTCTATGTGTTTTAAGTTCGGTTTGGCGCGGTCACTTAGGTCATACGAATCCAGGTTGAAACATTTTGGCGTAGTCCCGCTAAAGGCACGCCGTACCGAGTCGGATTTATTAACGCTTCACAAGATCGTACATTCCCTTATAGATTCCTCGAAGTTGCTAAGCCTGTTAGACTTTAACATAAGATACATACACCGTAGGCCAAAAACATTTTTACTTAATGTCTACAAGAACAACACCTCATTTTACAACCCTGTAGTAAGAATGTGTCGCACTTACGAGCATAAATCAGATTTAGAGATAGATATTTTTGATCAACGACACTCATTGTTTAAGGCAAGATTAAAAAAAAAACATTTCTATTATATTTTAAATAATTACTAATTTATTGATTCAATTATAATAATTTAATTTTAATATTTTACACTTTTAATTTTCAATTTAAATTTTATGTTTTAGAATTTCGTGTTTGATTGTAATTGTTATGCATGCATGTTTTAGGCATGAATCAAGAGCAAAATATGTTTAATTTTATGTTAACAGCATTTTGGATTCTTTCCTGTTATGTGTGCTTAAATAAATAAATAAATAAATAAACAAACATAAAAGAATCGGTTGTTTATTGTGTGTCGCAGTTGCTGTTAAATGGCACTGACTCAGCATTTGCTGAAGGCTTTCACCAACAGCGCTGATTTTCAGTCAATGCCAGCAGTGATCCACGAAAATACACTACATAGCACTACATATACAGGGTGTTTCTGACATGGCGGTAACAAATTGAAGGGGATGTTAGTTGGCGTATAATTAAGTAATCTCTGCCTAGCGTATAATTAAGTAATGTCTGAACCCTGTGCCATATTAAAAGTCAGAAATCAGAGACCAGAGGGCCTATTATGGCCGCATTTGCAATATTGCTGTTCTTCCTCTAGAGTGTCAAAGTCAATACAAAAAAACGCAAAGAGGACGAAAGCAAAATTGCAAAAGCGGCCGTAATAGGCCCTCAGTTAGACCAAATTGTGTCTTCGGCGCGCCTTGCCTGATGTTCGCTAGACTATTTTCTGAATGGGTTATTTTCAGTTAAAAATATTTATTGATCTTTTTTGTATTTACACACCACATAATGATGTCCCACAAAAATCAGGTTGTGAGTTTTTTCGGTTGGATAGGACATTACAGGCTTGAATCTCTGTCCGAAAAGTAAGATGATTCCGTGCTTCGGAAGGCACGTTAAGCCGTTGGTCCCGGCCGCAGTAGTGGTCGTTATAACCGCGGAGACAAGCTGGCACCTTGTCACGTTGGTAATAAAGCATAAACTCGGCTAAACGTGGGTCCGGCTCTTGAGCTGGTGTAAAAGTTATGTATTTATAAAAAAAACTGCTATTAGTAAAACTAATAATTTTAGATAGAGGGAAACTTTCGTACCACTTTATAAAACTTTGTCTGTCGAGCGTTTTAAACATGGAAATGTGGTAAAGGTTGATTAATACCTGGAAAGCACGCTTTTTTTTGTAAATTTCAGAAAACAAACAATCAAATATTACCTCTAACATTGTTAAATATAGATAGGACACATTAGCTATCTTTTATTGAAATTGTAGTAGTAAACTACAATGCCTTAAATTGATTAAAAACAGGGTCATTTCCCACGCGGCCCCAGGCAAGCGAATGAGACACCAACAAACAGTTTATATTATACTATGTATAATATACAGTTTATATTATACTATGTATAATATACAGTTTATATTATACTATGTATAATATACAGTTTATATTATACTATGTATAATATATAACTGTGCAAAACTAGCGCCACTCCGGATAAATAATTAATACCTATCTTCTAACAAAATCATGGCCGAAATCATAATATGCGCCTTTGACTTCCTAGATAATCTTGCTTATTTTTAAGGCTCTGTTGTGTGGCTTTTAGCTTCAAAATCAAAGAAAAAAAACCGTTTGTTGCCACTTCAGTTTCAGAAAAAAATCTAAGCAAATTATCTATAGGGAGTCAAAGGCACATATTTTTGATGATTTCGGCCATGGTTTAGAAGATATCAATTATTTATCGAAGTGGCGCTTGTTTCGCAAAGTTTCGTCCCTTAAATTCAAATTTAATATACAAATACTCCCCCACGAACGAAATGCGAAAGCTACATTTATCAAAAGCACGATTCTCAAATATTCGCTTTAATTCAATTTAGTTAGACTGCGGAAAGCTCGGAGCTTTTGTATCGTATGCTTTCGCGTTTCACTCGCTACGTGAGCTCACGTCTGAACTTTATGGAAGAAGAAGATATAACGAATTCTTAAACTTAATTTATTTAGCTTAGCTTAGCTTGATGTTGCAAAAAAAAATTGTTTAATAAATAAGCTTTTCTAAAAATTTGAAACGTGAGGTGGCGGCATAGAATACCACCCCCATCTCCCCCCACAGGTGTCGTAAAAGGCGACTAAGGGAACAGCCGAAGGACGGGCAGCAGCGTCCTTCGCTGAAATACGTGAAGAGCCACACTGCGATCGCCAACCCGCCTGCCAAGCGTGGCGATTACGGCATACTCCCACAAAAAAGTTTGTCCTTGTGGCAATCTGTGGGGGAGACCTACATTCAGCCGTGGTCGTTTATTGGATGTTATGTTGCAGAAAAAAATGGAAGTAAGAGAATCTATACTAATATTATAAAGAGGAAATATTTGTTTGTTTGTTTGTTTGTTTGTAACGAATAGGCTCCGGATATACTGAACCGATTTAAAAAATTCTTTCACTGGTAGGAAGCTACATTAACCCCGAGTGTCATAGGCTATATTAGATTTTCAAAAAAATTAGGGATCCTTACTAAAACTAGTAATGTAACCCAAGGTGCAATTTTTTCCGTTGTTTACATATTTTGACAGGTGGTTTGTTGTTGTTGTTTGTTTTTTATTCGGCCATTCTGGGCAGTCAAAAGAACATAGTCTATAAAGCCAAGTATTTTGTAGAATCTTATATTCTATGGCGTAACGAAGTTAGCCGGGAAAGCTCGTGTATTATAAAGCGGATAGACGATAAAATCGTTTCGCGTATATGTATGTTACATAACACACAGACAAACACATTATTTTCACCAAAATAGTACGTACCTATACAAAAGTTCTGACCGAAGTTCAAAAAGCAGGAAGCCTTTCGAAAATAATTGGAAAACCGCTGAAAAGCTTCCATCGAGATCGGCGGACTTTCAAATTCAAAAGCTTAGATTGAATATCCCAATTTCCAGTGACCCGTACCGGCTTGCCGCATCGGATCCATCCGGGGTTTAGTGAATTTGGACAGAGAGATTCAGCTCGTTTTCGATGATGTAGGTAGGATGTTTTATTGTAATGTCACATATATAAGAACAAAAAAAAAAAAAAAAAAGGGACAATTGTAAAGTAGAGTTTGTTACCCCTTTCTTCTCTACGCTGTAAAATCATTGCGAAAGGGAGTAGAATCATTTGACAGAGGAGGGCTCGTTTGGGGGAGTCTCCAGGCGACCATTGTCGTAAGGCAAGGCAAACATTGTTTGCCTGAGCCAATTAGTGGGCACCCTGAACTACCTCGCCTCTATCAGTATAGGATACTTTACGAAATAAGGTATCAATATTAATAAGATTAGTCTAATTGACTTTCAATAAGCGATATCTTGTATCCTGTATTGAATAAATCATTTTTTACTTTACTTTTACTTTTTTATAGTGGTTAACATTTCATTTATTAACCGACTTCAAAAAGGAGGTTATCAGTTTGACCTGTATTTATGTATGTATGATTGTCCACGATTATCTCGCGTTTGGCTGAACCGGTTTTAATGCGGTTGTCAGATAAGTATTAGTTAAATTCAGGACAAGGTTTTAGTTACCTACTTATTTAACCGACTTCTAAAAAGAGGAAGTGCTCAGTCAAGGTATGTGTCAGTTTATTGCAGTCAAGTTCCTTTTCTTATTAAAAAAGAAATTATGTATTCATTTATTTTAACATATAAGTTTCAAAAATAAATAGTATTATTGTTGCTATTAGGCCTCACTTATACTTTAAGCACATTTTTTGGGTGGCCTGGAGGAAATCACTTTTTGCTTAACTCTTCCACCTCCACCCCGATTTCAAAAAACACAACGCGCCACGCCACCATACAAAGATTTCGTTCGCCGCGCAAGGCCGACAGTGCGGCGTCCCCTGGCGCTGCACGAGCTGTAAAAATCAGCTAAAAATCTACAGATTTTAGCAGAAAAAATGGACGTGTTTATGCAGAACATTTCTTTTTCAACAACCAAATGCTGTACTTTAGTTTATTTATTGACTGACTAAAGTAACAGTTTTTAAATGTAATTTATTTCTTATTTTAATAACTTAAAAATGCTTGGTGTATTTTATCAGAAAAAGAGGTTTTAAATATTATATCTACATGTTTTGCAACTTAATGATCTCACAATTTGTTAAAGTGTCTAGTCAGGTAGTATAGTAATATATCATGATTAGGATTAGTGGTGGAGACGTAGCCTAGTTAGAGGGATTCGGGAGTTTCTTCAATTAAGACTGTTATTAAACGTATAAAATTAAATCGTATATTTTAGGTTTACAAAGGTAACACGTATGATACGTAATTGTATTTGTTGTTAGACTTTAACATATCTAAAACATCAGCACGGTTTTTGAGAAACGTAAACAAGTCTTCTAGCGATAAGTCCGTGTTAGGATCTCTGCGCGGATCAGAAAGAAGAAGGCCTTTGTGCGTCTCCCACTCTCGCTCAGTAGCGGAATCTAATTTTGTTGAAATGAGATACACGATCAATGTATCCCGGTACGGCTCTTCAAGTCATTAGTGCTCTGGAATTCACAGCGACTAATTACCTTCATGCGTGGGAATTATTAGAATCGAGATTTCATAATAATCGTTTACTAGTGCAAAATCACATTAAGTCATTGTTTTGCGCGCCCGCTGCGAGCAAAGAATCCGCGTCGCAAATTAGAAAGCTAGTAGATGCAACACGTCGAAACCTACGTGCTTTACAGTCCCTCAACCAACCGGTCGAATCTTGGGATACATTGATCGTGTATCTCATTTCAACAAAATTAGATTCCGCTACTGAGCGAGAGTGGGAGACGCACAAAGGCCTTCTTCTTTCTGATCCGCGCAGAGATCCTAACACGGACTTATCGCTAGAAGACTTGTTTACGTTTCTCAAAAACCGTGCTGATGTTTTAGATATATTAAAGTCTAACAACAAATACAATTACGTATCATACGTGTTACCTTTGTAAACCTAAAATATACGATTTAATTTTATACGTTTAATAACAGTCTTAATTGAAGAAACTCCCGAATCCCTCTAACTAGGCTACGTCTCCACCAATTAGTCCTTAATATTTCAAAAAAAAATTGTCTCTGAGGACATAAAAATAAAATATTTATTGCCGTTTCGAACACGCCAGCAAGTTCTGGAATAAAAAATGATTATTATGGTAAGATTATGTCGATATTTGTCAACGCTGAATAGTGAAAACCAGAAAATTTTCGAAGCATAATTAAGAGCTAGTTTACCGCGATGCTAGCGCCATTTTCTAAAAAAAAAAAATCTTCTAAACTAAGGCAAATATCAAAAATGTGGCACAGTATGACACTAGATATGTAGCCTAGTATTTTTAGTGCACTGTTGTATAGCTTTTAAGTTAAAGACCAATAAAAGCTACAAAGTGTTGCTAAAAGTGGCCACTTTTAGCAACAATCTGTGTATAATTTTGTTCTTTTAAGTGAGGACTAATTTACTGTGCTCAAAAAATACTAGGCTACATTATCTAGTGTCATACTGTGACACATTTTTGATATTTGGCTTAGTTTAGAAGATATAAATTTTTTTCGAGAATGGCGCTAGCATCGCGATAAACTGGCTCTTAAGGCAGAGGTTTGACTGTAGGCGAGAGAACGACTAACTATCAGCGATTTTCTCGCTCAAGACACGAACAATACATAAACATTCTGTGTAAAGGAAAGAGATGCATGAATATTAATAGTTACTCTCTGACTGTTCACACTGCCGCCGGGGCGACGACTAGCCTTTAATAAAAAGGGCTCGTTCAGCGATGCTCGCTCGCACTGACCGCAGTGACGACGGGCGAGTGGCGCGAGAAATCGCTCGTTGCCCGGTGACAAAACTATCCAAACTACACAATCGCCCTCCACTGATCGTCAACTCGTTTATAGTTTCTACTTCTACTCGTTTCTCGTTCATCGTCGGCGGTCGGACCACTGCCTAAAGAAGTTATGAAGGTTTTATGGTGGCCGCGTGAACGATACAAGGAGAATGTTTGGAGACCTGTTAGGCTATTGCCTTTCACAATGAAAATAAGAATGAGAAACATTTTGACATGTGATAGATAAGTATACATTGCGGGTTTACAGCTGAATCTCTTGTGTAGGTAGACAAAATGATTCACCTATATACCCGCAATGTACACTTATCTTATGTCAAAACGATTGACATTCTAATTTTAATTTTGAACGGCAATAGATCCCCTGGCTTTTATGTCAAAGCAAGGTGCGATTTGTCGAAATATGTGGAAGTAAGAAACAAGTTTGATTATTGTTTTAACGATGGTTCCGAAACCACGTGTTTTGTTAGCGGGGTTTAAAACAATAGTCCAATAAACTTATAATAACCGTACAACGTTACCGGGCTTTATGCCCACCCTTTTAATCTAATTTGTGAACTTGACATTGGCAAAATACTCCACTGAAGTGGAGTCAAGTCTATTAAATTAAAATAATAATAATAAAAAAACAGGTTCGAAGCATTAATGTTTTTTAGTAAAAACAATAAAAACTCTCCAGTTAACCAAGTAAAGAAAAAATATTTCAGTGATATTAAAGATGTCGATGTGGTATCAAGTCCAACACGCTCAGTGAAAATGTTTACATTTGAACTGATATGTGGAATTGTATGCCCAATGACTCCACTCTGGCGTTTCGAAGTCAACATCTTTATCATACTTCAGCATTTTCATTAAAAATATTATTTTGCTGTTCGTTATTTAATGATTCTTCTATAAAAAATTCATCTTCATTACATTCACAGTCTGATGAATGATTCCAGATTCAGGTTCCGATAAATGACGAGTTGCAACCACTAAGTCCGCCAATTCATTTTCAGTAAACTCATCGTCTAACTCTGTTTATAGCAAAATACAATTTACACACCAAATTTAAGAAGTATGTAAAAGGATTTATAGGATTCTCTGAATTAAGATCTAGTGATTCAATTAGCAAATATGGACTGAACACATAGTCTACATTTAATAATGCAAACAGTTGTAAACAAGAAACGTTATCATGATTAACAAAAAAAATTGAATTCTGGCGTTTACACACTTAAAATGATGTCCATTCCTTATGTACTAGAAAGTACTTACAGTTTATTGCGATAACATCTCTGTTAATTTCATGATCTGAAAAGGGATTCAAAGAACTTAATTTGTCTGTTTTTATAGCCAGATCAATCATCAAATGAGGGTTCAGAGTACCAGTTTCAATTCCCATATCAATCGTGCGTGTGCCACTGTTCATTGTCAGATCAGTCTTAGGAGGGTTCGTAGTGCTAGTGTTCATAGCCAGGTCATGATGATGATTCGAATCGGAGTAAGTATCGGGATTTATAACCAGGTCACAAATTTCACAGAAATGCAAACAAGAAAAGAGATACGCCGCAGTACCCAACGATTAGACCGAGGCTAACCAGCCGTTGCATTTACTACCACATTTTTTTTTATAAGTAGGTATGCCCTCGGAGGCAATATTTAAGTGTACACTTTTTCTAAGAAGGATTAATCTGCAAAAATAAAAAAAATGTCAACACATTTCTTTATTTTTGAAAACAATAGGCAATGAACTGACGCTGGGCACGTTTACGATCGAAAGACAAAAGAATAGCGGGCGGCGACCACTCAAAACAATATCCTAATCTATTGTTCAATGTTAAAAACATTGAAACGCACACTTGCAAAGATTATGTATTGTGTGATTTTCGGAATTAAAAAAAAAAAATCTTTATAATTGACCGACACAGTTAATAAAATTAAACAAAAAATGTTTCGCTTAAACTACTAAAAGCACCGTTAAATTACCGCCTTATCTTTAATTCATTGAATACAAAATAGGTGATATGACGCTTGTTCAAATCTACGGTCACCTTTATAATTACAAAAAGTCGAAACCGTTTACCACTTCAATCCTAAAAGCGGCGTTAACTGCTTGCTTACAAGTCACATTTTCCCCTGCACTTGGACAAAGTAGCACGCGCGAAACGAAAAATACACTTCCTCGAGCGCCATCGGGCGCAACGTATGTGCCCTGTTCCAAAATATACTAAATCACAACATAAAAATTTCAAAAAATTACAATGTATAGTTCTATTAAAAATATTACATTCTGCATATAAATAAAAATATTTGAGTAAATAGAATTAACTTTATCTCAAGTTGAACTTCAATGGCTGTTTCTATACAATAAATGTATGAAAAAAGTATAAAGCATGCATTAGATCCGTTTAATCAAATCCTTGACTATCTTTTTTCAGTAAAAATAATATTGTAATATCCTATTTAGTATGTTTTTTATTGAAAATAGTGCGAGCGCCAGCCGGCGTCCTCGGCGCCTGGGGATATGTTTTTAAGGGACGCATACGTTGCGCCCGTGGCGCTGAATGGGTTAACATCCATTGCCATCTCTCTCCTTTCCAAATATTACCTATAAGTACTACATTTTTATTATTTACTGTATATTTTTATTTGCGGCATTAAAGCGTTTTTTTTAATTTTCGGTATCTTCAAATTTAGGCAAAGCTTCCGAGGTCAGGAATTCAGTGGACTGGAAAATTGGATACGAGACAATCGACTTTTAGATTGTACTGTCTATAGACGTGACAGAGTAATGAGACGAAGAATTTCCTATTAAGGAAAGAATACCTTAGAGAAAAGCCTTGCATTGGAATTGCAGGAATTAAAAAAATATATCTTAGAACATACTTCATACACACAGCACAGAAATCGCGTTGCTTCGCGCACAGCCGCAACTCGTGTACGTGCACGCGTATCATGCTTGTGTGAGTGAGATGAGACGTGCGACGCTGCTTTATTTGTACTGAGCGGTAACTGAGAGGTAACCGAGAGCGGGTGAGCCGCAGTAGCTGAGGGAGGCAGGGAGTGCCCGTACTGTAACTAGTACTATTTATTATACTGTGACTTCACTTTGTTCGCACTTGTCATCAGTCGGGCGTATTGACTTAACCCGATTTGAAATCCGGTGTTCTAGGCAGTGTTGCCAATGGCTATTTACCAGATTCCGCAAGATCACTGGTCAAATTCCCCAAATTTGGGGAGAAAAATATCCTGATTCCCCACAAAATCCCCTCACAATGAGATAGTGAACTACGACCTATTACGCTATTCCCTCCCCCCGTTTTACTTGTTTGTCATTAATAAATGGTTGATTTTAAAAGTTTAGTGAACTATATAAACGATATAACTTTTAAAATCAACCATTTATTAATGACAAACACTTAAAAAATCGCCATATCACTTAAAAAAAAACATCCGGTAAGTAAAGTAAGTTATAATGCTCCTCCGGTTTTCTCTTCATGCTTAAAAGAAAAAACTAGGATAAACACATGTGCACTGATGAACTTTAAATTTAACTTGCTCTAACAAAAACCAAAAAAATATAAATACTTTTCAATTTTATTTGAAAGAACCATATATTTACATATGTACGATTCACACTTGACCGTACAAAACGCAACACGCGCGTTCTACTTTGTAGATCCGACATCAGCATCTTTATTTCCTTTGCGAGTTTACATTATCGATTTAATTAGATAGGATTAATCAGAAGACAATCATCCTTCGAAGTAACCACATCTTACGGGAAATTAGTCTCCATAATATCCCATGTATAACAATATACTTTGATTGGTGAAACTTCTCATCTTTAACTCAACAACTCTCTGGGACATCTCAAGACACATACTACGGGGTGGCCCATACATTTTGGTCCTTCGACAAAACTGCCACTTAGTTTTACTCACAAGCGAGTAAGCTAGTGAAGGGAAGAATCGTCGGTCAACAACCTCGATCTTCGTGAACCAACGCCTGCCTGCGCTACGTAACTACAACTCGGTGCAAGGAAATACAACTCCACAGCCAAAATGTCTACCTCTACCTTCGGTGAACTCATCGACCGGCAACAGGTGGCTTTTGAGAACATCAAGCAAATCTCGGTCAACTACAAGAAGGACAGCGCTTACAGAAAAACGGTTGAATACTTGAAGACGCGAATTGAAGCGCTGGAACTTCATTGGGCCGAGTTCGAGCGAAACCATATCCGTATCGAAAAAACGGGAGAAAAGGATAATCAGTACTACAAGGACGACGTCTTTAACAAAACGAAAGATGTCTATAAAACAACTTTGAGCGACATGCTGCGTTTACGTGAAGAAAAAACTGCCACTGCCAGCAACATGACACCGACCATGAACTGGGCGACCGCAAGTACAAGCGCGGCCGCACCGGAAACGGAGAACCTCAACGAACCTGAAGAAAGAATTAACAACACCGTTCCTCTTCAGATGCTGCAACAACAACATTGCCAATTCATGGCATTCAATCGAGCCGTATCCAAAATCAATTTGGAAACGATGACCGAAAAATGGGATTTGGAAGATAATCTCAACACCATCAAAACCAGGTGGGAAGCCATCGACAAGCTCCACTGGCAGATTCAATTAAAGGGATCTAATATAAACTACGAACAACAATACTACAACTGCGAAGAAACTTACGACAATATTAGAAAGGAGATAAATAAGAAGATATGGGCTAATATCCATTACGAAAAATCAACGCCTACTATCAAGCTGCAGGAATTCAACGGAAAATACAGCCAATGGCTTCCGTTTCGGGATTTATTTATCGAGCTAATCCATGCCAACCCTTTGCTGCCGAAAGCTCAGAAGATATCACACCTGAAATCCAAGCTCAAGGGCGAAGCAGAAAAATTAGTACAACACTTGGCACCGAACGCTGACAACTACGACTCTTGTTGGGAAATACTTGTACAACGCTATGACAACCCCAGGCTACTATTTACATCTTTTGCAAACAACCTGCTCAATCAACCAGTTCTCCATCAACAGAACGCCGATGGCCTGAAGAAGCTGCACGATATTACCCTAGAGAGTTTGAATGGCCTTAGCAACATCGGTCTCGACATATCAACATGGGACCCACTAGTCGTACACATTCTGCTACAGAAACTTGATCCAGCCACCTACAACGACTACATACAACATCTGGAGTCACCGAGAAACCTACCAGAATTAGACGAGTTTCTCAAGTTCTTAGAATCAAGATTCATGGCTATGGAAACCATCAAAACTCGAAGCAGTCAAACAACAAAGACGAATTATACAAATAATTATCAGAAAAATTATAGCGGTCAAAGAGCAACGAACTATAATAAATCGGAAAAAATGCCAAATACCTACCATGCATCTATAAAATGCTGCCCGCTCTGCAGAAATACGACGCACGTGCTTATGCACTGCAGGAAATTTATCAGCATGAATGTCGACGACCGCAATGACACAGTTGTGAAATATAAACTATGTAAAAACTGCCTCTTTAGTCACGGGGAACAAACGTGTACCTCAACGAAGAGATGTATCATGTGCAACAATGCCCATCACACCCTGCTCCACCAGAAGAAAAACACACCCTCTGGTATGACACAACAAAACTATAACAACAAGGCTACTCAAGGAAACTATGAATCGCCAAACAAATCTACAAACCACGTTCGGGACAACGAGCGTGAAGTACTACTAACAACAGCCCTGCTATCAGTACAGAATCAAGCAGGAGAGTATATAACTCTGCGGGCACTTCTTGATCAGGGATCCCAAGTGTCACTCATCACGGAAGAAGCTGCGCAAAGACTACGACTGCAACGCAGCAAGATGAACGCCACGGTATCCGGTGTCGGCGCATCGATGGGAAATTGCAAAGGACTCCTACACCTCAATTGCAAATCCCTTAACACTGACTATACCTTCAGCTTACAAGCACTAATTATGAAGAAGCTCATCAGAAACTTGCCAAACACAACGTTTGAGAAGTCATCCTGGGGTCATCTGGAAACGCTCAAGCTCGCCGATCCAGAATACAACGTGTCAAACCCCGTAGACATCCTTTTAGGGGCTGATGTTTACTCTGACATCATCCTCGATGGACTTCTAAAAGGAGATAAGAACAGCCCCGTCGCACAACAAACTAAACTTGGATGGATCTTATGTGGAAACATCAAAACTTTCAACTGCCTAGTTACCCTACACGAGCTAGAAGACTTATCAAGATTCTGGGAAACAGAAGAAATAAGTAACGAAAAAGACTTATCAACGGAAGATTACTGCGAGAAGTTTTACAAGACAACAACCTCGAGAACATGCGACGGAAGATATATAGTAAAAATGCCAATGAAAGAAAAATATCAAGAAAAACTAGGCATTTCGAAAAACAGGGCCGTATCCCAGTTTTTCCAACAGGAAAGGAAAATGGAGCGCAAAAGCAAACTTGCGGAAATGTACCGAGAATTCATCGAAGAATATGCTGAGCTCGGTCACATGAAACCTGCCCCGACGTCAACGACCGACCTACTGTCCGTATACCTACCGCACCATGGAGTTTTGCGCGAAAATTCCACCACAACGAAGTTAAGAGTGGTTTTCAACGCAAGCATGAAGACAAATACGGGACTCAGTCTGAATGACGTCATGGAGAAGGGTCCTAACCTTCAAAAGGACCTTCAATCACTACTAATAAAATTCAGAAGCTACCGGTACGTTATAACTGCCGACGTGGAGAAGATGTTCAGACAGATTCTGATACATGAAGACCAACAACACCTTCAAAAAATTGTCTGGAGAGACAACAGGAAACAAACACTACAGGACATGGTTCTCTGTACTGTAACGTATGGTACAAAAGCAGCTCCATATTTGGCTATGAGAACCTTAAGACAGCTGGCGCTGGACGAAGGAGCAAACTACCCCAATGCCGCCAAAAAGCTCATGAACGAGTGTTACATGGATGACGTCGTCACAGGGGCCCAAACGATCGAAGAAGCGAAGCAACTACAGTTAGATCTTTCGGCACTGCTCAAGAAAGGAGGTTTTCATCTTAGAAAATGGTCCAGTAACGACTCAAGAGTCCTTGAAAACGTACCAACTAAAGACTGCAGCGCTAATAGCAGTTTGGACTTCAATCAAGAAGATTCTATAAAAACATTGGGCATAAGCTACAATAAAACATCGGACTCCTTCAAATTTAACTGGAAACTACCAACACCGAAAGGCGAAACTACGAAAAGAATGCTGTTATCTGACATCAGCAAGCTCTACGACCCTCTTGGATGGCTTGCACCAATAGTAATAAAGGCCAAACTATTATTTCAAAAAGTGTGGGTCAGTAAAACCGACTGGGAAAAACGACTGCCAAACGACATCGACACTGAATGGCAGAAACTCAGAGAAGATCTACCCAACGTTAACCATATATCTATACAAAGATGGCTACACAACGGAAAAACAATTGAACTACTAGGATTTTGCGATAGTAGCGAAAAAGCCTATTCTTGCGTGGTATACAGCCGAACGACAGGTGACGACGGAAATTATGTAACAAACCTTGTTGGCGCGAAGACAAGAGTAACACCGCTCAATAAGAAGACATCGCTGCCCAGATTGGAACTCGCAGGAGCAGGATTACTAGCAAAATTCATCGAAAAAATAAAAACATCGCTCAACGAGTACGAACTACACATCGCGTGCTGGACAGACTCACAAGTCGTCTTAGCATGGCTACAGGGTGACGTCACCCGCTGGGAAAAATACGTCGCTAATCGTGTTATACAAATAACATCGAACGTCGAAGCGAAATTATGGCACTACGTGAAGTCTGAGGAGAACCCGGCGGACTGCGCCACACGAGGACTTTTACCATCTCATGCTGCATCTTTCAAGCTATGGTGGAACGGTCCAGAGTGGCTGAAAACGACGAAAATCGCACATCAAGATCATACGTTACAAACTTTCATTACAACGAGCACGGTTGAAAATAATAACTCCGCCGCTACGCAGAATGCTGACGCCGAAAGTATCGCAATGCAGCTACTAAACAAACACAGCTCATTGACGCGACTGACTCGTATTACAGCGTGGATACTACGATTTACTACGATCATACGGCAACGTAAACAAACAACACGTGGTGAAGTTTTATCATTTGAAGAAATCGACATGGCCATGATCTACATTATACGAGAAGTACAGCGAGAAAACTTTTATCAAGAGATGGAGGATTTAAAAAAACGGGGAACAGTTCACAACAAGAGTAAATTACTCAACCTGAAGCCGTTTTTAGATCAAAATGGTTTACTCCGGGTCGGTGGGAGACTACAACATTCCTCGCTGCCTGAAGAAACGAAGCACCCCATAATACTGCCCCATAGAGGAAGACTTACTTATCTTATAATAGAGGATTGCCACAAGAAAACCATACACGGTGGTGCACGCCTTACTTTAGCTCAAGTCAGATTAAAGTTTTGGATAATGGGAGGAAACAGAGCCGTCAAAAACGTGGTTAGACTATGCGTGAAATGTCATCGTCACAGAGCGAAGACGAATGAACAACTGATGGGTGATCTACCACAGGAACGAGTCACTCCAGCTAGAACATTCAGCCATATGGGGATCGACTTTACCGGCAGTGTGGAGATCAAGATTAACAAGGGACGAGGAGTCAAGACCAGCAAAGGATATATAGCTATATTCATATGTATGGTTACGAAAGCCGTACATATCGAGTTAGTGTCTGACCTCTCATCGCAGACATTCCTGGCTGCATTCCAACGTGTTTGCGCTAGACGTGGTTGCCCGAAACATGTGTACACGGACAACGGCACCAACTTCGTAGGAGCAGGCAGAATCCTACAAGAAGAGTTCGAGCAGTATCAAACACTAACATCTCCAGAGTTTAAGGACATCATCAACAGCCTACGAATAAAATGGCATTACAACGTACCGACTTGGGCAACGGCTGCAGGTTTATGGGAGTCGGCTGTTAAAGCTATGAAGTATCACCTTCGACGCGTGTTGGGAGAACAGAAGTTAACGTATGAAGAGTTCTCGACGTTGCTGGCACAAATTGAAGGGTGTATGAATTCGCGCCCGCTTAGCCCGCTGACAGAAGATCCACAAGACTTGGACTACTTAACTCCAGGACATTTTTTGACTGGCGGACCAGTGTTATCCTTACCAAGAGAAGATCACAGTGGCTTAAGACAGGTGGACTTGAGGGAGAGGTGGAAGCTCGTGGAACATATGCAACAGCATATTTGGCATCGTTGGTCAACGGAATATCTACATCAACTTCAAGTACGAAGCAAATGGAACAAAGCGACGAAAAACATACAAGTCAACGACTTAGTATTGATAAAAGAAGATAACTTACCGCCAGGAAGATGGGCCCTCGGAAGAGTGCAAGAAACACACACCGGTATGGACGGCTACGTCAGAGTCGTCACACTGAAGACAAAGAACGGGACTTTCAAACGTCCGATTACAAAATTGGCGCCATTACCAATCAACGCTACCTCTACATCAGAGAACAACGAAGACCCTAGCCAAGATGAAGAAACACAACAACCAGAACAAAAACAACAACAACAGAAGAGGATCCGTAAGAAACCAGCTACTCTAAGCTGTTACTTTACCCTGCTGATGACGATTCTAGCTTCCATCAGTGGCGCGAAAGCAGCAACAACAACAGGAAAAGGCTACGAGATGACGCCATTCGAAACAGAACACCCCCTTTATTTCGACGATATCGGGAAGATACAGTATATTCACGACGAATGGAGATTACTTGTTTACTATAATTTAACAACGTATTGGGAAGGAATAGCGAAAATACAAGGATACATCAAGCACATTCAATTCGTCTGCGAAAAGGATACAACGAGCCAAGTCTGCGGACCCCTAACTGCTCAAATACAGCACAAATTCGAACAATTTGAGGCGTACAATCTACTTCTTCTGTCACAACATGAAAGAAGAAAGAAAAGGGGATACATCAACGGCATAGGAAGTTTGGCAAGAACATTATTCGGAGTTTTAGATGAAGATTTTGCCGAAAAATATCAACAAGATATACAAAACGTAAAGAACAACGAAAATTATCTACTTGACCTAGTGAAGAACCAAACCATCATAGTCGAAGCGGAAAACAAGATCTTGAAGAAAAACGAAGAATTTATGAAAAAACAATTTGCAGCTATCAACAACTTCACCAGAGAAGTTAATTTCTCGTTGAAAACCGTGGAAAGTACTCTACTATCTGTGATGTTAATGAACGACGTGAACGCAGCTGCGTTAACATCCAACCTCCTCATTGACGAACTAAGCAGAATACAAGAGATATTGATGAACGCGCTGACCAATGTACATAGAGGTCATTTGGACTCTCATCTATTAACACCCGCACAGCTAGTCAACCAGTTGAATTTCATATCTACGAAGATGCCTTCAAGATTAACGCTGCCCATCAAAAACTTACAGGAAAATTTGACAACACTTTATAAGCTTTTATACGTAAAGGCTCGAATGACGACGAACTATCTACTGTACGAGATTCACATTCCACTCACGAGTGACGAAGACTTCACAGCATACCGCATCATTCCTCTACCGATAAACAGAGATGGAAGAACTGTTAAGTTGGTGACACAATCACCATTTATAGCCATTAACTTCAGAAAGAACACATACGTCAGCATAGAAGAAGAAGATTTACAACAATGTACACGAACGGACGAAGATAACTACATTTGTACAACGATTCATCCTATATACAATCTACACAACGAAGAGGCACCGTGTGAAGCAATCATATTCAGCCAAAGAACATCACTGCATTGCGATACTACAACAATAAAATGCAGTAACGACTGGATCAAGCTACATAATCCGAACACCTGGCTGTACAGCTGTTGCGACGTATGCACACTTAGATTCATATGCGGCGACGAGCTAACATCAAACACAATAAGCGGCGCCGGCTCAGTTGTTATGACACAAGAATGCACGATCCAGAGGAAGGAAGCAACTATCTACTCTCAAAATTATTTTGGAAGCCAGATGAAAACAGGACCAGATATGAACATACCGCATCTACTGTCCTCGTCAGTAAATAGAATGGCGAATCAATCTTTCCCGAATCTTCAGTTACAAACCGAAAGAAAATACTCATCTGAAGAATATTCTCATATTGAAGAGCAGATCCACTATCAAAAGGATCATGAAAAGCTTCCCGAACCCATCCGAACACACGATATACACCAGTACATAGTTATGTATTTACTGGTAGCTGCGGCACTGATAGCTATGATAGTGCACTGCATTAAGAGAAGCAAACGAGGAAGCAGACCCACAGAGCAACGACGAGTCGAGAGCATCGAGATGGACGTGATCGTGGACAAACAGGCGGCCAGACGGGAGCCAACGAGATTATCGTCAAGAAGAATAAGAAAATATTTTGATTTTAACGGAGTTTAGTTACATTTATTGATTATTTGTTTTGTATTTTTTACCATTTGTGCAACGTATTTTTTTTTGTAATTTTTAATGACTTTGTTGTGCTGGTTACTCATTTCTCAAAATGTGGTTACATTTTATAGTTAGCATTACTTTACCATTTCATTATTCTTTTTTTTGCGTTAAGGAGCGCACATTTCATTTTAACTTTTTAACTTTATTAGTTGGGAGCATGTACGATTCACACTTGACCGTACAAAACGCAACACGCGCGTTCTACTTTGTAGATCCGACATCAGCATCTTTATTTCCTTTGCGAGTTTACATTATCGATTTAATTAGATAGGATTAATCAGAAGACAATCATCCTTCGAAGTAACCACATCTTACGGGAAATTAGTCTCCATAATATCCCATGTATAACAATATACTTTGATTGGTGAAACTTCTCATCTTTAACTCAACAACTCTCTGGGACATCTCAAGATACATACTACGGGGTGGCCCATACAACATAGGTACTTTAGCAAAGACTAGGGATAACCTACTAACTGATTTTAGGGTGGGGTGATACATTTTCATTATTGTATTTCGCTATTAATCAGTAATTTAACGAATAAGTTTAATAATCACTTCCCTAAAGATAAGTTTGAGCCTTTTTATTAATAAAATTAAATAAAGGCAATAATTTATATTTGATCAATGGATGTTTTGGTTGTAAGTTTTATTGATTTGGTAAAATGCTAAATTCCCCGCATATTCCCCGCACAGTGCCTCTCCCCACAAATTCCCCAATCGCTTTGGGATTCCCCGCAGTTTGGGGAATTCCCCACACATTGGCAACGCTGGTTCTAGGGGCAGTACATTTTATATACACGGTAAATTTTTTATCATGGCGAAAAATTTTACGTCCGGTACAGTTATTCAGGACTGATTGCTAAAAACAAAACTCGGCTAAACCTGGGTCCGGCTCTCAAGCTGGTGCCTCTGTCTAACCCTTCGCGGAATAAAAGGCGTGAGATTATTTTATGTTATTTAAAATAAAGAATGTAAAGTCTCCACTTACCAGACATCCAAGTTCCATTGAAAGGCTTCACCATGTACTTATCAGAAGCTACATTGGCAAGTTTGGGAGGGTGGCCCCTGGACCCTCCGCTGCCACCAGCTGGTGTCAGGAGGGCAATGCTGAAGACGATCAGGCCCAGGACGGCTGCGATGACCAGGAGAGCTATAAGGATGCCACGCCAGTTTCGCTGGGTTGGTGTTGCTGCTGCCAACTCCTGGGGACAAGGGGGAACTAAGTTAGTCCTGGGGGTAATGTGGCATGACGAAATAGTTACCTACTGTTTTAAAAAAAAACTTTACCTGTGTGAAAAACTTGAAGGGCGATACGGTGCGAAACTAGCGCCACTTCGATAAATAATTGATATCTTTTAAACCATGGCCGAAATCAAAAATATGCGTCTTTGACTCCCTAGATAATCTTGCTTAAAATTTTTAAGGCTCTGTTGTGTATAGATTTTAGGATAATGATCTTAGAAATATTATTTTACGAAACTAAAAGTGGCCACTTTAGGCAACAAACGGTTTTTCTCAGATTAGGAACTTGAAAGCTACACAATAGGGCCTTGAAAATTCTAAGCAAGATTAGCTAGGGAGTCAAAGACGCATATTTTTGATTTCGGCCATGGTTTAGAAAATAATTATTTATCGAAATAGGGCTAGTTTAAAGACAAGAAAAAACATTTATTTGTAGTTTTTCAAAGTTGAATAAAAATGTTCTAACCCTGTTACCACAAAAAAGTTAGACCGGTCTAAATCATCAATTTGTTTGACGAATGAGGGATTTAAACCTAGTCTAGTGATTTAGACCTGGTTTAACTGTTTTTGTGGTAGAGCCGTAAGATTTTTTCAATGATCATCATCATAGTCAGCCAGTAAGACCTCAATGCTAGAAATAGGCCTCTCCTCTCGCACAAAACGGACGACGTGGAGTAGGCAGACCACCAGCCCGATGGTCTGACGACATAGTGAAGGTCGCCGGTAGAAAGTGGCTCAGACTGGCGCAAGACCGTGGTGCATGGCTTGCGAGAGAAGAATTATTCAATACTGCGCGAAAACACACAGTCACAAATATCATACACTGAAGTTTACATAAGCGTGACGTCACGCGCTGAGATTGGTGCTTGAGTCAATTGCAGTATTTTTTTCCTTTGCGAAGAGTCAGGAGCACTAATCTTATACGCCGTCTAGGTTCTGCCCTTTGCGAGTTTTGCGCAAATTTACATACATTTGAGAGGAGAAAACGTTGATTGTAGATTTTGATTTCCCTTCGGAAGGCTGGTAAAGTCGTAGTTCCTGTATTTCTAGCCCCTAGCACACCTCGGACACTTCATAGAAAAAAGCGCGTTGCTTCGCGCACAGCCGAAACTCTCGTGCACGCGTATCATGCTTGTGTGAGTGAGATGAGACGTGCGACGCTGCTTTATTGGTACTGAGCGGTGACTGAGAGTTAACCGAGAGCGGGGGAGCCGCACTTGCTGACGGAGGCAGGGAGTGCCCTTACTGTACGTAGTACTCTTTATTAATACTGTGCCCCTGGTAAATCGTGTCGTCAGCCTTCCCATTGACGATAAGGAGCTAAAGAATCTAAAGTTGTTTGTGGTTAGCGCAGCTAATTTACCACTTTAATCCAACTCAAACTCAAATGACATTAACCGTATGGTCCTTAAGATATCGATGGTCACCGTTATCAAAAATGAAAGACTTTTATTGTGTACGAGCTATCCCGGCTTGCTTCGATACGCCATAGAATAAAGATACTTCTAAAGACTTGGCTCTACATATAGACTATGGGCAGTCAAAGTCAAGTACATTATTTGAGTTTAAGTAAGGATCCCTATTTTTTTTGAAAATCTAATATAGCCTATGTCACTTGGGGATAGTGTAGCTTTCTATCAGTGAAATATTTTTTTAAATCGGTTAAGTATTTCCGGAGCCTATTCGTTACAAACAAACAAACAAATCTTTTCTCTTTATAATATTGGTATAGAAAACTGAAGCTTTGCTCACCCCTTGGGTAATGGTATGCTAAAAAAGCAAAGTAAAACACTCCGATCAAAATTGATTGGAAAAGTTTGAGAAGTAAACGTTAAAAAGAGCAAAAAATAACCTTTTCCATCGACTTTGGAAGTTTGGAATGGCAGGCTGTTGGCTCGCTTATCGATTTAGAGTTTGAAAGTTTAGGGCTGCTAGAAAAAATATGTTCTTTTTATAAATATACTAGTCGACCCGGCGAACTTCGTACCGCATAACCTATTACTATAAGGCTCATGTACTATACTTATAAACCTTCCTCTTGAATAACTCTATCTATTAAACAAAACCGCATCAAAATCCGTTGCATAGTTTTTAAGATTTAAGCATACATAGGGACAGATGCGGGAAGCGACTTTGTTTTATACTATGTATTGATGATGATGATGATATTGATATTATCATTTCATAAAATAGGAAAATATTTTTTTTTCCGATGCTTACAGACTTATGTTTATTACTCTAAAAACGCAATTAATAAAGAATGATTTTGCAAACTCTTTTTAAGGTTCCGGGTACTCGTCCCGGAGCCTTATTAAATACTAGAAGCTGCCAGGTCAGTCAGTCAGTCAGTCAGTCAGTCAGTCAGTCAGTCAGTCAGTCAGTCAGTCAGTCAGTCAGTCAGTCAGTCAGTCAGTCAGTCAGTCAGTCAGTCAGTCAGTCAGTCAGTCAGTCAGTCAGTCAGTCAGTCAGTCAGTCAGTCAGTCAGTCAGTCAGTCAGTCAGTCAGTCAGTCAGTCAGTCAGTCAGTCAGTCAGTCAGTCAGTCAGTCAGTCAGTCAGTCAGTCAGTCAGTCAGTAACGGAAGAGTTTTATATATATTGATGACTATTCCGTCCGTCCGTCTGTCCGTCTGTCCAAGGCACTTTTCTCTGATATACGGCTCAAATGAAATGTTTGCACGAAAATTTTCTTGATGTCCAAAGAATACTAACAAATATTAAAAACTTCAAAAAATTACGAAAATTTAAAAGAAAAATGCAAAAAAACATAGTTTTTTTAACCAATTTTGTAGAGCCTCTACCTGAGAAACCCACCGGGTTAACAGGCACCAATTAATTTGCAATCGCAACTTCACTTCATGTAGAATAACAAAACTAATACTGAAGACTATGCTAAAGCTAGCCAATTTTACACAATAAATTTCTTTCGGAACCTTCTAAGCGCGAGCCCTCGCACCTCAGAGTAAGGAAACCGCCGCTTCGCTTCCTCGCACCTGGCCGTTTATTAAATTTTTTTTTTTACCCCAGACCAGTATAAAGATCGATTTTAAATTATATTTTTTTTATTATGTACGGTGGCGGACACGGTCGGCGTAACACTTCTGATTATTCTGTATTGCAAAATAGCTCTTGTTCTTTGCTAATTAAATCTAGGGCTGACGAAACCATAGACAAATCTGTTACGGCCTCCTAGACCGCCACTGTACCTCAATATGCCAAGCGATGTGTGTATTAAAACACAAACACACTTTTGTATTATTCCTGACCGGGAATAAAATCGAGAACCTCTGTAAAGCTAACCCTAAACCTCGGCCGTTTAAACTGTGTTTTTGTCAAATCAAATTAAATAAATCTTTATTCAATATAGGATACAAGATATCACTTATTGAAAGTCAATTAGACTACACCTAATCTAATCGCTATTGATACCTTATGTGGTAAAGTATCCTATACTGTGAGAGACGAGGTAGTTCAGGGTGCCCACCAATTGGCTCAGGCAAACAAATGTTTGTTTTTGTTTTTGACAAGTGCACGTATTTGGCTCGTTGCCAGGGGTTGGACACAAATTTCATCCCTTTCGGGGTTTTTGTTTAAGGGCTTAGCTTTCAGGTTCAAAATCAAAGAAAAAAAATCGTTTGTTGCCTAAAATGGCCTCTTTAGTTTCGTAACGGTTTTTTTCTTTGACATTAAACCTTAAAAGTTCTAAGCTAGATTATCTAGGGAGTCAAAGGCGCTCAACAAAGCGCCGTGGACCCGGGCGCTGCACACGCTGAACCGTCTGTCAGAAAAAAATGACCTATTCTGTTGCACTTTGAGTGATTTCACAAAAGTGGCAATGTATATTATTGCATATGACAAATAGCTTGATGGATGATTAACATTACTGTTTTAAGTATATCTTCACCACTTTTTACATATTTTGCTTAACTATCACATTAGGTAAAGCCTGTAAAGATAGTTTTAAGTTTGAAATAAATAAATAAATAAATATTTTTTATTTCGGCCATGGTTTAGAAGATATCAATTATTTATCGAAGTGGCGCTTGTTTCGCACAGTTTAGCCCCTTAAAGCGTTTGTCAAACAGACGGCGCTGTAGCGTCGCGCTAGAGCGTCGACTTGTAGTGTACCAGGTTTGCCTCCTAAAAAATTAAGAACTTCAAATAAATGTTGTATAAATAAGAACTAATAATAATATTAACACATCACACTCAGAGCCCCTAACTAGGTAGAACCTGTATCTAGGGTGCCCGAAACATATACACAGACGAACATTACACCCAGACCGGAAACAAACATCGATATTCATCATATCAATATTCGCCCCGCCCGGGAATCGAACCCGGGTGCACACGCTTACTCAGTCCACATCACTGCCAACTGAGCCACGGAGCAGAACTAACGTATTATAGAAGTACACTATAACCACACCTTGGACACTTCATAGAAAAAATCGCTTTGCTTTGCGCACAGCCAAAACTCGTGTACATGCACGCGTATCATGCTTGTGTGAGTGAGATGAGACGTGCGACGCTGCTTTATTTCTACTGAGAGGTAACCGAGAGCGGGGGAGCCGCACTTGCTGAGGGAGGCAGGGAGTGCCCGTACTGTAACTAGTACTATTTATTATAATCTATACCAATATTATAAAGAGGAAAGATTTGTTTGTTTGTTTGTTTGTTTGTAACGACTAGGCTCTGGAAATACTGAACAGATTTGAAAAATTATTTCACTGGTAGGAAGCTAAATTAACCCCGAGTGTCATAGGCTATATTAGATTTTTTTTAAAAATTGGGTACCTTACCTAAACTCAAATAATATAACCCAAGGTGCAATATTTTTTCCGTTGTTTACATATTTTGACAGGTGGTTTGTTGTTGTTGTTTGTTTTTTATTCGGCCATTCTGGGCAGTCAAAAGAACATAGTCTATAGAGCCAAGTCTTTTGTAGTATCTTATATTCTATGGCGTAACGAAGTAAGCCGGGAAAGCTCGTGTGCTATAAAGGTAACAGATACATGTTCTACCTATTTATTGGCCCTGAGTGTGATTCGTTATCTAAACCAATATTAAAAAGAGGAAATATTTGTTTGTTTGTTTGTAACGAATAGGCTCCGGAAATACTGAACCGATTTGAACAATTCTTTCACTAGTAGGAAGCTACACTATCCCTGAGTGACAAAGGATATATTAGATTTTCAAAATAATTAGGGATTCTTACTTAAACTCGAATAATGTAGCCCAAGGTGCATTTTTTACCCGTTGTTTACATATTTTGACAGGTGGTGGTTTGTTGTTGTTGTTTGTCATTTTTAATAAGCCGATTCTGGGCAGTCAAAAGAACACAATCTATAGAGACTGCTCAGTGGCTCAGTTGGCAGTGATGTGGACTGAGTAATCGTGTGCACCCGGGTTCGATTCCCGGGCGGGGCGAATGTTGTATCGATGTTTGTTTCCGGTGTGGGTGTGATGTTCGTCTCTGTGTGTGTTTCGGGCACCCTAGATACAGGTTCTTCCTAGTTAAGGGATCTGAGTGTGATGTAAAAAATAAAAAAAAATCTGTGGCGTAACGAAGTTAGCCGTGTCTGCTAGCTATTGAAATGGCCACATAATAAAACTAAGGAGAGCTCATATCGGCTACTTTCAATGGGGTATTTTATTTAGATCACCCCTCTATCGATCGGAGGGCGTTTTTAGGGGAGGGTTAAGGGGGTAGAAAGGGGGGTTTGCTAATAATAGACTCTGGTGAGAAGTCCTGAGGGTTCATAATTTGAATGTGTGCGTGTGTGTGAGCGTATGTCGTAGTAAGATTTGATAATTAGGTTTTTTTGCAAAAAAAACTAGGGATTTTGCGAAAACCCGGATAATTTTATATAAGTGTCGTGGCCATATCGTTAAATTGGCCATTTCATGATATGGCCGGCCATTTCATGAAATGTAAATATTTCATGAAAAGGCCAATATTCGTTGGCCAGATCGTTAAAATCTCAACGTTCAACAATTTGGCCAAGTGATCGTATGAATATTTCATGAAATGGCCAAACGTTAGCGATCATAACGTTAAAAAGTTAAAAATTTCTCCGCTAGTAGCGCTGTTGTTGCGTGTGTTGTGTGATTTGATGTGACGCGCCATTACGGTTTACAATAATAAAATGGAAAAAGTGAATTTAAGTGAAGAAAATGACAATAAAAGTAAGCACAGAACAACTACGTTTTGATTCGAAGATTTGTGAGTTTTATGCAAACCAATCGATAAACCAAAGCAACTTCAGAAACCATGGAGTTCCGAACGATTTTTTAAAGTTCCGTTTTTAAATCATACATTACACAAATTAAAGTAAAATAACATTTTGTTTACTTGTTATTGTGTTCTGAGTTAGATTATTAATATTTAGCTAGTACTGGGAACTTTACAAATAAAAAAATTGAATTTTAAATTTTTAGGTTTAACAACAACGATTTAGCCAAACATGGTCGGCCAAATCGTTAAACGTTGACGTTTCGACGATCTGGCCAAAGGAATATTGGCCATGTCATGAAATATTCACTTTTCATGAAATGGCCGGCTAGATCATGAAATGGCCAATTTTACGATTTGGCCACGACATAAGCATTACTTTTTTTTCAATCATCCTGACGTAAAGCAGTTTTTTTTGCAAAAAACCTAGTATAATTGAAAAATTTGAAACCTGCCTTATCTCTGATTGGCTAGATTTATTGCTTGCTGGTAAACTCTTATTCTGATTGGTTCTCTGTAGCGTCAAATGATATTTTAACGAACCAATCAGAATAAGAATTTACCAGCAAGCAATAATCTAGCCAATCAGATTATAGGAAGGTTTCAAAGTTTTCAATTTTACTAGGTTTTTTGCAAAAAAAACTGCTTTATGTCAGGATGATTGAAAAAAAAATATGCTTATATCAAATTATCCGTGTTTTTGCAAAATCCCTAGTTTTTTTGCAAAAAACCTAATTATCAAATCTTACTACGACATATGCATACAGTGTTAATTATCCTAGGTTCATTTGTATAGAATTTCGTATTGTTACGCACGTTACGTTTAGGTATCATAGTTATGTAAGTTTCACCTCACCTGACGGAGGCACGGCGTATATACCAATATTCTATAGATGATTTTTTTATTTTATTGTGTTTTATTTATTTATTAATTATAATTTCCATTCAATATATACAAACGTGAGCGTGGTGTTTAAGACGCTATATGAGTTTTGAAGGTTTTTTAAATCAAGTAATTCTCTTACCGTCTTATTCATAAAGATACAGTAGATTTTAAGTAGCCTTAAAGGAGGTCTACTTCTCTGGTTTGTTGTATGGTAAATACGTGACATCCAGTCTAAATTGACATACGTCAAATAACTAAAATGCTCTTTAACTTTTTATGAATAAGAGGGTAAATCTATAAGAGGTAATGATTTGGAATTTTAATATAACGTTTTTGAGGATAAAACAAAGTTTTTTATAATTGAGAAACATTTGTGGAATCACAAAACCTCGATATATTATTTCGTCAAAGATAACCATTCCAAAAAACGGGAATAGCTATAGTTCTTCGAAATTACAAATTTGTTTTTGTTGAAACTACATAGGAATAATGATAATAAAGTAAATTAAATTCTGGTAATTTAAATTTGATTTTAAAGTTATAATTAAAAATATATTTAATATTTATTACTCTTTCCAATAAAATGTAGTAACCGATGTGGGCGACTGACATAAAGACTGTCCATTTCCCTCAGTATATTTGAGGGAAAAGGACAACCTTTGATCCTCGGTCGTTTGATTTATTTCGCGTATATCGTCTTAAGGAAACACCAAAGAAAGAAATTTCCAAAAATACCACCCGAAAAAAAAATACATTTAGTCATGCACGTATACTATAAAATTTACAAGAAAAAGAAAAGACAGCGAAACTACTATCGCATACGTACTACACGCACGCTGCTACGTGAAATTCTTCCTTGTTTTTTTTATTTTAAATGTTATCTCAACTCAACGTGAATCATAGCGCCACTCACAAAAAAAAAAAAAAATACACACTCAGAGAGCCAGACCCAGAGAGAGATAAAGAACGACTTGTCCGAGTTTAAACTTCAGCGAGTAATCTTAAAACAATGACTGAGAATAACAGCCTTGGGCTTTTGGCATTTCAGCCTTCAAGACTCCATTAGCAATGAGGTGTGCCAAACCATACCATAATATCTAATGTTATATTATGTTGGCAGGGTTAAGTAAGATTGATATGGCTAAATTTTCTCCCAGAACTATAACTAAAAACGTATATATCTTTCTTGAATACGCTGATAAAGTAAGACTGTGTTAGTAGCCTATACCAATATAATAGAGGAAAGATTTTATTGTTTGTTTGTTTGCATCGAATAGGCTCCGGAAACACTGAACCGATTTGAAAAATTCATTCACTGGCTGTGGCTTTTTTTGTTTTAAAAAAAAATTAGGGATCCTTACCTAAACTCAAATAATGTAACCCAAGGTGCAATTTTTTTCTATTGTTTACATATTGTGACAGGTGGTTTGTTGTTGTTGTTTTTTTCTTTATTCGCCCATTCTGGGGAGTCTAAGAAATAATGTCTATAGAGCCAAGTCTTAAGTAGTATCTTATATTCTATGGCGTAACAAAGTTAGCCGGGACAGCTCGTACACTTATAAAGTAAGACTGTTATAAAACGAGGGTCTTATGTAAAAAACTAGAGGCTGCCTCGCGGTTTTTCCCGCGCAGATTTCTCATAAACACATAAATCCCGTTTTTCCCGTGGGAGTTTCGGGAAATCCCTTCTTAGTGCTTACCTACACTCCCCAAGGAACACACGTGCCAATTTTCAGCTTTCTACGCCCAGTAGTTTCGGCTCTGCGTTGTCTGTCAGTCAGTCAGTCAGTCAGTCAGTAACGGAAGAGTTTTATATATATTGATAACTTAGCTCGTTGGTTTCCTTTGAACTTAAGATAAAATGTAATTGTAATGTCGAAAAAGAAAAAAAAAGAGAGCGATAAATTTTAGAGTTTGTTACCCCTTTCTTCTCAACGCTGTAAAATCATTGCGAAAGGGAGTAGAATCATTTGACAGAGGAAGGCTCGTTTAGTAGCATCTCCAGGCGACTGTCGTAAGGCAAGCCAAACATTTGTTTGCCTGAGCCAGTTGGTGGGCACCCTGAACTACCTCACCTCAAGCAGTATAGGGTACTTTACTAAATATGGTATCAATAATAATAAGATTAGTCTCATTGACATTATTGAAGGCAAGATTGAAGGGAAAAGAGAGAGGGGACGACCAAGACGGAGTTACTTTGATCAAATAAAGGAAAAGATAGGGGTCGTGTCGTATCAAAAGGTCAGGCAGCTGGCGGTGAAACGGGAGGTGTGGAAGACGCTCCACCGACAAGAGCCTTAAATTTTAAGAAGAAGAATTGACTTTCAATAAGTGATATCTTGTATCCTATATTGAATGAATCATTTTTATTTTTGACTAAGGGAGAAACCCAAGGGCGAGCAGCAGCGTCCTTCGTTGAAATACTTGAAGAGCAATTCTTTGATATAGAACAAGCCTACTAAGCTTGGTATACCCGGTCGGTGTGGCGATTTGTGGGGCATATGTCCAACAGTTGACGCATTCCGGTTAATATATGATGATAATAATCTATACCAATATTATAAAGAGGAAAGATTTGTTTGTTTGTAACGAATAGGCTCCGGAAATACTGAACCGATTTGAAAAATTATTTCACTGGTAGGAAGCTACATTGACCCCGAGTGTCATAGGCTATATTAGATTTTCAAAAAAATTAGGGATCCTTACCTAAACTCAAATAATGTAACCCAAGGTGCAATATTTTTTCCGTTGTTTACATAATTATTTTGACAGGTGGTTTGTTGTTGTTGTTTGTTTTTTATTCGGCCATTCTGGGCAGTCAAAAGAACATAGTCTATAGAGCCAAGTCTTTTGTAGTATCTTATATTCTATGGCGTAACGAAAAAAGCCGGGAAAGCTCGTTTAACATAAATTTAACGGTAACTGGTGAAACAGCATCTTAACCTTCGTTTAAGAGCCAGTTTACAGCGATGCTAGTGCATTCTCGAAAAAAATAAATCTTCTAAACTAAGATAGGTAAATACCAAAAATGTGGCACAGTATGACACCTAGCTAATCTTGCTAAGTATTTTTTGAGCACAGTAAAGTAGTCCTAACTAAAAAAAACAAAATTATTCACAGATTGTTGCTAAAAGTGGCCGTTTTTAGCAATACTTTATATCTTTCTTTGGTCTTTAACTTAAAAGCTATACAACAGTGCCCTAAAAATACTAGGCTACATTATCTAGTGTCATACTGTGCCATGTGTTTGATATTAGCCTTAGTTTAGAAGATATTAATTTTTTTCGCGAATGGCGCTAGCATCGCTGTAAACTGGCTCTTAAGTATAAGAGTCGATCGTAAATCTACGTTTCATGTTCATGTATTTTCTTCATGCAGGAGATACACGATTCTCAAGTTTATGAGAATTAGTTTCGAACATGCAAACGTTTCGAACACGCAAACACATAAACAGGTTATTTTTGAGAAGGCAGTACCTCATAATTAAAAAAAAAAGATTCAGCTCACTTTATGTACTTTTTTTTTTTTAGGCGGGGAAACTCCTAACGTAACGTTATGTGGGGTTCGCACCCACTAAAACCCCGCCGGTGTCCATCTCGGCTGTTGGCAAGAGGGTCACGGGTGATCTTTCGATCGTTATGTTCATCTCCGCGACCCCCTCCTGCATTGGCTGTTTAGCCTCTTCACGGGGGGACAAGTGGTGGTAGTCCCCCCTGAGCGGGGATGGCTCTTTCTACGCTCGACGGCGGAATCGGGACACCGCATTCCGCCGTCCTACTCGGGGCTGTTATATGACTACACGAGGGTCCGCCTCGTGCACCCAACGACCCCGGGGTCCCCTCTTAGTCGCCTCTTACGACAGGCAGGGGATATCTCAGTCCTATTCTTCGGCCCGGTACTGCAGGGCGTCACTTTATGTACCTAGCAACATGCTACGAAATCTCAAACTAAAATCAGCTGTCCCGTACATTGACTCTGTCAGCTGATCGAACACATAGGACAGCTGTTTTTTTATTTAATTTTCACCCAAATAACTTTGGGAGAGTTGTTAATTATGGTGAGCTAAATAACCCCTTCAATTTATTACCGACTAGCGAGACTAAGAGAGAGATAAATTGTAAAGTAGAGATTGTTACCCCTTTCTTCTCTACGCTGTAAAATTATTGCGAAAGGGAGTAGAATCATTTGACAGAGGAGGGCTCGTTTGGAGGCAATTTGAGTGTTTGTGAATACAGAGCTTTTAAAAATAACCAATACATAAGTATATCTTTTGATAAATGATCTCGAGTGAAACTTCGTTTTTCTTGGTGTGTCCCTTTCGCACTTCAGTAAAGTGAAGGGTCCAATGTCATCCAAGTGTCAATGGTGACACTAGTTAAACTAGTCATCCTCATTATTCACATGCGGTTTATATCCGATCAATTACATACACATAATCTCACGCCTTTTATTCCCCGAAGCCCAGGATATCTTACAAGAAAGACGATAGACGGTAGAATCATTTGACAGAGGAGGGCTCGTTTGGGGGCGTCTCCAGGCGACTATTGTCGTAAGGCAATCCAAACATTTGTTTGCCTGAGCCAATTGGTGGGCACCCTGAACTACCTCGCCTCTCACAGTATAGGATACTTTACCAAATAAGGTATCAATAGCGATTAGATTAGATGTAGTCTAATTGACTTTCAATAAGTGATATCTTGTATCCTATATTGAATAAAGATTTATTTGATTATTTGATTTGATGTGACTAGCCTAAAATACTGAATAGAAAAGAGAGAAAACTTTTGTTAAAAATAAAGTTCACGCATCATTTAATAAGGAAGGACATAAGTAACCATTGAAATCTCTTCATGATAAATGGCTCGTGCTCAGCATAAATCTTCTTTACCAGCAGCAGGCCTGTGACATGCAGTAAATCATTCCGGTCGGATGCAAAGCGGGTTCGGGTCAATCGGATTTTGCAGGTTTTTCGGACCACTTTTCAGTAGTAAATTTTTCATATTTTAGTTTCAATCTGCGTTTGTAAATTCCCTTTTTTATATTTCAATGGGAAGGGCTGACATTCCTTTTTAAACACAATTCCAAATTTATTACGGTATATTTCGGAAAAAGGCGGTAATAAAAAAAAAGGAACAGCCAAGTGCGAGGGCTCGCCCTTAGAAGGTTCCGGAAGAAATTTATCTTGTAAAATTGGCTAGCTTTAGCATAGTTTTCAGTATTTGTTGTTATTCTACAAGTGAAGTTGCGATTGCTAATTATTTGGTGCCTGTTAACCCGGTCGGTTTCTCAGTAGAGAATCGACAAAATTGTTTAAAAAATACTAAGTTTTTTGCTTTAATCTCTAAATTAAAGTATTTTTTTTAAGTTTTTAATATTTGTTTGTATTCTTTGGACATCAAGAAAAATTTCGTGCAAACATTTATTCATTTAGATTTATTGAGCTGTTTCGGAGATAAGTGCCTTTGACAGACAGATGCACGGGTTGACGGAATAGTCATAATAGCAAGATAGGACGAGTACCCGGAACCTTAAAAAGAGTGAATAAGCGCTCAATATACCTTTCCCAAGGATCGAAAAGTACTTTATCTAGTGTTATCAATATATATAAGACTCTTCTGTTACTGACTGACTGACTGACTGTCTGACTGACTGAGTGACTGACAGACAACGCAGAGCCGAAACTACTGAGTGTATCGTGCTGAAATTTTACACCTACGTTCGTTAGGAAGTGTAGGGAAGCAATAAGGAATAATTTCCCGAATTTCCCATGGGAACGGGAAAAACGTGATTTTTGTGTTTATGCGAAATCTGCACGGGAGAAACCGCGGGGTAGCCTTTGATAATTGCCATAGCTTTTAATTTTATATGACTATCCATATATTATATCACTTATATCCTCGTCTCTAAGACAAGTGTCGTAACGTCGTATAACGCCCCTCGTTAACCCGGACGAACGATTTCAGCGGAAACATAAAGATTCGGTACTTACATCATTGTTAGAGCTATAAAATATGTGAACAATACCCCAAGTGTTCAGTGTACAGGCGCCTTTATTGTTTCACGTGTGAATTGATTTAGGGTTGACGCAAACTGACATTAAGAATCCTTTAAAAAAAAAAACATTTTATTAAAAACAGGAACAGTTCCCTCAAAGAAAAGCTGTTCCCTTAACCTTTAATACATAGTAATAAAAAAAAATCGCTTCCCGCTATCTGTGTGTATGTATGCTTAAAGCTTTAATACTACGCAACAGATTTTGATGCCGTTTTTAAATCGTTAGTCAAAGTAAATTCAATAGGAATTATAATTCATGCACAACATAAATTTATTATGTTAGGCGGTTCAAAGTTCGCCGGGTCGACTAGTAATTTTATAAAGGTCGTAAAAACTGAGCCACAAAGGTGTAAACTGAGGTCGGAAAATAAATAATTTTCATAATTTGGTAGTTAGGTTGATTGTGACATGGACTCGATCCTGATTGAAGCAATGTTCTTTTCCCGGGTATTCTTGTTACAGGATCTGATAAGGTTCTTAGTGTGATGCATTAATTTTTTTATTATTTAATTTAGTACACGAATAAAAACAACACGAGAAGCAACCCTAATGAACATATAATATTTTAATGGTGTTATTAAATCTAAACGGCTTGCGCTAACGTGTATCGACATAAAATACCCTATTGTTTAATAATAATCAATTTTAATTTAGATGTTTAATTTAAAAATATACTAGGTGTTTCTGACAAGGCGGTAATAAATCAAAGGAGGGATTCTGCTCACCATAACTAACAACTTTCCCAAAGCAACATGGGTCAAAATCTCAAAACAAAAAAAAACAGCTGTTCCAAACATTGGTTCGATCAGCTGACGATCAATGTACGGGACGGCTGATTTTCGTTTTGAGATTTCGACCCATGTTGCTTTGGGAAAGTTGTTAGGTATGGTGAGCAGAATCCCTCCTTTGATTTATTACCGCCTTGTCAGAAACACACTGTATAATAGTGGGATACAAATTCAATTTGTGTGAACCATGAATTTATTAATGTACTTTTGTACCTTACTTTGTATGCAATAAAAAGTTTTCTATTCTATTCAAATAAATGCATAGAATACCAACACCCCATCTCCTTCCACGGGTGTCGTAAAAGGCGACTAAGGGAACAGCCGAAGGACGGGCAGCAGCGTCCCTCGCTGAAAAACTTAATAGCAAGTAATCGCCAACCCAACTGAGCCATTCTTAGCGATTATTGCGATCATTGTCGTAAGGCAAGCCAAACATTTGATTGCCTGAGCCAATTGGTGGGCACCCTGAACTACCTCGCCTCTCGCAGTATAGGATACTTTACCCAATAAGGTACCAATAGCAATTACATTAGATGTAGTCTAATTGACTTTCAACAAGCGATATCTTGTGTCCTATATTGAATAAATCATTTTTGCTTTTTGACTTCTGCGTATGCGTCTAAAAGTTGACGATTTTCGGTCAAAATTGTGATAATAACTAGTCGACTCGGCGAACTTCGTACCGCCAACCCTTTTACTGTATTAAAATGTTTGGCAGTACAAATAAACATAAACCTTCCTTTTGAATCACTCTATCTACTAAAGAAAACTGCATAAAAATCCGTTGCATAGTTTTAAAGATATCAATATATATAAAACTCTTTCGTTACTGACTGACTGACTGACTGACTGACAGACAACGCAGAGCCTAAACTACTGGGCGTAGAAAGCTAAAAATTGGCACGTGGGTTCCTTTGGGAGTGTAGGTGAGCAATAAGAAGGGATTTCCCGAAATTCCCACGGGATCGGGAAAAAACGGGATTTTTGTGTTTATGAGATATCTGCGCGGGAAAAACCGCGGGGCAGTCTCTAGTAAGTTTAATAATAAGTAATACTAGTCGACCCGGTGATCTTCGTTCCGCCTTACTCATTACTGTTTTGTGCATGTATTATACTTAGAAACCTTCCTCTTGAATCACTCTACTCTATAAAAAAGCGCATCAAAATTCGTTGCGTAATTTTAAAGATTTAAGCATACATAGGGACAGACGCGAGAAGCGACTTTGCTTTATACTATGTATTGATTGATGATATATTATGCTACGCTATCCAAAGATTGAATGAGGACTCTTTAAAATTTATTTTAGCAACCTCGCTAAACAAAAGAAAGCTTTTAAACAGTAATAAGTAATCCTTTTCAATCTCAACAATTTCCAATTATAAACTTAATACAAGTTTACTCTTCCTGGAAAAGACTTACTCCAAATCCCTTTGGAAATCTTTACTGAACTTCTTCAATAAAAGCCTGAGCCTTAATCGAAGAGGATTATTTTAGCTCTTTTTAGATTTTCTTTAAGAATATTAAATTAGTTACTAGGGTAAGACTTCGTTCGTGTGGAATATTGACTTGTTCATTATTTTCTCACCGTTTAAATAGCCTTGGACTCCACGACAAACATTTTCAAAACTAAAATTTGCTAAATTGGCCTTGTGATTAAGGGCTCTGAGTATGATAAGTTATTATCATAATTCAATTGATTTTTTTAGGCGGTATGCAGTTTGCACGGGTCAGCGAGTGTACTTTAACTACAACCATAGAGTAATAAATCATCTGGGAAAATTAAATACAAAATCATTTAAAGTTCTTAAGTAAATGTTACGATAAAATATTTTGGAGCAAAAAAATCTCATTGAGTGTATTTTAAGAGTAACTCGAGAAAATTGTCAAAATGATTTATCGCCGAGCCAAACTCACGTACAGTCTTAAAAAAGGGAATGTCCGAAGGGCGGGAAAAGTTTTCTTTATAAACTTGAACGGCTCTTCTACAAAAAGAGATAAACCTGGTCTAAATCACTAGACTAGGTTTAAATCACTACGCCATATAAATTGGCGATTAAAACCGGACTAACTTGTCCTAGCCTAGTCGTAATCAATCAGTTGAGAACCATAACCAGTACAAAAAAAATATAATTTTACTAGTCGACCGGCGTACTTCATACCGCCTTACCTTTTTCTAAGTTACTGTGCATGTATTAAACATACAACCTTGCATTTTAAAAAAACTTATGTTGAGTATTTTTAAAGATATAAGCATAGGTACATAGCTACAGACAGACTGAAATCGACTTTGTTTTATAATTAGAGACCGACTTAAACCTGATTTTCGGCTGAAACCGAAACCGAGAAAAAACCTTCGGCCATGGCCTAAGTTTCGGACGAAACAGAAACCGAAACTCACGTGGCCTTGTAAAAACTCTAAGTTTTCCGGGCGCGCAGACCAGCTCGGTAAAGCGAGCTCCGCCTGCGCATCGCCGAATTTATCCGAAATTAGCCGAGCGTCACACGAACATCGAGCTTCGGTTTCGGCAAAAGGTTAGGCCGATTTTAGCCGAAACCGAAACTGTGGCCGAAACAATATTTTTTGGCCGAAACTGGCCGAAACCGAATCTTCGGTCGGTCTCTATTTATAATAAATTGATTGATTGATGATGTTAAAGACCTATGCTAAAAGTCTCACGACGGTCACCGATGAGGTAGACCGATCAAATCAAGACCGCAGTGGGAGGCCCTGTCAACGAGTGTAGCCGAATGACACCCAACAGAGCGAGGTGGAGAGAGATCGTGAGGCGAGCTACGTTGGCACCCGGGAACGAGTCATCGTGACCACGACCGCTCTGTCAAGAGCGAAACGAAAGAGAAGAGAGATGCTAAAAGTACCCATTTAGGCAATCAGAAGATTACTTAGTTTTTTAAACTTAGGCCTACCTAAAAATACTAAGCTATATTATCTAGTATCCTTTAGGTTCACATTTTTTATAATTGCTGTAGTGTATACAAGTTTTTTTTTTGTTTCGCGCTATTATCGATACAAAGGCCTGTTATTTCATAAAAACACATATAGCAGGCAATAATCTAGATAGATTAAATCAGACAATGATAAACATCACATGTAACCAACGCGACTAGGCTACCCTGAGTGACACTGCCATTTATCCACCTTATACCTTAACCGAGCCTAATCCCTGTGATGTATAGGAGAAGGCGACAAGGTATTTAATAAAGCCACCGTTCATCTAAGAAGATTATTGTGAAATCTTACCTATCCATCCTGTAGATATTATAATAGGCTATGCTCATGATAACATTTCTGGCTATTTGAAAGTTGAAATCATGTGTTTTGTCCCAGATGTCTTAGGGCTTAAACAGACGAGCGACAGTGTGTCGGCGACGACACGCGATGCCCTGGTCGGCGACGGCCGCGCGACCTGTAGCCTACCAGCAATACATTTACCAAATTTCATTCAAATCGGTTTAGTAGTTTTCTCAGGAAAGCGAGACCGACAGACAGATAGACAGACAGAGTTACTTTCGCATTTTCACCCGAAATAAAGGTAAACTTAGGGAAGTCCCACGCATCTTAGAGAAAATGGCTAGAACCATAAGAGTAATGGGTCCTCTGGTCTACAACAAACTTCCAGAAGAGAGCAGATCAAAGTTTGCTTACTTTTAAAATTAAACTAAAAAAATGGCTCATCGAGAAGTCGTTCTACACGTTTAATGAGTTTACAGACAAGAAAGTGAATACAATATAATTGTAAACCCGAAATATTTTAAATATCTTCTTTGACATTTATTTTAATTAAATTTATACTAACTATTTTATCATTTGACTTGTTTCTAATTGAATTTTTCACAATTTTATTATTCGACATTTAATTAAATTTTTATTTATTTATTTTTATTGTTTTAGTTGTAGATTATGTCTACATTCTAGATTTTAGTATACACTTATTGAGTTATACTGATGTGACTTGTAATGTATATTACCAATAAATGATGTCTATGTCTATGTCTATGCCATTTATAATATGGATAGGAGTGACCCAACCTTGGTCTAAGTCTAAAATAACCTTTATAACGTGGGAACTAGAACAACGGTCTAATGAAAAAATAAAGAAAAAAGAAACAATTTCTCACGGTATAGCCTTACAATAATAATTATACCATTACTTTGCAAAAGAGAGCAAAAATAATACAGACCTCCGGTACACATAGGTAACCAGTTGAAAAAATTAAAAAATCGAAAAAAAAACGCCGGTTTTACAGTAGAAAAGTCCTGAGATTTTATACAGTTTGAGAATTTTCTCTCAAAAGATTAGTTTTAGTGTGCTTTACTTTAACAAATTATCAATTAAATAGTTTTATAATTATTTTGAAATCCGGAGATTTCCAAAGTCCGGCCGGAATCCTGAGAAAAGTCGAAAAATCCGGTAATTTCCGGACAAATTCGGAGATATGATAAAATATTATACTTCAAGGGCTTATAACTTTTTTGATTATGGACCAGTTTCAGTTTTGTTTCGATATTTTGGCTCTATTTGATAAGCCATTTTTAATATATTTGATTCACAAATTAGGTTATAAGGGTGGGCTTAAAGGCCGGCAACGTTGTACGGTTATTATAAGTTTATTGGATTATTGTTTTAAAGCCCGCTAACAAAACACGTAATTTCGGAACCTACGTTAAAACAATTAATCGCTAATAATTCAATCAATCAATAAATGACGTAGTAAGATTTGATAATTAGGTTTTTTGCAAAAAAACTATGGTTATTGCAAAAACCCGGATAATTTGATGCATTACTTTTTTTTTTAATCATCCTGACGTAAAGCAGATTTTTTTCAAATTTTTAAACTCTTATTCTGATTGGTTCTCAGTAGCGTAAAAGGATATTTTAACGAATTTTTCAATTATACTAGGTTTTTTGCAAAAAAACTTCTTTACGTCAGCATGATTGAAAAAAAAGTAATGCTTATATCAAACTAGTCGACCCGGCGAACATCGTACCGCCCTATTACTATGTTGCTCATGTATTATACTTATAAACCTTCCTCTTGGTTCACTCTATGGATTACAAAAAACCGCATCAAAATCCGTTGGATAGTTTTAAAGATATAAGCATACATAGGGACAGACGGGGGAAGCGACTTTGTTTTATACTATGTATTGATTATCCGGGTTTTCGCAAAATCCCTAGTTTCTTTGCAAAAAACCTAATTATCAAATCTTACTACGACACATATGAAACTCTTCCGTTACTGACTGACTGTCTGACAGACAACGCAGAGCCGAACGCTGAAATTTTGCCCGTGGGTTCCTTATAGAGTGTAGGTGCACTAAGGAATAATTTCCCGAAATTCCCATGGGAACGGGAAAAAAACGGGATTTTTGTGTTAAGATAAATCTGAGCCGGAGAAACCGCAGGGCAGCCTATTGTCGATCAATAAGACCACAGAAGATTAGAAGAAAGATTAAAAAAGGCAACCTTTTTGCGAAAATAGAAAACAACTAGATAGAACATAAGAAAAAACCTTTTTCAAATATCAAATCAAATAAATCTTTATTCAATATAGGATACAAGATATCACTTACTGAAAGTCAATTAGACTACATCTAATCTAATCGCTATTGATACCTTATTTGGTAAAGTATCCTATACTGTGAGAGGCGAGGTAGTTCAGGGTGCCCACCAATTGGCTCAGGCAAACAAATGTTTGGATTGCCTTACGACAATACGGCATCCACTTTATGGATCTCACAGACCGAGAAATGAAAACACAATACCAATAACAATACCATTATACTAACCACAAAAACACCTGTTTACCTTAATAAATAACCATCTTCTCGCCCTCCTACCTCCCCTTCCCCATTTCACCCTCTTTCACGATATTGTAGCTCCAAATAATTGACCAATCAAAGGGCGAGAAATAACTAAGAAATATTAACTACTAGTCGACCCGGCAAACTTCGTACCACCTAATCTTTACTATATTGTATATGTATTATACTTATAAACCTTCCTCTTGAATCACTCTATCTATTAAAGTAAACCGCATCAAAATCCGTTGCGTAGTTTTAAAGATATAAGCATACATAGGGACAGACGCGGAAAGCGACTTTGTTTTATACTATGTATATTGATGATATTGATGATGATTATTTTTGTTCCAAATACTAAATGAAGAAGACTTTGAACTTCATATTATTCTGTTTAATATAGTTAGTTTCATCTCAGCCAGAAAACGTTCAAAGTTGAACACCGGTCTGCCCCACACATTGCCACAAGATCTTGCATGGTGAGAGTATTTTGCCGTTATTGCCACGCTTGGCAGGCGGGTTCTTTATTAGCGACTAGCTGTCCCGGCTTACTTCGTTACGCCATAGAATATAAGATACTACAAAGACTTGGCTCTATAGACTATGTTCTTTTGACTGCCCAGAATGGGCGAATAAAAAAAAAACAACAACAAACCACCTGTCAAAATATGTAAACAACGGAAAAAATGTTGCACCTTGGGTTACATTATTTGAGTTTAAGTAAGGATCCCTAATGTTTTTGAAAATCTAATATAGCCTATGACACTCGGGGATAGTGTAGCTTCCTGCCAGTGAAAGAATTTTTCAAATCGGTTCAGTATTTCCGGAGCCTATTCGTTACAAACAAACAAACAAATCTTTCCTCTTTATAATATTATTGGTATAGATGGGTTAGCATTGCACTAATGCTCTTTAAGTTATTCACCGAAGGACGCTGATGGCCGTTATTCAGGTGTCTTTTTAGTCGCTTTATACGACACCCATGGGAGAAGATGGGATGGTGGTTTGGTGGTATTCTGCCGCCACGAGTGGCTAAGATAGTTTTGTTCAGTACTTATAACTATCGAGCTGTTCATTGAGCTGGTCTGCAATGCGGTTCTGTATAACTTTTATAAATACTTTGTAGACGTGGGATACAAGATTTATTGGGCGGTAATTGCCAATATCTGTCTTGTCTCCCTTCTTATGTAAAAGTATTATGTTGGCGTGGCAGAGACCTTCTGGTAATTTTCCAGTGTACAGGATAGCATTACAGAGATTGTTAATGTGGGGCAAAAGTGCGGGTTCGCCTATTTTTAAAGCCTCCGTTGTAATACCATCCTCCCCGGGACTCTTACCATACTTCATAGATTTTAAAGCTACGTGAACCTCGTAACCAGTGACAGGAACTATAACTATCATCATTTCGAGCGAAAGATGTTAACGGCTTCGTCAAATGTTTTTTTTTTAAACCTGTCTTGTTGGATCCCTAGGGCTGAAACAGACGCGCGACAGTGTGTCGGCGACGACTTGTGACGCCGGTCAGCTACGGCCGCGCCACCGTCGGTGGAGGTAGACGCCGACCGTACAATCTTTTCTAGTCACCTAGTGTGGCGCGACGCTCGGCGACGGTCGCCGACCGGCGTCGCAAGTTGTCTCCGACACACTGTCGCTCGTCTGTTTGAGCGCTTCTCCAGTGTATGCACGCAGTTGGCAGTGATGTGGACTGGGTAAGCGTGTGCCGGGTTCGATTCCCGGGCGGGGCGAATATTGATATGATGAATATCGATGTTTGTTTCCGGTCTGGGTGTAATTTTTGTCTCTGTATATGTTTCGGGCACCCTAGATACAGGTTCTTCCTAGTTAGGGGCTCTGAGTGTGATGTGTTATTATTATTATTATAATTTTCACCAGGACATCTCACCATTTAGTTTGTGTGCCTACTCTGCGTCATCCGGTGCGCAGTTTCACTTGAAAAAGTTTCGGCCATCTGTTATTTGAGTTATGAGCCAGACCTCCGTGCCCATTTACAGCTAAACTTTTGTAATTTTTCGCAAGACACATCTGCGAGGCGAGCCGAAAAATAGGAAAGAATTACAATTTCAACTCTTTCTTCTATGGTACAGGGTTGAAATTCAATCGCGTGCTTTTTTTATGGTAGATAAGAATAATTATCAATTGAAAAACTGTTATGAACTTTGTCAAAAAAAAAAACAATATAGGATACAAGATATCATTTATTGAAGATCAATTAGAACAATGATTTAATTCTCTTATTGGTATTGATACCTTATTTGGTAAAGTATCCTATACTGTGAGAGATGAGGTAGTTTAGGGGCGGCCACCAAACGGCCTTACGACAAAGGTCGGCTGAAGGCCCCCAAACGAGCCCTCCTCTGTCAAATGATTCTACTCCCTTTCGCAATGATTTTACAGCGTAGAGAAGAAAGGGGTAACAAACTCTACTTTACAATTTATATCTGTCTTTTTTTTGTTCTTTTGTGACATAGAATATAGAGATTTTCTTTTTATCTTCGCCCCATTAGGCCTCCTTTTCGAAGACGCGGCGCGTTGTGCGGGGCGTCGTGCGGGCTTCAACGCGGGCACCGCGGCAGAGGCCGCCCGCGGCGTCGCCGTCTTCTTGTACGATGTTGAAAAAAGGACCATGTTTTGTTCTTGAAGCGTTGAACGCTGCGGGCACCGCCGCGGGGCCCGCGGCGTCGTCCGCGGTGGTGCCAGCGGCAGTGCACGCGTCGGCGCCCGCCAACGCGTCTCCGTAAACGGTCTCATACATTGCTATACGTTTGATTTAATCGCAGCACGCCCCGCACGAAGACCCGCGTGATCTTAAATGCGGCCTAAGATTTGCGCTGAATCTTTACTGTACGTTGTCTGTCAGTTTTTAAGATAGTCAAATAAAACTTTACAAAGAAACGACGCGTCATAAGATAATGTTTCGTCTTGTTCGACGTAAAAATAGACATTAAAACTGGAAAACAATGTCGAAGCATTTAAACTGCAATTAAAACTAGTTTTATGACATTTTTATGACGCTTTTATGACAAGCTCCTGTTTGCGGCTTAGAGCGTGTTTTTAAAATTATAAAAACAACATAATTATTATTACATTATTATTTATTATAATGAAAAGTGGTATTTATTATATAAACACGGGACAGTAGCGGAAAAGTGGTATCAATATCAATACATAGTATAAAACAAAGTCGCTTCCCGCGTCTGTCCCTATGTCATTATATATTTTTAAAACTATGCAACGGATTTTGATGCGGTTTTTTTTAATGGATAGAGTGATTCAAGAGGAAGGTTTATAAGTATAATAAATGCTCAATATAGTATAATAGGTTAGGCGGTACGAAGTTCGCCGGGTCGACTAGTTATTTATTAAATAAAGAATCAATAGGTAGATGAATTTTTCTTTTGATTCTTGATGTTCTAGTACAAATGGTAGATGAAAACAAAGAAAGCAATTAAAATAATATTTTATTTTAAATATTATGGATATTGATATTGATGTTTGTACATGCATCCTACATCCTAAATACAGGTTCTACCTAGTTAGGGTCAGAGACCCTACGAGTCCGTAGTGGCCCTGTGTGATCCCTTTTAATTATTATCTTTTTTGAAATCTATCTAGCTAGACTTTTGTAAAAGGAGAGAAAAGCTCTCACGACAGACACCAGGGTTATTCACGAGAAAACTTTCAAAAGCTTTCAAAGTTCCAATCAGATATGACAACGGAATTTATAATGGAACTTTCGACGTGTCGCTAAAGTATAAAGGGAGCTTTGTTCTTTAAGCTCCATATTCTTTAAGCCCATAAATGGTAATTTACAACTTTTGAATCGCTTTCTAATACTCGTAATATTTTGCTATTTCCGTTCTCTCATGGGATATTCGATATAAAAAGTATCCTTTATAAATATCTATCCATTATCAGCCTTTTCAGTTCCGAAGTTTAGGCGTGATTGCTTTGTCACCCAAGACAGATGCACACAAAATTTCAAACACACTTAAATGTGTCTAATATCGTGTGTAAAATTTATAATGTTGCTATATTTGTTTTTTTTTTTTTTGTATTTTTATGCCGCGCTGCGCCGCCGGCCTATCTATTGGTGAATAAATGAATTTTCTTTCATTCTATCTTTTATAATATCGTGTTCAGAAATCGAGAACAGTCAGGCAGATCGAGCGGATTTTTAAATATTTCTCGTAGTCCAGGGAAGTTTTTAACGGTGAGAAAATAAGGAAAAGTTACTAAACACACACAGACAAAGTGCGCGGGCACAGCTAGTTGAAAATAAGTTATAATAATGTGGTCGAACCAAGTTCTGGGTCTGGGTCATTTATCTGTGCCTTGCTGAACAAAACGACAGGGAAAACACATTCGTGACAAATGGTGGTGCTGCTTTCAGACTCTCGCGCAAACACGGGAACATAGCTAACTACAAACGAATAAACAAACAAACATTCGACATACTGTTTATTACCACGATTACACGACACATTAATTTAAAAACTTAAATAAAAGTGGGGTTTATGAGCGCGAGAAACAAAATTTCAATAGCACGATCCACGTTCGTGCTTTCACGTTGTTTTTTTAGAACGAAAAACCAATAGATAATATTCACGTATTATAAATATCACGTTAAAACTACTAATGAGACAAAAAAACTTTTAAAGAAATTTGTTTCAAATATAGTCAAAACCTGAAAAGACAGAGACTAATTTATATACCGAAAATCGCACGTGAAGAAAAAGACGACATTTTGCGGTTTGAAAAAAAAGACAACGCATGTAAAAAAAAAGCCACAGGGGCGTACCACTGTAAACTTAAAAAAAATGTAAGAAAACGGGGAAAAGAGCGGGAAGGGACGTGACTAAGTCGTGGCGAACTTCTGGTATATGTATAATTATTTTCGTGGCAAAATTCTGAATACGACTTTCATGTAACAAATACGAGGACGATTTGTTTCTTAAATAGTTTCTTTGTTGGAATCGGGAAACCAATGGAAGGGCAACGGGGGTAAAGGACAGAGGGGAGGGAGGTAGGTAGACTATTTTATATACAGTTTGTTTTTGACTAGGCGGGAATAACCCAAAGGAGTAATTCAGATCAGCATACCTGACAAATTTTCCAAAGCCACATAAGTAAAAATCTCAAAAAAACTGTTTTTTTTTGTTGAGAAAACAGCTATTTTTTTACATATAATTGCGTATAGTAAGCTCCATTTCTTCTTTGATTTATTAACGCCTGGTCAGAAAAAAAAATTAATGGTCTTATTTGAAAAGCTTTCACAATTTCAGTACCACATTTATATAATATTCTCAAAAATTGAAATAGCTAGTTAATTTAATATTGCGTGAACTTAATATTAGAAGTAGAGGAAGTTCGCCGTAGCGGCTAAGATCAATCCAAAATAGACGTTACTAGCCATACGAAGTTAGCTAATAGAAATAGAAATAGAAAACGTTTATTGCCAAACAGTGACACATCATTACAAAAATACACAAAAAGGTAAACAAAAACAATTAACAGTAACAATATGCCACTATAGCAAAGGGCACTGCCTCAGCATTTGCTATGGGTTTGATCCCAAAGCGCTGGTTTTCAGTCAGTGCCTAATATCACCTAAGTAACTTTTATCTCTCTAGAAAACGTTTAAGCCCTATCAAACTATGTGCCCTGCCCAGTGCCCATTGGCCCTTTACATTTGGAAATTTTATTTAAGTCAAAGGTTGTTGTATTAGAAATGCAGACATTATCCTAAGATCCTTAAGCCGGGTAATCGTCCTGAGCTATCATAATAACATTTACATAATGCCTGTGATCGCTGCTGTTCACAATATTATAGTGATGTGAAATTATTTGGATTATCGATAGTTAAGCACACAGTGTTCGTTTTAACCTCTAAATCAATCATAGCCTTTTTTTTTGGTTACGAGGAGAAATGCCTTACGAACTTCCCGTCACTCGGAGGAGCGACGAGGGTGTGTAAGGCTTGCACCCACTAAAACTCCCCGGTGGCCTTCTCAGCGATTTGGAAAGGACCCCGGGATTCGCCTCAAAGCCTTCCGCTAGGATCCTTCCCACGCATAGCTGCATTGCCAGCTTCTGCCTCTAGGAGGGTATGTTTTCCCTCCCCTGCACTTCCACTGATGTTGCAGCTGCACAGTGCCACAAAGCTGTGCCGCCGCCCATCTCGGGGCCGTTTTCATAGATATGTAGAGCCCCCGCTCTACACAACCACAGCCCCGATGACCCCTTTTAGTCTCCTCTTTCGACAGGCAATGGATACCGTAGTACTATTCTTTAGCCCATAACTACAGGGCCGACGCCAATCATAGCCATATATTGCAGTCGGCCGTAATATCATTACTCCATCATCATCTTAATCGCAGCCGAAAGCCATAATACGCCGAAACGCGGGAAATTCATTGAAGGACATCCACTGCTGGACATAAGCCCCCCTATAGAACGCTACAATGATCGGTTATGGGCGACCCTCATCCAGTGCACTGTGCAATCACCAATTTCTACATAAAATTCTAATTTATCGATGGTTAAACTATCGATAGTTTCGCATCTCTAATTTATAGCTACCTATCCTAATCAACATAAAAGGTAGAATGGCGGTAACTAGGTGCGATCAGACAATTTAACGTTGCCTTTGGCACAAATTGCTCGAATTGAGCAAGACATTTGAGTACTGAGTACCTATCAAATATTTATCTTGTGAATTCGGCGTGCCCTAAGAAGAAATTAAAGCCCTTGAGCTACTGCTAAATAAAACAATGAGGCAAAATTAAGTTTAGATAAATACCACACAGAATTTCTAGGAAAAACAACATAAGCTTTGAAATTTTACAGCTAAAACAGGCCAAAAGCATCTGCCAAGCGTTTCCTTCACGGAGAACAAACAATAGAAATCTGCTAAATTGCCGCCCGGTGTGCTGCAACGCGTATTGTCTTCTGACAATGCTAGTACGACAGTGGGTGCCGAAATTGCAGTAGGTACTTGGGAAGTCAGTTCTGCTATTTTCAAAGGAAAATGGTAGCCTAGGTTTTCTCAAACATTTTGGAAGAGGTGTTTGCTTTCTTGTTATTTTATGTAATGTATTAAAGTTTTAAGTTGAACACTATTGGATTAAATATGTAAAGACCGAGAGCCATTTCGATTAAAAAAAACAGTATTTTTCTATAAGATATAAAATAAATAGAAATAATAAACTTGAACCTGCCGAAAGTATAAAAAATATGAAAAAACGCAAAAGAAATCCATACACATTTTTAGTAAATAAATAAACATACGTCCTGGATATTGCTCAGGCTTTCGACACACTATAAAGTTCTCTTCGAACAAACGATATGATATAACTTCTTACCTCAGCATTAACAGTTGGTGGCATAATGATTTTCTTCTGTGGAGGGGAGCGCAGTACACTTTCATTGTTCATTATTTGCGGCTCGTTTAGTAGTTTTTTCTTACATTCTTGCATTTGCATGCATTCCTTCCTAGACAGAATTGATTCCGATGACGGGTGATTGGATGATATCATTGAGTTTTTACTGGAAAGTTTTAAACTGTCTATTGATGCCGTCATTTTGCTGTTTCTTCCATTCGAAGACGCCATTTTGATTTGTTTCGGAGTAACTCAAGGGTAACTTTTAGGTGCACTTTTTTAAAATGTATTCGTTAGACACTGTTACACAAATTTGTCTTGCGCATATATGTTGAAATAACTTTAATATTAAGTATCAATTGTCATTGTTCAAGTTAAAACTTATAGCAACATTTACTTTTTAAATTCACTACCTATTTTAAACTGTTATTTTTTTATAACTGAAACAAGGACGGTAGCTTAAGGACTGAGGGTGACCATTTAAATTTGTTTTATCTACACTGATATATTAAAGGATTTGATAATTTGTTTGTTAAAATTACATTGGCTCTGAAACTACTTGACCGATTTAAAAATCATTTCACCATTAGAATCTTATATTCTCCTGTGCATAGGCAAAATGCATATTTTAAAAAAAGTTAGAAATCGATCTAAAAACGACATTACTAGCGGTACGAAGTTCGCCCAGTCAACTAGTAATACATTCATGTTTTTCATAGGTTTTCTCTAGATGTATAAATACAAAATACTAGAGGCTGCCCCGCTCTGCGTTGTCTGTCAGTCAGTCAGTATTTTTTTTTTATATATTTGACTAGAGGCTGCCCCGCGGTTTCACTCGCGCAGATTTCTCATAATTACAAAAATCCAGTTTTTTTCCCGTCCCCATGGGAATTTCGAGAAATCCCTTCTTAGTGCTCACCTACACTCCCTAAGGAACCTACATGCAAAATTTCAGCCCGCTACGCCCAGTAGTTTCGGCTCTGCGTTGTCTGTCAGTCAGTTAGTCAGTCAGTAACGGAAGAGTTTTATATACAGGGTGTTTCTGACAAGGCGGTAATAAATCAAAGGAGGTATTCAGCTCACCATACCTAACAACTTTTCCAAAGGAACATGGGTCGAAATCTCAAAACGAAAAACAGCTGTCCCGTACATTGACCCTGTCAGCTGATCGAACCAATGTATGGAACAGCTGATATTTTTTTTGAGATTTCGACCCATGTTGCTTTGGGAAAGTTGTTAGGTATGATGAGCAGAATCCCTCCTTTGATTTATTACCGCCTTGTCAGAAACACCCGGTATATTGATTGTTTGTTTTAAAGTTTAAATCCGCAAAGTAACAACCTCGTACGTCTTAACACTCTGCCAAGGATGTAGGAAGCCATTTTAGTGAAATATCGATTTACGGATGCACTTCGCTGAAGAGTGTGTTTAAGTATCAGCTGATGAAAGTGTTTGGAGTTTTGATCTTTTGCTGAAAACTGGCGGTTTTCTCTCAGAATTAATAATTTATTTTTTTACAAAAAAGGAACCCGCCTTCACAAAACTGATACATACATCGACTGAGAACTTTCTCTTTTTCGAAGTTGGTTAAAATAGGTACTAAAACCTTCTCCTGAATGTAACAAATACTTATCTGAAAATCGGTTCAGCCAAACGCGAGATAATCGCGGACAAACATACATACATACATACAGGTCAAACTGATAACATCCTTTTTTGAAATCGGTTAATTATTATTTTGATGCTTCTTGAATAATAATTATAGGTATTTTAAAGCCTTATAAAAGTTAACCCTGAACACCATCGCTTTATGAAATACTAGAGGCTGCCCCGCGGTTTTACTCGCGCTGATTTTTCATAAACTTAAAAATCTATTTTTTTCCCGTTCCCATGGGAATTTCGGAAAATCCTTTCTTAGTGCTCACCTACACTCCCTAAGGAACCTACGTGCAAAATTTCAGCCCGCTACGCCCAGTAGTTTCGGCTCTACGTTGTCTGTCAGTCAGTCAGTCAGTCAGTCAGTCAGTAACGAAAGATTTTTATATATATTGATAAGTTCGATACCATGTTTTTTATGAAGTTGAAATTTTTTGAGTTTTTTTTCAAATGAGGACGCCACTATCTGTACTATTTCGTTTCAAAGGACGCAAAGTATTAAAGGTTTAAGGTACAGTGGCGGACACGGTCGGCGTAACACTTCCGGTTTTTCTGTATTGCAAAATAACTCTTGTTCTTTGGTAATACAGTCTGGGGCTGACGAAACCATAGACAAATCTGTTACGGCCTCCTAGTCCGCCACTGTACTATGTACCTTAGTATAGTAAAATATAGATAGCGGCGTCCTCCTTTGAAAATAAACTTTAAATATTTTCAGGAAGTCATTACTAATACAAGTTTTGCCTCAACAAAGCCCTATAAACACATAAGTAAAACGTTGAAACTCGTTATAAGTGGAAAATGCAATTGATTATATAAAAAAAACGGCCTAGAGGTAATGTGCTATTTAAATTTTTGTATAAATATTTTTTTTTAAAGATAAAAGTGTTAAGAACTTACCCTGTTATTCATAAAAAGTTAAAGAGCATTTTAGTTATTTGACATATGTCAATTTTTACTGGATGTCACGTATTTACCATACAACAAACCAGAGAAGTAGACCTCCAGTAACGCTACTTAAAATCTACTGTATCTTTATGAATAACACGCTTATACTCTAAATAATTCAGTTCAAACGATCCCCGTCTGCTTTGTTGATCATTTCATCGATATTTACTGCCGGCCTTCGATTTTACACCACATTACGTGGGCGCTAAGGTTCAATTTAGATGTGTGTTTATTTTTCTAAAAGCTCGCGAACATTGAGCTACGGGTGATGAAGGACTGATATTGAATGAAAGCTTTCAGCGAAGTTTAGAATATTAATCACTAGTGAAATGCGAAATGGTTATGGTTAATTTTATTCGACCCTGTCAGCTTTCGAAAAATGTTCAATTGAATGTGAAAATTAAAAAAAACTTTAGGCTACTAGCAGTATAACAGTACGGTTGCTTTTACTATCTTTTCTTTTACTTTCTCTTTGACGAGACCAACGAAAGTAGCAATTGTTTTTATTTAAATAGAAGAAGATTAAGATTTTATAGAGATTCTATCTTCAATTTTAATAATGTGAAATTTATTTTATTCATTTAAGATTTAAGAGGCATTGCACAGCGGCATGACAAAAAAAAGTAAAGGTACTCAATACAATAAAATAATTATTCATTAAAATCTCATAAGAGGCATAGCACAGGCATAAAGTAGCACCGCCCGCGAAAAAAATAAATATCTTATAAACTAAGGCAGATATCAAAAATGTGAAACAGTATTCCACTAGATAATGCAGCATAGTATTTTTAGGGCACTGTTGTATAGCTTTAAGGTTAAAGACCAAAAATTTATTATCTAGTGGAAAGCTGTTCCACATTTTTGATATTTGCCTTAGTTTAGAAGTTAATTTTTTTCGCGGGTGGCGCTACTTTAGCTGTTCTATGCATCTTATGAGGTTTTATTGAATTTATTTTATTGTATTGAGTATTACTTTATTTGTCAAATTGTATAACAATCGTGTTAATTTAATTATTATTAAATTTGATAATGTAAATAAAATGAATCTAATCTTCGAAGGCACTATTTGATATAATTTACAAAATATCAAACTTATAAAATTTTATCAAAAGGAACCTTTTGCCTACTTTAATAAGTTTTGGTCCTTTTCTGATATTCGATTATCTATTCTGTTCAAATTACAAACATTGCTAGTGTAAACACAAATTGATTTAAGACTGATGGTAAAACGATTGATGGTGCCACGGATTGATTGATGTTAACACAATGAGAATATTCTACGTTCTCGGTAAAATTCTAATTCCATCGAATTAACTTTAGTCATCATTGGTAAAATAGTTCTCGGCAATAAGGCTGCCCATTGCAATCAATGTTTTAATTGAGGAAAATTTTAAAGTTTAAAAAACACTTTCGTGCACACAAAAGATACAAAAGAACATTATAATGGGTGTTTCTGACAAGGCGGTAATAAATAAAAGAAGGGATTCAGCTCACCATATCTAACAACTTTCCCAAAGCAACATGTGTCGAAATCTCAAAAAAAAAACAGCTGTTCCATACATTGGTTCGATCAGCTGACGAGGTCAATGTACGAGATAGCTGATATTTCTTTTGAGATTTCGACCCATGTTGCTTTGGGAAAGTTGTTAGGTATGGTGAGCTAAATGCCTCCTTTGATTTATTACCGCCTTGTCAGAAACACCCTGTATAATTAACACACATAATTAAATTTGCATGCAATGGGTGACCTTATCGCTTAAAGCGATTAATTTAAAATATGTTTTGTTGATTAATTTCAATGAAGTCTATCTATCCATCAATTGGCTGCTTCGTGGCTCAGTTGGCATGGCAGTGATGTGGACTGTGACGCGGGAGCACCGGGTTAGATTCCCGGCGGGGCGAAAATTGATGTGATAAATATCGATGTTTGTTTCCCAGGCTGGGTGTATTGGTTCGTCTCTGCATTTGATGTGTTTTGGCACAATACATACAGGCTCTTCCTAGTCAGGGAATCTAAGTCTAATGCGTTATTTATTTATACGTTATTATGTATCTGTAATTATTATTCGACTGAAGCAATATCTCGTTTGTCTTCGGCTGCGTTTACAGTTTTCACTAATGTTTTGAGCTGATAGACTTATATCAAACCTCACAGCTGTTCCATTCTGTAGATAACGAAGATTATAATACGAGTTATATCTTCTATACCTCAGTGGGTAGCGAAGTCAACTGTACGGCCTGAGGCTGGGATTTGATTTCAGGAGGATGCGAATGTTGGTTTGGTGAAAATCGTATAGGCATGGGTCTTGTTTTTTTATACGTTTTCGGCACCCTAGATATAAGTTCTATACAGTACGTTTTAGACAAACAAGCGTGTAATAATAGGAATATTAAAAAAACACATACTTTCTTTGTCATGGCATCATGTCTTAAACGACTGGAACGATTTCAGTAATTTTTTAATATGTGTTTCTGATTTTCAGGAGAAGGTTTTTGTGAAAAAAAAAAGAAAATTGAGCCCAACATAAAAAAATTAAGAAAATATCTTAACGTCTTTACTATTAACTTTTATATTTTAAACTTGGCACTTTATTGGTATTTTAAATAGTATGAGTCGTTAAAGATTGTACAATAAAAATTATTCATTATCAATAAATGCTTAATACACCTGAAAACTAAACAAATGTTGACCACACTAATAAATCCAAATCGTATCAAAAAACTGACCAATAAGGAAAAGATTCTAACATCTTTTTCTAAACTAAACCAACATCCTAAAGGAAAATCATTTTCATACAAAAAACAACGCGGTTAACGCGACACCCTCAGCCCTTCGCACAATCTGTTACCAACTTTAATAACATAAACATACAATAACTCCTAATCTTCTAACTTAACAGAGTTTCACACACAGTTCACTGTTCAACATAATTTTAGCTATATTGCGTTAGGAAATTGTTAGTTCAAATGAAAAACAAACGCAGGCGTGGTTGCGAGCACACGTCCGCCATGCCCCGTGGTTGGCGGGCTACTGGCTGGGAAAACTGAAAGCAACCTATCTATTGGGTTGGGATGGATAGGCAAACCCGGACCAACTGCCTTTGTAAGTAGGGATAGACGAAAAATCTGATAGCGTTGCACAAAGTTTGATAATTTTTATGACTTTATTTTTGTCACAACTGCATGATTTCCACTGTTCCGATAAATGACTGCAGTTTGACTGCTCCGTAGCTCAGTTGGCAGTGATGTGGACTGTGTAAGCGTGTGCACCTGGGTTCGATTCCCGGGTGGGGCGAATATTGATATGTTGAATATCGATGTTTGTTGCCGGTCTGGGTGACATGTCCGTCATGTGTCTTTCGGGAACCCTAGATACAGGTTCTTTCTAGTTAGGGGCTCTGATGTGATGTGTTATTATTATTATAACCACACGGAACACTGTATTGGTCGTTTTGCCAAATTGCCACGATTGCACGATGGACGTATACAGCTGGACATAGGCCTCCCCCACAAAACGCCACAACGACCGCTCTTTAGCGACCCTCATCTAATGTACTCCCGCAGCCTTCACCGTATCGTCTTACCACCTTGTGGGCGATCTGCCTACTCGGCGTTTTCCGGTTCGTGGTCGCCACTAGAGAACTTTTCGGCCCCAGCGACCATCTGATCTTCGTGTAAAATATTTTTTATTCTATTGCAGTACAATAATATGTATTGTCGTAGTAAGATTTGATAATTAAGTTTTTGCAAAAAACCTAGGGATTTTGCGAAAACACGGATAATTTGATATAAGCATTACTTTTTTTTCAATCATCCTGACATAAAGCAGTTTTTTTGCAAAGAACCTAGTAAAATTGAAAACATTGAAACCTTCCTATAATCTGATTGGCTAGTTTATTGCTTGCTGGTAAACTCTTATTCTGATTGGTTTGTTAAAATATCCTTTGACGCTACAGATAACCAATCAGAATAAGAGTTTACCAGCAAGCAATAAATCTAGCCAATCAGAGTTAAGGCAGTTCAAATTTTTCAATTATACTAGGTTTTTTGCAAAAAAAACTGCTTTACGTCAGGATGATTGAAAAAAAAGTAATGCTTATATCAAATTATCCGGGTTTTCGCAAAATCCCTAGTTTTTTTGGCAAAAAACCTAATTATCAAATCTTACTACGACATATGCATTGTTTTATAAAAAAATATTTTTAGGTTTTTTTGCTGACCCTACACTCGAGCCAGAGCGGCGCGCCCCCGCGACGCCCGACGCACAGATTACTAAGGCCACGATAAGTTTTATTACTCTATGACTGCCTCGTCGACATGCATTCATCATTTTGATTCAATTATATTTAAAGCTGGATTGAATGTCGATTCAATTTCAATAGTAACGAGTTAACGTAGTACAGTCACGAACTAGGAGGCCGTAACAGATTTGTCTATGGTTTCGTCAGCCCTAGACTGTATTACCCAAGAACAAGAGCTACTTTGCATTACATAAAAACCGGAAGTGTTACGCCGATCGTGTCCGCCACTGTACCTGCAAAGTATTATGTGCTAGATTAATTTCGCTGACAATATTTTTGTAAGTAAGTCGTTTTATATTTTCCAATTGAAAATCATTCCAAATGAGACCCTCTTTTAATTAGTCGAGCAGACAAACATCGTACCAATTACTATTTTGTACATTTATTATACACAAAAACCTTCCTAATAAAACACGCTATCTATAAAAATATACCGCATCAAAATCCGATGCATAGTTTTAAAGATATAAGCATACATAGGGACAGACGCAGGGACATACGTGGGATAAGCGACTTTAAATTATACTATGTATTAATTGACGTAGAAAATACCACTGAAATGGGGCGCACGCCCACCTACTGAAATCCTTCCCGGTGGCCGTATCTGTGAGTTTTCCAATTTATTTATTACTAGGGGCTGCCCCGCCGTTTTTCCCGCGCAGATTTCTCATAAACACAAAATTCCCGTTTTTCCCGTTCCCGTGGGAATTTCGGGAAATCCCTTCTTAGTGCTCACCTACACTCCCTAAGTAACCTACATGGAAAATTTCAGCCCGCTACGCCCAGTAGTATCGGATCTGCGTTGTCTGTCAGTCAGTCAGTCAGTCAGTCAGTCAGTCAGTAACGGAAGAGTTTTATATATATTGATTATATATTGATATTCAAAGAAACATAGCCTATTTAGAAAAACTAATGATTACCTATGTCCCTAGGTCGCCTATGTCCAGCAGTAGACGTCTTTCAGCTGAGATGATGATGATAAATGGGACTATCGATTCTACAGTCACGGACTCGTTCAGCGTAACACTTTTGTCTATGGTCTCGTGCGCACCAGGCTGTAATACCAGAAAACAAGGGCTTTTTTGCAATACAAAAAAAAAACGGAAGTGTTAAGCTGTTTGAGTCCGTGACTGCACATTTTAATGCAATATTCGTGGTATGAGGACACATCTACTGGGATCTGATATTTATAATTTTCAAGGGCCTTGTTGGTGTGCTGTAGCCAGCATTACGTTTCACAGTACCATCGCTATATACCTTAGTGCATGCCACATGACTTTAATGAAGAAAAAAGTGGCCTAGTAAAGTGCACGGCTATACTGTGTACAATTACTTACGTTTAACCGCAGCGCCCTCTATCTTGCATAAGATATAACGATTTAACTATTTAGCTATGGCGTAGCACATCAGATCTTTGGACTCCACGTGCATTTTGGCAAACCAATTCCACACTTTGAAGCTACGGCGCAGCACAGTTAGAGTCCGCGTAACAAACGTAGCAAACTTCGTCGCGTAGCAGCTACGCATAGCAGCTACGCATAGCTTGCTTCATCATTTCGACAGATGGCGTGTTTAGATTGTACCTTTGCTTCAACTGCTTCATAAGAGATGGCGCTAAATTTTTCCCTTATACTTTTCTGTTTTTTTTTTGCCAACCTATCAAACCTAACAATTAAAATGGCTAACTTGTATAAAATCAACTAGCTGTTAATCATTTAAAAAAACTGCGTCAATTCAGACCGTCCATAGAAAGTACTCTAAAAATAAAACACAAAAAAACTATAAACATGAAATAATTATCTAATTACTGTTCTTAAAATAAATCGTCGAATTGAGTACCCTCCTCCTTTGTTTCGTCGGTCAAATAACTTACACATGTTGAAAAAATTCAGTAGGCAGGCATGTAATAATCATAAAATCAGCGCTGTAGGTGAAAACCTACAGCACATGCTGAGTCAGTGCCATTTAACGGCAGCTGCAACACACAAACAGATTTTTTTTTGTTTTAGTTTATTTTTAGTTTATTTTACCTTTACTGTGTGAATGTGTTTGAATGTTAGGTTATGTTTTGTTTGTGTGACGCAGGTTGCTGTAAATAAATGATTTCTTATTTTCTATTTCTTTCTTTCATGTCCGAGAGCTCAAATTGAAGGGCTGTGTAATAAAATGTTATACTATAATACGTAAAAAACGACTACTATACTATTTAACCGACTTCAAAAAGGAGGCTATCAGTTTGACCTGTATGTATGTATGTATGTTTGTCCGCAATTATTTCGCGTTTGGCTGAAGCGATTTTGATGCGGTTTTCACAAAAGTATTAGTTACATTCAGAAGAAGGTTTTAGTACCTATTTGAACCGACTTCGAAAAAGAGGAAGTTCTCAGATTATGTATGTGTCAGTTTGTTGAAGTCGGGTCTCTTTTTGCAAAAAAGAAATTATTTTTCAATAAAATACGTCTATTTTATTATTATCAGCAATTAATTTACAACCATAAGTCACAGTATGTCCTAGTCGTAACTTACGATCTTGTGTCTTACTTTGTATGCAACGAGCTGTCCCGGCTTACTTCGTTACGCCATGGAATATAAGATACTACTAAAGACTTGGCTCTATACACTATGTTCTTTTGACTGCCCAGAATGAGCGAATAAAAAAACAAACTGCAACAACAAACCACCTGTCAAAATATGTAAACTTCGGTCAAATCTTTTAAATCAGCATACAAAAAATATCTGCTCGATATGCAAAAGCAAAATTTGCCTACCTAAATTTTTCTTCATCTCTTTATATTAACTATATTATATCTATTATAAGTAATCTATCCTTTATATTATATGCAAAAATCTTATTTATTTTTTTAGACTTGTGGAAACATTATTATATTGTTAATGTTGAAGTATATATGTAGTTCTTTACACATCTCTTAGTATCTCTTTACATTATATTTTCTTCTTTATGTTTCACCTCGCCCTCACTCCATTTTGGTGCCGGCAGAATACCAGCGTTACAGGAAACTGTGACATGATGCTGAGTCGGGGCCTTTTTTCAGTTGTAATACTTTTCGCACCTTTTGGAACTGTACATTTTATATGTAAAATTGTTATTTGTCTTTTTATGTGTATTTTATGTTGTGTGTATTAGTATTATAAGTGAAAATAAATATGTTATCTATCTATCTAAACAACGTATGCAATAAAGTGTTTCTATTCTATTCTACGATCGTCTATCAATGGCTATTTATCTTCATTTTTATTCACATCTTACTGCACAATTATATCTTGCTTATTCAATCTGGACTTAAGAGGTATAGCACAGCTAAAGTAGCGCCACTAAACTAACTTAAAGACTATAGAAAGCAACAATCAGTAGCTTTCTGTAGTCTTTAACCTAACAGCTATACAACAATGCCCTAAAAATACTAGGCTGAATTATCTAGGGGAATACTGTTTCACATTTTTGATATTTGCCTTAGTTTAGAAGATATTAATTTTTCTCTCGGGTGGCACTACTTTAGCTGTGCTATGGCTCTTTGCTGTAAATGTTTGATACCTGTTGCGTATTTTAGCACTACAATCACACGCTTGTTTTGAGGCCACGCCTGAAATACTGGTCTGCAATGCGGCAAACTTGCGTAGAGCAAGAATATAAAAATTGTTGCGAAATTTTTAATGAACGATATTTTTAACCGACCTCAGAAAAAAGGTTATCAGTTTGACCTGTATGTATGTTTTTTTTTTAATAGATAGAGTGATTCAAGAGGAAAGTTTATAAGTATAATAAATGCACGACATAGTAATAAGTTTTGCGGTACGAAGTTCGCTGGGTCGACAAGTTTTAGTACAAAACAAAGTCGCTTGCCAGTCTGTCTGTCGCTATGTATGCTTATATCTTTAAAAATATGCAATGGAAGTTGATGCTGTTTTTTCTAATCAATAAATCGACTCAAGAGGAAGATTTATATGTATAACTAGAGGCTTCCCCGCATTTTCACCCGCGCAGATTTCTCATTAACACATTAATCCCGTTGTTTTCCGTTCCCATGGGAATTTCGGGAAATTATTCCTTAGTGGTCCCCTACACTCCTGAAGGATCCCATGTGCAAAATTTCAGCCCGCTATGCCCAGTAGTTTTGGCTCTGCGTTGACTGTCAGTCAGTCAGTAACGGCAAAAAAAAAAAGTAAGGCGGTACGAAGTTACGCCGTTTCAGCTAGAATATAATATAATATTAATTACTAATGAAGATAATCATCTCGGATGGACCTCTAAGCCCAGGGGTCCCAGTGGTAAAAGCCTGCAATGCGGTAGGCTTAAGATGTCAGCGCCTTGTGGCCCAAGGGAGGGACCAAGGGTACGGGAAGGGAGGGAAAAGGACGTACTACGAAAAAACAAGGAAAATAATTATCAATCTTAAGCGTGTGCACCCGAGTCCGATTCCCGGGCGGGGCGAATATTGATATGATGAATATCGATGTTTGTTTCCGGTCTGGGTGTTATGTTTGTCTCTGTGTGTGTTTCGGGCACCCTATAGATACAGGTTCTTCCTAGTTAGGGGCTCTGAATGTGATGTGTTAAGGTTAAGAACCACTAGGTAAATTTTTGACTTATCACTACAAATAATAATCATCATCAATCATCAATACATAGTATAAAACAAAGTCGCTTCCCGCGTCTGTCCCTATGTATGCTTATATCTTTAAAAATATGCAAAGGATTTTGATGCGGTTTTTTTTAATAGATAGAGTGATTCAAGAGGAAGGTTTATAAGTATAATACATGAGCTACACAGTAATAGGTTAGGCGGTCGACTAGTAATATAAAAAAGCAAAAATTAACAGGTCGATTTAGGGACATAACTCCTTAATAATATTTAATTTTACAATATTTCCGAACACTTCTGGGCAAACATATTATATAATAAAGCAAATCTCTCGAAAGAGCCTCTACAGGTTGGATTCGTCTGTTCTTAAAATGGAGATGCGACGTTAAGGCCCAGTAATCTGTCTGAGTGACACTTGTCAGCTCTCATTTTCAGACATGAATTTCAATAAATTAAGTTACGTTATAGATAAAAATAAAGCCGGTTTTTGTTTTAATTTTTATGTTTTTTTTTTTGTGAGAATGTTCAAATGTTTGTTTCAATTTCACTGATTTGAATTTGGTGAAGTTTCACCGTATGATAGCTTAGAGATAAATCTGAAAAGCACCATAGGCTACAATTTATATAAGAAGTTATATTACGTAAAAAAAAAATATTTCTGGGTCTAGTTTTTTTTTGTCGTAGTTTCTGTTGCAGGCACTTTAGATTAAAAAAAATCTATAGTCTATAATTAAGTCTTTATGTACAGTGGCGGACACGGTCGGCGTAACACTTCCGGTTTTTCTGTATTGCAAAATAGCTCTTGTTCTTTGGTAATACAGACTAGGGCTGAAGAAACCATAGACAAATCGGTTACGGCCTCCTAGTCCGCCACTGTACGTTAATTTGTTTTAAGTATGTTTTTTTTTTAATCTTGAATTTTTGTAGGTATACCCATTTGGTACCGCAGACAAACACACACACAAACACAAGTCACGGTAATTTTCTTTATCCATTTCTCCGTTGAAATTTCAACTTGAACAAAACTTTTAGCATAAAAGTATACATTTTCAGTATTTGGCATTCAGAACGCGAGGTCGTTGCTTCGAGTTCGACTCCCGGCTTTTTAAATAAGTAACAGACGTGATGAGGTTTCGAATTTTCCTAGTTTTAGTAATATTTTAAAACATTTTTTTTTAATTATTATTATACGAGCTGTCCCGGCTTACTTCGTTACGCCATAGACTTTGTTCTTTTGACTGCCCAGAATGGCCGAATAAAAAACAAACAACAACAACAAACCACCTGTCAAAATAAGTAAACAACGGAAAAAATATTGCACCTTGGGTTACATTATTTAAGTTTAAGTAAGGATCCCTAATTTTTTTGAAAATCTTATATAGCCTATGACACTCGGGGTTAATGTAGCTTCCTACCAGTAAAATAATTTTTCAAATCGGTTCAGTAATTCCGGAGCCTATTCGTTACAAACAAACAAATCTTTCCTCTTTTTAATATTGGTATAGATAAAAACAGATTTTATAATTTTATACCCTTAAACGGTGATAGTACCGAGTAGCGTAGCCTTGTCACGCAATGTAGCAAAATTAAATTTTTAGGACGGCATAACAGATTTGTCTATGGTCTCGTGCGCTCTAGACTGTATTACCGAAGAACAAGAGCTATTTTGCAATACAGAAAAACCGGAAAAATTACGCCGTCCTAGACCGCAACTGTACAGTCAAGGACTAGGAGGCCGTAACAGATTTGTCTATGGTTTCGTCAGCCCTAGACTGTAAAACCAAAGAACAAGAGCTATTTTGCATTACAGAAAAACCGGAAGTGTTACGCCGATCGTGTCCGCCACTGTACCTATACAAATTTCGGACGTAAATCCTTTTTTAGAGTATACATCACTCGTAACGTCACGTCCGGCGCAATATCCGGCGCGGCTTCCGCTGGACAATATCCGGTAGCGAAGCAAATGGCGCGAAAGGAATTTCCAGTTTTTTTTTCAAGTACCCATTTTATGGACTAAAATTTACTTAATTATCATCATAATTTCAGCCGAAAGACGTCCACTGCTGGTCATAGGCCTCCTCCATAAATCGCCTAAACGACCGGTCTTGAGCGACCCTCATCCATGGTAATCCCGCAGCTTTCACCAGGTCGTCTGACCACCTTGTGGGGGTGTTCAAAACTGCATGAGACGAAATGCAATCAAGACCATCCCTACTTCACCGAGAATGTGTCGTCATCGTCGATGCCGCGCTTTCTTATCCAATCAGGACGCTTCAATATAACGTGATCGCCGCAGTGACCTATCAATACGCATTATTTCACTTTTTCTAATATTCTAATTTTGTATAACGTAGACGCTTTGCAACCACGCCGGCTTCACTGGTCAATAATTGTAAAATTCGCTAATTAAACGTGAAAATTCATAATCCAAGTATTTTCATCACCACAATCTACGGGGAAACCACAAAGAAGGGCTATCGAGGGAACAGGGGGATTTGCCTACCCTGCGTCTTCCAGTTCGCGGTTGCTACCCAAAAACTTTTCGACCCTAGCGACCATCTGTTCTTCGAGCTTAGTGTCCTGCACATTTTTATTTAGGTTATTTAAAATAACAAAGTATTATTTAGATAAAGTCAGTAACTTAAGTTCTTCTGCGGATCTCATAATTTCTGATGAAAACCCCAGCATAGTCCGGTTCCATTGCCTTTTTGAGTGACTATAAAACAATTACCAATTTTCAAAAAAAAAAAAAAGGTTTTAACAAAAATAACCGGTTTTAACAAAAAAAAAAACAACTAAAAAAACAAAACTCACTGTATCGTTCACTATACCGGGCAAGCTTAAACATGACATTGCGACCTATATAACCTGCCTCGAAAGCTCAGCCTTTGTTATGTAAAGAGCTTTTCCAATATTAAGCTCAAATAGGCTTCGGAATAGGTCAATGCATGAAATTACTGTCTTTTTCCACAAATCTCATTTTAGTACGTGTCCTGAACGCCACGTAGAATATTGAATGAGGCTCAGTAGCTGGGAGAAGCTTTTTATTATAATACCTTTCCCTTGAATCGCTATTTAAAGAAACTGCTTCGAAATCCGTTGCATAAGTTTTAAAGATCTAAGCATACATACACACAGACAGTGGGAAGCGATTTCGTTTTATGATATGTAGTGACTAGAGGGCTGCCCCGTGGTTTTACCCGCGCAGATTTCTCATAAACACATAAATCCCGTTTTTTTCATTTCCATGGAAATTTTGGGAAATTATTCCTTAGTGCTCCCCTACAATCTACAATTCCCAAGAAACGGACGTGCAAAATTTCAGCCAGCTACGCCCAGTTGTTTCCACAGACAGCGGAAAGCGACTTTGTTTTATAATAAGTAGTGGTTGTAGCAACCTCAGACATTATTCAGGGAATGATTGAGGAAAAAGGGAGAGGGAATAATCTAGGCAAAACTACTTTGACCAACTAAATGAAAGCATAGGTTGTCGTGTTGTATCAAGAGTTCAAGCATCTGGCGGGGAAACGGGAGGAAAGGAAGAGGCTCCACCGACAAGAGCTTAGCTCTTAAGTTTGAAGAAGAAGAAGCGACCTAAAACAACCTCTATGCTTACATGGTAGTGGATGAGACAGTGGATCATAATATATGCTATTAGCCTTTCTAAAAACAATCGTAGTAAGGTTGTCCTTTCCCGGCCCAGCTGACCACCTGACTGAGCTGTTGTTAAATCCAGGCCTCATCCAGCAGTTTGCTGATGAGCTGCGATGGCTCCAATAAAAATGGAAATGTATAAATAATAGGTCAAAAACTTAAAAAAAGCTCAAGTTCACCGCAGTGTAGAGTGTAAGCACTCCTCTACCCCCACAACAAAAGAAGAAGAATATTATTGCATCAACTAACATCAAGCTAAACACCTTACCTACTCATTTTTGATAACGTGTGCTATTCATTAGAAAGGTAGTGGACGTAAAGGAAAGAAGAGTCTAAAAGTCGATGTCGCTGCCTACTACACCGCATTACGTCCTGTTCGAGTCCTTGGTTACTGAACCCATAAAAAAGCACCCACTGTTAAAAAAAATGCAAACTCCGAAAGGACGATACATTCACGATATAAGTTAAATAATCAACGATTTTGATCTCTACTACAGAGAATGATTTCAAAGTTCTCGTCTCGCTTACGGGGTCCGATTCTCGTTGTCTTTGCCACGACTTGACAACGTTGTAGTTGCGGTGAGTTAAAGTGGCCAGCGCCGCAGCTCCAGAGGCAAGCCGGAGAGGGAACAACATGCTTTCCTCGAGTTCGAAGCTCGAAGCATCTAGGCGTGGGAAGGACACCGGACACCGATCATCAATTTTCACTGGGTTATTTCTTAACAAAAAACATCGAGACGGCCACCGAGGGGTTTCAGTTTACACGTTTGAAACTGTAATAGATCTTTAACAACGATCGTATAAAATAGATTAAGAGCCATAGCACAGCTAAAGTAGCGCCACCCGAGAAAAAAATAAATACCTTCTAAACTAAGGCAAATATCAAAAATGTGAAACAGTATTCCCCTAGAAAATTCAGCCTAGTATTTTTAGGGAACTGTTCTATAGCCTTTAGGTTAAAGACCAAAGAAAGCTACTGATTGTTGCCAAAAGAGGCCGTTTTTAGCAACAATCAGTAGCTTTCTGTTTCACATTTTTGATATTTGCCTTAGTTTAGAAGATATTAATTTTTTTCTCGGGTGGCGCTACTTTAGCTGTGCTATGCCTCTTAACTAAACGATAATATAAACGACTGTAAACCACATCACAGTATATTATAAAGGCGATTTTGTAAGTGTGTGGGTGTTTGTAACTTCTTCACGTTTAAACGGGTGAAGTGATTTTAATGAAATTTTGGTATGGATTTAGATGACTCCATGGATTCAGATAGGCTGCGTTTTACTGGAATACAGAATTTATTTCCCCTAATAACACCGCGGGGCACAGCTAGTATATTGAAATAAACTTTGACTGCTCCTGGGCTCAGTTGGCTGTGATGAGGACTGAGTAAACGTGTGCACCCGGGTTCGATTCCCGGGCGGGGCGAATATTGATATGATGAATATCGATGTTTGTTTCCGGTCTGGGTGTGATGTTCGTCTCTGTGTGTGTTTCAGGCACGCTAGATACAGGTTCTTCCTAGTTAGGGGCTCTGAGTGTGATAAATATGATGTGATGTGTATAAACTGAACTAGAATAGGGACTTAGTAAACGAAATTTCGATTCAGCGAGCTTCGTTCAGAAATTGAATTCACAAATAGTTGGTCGTAACTTTTGGAATCGAGTTTATTTCTCGTTGGACCGAGATATCAGTTGCCATGGTCACCTGTGATCGATGGTGCTTCTAGAGTTTTCCAATTTTCTTGATTAGATGTCGTTACGTTACTCTAGTTAGAAAAAGCTTCGTCGAGCAGCAAGGTAGTTAACGCTCAGAAAAGCGTACTGAGGTATACGTCGCTTCAATCAATATATATCTCATATATATAAAACTCTTCCGTTAGAGACAATTGTAAACACTAACCGACAAGCAGACAGACAGACCTTTAAGCTATTTAACCGTTGTATCACATAGCACACTGACATTGTGGAAGAGTGGAGTCTCTTAATACAGGTAGTTTCTACTTAAAAAGAGACCCCTTGTCATGAGTATTTTGTAAAAGTTATTGGAAATAAACATTTATTTATTATTATTATTATTATTACTGACTGACTGACTGACTGACAGACAACGCAGAGCCGAAACTACTGGGCGTACAAAGCTGAAATTTGGCATGTAGGTTCCTTAGAGAGTGTAGGTGAGCACTAAGAAAGGATTTTCCGAAATTCCTACAGGAACGGGAAAAAACGGGATTTTTGTATTTATGAGAAATCTGCGCGGGAAATACCGCGGGGCAACCTCTAGTAAAAGTATAAATATAATAAAGCCGCTTCCCGCGTCTGTCCCTTTATATGCTTATATCTTTAAAACTACGCAACGGAATTCAATGCGGTTTTTCTTAAAATATAGAGTGATTCAAGAGGAAGGTTTATAAGAATAATACATTCACAAAATAGTAATAGGTTAGGCGGTACGAAGTTCGCCGGGTCGACTAGTAAAAGTATAAAATAAAGACGCTTCCCGCGTCTGTCCCTATGTATGCTTAAATCTTTAAAACTATTCAACGGGTTTTGACGCGGTATAACACTCAGTATATACATATACCTATAAAAAAATTATGTTGGTTCGTTAGTCGCGCTATTTAAAACTCGAGAACAGCCAGGCCGATTTTGATTTGGAAATGTTCGTAGTAGCCCAGGAAAGGTTTTAAAGGTGAGAAAATATGATAAAAATGGAGGAGGAAGGTAGTAAAAATAAATAAGAAAAAAAAAACATATAAAAATTGAGAGGCGAGAAACGAAGTTCGCCGGGACAGCTAATCAATACATAGTTTAAAATAAAGTCGCTTCCCGCGTCTGTCCCTGTGTATGCCTATATCTTTATAACTATGCAACGGATTTTAATGAGGTTTTTTTTTATTAGACACAGTGATCCAAGAGGAAGGTTTATAAGTTTATTACATGCACAAGATACTAATAGGTTAGGAACAAGATGAAAAAGATCGAAAGATCTCCCGTGACCCCCTTGTCAACACCCGAGGAGGACACCGGCGTTAGTGGGTGCGAACCCCATAACCCGGCGGCTCCCCCCGGGGCTGCAGGGTACTCGTTAGTAGTTTCCCCGCCTAAAAAAAAAAGGGGGGTATTTGTCAGGAGTTTCCCCGCCGAATAGGACTGAGGTATCCCCTGCCTGTCGTAAGAGGCGACTAAAAGGGGAGCCCCGGGGTCTTTGGGTGCACGAGGCGGGGGCCTCGTGTAGTCATATAACGGCCCCGAGAAGGGCGGCGGAACGCGGTGTCCAGTTCCGTCGTCGAGCGTAGGAAGAGCCATCCGCGCTCAGGGTGGGACTACCACCACCTGTCCCCCCGTGAAGAGGCTTCTTAGCCAATGCTGGAGGGGGTTGCGGAGCTTAACACAAAGTTCGAGAGATCTCCCGTGACCTCCTTACAAACAGCCGAGATGGACACCGGCGGGGTTTTAGTGGGTGCGAACCCCACATAACCCTGCGACTCCCCCCGGGGTCGCAGGGTACTCATTAGGAGTTTCCCCGCTAAAAAAAAAAGGAGTTTCCCCGCCTTACAAAAAAAAAAGTAACTTAGGATAAATCAGTTCCATTTATACGTAAATTAACGTATTAAGTAATTTGTCGAATTATAATTAATAGTTTTTTGGAAATTGTTTTCGGCACATAACTTACTGCAATGTTGTGTGCGCAAATATTGATATATCTCTAGGTATGTATATCCTGTTAATTGACTGTTTCTGAAATTAATTAAAAAAATAATTTTCATAAATTAAAATTGCGATGAAGGCAAATTAGTTTCATTATTTAAATAACATTAAGTGTTGAGTTAATTGTCTTTTTAATAGTATGGCCACCCTTGCATAGAGTCATTTGTTTAAACCCATTGTTTTACATTATTGTACCTACTCAGTCCTAATTCCATTTAAATCATATCTTTTTACTTTATTTTTTTACTAGAGGCTGCCCCGCGGTATTTCCCGCGCAGATTTCTCATAAACACAAAAATCCCGTTTTTTCCCGTTCCCGTGGGAATTTCGGGAAATCATTTCTTTGTGCTCACCTACACTCCCTAAGGAACCTACATGCCAAATTTCAGCTTTGTACGCCCAGTAGTTTCGGCTCTGCGTTGTCTGTCTGTCAGTCAGTCAGTCAGTCAGTCAGTAACGGAAGAGTTTTATATATATATTGATTGTAAGGTAAATATTAGGGTAAAGTTCTCAGCGAACCGGAAGACGCAGAGTAAGTAAACAACCCCTCTGACATAAACATAAACTGTAAACTCGTAAAAACACTTACTTAAACCCTCTACCCAATGAAAAAAAAAATTCTGAAAACTGCGTCTGAAAAATGGTTAAGCCAAACGCGATATATCGCGGACCAAACTGAGTCAAACCATACTCGGACACTTCATAGAAAAAATCGCGTTGCTTCGCGCACAGCCGAAACTCGTGTACGTGCACGCGTATCATGCTTGTGTGAGTGAGATGAGACGTGCGACGCTGCTTTATGCTTTACTAGTCGACCCAGCGAACTTCGTACCGCCTAACCTATTACTATTTTGTGCATGTTTTGTTCACATATACCTTCCTCTTGTATCACTCTATCAATTAAAAAAAACCGAACCAAAAACCTTTGCATCGTTTTAAACATATAAGTATACATGGGGACAGACGCGGGAACCGACTTTGTTTTATACTATGTATTGATTTGTACTGAGCGGTAACTGAGAGGTAACCGAGAGCGGGGGAGCCGCTCGTGCTGAGGGAGGCAGGGAGTGCCCATACTGTATGTAGTACTATACTAGTAGTATTTATTATACTGTGGTCAAACTGAGAACCTCTTTTTTGAAGTCGAAGAAGTAGTTTTAAAAGAATAAGGGCCCAACCTAGCCCTTCATTCCAGCCCATTTTCCACCGGCTCTCCCATCGCGACCATGTCTCCAACTTACCCTAACAATACAAACAAATTCATGCACCAAGTCTGCCGTTTTGCTTTTATATTAGGCTCATTGAGTTTCTGGCATAAAGACCTGGGTTTACCGAAAAAGTTCACCAAATACTACCCTTTCTACATGATAACTTGTGGTTTTATAATGGTAATCGTTCAGATTTCTACTCTAGCAAGTTTCTGGTATGACATCGAGCTGTCCGAGAAACAGACATCAGATAGAATTGTCTTTACTTTTGCTCATTTCGAGTTTTCAATTGTTTTAGCATGGAGTCTATGTTATCGCAACACTATAAGGTGAGTTATAGAATGTTTTTTCTTTAAATTATTAAAGATCTCGTCGTTTTGAAGAACAGCGACCATCGACTAAACCACTTGTGTGGGGTTATACGGAATATTATAGCCAAGCAGATGCGGTTAATATAAACCCTGTACTATCTAGCTCAGTATACAGTACAGTAGCACAGTATAAATAATAAATACATACAGTATGGGCACACCCTGCCTCCTTCAGCAAGTGCGGCTTCCCCGCTCTCGGTTACCTCTCAGTTACTACTCAGTACAAATAAAGCAGCGTCGCGCGTCTCATCTCACTCACACCAGCATGATACGCGTGCACGTACACGAGTTTCGGCTGCGCGAAGTAACGCGCTTTTTTCTGTGAAGTGTCCAAGGTGTGTCCTTAGTGCCAATAGGACGGCTGACTGATACGACTGAATAGGAGCTTAATATGCTAGACTCAAGGCTTCAGTCCTTTTCTATACACAGAATCCCATTCCCATCTTGAGATCCGAGTTCGATCCCCAGCGACGGCACCGTTTGATGGTCTTGTCATCTAAAGTATATCAAGCGGTACGGAAACCAGTCGGACCCTTCTACGTGAACGAACCGATCACAATATTGAAGTTTGAATATGAAGATTAGGATTAGAGCATACAGTCCCCCTACAGTCCGGATCGCGCGCGGTTACCACATGATCTCCCGCGAGGCGGCATGTCTGCTGGCGCGGAGTATGCCGTGGGACCTTGACGCGAGGACCCTTGCTGCAGTACCGGGCCGAAGAATAGGACTGAGGTATTCCCTGCCTGTCGTAAGAGGCGACTAAGAGGGGACCCCGGGGTCGTTGGGTGCACGAGGCGGGGGCCTCGTGTAGTCATATAACGGCCCCGAGAAGGACGGCGGAACGCGGTGTCCCGATTCCGTCGTCGAGTGTAGGAAGAGCCTTCCGCGCTCAGGGGGGACTACCATCACTTGTCCCCCCGTGAAGAGGCTAAACAGCCAGTGCTGGAGGGGGTCGCGGAGTTGAACATAACGATCGAAAGATCACCCGTGACCCCCTTGCCAACAGCCGAGATGGACACCGGCGGGGTTTTAGTGGGTGCGAACCCCACATAACCCTGCGACTCACCCCGGGGTCGCAGGGTACTCGTTAGGAGTTTCCCCGCCTAAAAAAAAAAAAAAAAAAAAAGGACCCTTGCTGCCGTGTATAACTGGCGCGAGGAAGCGCGTGCGAGGGGCCATTGGCCGACTCCGCGCGAGACCGTAGCACGCCGACAGGAGGCCGACGCCGCTGTAGAGAAGGCTTGGGCGCTCAGGCTGGGAAGGCCGAGCGCGTGGCACAGGACGGTGGAGGCTATACTCCCCGTCCTGGAGCAGTGGTTGCATCGGCACCATGGGGCTCTAAGCTTCCGTCTGACCCAGGTGCTCTCAGGGCATGGATGCTTTGGGAGTTTCCTGGCGATGATAAAGCGCGAACAGTCCTCCCGGTGCCACCACTGCGATTGCCCCGAGGATACGGCCCAGCACACCCTAGAGGTGTGCCCAGCCTGGGTGGCTGAACGTGCGGTCCTCCAGACCGCCATCGGGACGGACCTCTCCCTGCCGGCTGTGGTGCGAGCCATGGTCGGCAGCAGAGAGGCTTGGACGGCGGCTGTCTCCTTCTGCGAAGCAGTCATGCTCGCCAAGGAGACGGCCGAACGAGAGAGAGAGGCGGCGAACCCGGCCAGACGGCGAGTTCGTCACCGCGGCAGCGCGAGACCATGAAGCGCCGCCGTACGCCCTGCAGTACCGGGCCGAAGAATAGGACTGAGGTATCCCCTGCCTGTCGTAAGAGGCGACTAAGAGGGGACCCCGGGGTCGTTTGGTGCACGAGGTGGGGGCCTCGTGTAGTCATATAACGGCCCCGAGAAGGACGGCGGAACGCGGTGTCCCGATTCCGCCGTCGAGCGTAGGAAGAGCCATCTGCGCTCAGGGGGGACTACCACCACTTGTCCTCCCGTGAAGAGGCTAAACAGCCAATGCTGGAGGGGGTCGCGGAGTTGAACACAACAATCGAAAGATCACCCATGACCCCCTTTCCAGCAGCCGAGATGAACACCGGCGGGGTTTTAGTGGGTGCGAACCCCACATAACACTGCGACTCCCCCCGGGATCGCAGGGTAAAGAAAAAGGTGGTCAGACGACCTGGCGAAGGCTGCGGGAGTACACTGGATATGGGTCGCCTAAGACCGGTCGCTGTGGCATTCTGTAGGAGGCCTATGTCCAGCATTGGACGTCTTTCATCTGACAAGATGATGAGGATCAGTAGTAAAGTAAACTTTGATGATTTTTGTAATGTTTTGCTATTAATTTTAGGCCAATGTCCAGCAGGCTCTTACAGGATGATGATAATGATGATAATTGATTTTAGGGAAATCCATGGGTTACTGTCTGAAGAATTCCTGTCAAAATATCTTGATAAAGAACTAGAGGCCAAGTTCTTATCGAAGCTTAAAATCAATGTTGTAGTGTTTACCGTTGCGTCTCTGGGCATCGTGCCCACATATGGAATTGAAGCTATGAAGTATGCTATTGAATCGGGTAAGTAGAAATTTTGAGTTTTATTTTTGGTATAGGAGGAAAAAACCTTCTTACCAATTAGTGCACCGATCGGTGCACGCCTCACACGAAAATTCCGTCTTCGATTTTTACGTTCCAATGAATTATTCATTGACCGGATGCCTTTGCCTTCTATGAATGATTGAAAGAATGATAAAAAGCGGATTGAATGACATTCAAATCGAATACAGCTTCTCACAAAAATATATATTAAAAAAAGTGTCAAATTTTTTGATTGTAATTTGTTTTTAAGCACACCGCCATGATGCTTACGCGAGCCGACGAGCAATGGCGGCTTTTCGCCCGCCTCGCGTTAAATATACAAAGGTTAAACCTCTGCAATGCTTTCCATGAATCCAGGAAAAAAAATAACCAGTCAACTTTACCTAATATTTTTCTTCTTCTTCTTCTCTAGTGGGGGTTGATTAGTGCCTGCACTTAGCTTGGATAGTTGGAGCCGTTGTACATATCCCCACATTTATTGGAGCCTTCCGAAGCGTGGATGCTCCCACAGCTCAGTCAGGTGGTCAGCTGGGCCGCAAATTATAATATATTTTTTTCCACTATCAATGCATTCTGATGTGGATTTTTCATTGACTGAAGCCTTTATTTCTACCCTGGTGGGCTTTAGAGCCCTTGAAGCACCATAACCCTCTCGAACCCCAGTAATTGCTCACGCAATGAAGGCTGATGGGACCCAAAGAGTCGCTTTGGAGCCCTTACAGACCCCAAGCGGCTCCCCCGAGCCCACACAGACCTCCTGCGCAGGTTTACCTAATATTATACGTATAGGTAAAATAGTAAGATTTCACAGTTAGCATCGAATAACCTTGGAAACTAATTGATCGATTTGAAAAATTTATAACCGATTTCTTTCATCATTAGAATCCCAACATTATCCCTTAAATCATTTGTATTGTGTGTGTTTACTTATATTGTAAGGTAAAAAATTAACACTAAGCATTTCGATAGGAACCGGTTTCGCATTCCCAATAACCCACTGGCCATCACTCCACGATCATAGCGTCATCGCCAACTTAGGACGCTTCATCATCTTCTTATCCTGGACAATGTATATGTGCCAAATCACTGGAACTCATATGATGGTCATACAAACGACCATATGCATGAGCTTCCAGTTCCAAAACCTCCAGAGCTACTTCAGGAGTCTTAATGGTATATTTGATGAGTCGATGGGACAGGATGAGAAAAATGAGAAATACGTGAGAGGCTTTCTTGAAGGAATCAAGTTGCACGTGAAGATTATAGGGTAAGCAGACATAGTAGGTATTTTTATTGTAGTTAAAAATCTTCTAACGCCCCTTAACGTTATTTCGACATAAATATTTAATGAGGAAATTTGACTAGGTTGGGATGTTTTTAAAATTTTACAATTTTGGTTATTAAACAGGTGTACGGAGGATGTACAGAAAGTTAACAATGCAATGTACAGTGGGCAGGTGATACAGAACACATTTGTGATTAGTCTACTGCTGGTTCAGTTTGTGGTAAGTTTTCGTTTGTTTGTATGGAAAAATGAAAGTGTTATTCCTTTCCGGCTTCCTCGTAATTTACCAAGATTTTCTCACCTTTTAAACCTTCCCTGGACTACGACAAACAGTTAAAAACCAAAATCAATACATCCTCATATCAATAGCCTCTACATCGGACCTGCCGTTCTCGAGTTTTCGCGCGAGTAACGAACCATAATTTAATTAGTTTGCTCAAGTAAATTTTCAATGATAACTTTATTTTTTTAATGCTTTCTTTCTTATTTCTCCCAATAGTCTTTGGAACGCAACTTGGTGAACATTTTAACAGTTGGATCATCTTCGTTCATCTGCCTGTTTGTCACTGGGATATTTATGTGTAATGCTGGGGACATCACACTGGAAGTAAGTGATGTAGCCGTGTGGTGGCATAGAATACTACCACCCCATCTCCTCCCACGGATGTCGTAAAAGGCGACTAAGGCCTCATTTAGGGAGACGCAGCGCGTTGCAAGAGGCGTCGTGCGGGCGCCGACGCGGGCACCGAAGCAAGCACCGCTGCGGGAGCCGAGGCATATCCTTTTACGATATCTTACATAGGCCATGTTTGATCTTAAAGCTTTGAAAGACGCGAGGCCCGCGGCGGCGCATTGACTGTGCCAACGCGTCTGTATAAATTGCTATATGTTTGATTTAATCGCAGCACGCCCCGCATGACGTCCCGCGCCTCGCCCCGCGTGCCCCTAAATGCGGCCTAAGGGAACAATCGACGAACGTGCATCAGCGCCTTACACTGCGATCAACAAACCCAAGCCAAGAGTGGCAAATTTCCTTGACAATGTTTGTCATTGTGGCAATTTGTGGTAGAGACCTTCCATCATCATCATTTCAGCCGAAACACGTCTACTGCTGGACAAAAGCCTCCCCACAGAACGCCTCAACGAACGGCCTTGAGCGACCCTCAACCCTTCTGGTTCGTGGTCGCCACTTCAGAACTTTTCTGCCTTTTCTGTTCTTCGAGCTATGTGCCCTGCTTTGCCACTTAAGATTCGCACTTCTTTGAGCTATGACGGTGATTTTAGTTCTTTTGAAAATAATTTCAGGCCTCATCTATTGCTGAAGCGATGTACGATTCGGGATGGCAGAACGTGCGAGGGAGAGCGGCGACAAAGAATGTTGCTGCCTTGCTCACTGTTGCCATCGCTCGGGCACAGGTCAATAGCTGGGTTTTCACTAAGCGATCCAACGCGCTCGCGAGCGCGCTGCTGGAGCTCGTGATCAATTCGCGTGAGATCGCTTGGTGTGGACCCAACTATATTTTCGAAGATTTTATTCTTTTAAAGAGTTAGTTTGATATTTTTAATTTAAGCTTATTTCATTTATTATTTCACAGACGCCATTGGATATGACATCCTTGTACATTATTAAGATGTCCTACGAATCGTATGTTTCGGTACGTTTTTGTATTATAATTATTATAAAAAAATACATCTATATACTAAATAATATTAATATTTGCGTGGAGTTGTCTCCATACAGTGCTCTCACGGTACTGAACCGAATCATCTCTGCAGTATAGAAAACTTACCTACCTACTATGTTTTTATTACTTTCAATAAGAGATACTTTGGACCGAGTTTGGAATTTTGCACGTTAGTCAAAGACATACTCTCAAAATAATTATTTAAGTTATAAAGAGATTATCAACAATGATACTAGCCACTTTTGAAAAAAGAAAAAAAACTTCTAAACCATGTCCGAAATAAAAAACCTACACAACAGAGTGCCTTAAAAATTTAAGCAAGATTATCTAGTCACTAAAGTAAAATGATTCCGTGCTTTGGAAGGCACGTTAAGCCGTTGGTCCTGGCCGCAGTAGTGGTCGTTATAACTGCGGCGACAAGCTGGCCCCGCCTCACGTTGTTAATAAAGCATAAACTCGGCTAAACGTGGGTCCGGCTCTTGAGCTGGTGCCTCTGCCTAACCCTTCGGGGAATAAAAGAGTAGTGCGATTATGTTATGTAATGTTTTTATCTAGTCACTAGATTCTAGTGCATCATTGTCCACCACTTTTGATTTCGGCCATAGTTTATTAATTATGTTTTTTTTTATCATGGTGGAACCTTCTAAATATAATTCAGCGCTTTGCCATCAAGAATATCAATATTTAACATAGTTTGTTTGTTTCAGTTGGTAAGAGCAGCGTACTCAATATTCTCAGTGCTTATTGGGTGAAAATAAACAAGCTGATTATTTTTATAATTTCGGTGATTTTTTTTATTTTTAATGTTATTGACATATATTCAGTGTCTAATAAAACTTTAGCCTGTTTTGTAAAATGTGCGTGAGTGGCCATCGAATAAAACCAAAAGTTAATGAAATATTTAAGTATAAATTTTTTATGAGTCCACTGAAATGAAAAGTGTCCACCGAGATGATAAAAACGTACACCGAAATGATAAAAATGTCCACCGAAATGATAGAGTTTGTACTGAAAATGAATGAGTCCAACGAAATTTATAACGGCCACCGAAATGAAAGTAAAATTTGTCCCCTCATCACTGAAAGGATAAACTAATTTTTTTGTGGGGATCCACAAAGTAGTTATAAGCGGCGCTTGTGTACTTAGAGGTTAAGCTGGACTAATCTGAGGTGAGGAAAATTACGGGGAATACGGCCAAGGTGGAGAAGTACTTACACTACTTAAAAAAATTTATCCTAATGATAAACGAGCACATTGCACTACCAAAATCACGTTTGCCATGTTTTTTTTTCGCTTGGGATTTTCACCCTATTTAATCTACATTCAAAAAAATATTTTAAATATGTTTATTGGTTGGTTTGATATTTGTACTTGATTGTATTTTAAATGAAATAAATGGTATAACTATATTTTTATATCAAGCTGTTTTTTTTTTCGAGCTTTTCTTTTTTTTGCCAGTTTTCATGAGTTCCTGAAATTATGCTAACCGCCTAAGACTGTTTCATATCATCATATCAGAAAATCCAAGAATCCCTTTGTCTGTGAGACATCCATCTGATGGAATAAGATGGCGGATGCAATTTTTCCGCATCTGTGAGACATCCACCTGGTGGACAAAATGGCCGCCGTTAAAAATTTAATGTTTTGGTCTGTGATTCTCTATGAAATACCAGTCTAGCATTCCATGTTGACTTCCATGTGACGGCATATGTCCATGGAACCTTTGGATGATTGATTGAAACTGACTGACATCAATTTTTTTATACTAATTTTGGACATAAACATTAAAAACACCCGTCTGTGACGGCATCCACCTGGTGGATCTCACAGACCAAGATTTTCGAAAACAAGATGGCGGCCGAAACTCACAGTATGTCTCAGCGGATGGGACAGCATATTATTAAAATGTAGGTAGAGTCAATTATTACGCGCGCCAGATAAGTCTGCACTTGGTTTTAATATGAACCAATTACTTATCAATCAGCCATTTGTTTGGAATGACGGGTAAAGTACGTATACTTACTCGGTTGTGGGTTCGATCCCCGCAGAAAACACCACATATTAATTTCTCACAAAAACACGTTGTGGTTGTTTTCGGTTGGATAGGACATTGCAGGCTTGAATCACCTGATTGTCCGAAAAGTAAGATGATTCCGTGCTTCGGAAGGCACGTTAAGCCGTTGGTCCCGGCCGCAGTAGTGTTCGTTATAACCGCGGCGACAAGCTGGCCCCTTGTCACGTTGGTAATAAAGCATAAAATCGGCTAAACGTGGGTCCGGCTCTTGAGCTGGTACCTCTGCCTAATCCTCGGGGAATAAAAGGCGTGATTATGTATGTACTTACTCGGTTACTTTTTTATCGTGGAGGAAAATTTAAAGCCCGGTAGGCATAGCTATACAGGACAGATTCCTGAAAACAAAATTGAAAAATAATGAATCACTTGCGTACTTCGAAAGTTTTTGTAAAAGAAATGGGGTTAGCTGGTGCCAGACGAGTCAGGGGATCAAGGGCAATAAGAAGGGGGTGAACAAGAAGGCCATCGGCCTCAAATAAGTTTTTTTATTTTTCAAAATTTTAAAAATATAAAGCAAATGTCAAAATTTTTTGTTTTTTTTTTAAATAATAGCACATCACACTCAGAGCCCCTAACTAGGTCGAACCTGTATCTAGGGTGCCCGAAACATATACAGAGACGAACATTCCACCCAGACCGGAAACAAACATCGATATTCATCATATCAATATTCGCCCCGCCCGGGAATCAAACCCGGGTGCACACGCTTACTCAGTCCACATCACTGCCAACTGAAGCTACGGAGCAGTCAATAATAATAATATATCATGCAAAGACCTGGTCCTGAAAGTTTCCGCCACAATAAAAAATTACCATGTATAGTGGCGCCACCAGCCTGAGTAGACTTATCTGGTACGCATTCTGCAGGTAGAGCCCGAAAAATATCTACACATTTACAATGAAAATGTTAGATTAACTCGAGCACATAAAGAAAACAATTATAAAAACACTAGTCGACCCGGCGAACTTCGTACCGCCTAACCTATGAGTATTTTGTAAATGTGTTATACTTATAAACGTTCCTCTTGAATCACTCTATCTATTAAAAAAAACCGCATCAAAATCCGTTGCATAGTTTTAAAAATATAAGCATACATAGGGACAGACGCGGGAAGCGACTTTGTTTTATACTATGTATTGATGATGACAGCATCATGCGTCTTCGCTCATAATGGATACGTATGAGCGAGACAGCATGATGTTTGTCATGGTTTTTTTTTATGTGCGCGGCATACCTAAAAGCATTACCGAGTACAACAAACACCCAATGACGTGTAAATGATAAGATGAAGAGGAAAATGTTTTTTGCATGCATCGTACGTAAGGTAGTGGTTGGTTTTATAATCGGTGAAAAGTTGCATGATTTTTTTTTCTTGCCCGATTTTCGGTTTTCGATGTTATTTTTCTAAATAATAATACTAACACTTCACACTCAGAGCCACTAACTAGGAAGAACCTGTATCTAGGGCGCCCGAAACACACACAGAGACGTACATCACACCCAGACCGGGAACAAACATCGATATTCTGATGAATATTCGCCCCGCCCAGGAATCGAACCCGGGTGTGCTCACGCTTACTCAGTCCACATCACTGCCAACTGAGCCACGGAGCAGTCAAATAAGGTAAGTTTGTATGTAAACCTACCTATATATTTCTGACACCCTAGATACAGGGTCTACATAGTTAGGGATTCCGAGTGTAATAATAATTAGTCATTATTTAAATTGACACTGCACTGAATTAATGCTATCAATTTAAAAATTACTTTTGTATTAAAATTAAATAGAACACTATACTGATAAAAATATCAGTACAAAGGGATCTTAAAATACACAGCCTTTTTATAACGGACCGGAACGGAAGCTTTTTCCCAACGGAAACGGTAAAATTACACGCCTGAAATAAATTATTGCAGTTTCAGTTGTACTGAAACGTTTTTTGATATATCAAAAGTAAAAAGCTTGATTGTGGAACAAATGTATTTTTTTATTGTATTTAAAAAAAGTAAATAAGTACATACACAAGCAAGCAAAAGTATGCGTTAATGACAATAATTTATGAGATCATGGTAATATAAATCTTAGGTATAAATTAAAATTTTTACTTATCTTTTACATTCTCTCCTCTCAATAGATTATCAAATTTTTTGTACCGATATAGGTAGTCAGAATGCGTGGCAAATAACTGCTCCGTAGCTCAGTTGGCAGTGATGTGGACTGAGAAGCGAGTGCACCCGGGTTCGATTCCCGGGCGGGTGAATATTGATATGATGAATATCGATGTTTGTTTTCGGTCTGGGTGTGATGTTCGTCTCTGTATGTGTTTCGGGCACCCTAGATACAGGTTCTTCCTAGTTAGCGGCTCTGAGTGTGATGTGTTATTATTATTTTATTATTATAAGTTTGCGCGTGGCTAAAATATGAACCAATTATCAATCTTCCATTTGTGTTGAACGGCAGTTAAAGGACGTATACAGTGACGCCCCCAGTCGCGCGCAGACTCAGCTGGCGCAAACTTTAGCTTAGGAGAAACATGATAAAAAAAAAATATTTAAAGTTTTCGGCCGATGTCAGAAAAAAATACATTCAAAATATAGTCTTGTGAAAAAGCTCAACATTTCCTCAAGCACGAGCTTTGAAAGTTCCGAACAGAAGCTCCTTAGGCTGCACAAAGCTTTGTGTCCGGTATTGTTGTTTATTACTTTGAAAACGTCAAACGATTTATTTATGAGACCACTCGAGCTTTTGAAAAGTGTTTTCGAAGACTACCGGCCAAAAGGAGCTTTGTAAAATTGTTATTACTATTTATACGGCGCAGTAAGGCTGAGTGGTTAAAAAAACTTGTTTCCCAGTGAAATTTAGTTGGACACATATTATCAACGTGACGGCAATTTTTTTTTTAATGGCGGGAGAACTACGTAACGTACGTACAGTGGCGGTCTAGGATGCCGTAACAGATTTGTTTATGGTTTCGTCAGCCCTAGACTGTATTGCCAAAGATCAAGAGCTGTTTTGCAATACAGAAAAACCGGAAATGTTATGGCGTCCTAGACCGTCACTGTACCTGCATAGTGGCGCCCCCGTCGCGCGCAGATTTAGCTGACGTGAACTCTTGTTGAGGGAGAGAAAGCAATATTAAACAGAGAGTTTAAAGCAATATTATAATTCAAGGCAAAAGTAGTCAAAGTATTCCCAGTTACGGTAACGAGCGAAAATTAATATCGTTGAATCTTATTTATCGAAACTCGTAGGCGGTTTGCTCACACGAGATCTACACAGCAAAACTTGTGGACAAATACCGCTAATGCTTTGAAGAAAGTCAATGTGCCATATCATGTGTGTAAGTTTTTGCTTAGAATACCACTACCCTACCTCTCATGGGTATCGTAAATCAGGGAACCAAAGAAAGTGCTGAAGAGTCTCGCCTGCCAATCTCGGAAATAATTGGCAGCGTTTCGCTACGGCGTAGTCGTTGCGTAGCGATGCCTTGCTACGGCGTAGTCATTTGTAGTCGTCGCGATGGGTAGCAGAGAAACGATTCTATCAAGTTTATTTACACAAGAAGAAAAGGGTCATTAAAAAAAAACAGGGATCAGGTGGCAGTGATGTTGATTCAGGTTTGATTCCCAGCGTTCAGATACAGGTTCTTACTAGTTAGGGATGTAGCGTCACTACAAATTATAAGTTGATTGTGGCTTTCATTTACATCTGAAGGTTTTCGCTCGTTAATAAGGGCGTAATTTTCGCTCATTTGAATTACAAATCCTTGAGCTATCAGTCAAGTTGTCAGTCTACAGTCACTCCGTATATCCTTATCGTACGTTGTAAAAAAATGCTGAGTAAGGATTGATTACATTAGTGAATAATTATGGTACTAAGTAAATGGCGTGAGTATGCTCAATTTTTTTTTCTTAAGAACAAAGTATCTTTTTCTTAAAATAAATAAGTAAATTCAATATGTACAGTGATGTATTTTAGTTAATAAAAAAAACATATGAAATACAAATACTTACAATAATCAAAAGAATACATTAAATGTCAAAAATAAAATAGGTACCTACATAAAAAAATTGAAATGTTAAAAATATATACTTAATAATAATGTCAAAAATACAAATAAAATCCGCACACGCTTTGTCAAAATTATTTAACTGAATGAAAATCCCCCAGCCCTTGCGCTCGGCTCAAAGGCTCCCATGACGCTGGCTGCATTGCCGCGCTGAAAAGCAATGGACAGCCTCTGCGCCAAGAAGGAGCCCGAGCGACGATCAAAACCTCTATCAACAAGCCGGCGACCCAACTTGTTGATGAATGAGGCAGCTTCCGTACCTATTTTACTACCTATTTTATTTTTGACATTTAATGAATTCTTTTAATTATTGTAAGTATTTGTATTTCATATGTTTTTTTTAGTTAATACAGAGTAATTAAAAATAATCGCATCACATTTACCGGCCGGCGCATATTCGCTACTCTCACAGCGTTTGTGTAAAAGTAGAGTATGGAAATGATGGTACACAATAATACACATCTGTACCCATTTGAGCTAGCGGGAACTGTTTTTAACAGATGTGTGTGGTATTTGCGTGCAAGCCATTTTGGACTTAACAGTATGTATAGGACATTGCAGGCTTAAATCACCTGATTGTCCGAAAAGTAAGATGATTCCGTGCTTCGGAAGGCACGTTAAGCCGTTGGTCTCGGCCGCAGTAGTGGTCGTTATAACCGCGGCGACAAGCTGGCCCCTTGTCACGTTGGTAATATAAACTTGGCTAAACGTGGGTCTGGCTCTTGAGCCAGTACCTCTGCCTAACCCTTCGGGGAATAAAAGGCGTGAGATTATGTAATGTAGTATGTATAGGATTTCGCAAGTGACTGTACCTTAAATTATTTTATGTACTTTTGTATCTTATTTATCTATCTAAATCAAAGACAGGGAGATGAGAGAAAAAACCGTTAAACCGTTACATAGTTACACTGGGAACAAGCGATAAGTATCTCTATTCTTATTTCTCGCATGCAATAATGTCGTTCGATGTGCGACAACGGCTATCGTTGCGTGTTCGTGCTACAGGACATCTGACAGTTCAGAAGCTTTTGGAAAAGGTAACAAAACAGAGGAAGGATCGACGGCGCCCGCAGCTGCACCCGCGTCGGCGCCTGCACTATAGAAAGAAAGAAAGAAGCATTTATTTTCAACAACATTGACACACACAATAAAACGTTAAATCCAAAAAAAAATATAAACACAATACAAAATACAATCAACAAAAATACAGTCACGCGATACGCGCCGCGTCTTCCTAAATGAGGCCTTAGGTGAATTACGTCAAAAATTACAAATATGTGCCATATTTATTTGTTTTTTTTCAAATAAAAAACAAGTTGAAAAGCTTTAGTATAAAATTTCTAACCACTTAATGTTTATTGACCTTTTTTTCTCTTCAAAAAAACCTTCTCTTCGCAACATTTAAGTTGGCAGTTTTCACAACATAACTCGTCCTGTGCAATCCTTGGCAAACAAATCCGCAGTCGCATAGAGCCAACTTTGTAGAAGGCAGCGTTGCATTCTAATCTAAACTTGTGCTTACATGACCGACTTGTTGTCAGTGCAGTTTGCTAAAACTTTTAATTTGATTGTTTTTTAACCGACTTCAAAAAAGGAGGTTATCAGTTTGACCTGTATGTATGTATGTATGTATGTATGGTTGTCCGCGATTATCTCGAGTTTGGCTGAACCGATTTTGATGCGGTTTTCACCAAAGTATTCAGGAGAAGGTTTTAGTACCTATTTAACCGACTTTAGAAAAGAGAGAGTTCTCAGTTTTATGTATGTGTCAATTTTGAAGGTGGGTCTCTTTTTTTAAAAAAGAATTATTGTAGAATGTATTTGCCATTTTTTTTGGTAAAACTACTTATTTGTTATTACTAGATTAACTTAGTATAGAATATAATCGTGTTATTCATAAAGATACAGTAGATTTTAACTGGAGGTCTACTTCTCTGGTTTGTTGTATGGTTAATACGTGACATCCAGTCTAAATGACGTATGTCAGTCAAATGCTCTTTAACTTTTTATGAATAACAGGGTAAGAGATTAAGCTATTTAATGCATAACTTAACAGCATTTGAGCGAACTCTCGTTTAGCCGAGTACATGTTTTTAAGCATGGCTTAAACTTACGTAAAGTTTCTCGCCCCTCTATTAAAAACAAATCAAGTTCGAATTCGAATTTCAAATGTTACTCAATTTAAAATCAAGTGCACGAAAATGGAGCGCAGAGGGAAAATATTTTCAAAGAAAACGTTTCACAAGTTAACTTTGAAGCTCAAATTGAGCACCATTCGTAAGTTGTTTTTACATGGCACGATATGAGACGAGTCACGAGACTAGTGGGCGCCCCGCAGCTTCGCCAGCGAATTTTTCCTTGTAACATCAAATTCCCGATTTCCCCGTAGGAATTTCGGGATAAAAAGTAGCCTATGTCCTTTCTCAGGCTCTAGACTACCAAATTAGATACCAAATTTGATTCGAATCTGCACAGTAGTATTCTCAGGAAAGCGAAACAGACAGACAGATAGACAGACAGACAGAGTTACTTTCGCATTTATTATATTAAGTAAATAAATATTATGATATTTTAAAATTCATAATGATATTATAAGTATAATGATAAATGCGAAAGTAACTCTATCTGTCTTTGTGATACGCAATCACGTCTCAACTACTCAACCGGTATGGCTGAAAATTGGTAGCTTTGATGAACCTAAAGAGGGACATACGTAATTTATTTATTGCAAATTTTAAATCATTTAAATACCTAGTAAAAACAAAGAAAATAATACAAAAATACCTACAATTCTGTAAATTTTTGAATAAGAAACAATGGGGGCAAGGGGCCATCTTATCAAAAAAAAAGAAAAAGTAGATATGAATTAAGAAGTAGACATCTTTAGGATAAGATGATAGATAGTAGTGTTTCTAACATTGTCAAGTCTTTTCTCATATCTTATCGTACTCTCCAATGGAAAAACGCCCTTAGTCCTTTGTAACAATATTATAACAGTTGGCTTGTGAATGTTGTGAAACGTTTAACAAACATTCGACAGTGTAATTTTAATGAGGCCTTGATAGCACAGTGGTTAGTGAGCTGGGAGCGTAAAGCCGGTGGCGCAGGTTCTGATCCGGCCTAGGTCCATATATTTCCATTAACATTATCATCTCGAAACAGAAAGACATCCACTACTGGACATAGGCCTCTCCCACATATCACCATACTGATTGGGCTTGAGTACTCATGCAACGATCACTAAGTCATCTGAACACCTTGTTGTGGGTTGCCTATTCTACGCCCTGCAGTACCGGGCCGAAGAATAAGACTGACGTATCCCCTGCCTGTCGTAAAAGGCGACTAAAAGGGGACCCCGGGGTCGTCGGGTGCATATAACGGCCCCGAGAAGGACGGCGAAAGGCGGGTGTCCCGTTTCCTCCGTCGAGCGTTGGACGACACAACCACGCTTCAGGGGGACGCCTACATGTCCCCCCGAGAACAGGCTCAACAGCCGATGCCGGGAGAATTATCACTACCCGTGACTCTCCTGCTAACAGCGGAGAAGGATACCGGCGGGGTTTTAGTGGTTGCGAACCCCACATTACCCTGCGGCTATCCCCGGGGCCGCAGGGTACTCCTCAGGAGTTTCCCCGCCTTAAAAAAAATATTTGCCTAAGACCGTAAGATGCATGTGAATTTTTCTTCAACTAGTCGACCCGGCAAATTTCGTACCGCCTAACCTAATTATCTTGTGCATGTATTATAGGTACTAATGAATCTTCATGTTGAATCACTCTATCTATTAAAAAAACCAAATTTAAATCCGTTGCATAATTTTAAAGATTTAAGTATACATAGGGACAGACGCGGGAAGCGACTTTATTTTATACTATGTACTAGAGGCTGCCCCGCGGTATTTCCCGGCAAATTTTTCATAAACACAAAAATCCCGTTTAATCCCGTTCCCGTGGAAATTTCGGGAAATCCCTTCTTAGTGCTCACCTACGGAACCCACGTGCCAATTTTCAGCTTTCTACGCCCAGTAGTTTCGGCTCTGCGTTGTCTGTCAGTCAGTCAGTCAGTAACGGAAGAGTTTTATATATATTGATTGATAATATTTCACTTACTGTATTTATTAGCCATTCTTGATGTCTGATGTACTTACCTGAAACAAATCAACAATTAAGACGAATGTTTGAGAAGATTAATGAGCCCTCACAAGGTAACGCTAATTGCTATACCTATTTCGTACAATCTGATACGATTATATGCTTTATTTCAATAGGAGTAAGACATACACTGATCAAAATAAACCTCTGTTTAAATATATTCTGAATAAAGGTCAAAGTAGGCTGTTAAATTTATAAATTCTGGTACAAAAGACAACATTTTAAATTTCAATGTCTAGAATAGAATAGAAAACACTTTTTTGCATACAAAGTAATATACAAGAGTTCATTATTAAATCTAGGGTGCGGACAGATTGAATTAACAAAAATATTATCAAAAGTCTAGAAATATCATCAAAAGTAACAACGTGAATATAAAAAATGGAGAGTAGGTTATTGCAGTGGCGATTAGTTTTACATTAATTATAATATTTTTTTCAATACTTAGTAAAAATGGTAAACCTACTAAAATGTTTAAAAAATATACAACACATAATGTTTATCATCCTGACATCCATTCTTCAAGAATATTTTCAATCAATATATATAAAACTCTCCCGTTACTGACTGACTGACTGACTGACTGACTGACTGACAGACAACGCAGAGCCTAAACTACTGGGCGTAGAAAGCTGAAAATTGGCACGTAGGTGCCTTGGGAAGTGTAGGTGAGCACTAAGAAGGGATTTCCCGAAATTCCCAAGGAACGGGAAAAAACGGGAATTTTGTGTTTATGAGAAATCTGCGCGGGAAAAACCGCGGGGCAGCCTCTAGTGTTTAAATATTTTATAGTTGTATCTATTGTGTGTAAATGAACAAAAGAAATAATTTAAAGTCAAACAAACATACACTACAAGTTATTCCTCAAGGTCCAAGTTAACAGAAGTATAAACTTTAAGCTCCATTGTAAGCTCGAGAAGCTTTCCTTTGTTTCAACTCGTCGACTAACAGCGCAGAGCAACGTGCACACATGACGGACTTTAAACAAAACTTGAGCTTTCAAAACTTTAAAAGCTACTAGAGGCTGCCCCGCGGTTTCACTCGCGCAGTTTTCTCATAAACAAAAAAATCCATTTTATTCCCGTTCCCATGGGAATTTCGGGAAATACTTTCTAAGTGCTCACCTACACTCCCTAAGGAACCTACATGCAAAATTTCAGCCCGCTACGCCCAGTAGTTTCGGCTCTGCGTTGTCTGTCAGTCAGTCAGTCAGTCAGTCAGTCAGTCAGTCAGTCAGTCAGTCAGTCAGTCAGTCAGTCAGTCAGTCAGTCAGTCAGTCAGTCAGTCAGTCAGTCAGTCAGTCAGTCAGTCAGTCAGTCAGTCAGTCAGTCAGTCAGTCAGTCAGTCAGTCAGTCAGTCAGTCAGTCAGTCAGTCAGTCAGTCAGTCAGTCAGTCAGTCAGTCAGTCAGTCAGTCAGTCAGTCAGTCAGTCAGTCAGTCAGTCAGTCAGTCAGTCAGTCAGTCAGTCAGTCAGTCAGTCAGTCAGTCAGTCAGTCAGTCAGTCAGTCAGTCAGTCAGTCAGTCAGTCAGTCAGTCAGTCAGTCAGTCAGTCAGTAACGGAAGAGTTTTATATATATTGATAATACGGAATTTAAACTTGCTTAGATGCGCTTAGAAAAAGCGTAAACTTCAACCTAGCCAAGCTTTTAAATAGTAAACAGCCAAAATATTTTTTTTTTTTACAAAAAAGGGAATAAGTCTTCAACAAACTGACACATACATCAACTGAGCACTTCCTCTTTTTCTAGGTAAACATAGGTACTAAAACCTTCTCCTGAATGTAACAAATACTTTTCTAAAAATCGCGTCAAAATCGGTTCAACCAAACGCGAGATAATCGCGGACAAACATTCATACATACAGGTCAACTGATAATTTCCTTTTTTGAAGTCGGTTAAAACGTGAAATAGTACGATCTACTGTTAAAAATTGATCGTGGTTCATTAGTCTCGCTAAAAATCAAGAATGGTAGGGCTGATTTTTGTTTTAAAAATGTTCGTAGTAGTCCTGGGAAGGTTTTAAAGGTGAGAAAATGTTGAAAAATAGCAAGTAAGACGGAAAAAAACTATAATTTAATTTTCCCATACAAAGCATTTTATTGTATTTTTTTTTTATTTTTTTTAATAAATGGACATGACTCCACTTCAGTGGAGTATTTTGATAATGTCGAGTTCACAAATTAGATTAAAAGGGTGGACTTAAAGCCCGGCAACGTTGTACGGTTATTATAAGTTTATTGGATTATTGTTTTAAAGCCCGCTAGCAAAACACGTGGTTTCGGAACCAACGTTAAAACAATAATCATTTTATTGTAAACTTATGTCAAACGCAAAAGCGCTAAGTTGTCAGTCGTTTCAATCTGTTTTAGAACGTAAAATAATTGCACGCCTATATTCCCCGAAGGGTTAGGCAGAGGCACCAGCTCAATGACTGAACCCACGAGAGGCAACAGTGCATCGAGCTGTACCCACATTTGGCTGAGTTTATGAATATATCATCGTGACAAGTGGCCAGCTAGTCGCCGCGGTTATAACGACCACTACTACTACGGCCGGGAGGCAAAAAATAATCTGTGCTGCTACATACATTGGTACGGGACAGCTTAATTTTTGCCACGTTATCAATACATAAAGTAAAGTAAAGTAAAAGTAAAAAACACTTTATTGCACACAAAGTAAGATACAAAAGAAGTAAAATAACTGGTTACAATAAATAATAGAACATTTGAATTTGCATACAACGGGCGACCTTGTCGCTAAAAGCGATTTCTTCCAGGCAACCCACTTGGAACCGTATGTAGGCGGATACATAGTATAAAACAAAGTCGCTTTCCGCGTCTGTCTCTATGTATGCTTATATCTTTTAAACTATGGAACGGATTTTGTTACATTTTTAAATACGAGCGATTTATATTGGCTATCGAACCCCTATCGTGCGATCGATATCGCTTTTGGAGGAAACACGCTTTGAGTGTTTCAAAAGGAAGGTACATAATCTCACGCCTTTTTATTCCCCGAAGGGTTAGGCAGAGGTACCAGCTTAAGAGCCGGACCCACGTTTAGCCGAGTTTATGTTTTTTTTTATGCTTTTTTTTTGCTTTTTTTTTAAAAGGAAGGTGAACATGTATAATATTATATGCAGAAAATATTAACAGGTAAGGTGGTACGAAGTACGCCGGGTCGACTAGCTATAAATAAGTTTTAATTTTTAAAGGTGCCTTTGTGTACAGTGGCGGTCTAGGAGGGCGTAACAGATTTGTCTGTGGTCTCGTGCGCCCTAGACTGTATTACTAAAGAACAAGAGCTATTTTGCAATACAGAAAAACCAGAAGTGTTACGCCGTCCTAGACCGACACTGTACGTTAGTAATCATTAAATATTATTCCTAACTATGATATTAATGATCTATCATAATATTCTAGTCTATGGTCGCTTAACTATTGGACACGAGCCAGGAATGAAATTTGCAATTCATATTAAACACACTGTGGCATAATACCACTAACTAAGGTCGACGTTCATTATCTTTGTACGATTACCATTGAAGACCATTCATAATGAACATGATAAATAAATGAACATGGTAATTATGAATCTACATCAACCAAAACTAATTATTACTATTTTAAAGAGGTAAATTTCATTGTTTGTTACAATCGACAGGCTCCAAAACTACTGGACAGATTTGAAAAATTATATCACGAAACTTATTGATATTAATAATATACAGTTTGAGATATCAATATCATCAATACATACTATAAAACAAAGTTGCTTCCCGCGTGTGTCCATATGCATGCTTATATCTTTAAAACTATGCAACAGATTTCCATTTTTTTTTTAGAGAATGAGTGATTCAAGAAAAAGGTTTAAATGTATAAATATGCACAACATAGTAATAGGTAAACAACTAGTTTAAGAATAAATATCAAAAGAAGATTTTTTGTGTTTTATTGAAAACCCTGAGTTAAGCAAAGTCCGGTCGCAATTCTGAGAAAAGTCGAAAAGTCCTGAAACGTCAGGACAAATCCGGAGATATGGTTACCCTAATAATAAAAATTTTCAACCCCGCCGGGAATCGAACCCTGGTTTCCAAACTCCCAGTCAACTTATCTACCAACTGTACCACGGAGGTCAAGAGATAAATCAGTAGTTTTGGATCTCAAGTCGGAAAATGAAGTGAGTCCGTGATACGACTCTGAAGCATTTGAAATGCAGTGTATGCGTTTTAGTCGGTGCAAGTAATAAATTTTACTCGCAATTTATGAAATCCTAGTCGACCCGGCGAAATTTGTACCGCATAATATATTTCGAGTTTGTGCATTTATTATAGACGAGCTGTCCCGGCTTACTTCGTTACGCCATAGAATAAAGGATACTACAAAAGACTTGGCTCTAAAGACTATGTTCTTTTGACTGCCCAAATTGGGCGAATCAAAAAACAAACAACAACAACAAACCACCTGTCCAAATATGTAAACAACGGAAAAAATATTGCACCATGGGTTACATTATTTAAGTTTAGGTAAGGATCCCTAATTTTTTTTAAAATGTAATATAGTCTATGACACTCGGGGTTAATGTAGCTTCCTACCAGTGAAAGAATTTTTCAAATCGGTTCAGTATTTCCGGAGCCTATTCGTTACAAACAAACAAATCTTTTCCTCTTTATAATATTGGTTTGGTATAGATATAACCCTCTTTCTAATTAAAAAAACAACATTAAAATCCGTTGGGTAGTTTTAAAGATCTAAGCATACATACACACAGACAGTGGGAACCGACATCAATACATAGTATAAAACAAAATCGCTTCCCGCGTCTGTCACTATGTATGCTGAAATCCTTAAAACTACGCAAACGAATTTTTATGCGTTTTTTTATACTGGCTGTTATTGACAAGGTAGTAATAAATCAAAGTAGAGATTCTGCTCACCATAACCAATAACTTTCCCAAAGCAATATGGGTCAAAATCTAAAAAAAACTAACAGCTGTTCGATTGGTTCGATCAGCTGACGGGGTCAATGTACGGGACAGCTGATTTTTGTTTTGAGATTTTGAACCTTGTTACTTTGGGAAAGCTGTTAGGTATGGTGAGCAGAATCCCTCCTTTGATATATTATTGCCTTGTCAGAAACAACTTTTAGATAGAGTGATTCAAAAGGAAGGTTTAAAAGTATAATACATGCACAAAATAGTAATAGGTTGGGTGATACAAAGTTCGCCGGGTCGACTAGTATTAGCATATAAGAAACTAAAGGCTGCCCCGCGGTTTTACTCGCGCAGATTTCTCATAAACACAAAAATCCAGTTTTTTCCCGTTCCCATGGGAATTTCGGGAAATTCTTTCTTAGTGCTTACCTTCACTCCCTAAGGAACCGACATGCAACATTTCAGCCCGCTACCCCAGTAGTTTCGGCTCTGCGTTGTCTGTCAGTCAGTCAGTCAGTCAGTAACGGAAGAGTTTTATTTATATCTAGAGGCTGCCACGCGGTTTTTACCGCGCAGATTTCTCATAAACACAAAAATCCAGTTTTTTCCCGTTCCCATGGGAATTTCGGGAAATTCTTTCTTAGTGCTCACCTTCACTCCCTAAGGAACCGACATGCAAAATTTCAGCCCGCTACCCCAGTAGTTTCGGCTCTGCGTTGTCTGTCAGTCAGTCAGTCAGTCAGTAACGGAAGAGTTTTATATATATTGATTGATTACATGCATATGTTTAGCATATAATTTGATAGTTTAACATATTAAACTAAGGCCGGGGCCCTACCATAATGTATTTATCCCTGAAATACTGCACGCAATATGCTGTTTTTGTACTGACACCATAAATTTTAGAAAAGTTACATAATAATAAATATACTATGACGTGGGCGCCCCGCAGCGTCGGCAGTGCATTTTCCCTTGAAACATCTAATTTATTGGGAATTTCGGGATTAAAAGCAAGCCTATGTTCTTTCTCAGGCTCTAAACTATTAATTTACCAAATTTCATTCAAATCGGTTCAATAGTTTTCTCAGGAAAGCGAGACAAACAGACAGACAGACAGAGTTACTTTTGCATTTATAATATTAGTATAATATATATTATGATATTTTCAAATTCATATTGATATATAAGTATAACGATAAATGCGAAAGTAACTCTATCTGTCTCTGTGATACGCAATCACGTCTTAACTAATCAACCGGTATGGCTGAAAATTGGTATGTAGCTTTGAACCACAAGACGGGACATACCTAATTGTACTTTTTAACCCTCAAATGCCGCGGGAATAAAACGGAAATTTAAGTGATCTAAAGTGAAATTTTGACGCAAGGATGGCTTTCAAATAGGTATGATGATTTTCTACAAATTCTACATTTACTATAAACAAATCATGGTTACTCTATCACTTTTAATTCTAGGCCAAACAGCGCGCAGTCACGCAAGTCCGAGCTTTATTATCATTAGCATACGAACGTGTTTCGCATAACTTAATTAAGCTGACTACATTTTCTACGCCGTTCATTTTGTACTACGAAAATGTTTTAAGTTGCATTATCATTTTCATTCATTAGGAAGTTTTCTTAAAGACAAACAGTTTTAAATTTAAAAATTATTTAAAGACTAATTAGTGATGTATCGAGCACATCACTCAACCCATTCATTTTAGACAAAGTTTTTTATTTAAGAGCCAGTTTACCGCGATGCTAGCGCCATTCTCAAAAAAATAACTTCTAAACTAAGGTAAATGTGGCACAGTATGACACTAGATAATGTAGCCTAGTATTTTTAGGGCACTGTTGTATAGCTTTTAAGTTAAAGACCAAAGAAAGCTACAAAGTGTTACATTTAGCAACAATCTGCGGATAATTTTGTTACTTTTAGTCGGGACTACTTTACTGTGCTCAAAAAAAACTAAGCAAGATTATCTAGTGTCATACTGTGCCACATTTTAATATAAATTTGCCTTAGTTTAGAAGATATATATTTTTTTCGAAAATGGCGCTAGCATTTATTTAGCATCACTGTAAACTGGCTCTTACAATTCAATCTGGCTCTGTGATGGCGGCAGTGAACTTACCTTACCTCCTCATCTCCTTCAATGGGTGTAGTAAAAGGCGACTAAGGGAACAGTCGAAGGACGGGCAGCAACGTCCCTTGTTGAAATACTTAAAGGGCCACTCTGCGACCGCTAACCTGCCTGCCAATTGTTGCAATTATTGGGTTTCCACAAAGTTTGTCCTTGTGGCAATCTGTGGGGGAGACTTAAAATTATGTCGGTATATACGAGCCATGGAGCGGGCTATGCTCGGGATTTCTCTGCGGGATCAAATCAGAAATGAGGACATACGCAGATAAACCAGGGTCACCGACATAGCCAAGCGGATAAGCTCGTTGAAGTGGCAATGGGCAGGTCATATAGCCCGCAGAACAGATGGCCGCTGAGCCGAAAAGTTCTCGAGTGGAGACCACGGATCGGCAAGCGCAGCGTAGGACGTCCACCGACCAGATGGACGGATGATCTGCGCAAGGCTGCGGGTCCACGCTGGATACAGGCCACCTGCAATCGGTACAGTTGGAGAGCCTTGAGGGAGGCCTATATCTAGCAGTGGACGTCCTACGGCTGAAATGATGATGATGATGATGATATAAAAAAGAGACTTACCGCTTCACTTTTAAGGTCCTTTTTCATGGAGCCTCCATGACCCCCGGAGCTTTGTACCGTATTCATTTTGACACCACAAAAAACCTTAAGGCTGTACAGTCATATTATATTTACCAATTTACAGAACAAAAAAAAAAACACATTTATTGTCCGTCATTTTTTTTTCACCAACACGTTTTCACATATATATATATTTTTTAAACACACTTTTGTTTTTAGTTATATTCCAAAAAAACTACGTAAAATGGACTGTCAAATTGTATTTATTATTTTAGGCACTGGTTTAAGTATTTAGGCCTTTTATTCACAGCACTTTTGACTAATTTTAGTATATCTATAGAAGGTTTTTTTTAATTATGAATCTTTAAATTGTTAAAAATGTAAATCCGAAACTAATAAGATGTAAAAAGTAAAAAAACACAATTTAATCTCCTACTTAATTTAAAGTTAAAATAATGTGTAATATTATATTGTTACTCTAGACTCTGAAACTAACTCATTTGTTTTTTTGTTTATAACTGTTAAATAAAATAATCAAAAAAAAGTAAAAACAATACTGGTTAGTTTATTCTGGGGAAATGGCAAAAAATAAATACTGGCTGAAACGATTTTTTAAATCGAGTATAGAAGCTCCAAATGATGCAATTTAAAATTCCCCTAGCTTCCTTCCGGCGCGGGTTGGCGCGGGAAGCTGCGGAACCCGATCGATTATCACGGCTCGTTGCAGGGATCGAATTTTGAAATTCGTGCCTTCTTCTTTTGTTTCAAACTTGTCTTTGACAAAGATTTTCCTTTCCTTTCTTAAACGACTGCCTGTTTATTAACGTTATATTTGCAATTAAAATTTCTTATTTTCCAGAAACATTTGTTTTTTTCTTTTCTTTTTCCGTTAATAACAACACAACAAAAAAGATTACGAAAAAAAATATACGTTATTAACGAAATCGGTCCAGTCATTCACGCGTAATACCGCAACCAAGGGATTCATTTTGATACTCAAGTAGACAAAATATGCCGTTGTAATTACGATGCTGGGTTATGATTTATTATTAATATACTATAATGAAGCATTATACTAAGAGCCGCAAACTACGTAGAAAACCTGTATCTAGGGTGTCCGAAACACTATAAATTTTAAAGCTAAATAACGATTATTTATTCCATTGCAAGTACTCTCTCTGTGTCTCTTTACAAAAAAGGGTGATCCGCTACAATAGTGATGTTCGGCAATCAATTTAGTCTTGCTTTATTTTATTAGATATGCCATTTAAATGTATTTATTAGGTGGAAGGCAACACTGGAAATGTCATTTTACTGACTGGAATTAATAATCTTACTTTAGATGTTTCTTTGAGCAGTAAAACTATCCCAACTTTAGTAAGTCAAAATTAAAATTCTCATTTCAAACTTGATGTTTAAACTGCGAGAAAAATGTACAAATATTTGTTCGTTTTAATTAAAAAAGGGTTTTATCTCTACCAAGTACGGTACCCTAAAGCAATTTACAACCCGTTTGCTTATCTGACTTTGCAGACCAACGGATAAAATGACACTGTTTTGTACTGAAGGGTAGGCAGCATTTCAAGCTACACATTTCTGTTGCAAAACCGCTCTTATCTATACCAATATTATAAAGAGGAAAGATTTGTTTGTTTGTTTGTAACGAATAGGCTCCGGAAATACTGAACCGATTTGAAAAATTATTTCACTGGTAGGAAGCTACATTAACCCCAAGTGTCATAGGCTATATGAGATTTTCAAAAAAATTAGGGATCCTTACAAAAGACTTAGCTCTATGGACTATGTTCTTTTGACTGCCCAGAATGGCCGAATAAAAAGCAAACAACAACAACAAACCACCTGTCAAAATATGTAAACAACGGAAAAAATATTGCACCTTGGGTTATATTATTTGACTAAACTCAAATAATATAACCCAAGGTGCAATATTTTTATCTTATATTCTATGGCGTAACGAAGTAAGCCGGGAAAGCTCGTTAATAGTAAACATAAAAGTTGTTGCAGTGCATAGCAGTTCATTGGGAATTTTGTGAGAGAATTAAATAAATTGCATCATACTAATCTTCACTTATAGTATAAATGTGAAATTAACTATGTATGTCTATGTCTATCTCGCTTTCACAAAAATAAAAAAATAAAAGATTTCCAAGGACAACTATTTACTGCACCGATTTAAATGAAATTTGGTACCTAGTGAGATAGTCTAACGTATGAGAAATAATAATAACACATCACACTCAAAGCCCCTTAACTAGAAAGAACCTGTATCTAGGGTGCCCGAAACATGTACAGAGTCGAACATTATACCCAGACCGGAAACAAAAATTCATCATACCAATGTTCGCCCCGCCGGGAATCGAACCCAGGTGCACACGCTTGCTCAGTCCACATCACTGCCAACTGAGCTACGGAGCAGAAAAGGATAATTAGTAAGTTTTCGTTAGTAAGATAGGTGTACACCTACCTTTACAGAATTTCTCAAAGACTTTAGTTTCCAGATAATTTGCGTCTAAGAAAGGTGAATGCTAGAGGTCACTGCGGTTGATATCAAAGAAGATTTCACTTTGATCTCAACATGATCTTTACCTTTATCTCAAACGAGCAGTCCCGGCTTACTTCGTTACGCCATGGAATATAAGATACTACTCAAAGACTTGGCTCTATAGACTATGTTCTTTTGACTGCCCAGATGGGCGAATAAAAAAAAAACAACAACTACAAACTACCTGTCAAAATATGTAAACAACGGAAAAAATATTGCAGCTTGGGTTGCATTATTTGAGTTTAAGTAAGGATCCATAATTTTTTTTTAAATCTAATATAGCTTATGACACTCGGGGTTAATGTAGCTTCCTACCAGTGAAAGAATTTTTCAAATCGGTTCAGTATTTCCGGAGCCTATTCGTTACAAACAAACAAACAAATATTTCCTCTTTATAATATTGGTATAGATTGCTGTTCAACTATCTCAGTGATTCAGTTGGCAGAGATAGTCACTGTGACGTAAGAGCAACGGGTTCGATTCTCGGCAGAGTCGAACATTGTAAAGATTAATTTTTGTGTTTTTTTTTACTGGGGCATTCAGAAAGTGTTTTTTTTTTTTTTAATATCAACCGAGAAACGTCTTTTTTTGGTCAAAGAGCTCAGTTCCTCACAAGCACAGTTTTAATTTTGTTATCCTTTTAAATCTTGTAAAAATTCAATTGCTTTTTCTTTTCCGCGCTAAAACTCGAGAACAATTATACTATTTAGATAATATTTTTTCATTATCAAATGTTTATTTTTGTTGTATCGGTGAAAAAATATTAAAAAAATCAGTACTAAAATGAATAAGTTGGGATTTCTCCTATTTTGTATTCCTGGATAGATTGTTCAAAGGTAAAATAGTACATTATATAATAGATACTTCGCTTTTGAATGTTTTTCCAGCCCGCGGCTATTGCGTGACCTTGTGTCAGATTACTTTATGCAAATTTGACTAAAGATAGCAATGGAAAATACCTGTTACTACTGCTTACTAATATTAGTTAAACACTATTTTGCCTGCTCCGTAGCTCAGTTGGCAGTGATGTGGACTGAGATGCGGGTGCACCTGGGTTCGCTTCCCGGCGGGGCGAACATTGTTATGATGAATATCGATGTTTGTTACCGGTCTGGGTGTAATGTTAGTCTCTGTGTGTGTTTCGGGCACCCTAGATACAGGTTCTTCCTAGTTAGGGGCTCTGAGTGTGATGTGTTATGATTATTATTTAACTTGTTTTTTTTTTTCTGAGATGCCAAATTGAAAACCTCTCATTACAAAAAAACTAATAAATCATCATAATTATTTTCATGGTATTTTTTATAACTTTTTTACTTACTAGACGTTATAGCATAAACTCGGCTAAACGTGGGTCCGGCTCTTGAGCTGGTGCCTCTGCCTAACCTTTCGGGTAATCAATGGCGTGATATTATGTTTTTTTTTAGACGTTATAGTAGTTAATAGTTAATGACTGAGTCAAGTACGACTCTAAAACTGTTATTCATAAAAAGTTAAAAAGCATTTTAGTTATTTGACGTCTGTCAATTTAGACTGGATGTCCCCGTATTTACCATACAACAAGCCAGAACAGTAGACCTCCAGTTAAGCTACTTAAAACCTACTGTATCTTCATTAATAATACAAAAGAAAATGAACAAAAGCAAGCATAAATAAAATAAAAATCACATTCACACCACCTGTAGATTCTGAACCCAAAAAAATTAACTTTCACAGTTTTTTTTTACGAAACTTTTCAATTCAAACTTTTCAAAGGGTCACTGAAGTTACCAAGGAATTAGGATATGAAGGGAAGTGTTTTTGGAGAGGAAAACGCGACCGCCCCAGTCAGAGGGCGGTAACAGACTGGTTGAAACGGACCAATGTACCAGGGTTGCAGGATTCGCGCACAGTCTACGATTTGATGTTCATTGTTTGTTTGGTAAAGGACCGAGCTTAGATTTTTTATAGCGGGAAAAAATCCATTAGCTATGCTAATTGAATTAATATGTGGCTTAGAATTGTAGAAAAAAAAAATGGTAACCGTAGAAGCGGCTTCGCACAAAGACTGAAAGACACCGAAAAACATGTTTTTAACCTTTTTATCATAGGAAATTACGTGATACTAGTAGGAGCCCCGGTGCTTCGCCAGCGCATTTTCCCTTGTAACATCGAATTCCCATTTTTCCCGTAGGAATTTTGGGATAAAAAGTAGCCTATGTCCTTTCTCAAGCTTTAGACTAAGTATCCATATACCAAATTTCAGTCAAGTCGGTTTAGTAGTTTATTCAGGAAAGCGAGACCGACAGAGTTAATTTCGAATTGATAATATTAATAATAGTATAGATATGCAAAAGTTTGTGCGTACGCGTGAATGTTTGTTTCACTTTCACGCGAAAACTACTGATCGGCGGAATTCGATGAAACTTCACAATGCTTTAAATCAAAATAACACATAAGCTATAATTAAAAAAAAAAAACTTGGGTAAAATTTTCTATTTTTAAGACGTTGCAAAGTTTGCCGTATCAGTGCTAGTAGTATGAAACATGTATTTAGTAAAGATTATAAAGAAAAATCACAAAAGTCAAATACCCCCTTGACTCTAGTTTTTGCCTTTTGCATCCGATTCTGGGAAAAAGTAATAAAATTAATGAGATTCATGTTTTTCCAAACTTTTTAATTTGAAAAGTTACGCTTTCCCGTTCTTTTAATTACCCTTTTTATACGCAAGCTAACTTTAAGGGTCAGATAAAATATTGTTAAAAATAATAATAAATCTGTAATTTCCTTGGTCACGGCGTCACACGTAAACTGCTAGACAGATTTCACTATAAAAAATGCTTAGAAAGAGCACACCTCGGACACTTCATAGAAAAATGGCGTTGCTTCGCGCACAGCCGAAACTCGTGAACGTGCACGCGTATCATGCTTGTGTGAGTGAGATGAGACGTGCGACGCTGCTTTATTTGTACTGAGCGGTAACTGAGAGGTGACCGAGAGCGGGGGAGCCGCACTTGCTGAGGGAGGCAGGGAGTGCACATACTGTATGTATTACTATTTATTATACTGTGGCAAGGGCAAGAGGCAGAGATACGCTTGTGTGAAGTTGGTACTGAATTAGTGAAACGAGCTGTAATAATTTTTATGACTTGTTAAAAATACATTATGCAAAATTAATTAATTATCACTTGACGATAATACTGAATATACAACAGCATTAAAACACTACATATTGTTTTTTTTTTAATGCTATAGGATGCCAAAAACCCTTATATTCAGCCCTCATGGTAACGTGCCAATAAAAGTTGGGGAGGCAAGAATGGCATGGCTTACCCTATAATGTTAGCTTACAAATTTATAATTAGTAAAAGTTTTTATATTGATTTCGTTTACTTATTAAAAAAAATATATTAAAAGCCTTTGTAGATCTAGTTGCCTAAGAAGCTATACAAAAGTTCTGGAAACAGAAATTTACCTGATTTTCTTCGGATCAACTTAAGTGGCCTCGAAAGCTCTCAGAGCTTTCATCAAAGCTGTGGTAGGGTAAGAGGTAACTCCTAAGATGATTTCTTTATGTAAAAATAAACTTAAGTATTTTCTTACAAAAATACCTCAAGTGATACAGAAAGCGGTAGACATCACGAAATTTAAAGTTTACTAGTCGACCCGTCGAACTTCGTACCACCATCTTTGTATTAAACTTTACCTTCCTTTTGAATCACTTATCTTATTTTAAAAAAACGCATCAAAATCCGTTGCGTAGTTTTAAAGGGGGTAGACGGCAATGCGCGGGGGGTGAACAAGGGGTACATCTGCCTTAAATAAGTTTTTTCTTTTTATCAAAAGTAAAAAAAAAAAAAAACATGCATAGACTTAGTCCTTAAAATATCCGCCACGCTAAAAAAAGACAGTGTATTAAATCTATCCCCGAAGTTATAGAAATTAACCTTAGAAAAGAAATCAACTAATCAGTCAACAAGTAGCTCAAACGGTCGCCCGACTGATCCGAGTTTGCTTCTTGGAATTATAATATCTCTAATAGCTAGGTAGTTGAACAAAGTTTTGTTAATCAAACATTATATAGCGCTTCGGAGTTCCCCGGGCAAATAAGTTGAAGAACATGTCATCTCAATTATTTCATGACAAACGATATGTAGCGATTTCCACTCTTGTGTTTTGATAAACTCATATTAAATTTGTGTTCCAAACATTTGGCGAGCAATCTATGATAATGATAAATGGCGGAGAAATTTTGGAGAATTTTGATATTAAAATATTTTGACACACTTTTAAAAAACTCCATTATAAAAACCCACGCTGTAAAATCATTGCGAATCACTGTAGAATCATTTGACAGAGGTGAGCTCGTGAGTCACCTCCAGGTGTCTCCATGCGATTCCATTGTTGGCTCAGCTGATAAGTCTGCTCCGCGGCATGAAGCGGCAGGTAAAGTCTTAGTACGCCCCGCAGTACCGGGCTGAAGAATATAGGACTGAGGTATCCCCTGCCTGTCGTAAGAGGTGACTTCGATGGCACCCCGGGGTCGTTGGGTGCACGAGGCTGTAGTCATATAACGGCCCCGAGAAGGACGACGGAACGCGGTGTCCCGATTCCGTCGTCGAGCGTTGGGTAGCAATCTAGGCTCCGGGGGGACAACCATCATGTCCCCCCGAGATGATGCTAATAAGCCAATGCTGGAGGGGATCGCGGAGTTGAACATAACGAGCGAAAGATCACCCGTGACCCCCTTGCCAAAAGCCAAGATGGACACCGGCGGGGTTTTAGTATGTGCGAACCCCACATAACCCTGCGACTCCCCCCCGGGGTCGTAGGATACACGTCAGGAGTTTCCCCGCCTTAAAAAAAAAAGGTATAGTTTAGCAACTTTTCACGATTTTTTTTCTATTGATTGACTGCTCCGTAGCTCAGTTGGCAGTGATGTGGACTGAGACGCGTGTGCACCTGGGTTCGATTTCCGGCGGGGCGAACATTGATATGATGAATATCGATCATTTGACAGAGGAGGGCTCGTTTGGGAGCGTCTCCAGATGACCATTGTCGTAAGGCAAGACCAACGTTTGTTAGGCTGAGCCGCTTGGTTGGCAATCTTAAATACCTCGCCTCTCGCAGTATAGGATACTTTACCAAATAAGGTATCAAAACCAATTCGGAGACTATTATAACTTTCAATAAGTGATATCTTATATCCTACATTGAATAAATCATTTTTGACTTTTTGAGTGCGGAACCAAATTCATTTAATAGAACCTCACTCTTAACAACAAGTTGTAATACAAGCTTTATAAGCCTAATTAAGAGAAAGCTGGCTTGCAGCCAACATCCATTGTAGAGCTTTTGACGTAGCTTAATTAGGTGCAACTTCATAACTTTTTACTATGGAAATAATAATAAAAAAAAATAAAAGAAATTTAATAAAAAATTCTTTTTTTTAAAAAGAGACCCCTTTAATAAACTAACACAAATGAACTTTTTTTTAAAGACGGTTAAAAAACGGGTATAATTAGAACCAAAACATTTTCTCAAATACTTTTCTGAAAATCTCATCAAAATCGGTTTAGTCAAACGCGAGATAATCGCTGAAAAACATCTGAGAACGTCCTTTTTTGAAGTCGGTTAAAACTTTTTACTTACTCGTTACTAACAGTGAATATAACATCGAGATAAAACCATTTTTGTATGTATATGTTTATATACTAAGTTGTTTTTTCATAATCACAAAATAAGAAAACGTCTCTTCAGTATCATCATTGACTTTCTGAATTTGTCCCTGAGGTTTGTCCCAAAAAAAAAAAACAAATAAACTAGATTTTTCAAATACTTTTTATCAAATTCTAGCGTGACACTTTAGCGCCGTCTGCTTGACCAAAGCCTTGATAGAAAACGTACACGGACACGGTCGGAGTAACACTTCCGGTTTTTCTGTATTGTAAAATAGCTCTTGGTTTTGGTAATAAGTACTGCTGTCTAGGGCTGACGAAACCATAGACAAATCTGTTACGGCCTCCTAGTCTGCCACTGTACAGTGGCGGACACGGTCGCCGTAACACTTCCGGTTTTTCTGTATTGCAAAACAGCTCTTGTTCTTTGGTAATACTGCTGTCTAGGGCTGACGAAACCATAGACAAATCTGCTACGGCCTCCTAGTCCGCCACTGTACCTATTTTATTTATTCAAAAACACGTTGTATTTCCTTATTTTGTCACGGCCTGACTTCGTTAGTTTAAAATACGCTCATCAACCCATTTCACTTGATAAATGTAGTCCCACCATTCTTTGGAATCTTCATTATCTTCCCGGATACAGCTCCGGACCGGAAACGCGTCATTACCACTGGCAATATGGCGGACGCTTGGCTTCCGGTTGCCGTGAAATAAGTAGGTATAAAAGTTAAATCGGCTTTTTATGAAACGCTTGGATGGGGTGAAATTAAGTTTTTTCCTTTATGTTAAGCGTTACACTAGCTAATCCTATTTTGTATTTTAGTGCACTGTTATTAAGTTTTAAGTTTATGAGGACCGAAAAAATCGTCTGATTATAATCTAAAATGGCCAATTTTAGTAACGCTTTGTGGCTTTGTTTAATCTATACTTAAACATTATACAACGTGCCCTAAAAATACAACGAAAACTAATCATATGTCATACAGAATCACTATTATTCACATTTTTAAGTTTTGCTTTTGCCATGGTTAAAAGGTTTCCAACAGCAATTCTAGCGGCACTTTCGAAAAAAAAAAAATTTTTTATCATTAATGGATACAATCTTAGACATACGGCTTGTTGCTAAAAGTGGCCACCTTAGGCAACAAACAGCCTTCGAAATATCTAAGCTAAATGATCTGTTGCATAATCAATACATAGTATATAATGAAGTCGTTTCCCGCGTCTGTCCCTATGTATGCTCATATCTTTAAAATTATGCAACGGATTTTGATGCGTTTTTTTTAATAGATAGAGCGATTTAAGAGGAAGGTTTATAAGTATAATACATGCACTAGATAGTAATAGGTTAGGCGGTACGAAGTTCGCCGGGTCGACTAGAACTAGTAACACATATATTTCATTTTAGTCTAGGTTTCGATTTTTTTCTCATGCTTTTAGCAAGGATCGGAGAATGCATAATTAAGTTGTTTATTTTCACGATTGAAAGTTTCGGTAAAAAAGGCCTATTTTGTATTTTCAAAGATGTAAGTAAATCTTATTATCAAATCCTCCTCCTAAAATATCACATGAAAGTCAAATAAGCTTTAACGTTTTCGCCCCCGGCAAAAGCTCCTAAAAGCTGTCCAAGAATCTTGTAACAATTCCTAGAATTTCAAATTGTAATTAAACTTCTCTTTGACAAGCGTAAAATTAATATTATTATAATAATTAATTTATTATGATAATATATATAACTCTTCCGTTACTGACTGACTGACTGACTGACTGACTGACTGACAGACAACGCAGAGCCGTAACTACTAAGCGTAGAAAGCTGAAAATTGGCACGTGGGTTCCTTGGGGAGTGTAGGTGAGCACTAAGAAGGGATTTCCCGAAATTCCCACGGGAACGGTAAAAAACGGGATTTTTGTGTTTATGAGAAATCTGCGCGGGAAAAACCGCGGGGCAGCCTCTAGTTATGATATAAATTTAACGTAAAATTTCAGTTTCTAATTAACATAGCAAAACAATTATAAATTCTAATGAAACCTTTTGTCTTATTTAAAACAAAATTAACATTTAACAATGTTTTGGTTAAATTTATTTATGTTTTTGACTGCTCCGTGGCTCAGTTGGCAGTGATGTGGACTGAGTAAGCGTGTGCACCCGGGTTTCCATTCCTGGGCGGGACAAATATTGATATGATGAATATCGATGTTTGTTTCCGGTCTGGGTGTAATGTTCGTCTCTGTATATGCTTGGGGCACCATAGATACAGGTTCTTCCTAGTTAGGGGCTCTGAGTGTGATTTGTTATTATTATTATTATTATGTATCTACCAAACTCGCTTGCCAAGCGTGGCGATTACGGCAAACTCCCCCCACATTTTTTATCCTTGTGGTAATCTGTGGGGGACACCTATGTCCAGCAGTGGACGTCTGTAGGTTATAATAATGTTTCGCCAAGTAAATAGGCTTCTGTTATGGGGCGAAACGGTGCGAAACTAGCCCCACTTCGATAAATAATTAATATCTTCTAAACCATGGCCGAAATCAAAAATATGCGTCTACGACTCCCTAGATCTCGCTTAGAATTTTGAAGGCTCTGTTGTGTAGCTTTTAGGATAATGATCTTAGAAATATTCTTTTAAGAAACTATTGTTAGCGACGCACTATTGTATTTGTATTTATTGTATTTTAGTTTAGTTTTTACTATAAGTAACTGATGGTCAGACAGACGAAATTGTATTATTTTGTCAACTGAAGGTAGAAGTGTGTGACGTCACTTGTAGCTCAAACCAGCCAGCGAATGAACGCTCGGCTAACCAGTCGCGTCAGAGCAGCTTCGCAAGTGACATCGCACCGCGCAACGGACCGAACTGTTTTTAAAATTATCAGTTTTCGCGAGTGTACCTAATAAACTGTCACAAACGTATCGCTCGTGTTTTAAATCTCTTACGTAGTGAACACCCAAACCCCACAACTATATAAGGTCACTTTATGCAACAAACGGTTTTTTTTTTCTTAAAATTGGAACCAGAAAGCTACACAACAGGACCTTGAAAATTCTAAGCAAGATTATCTAGGGAGTCACAGACGCATATTTTTGATTTCGACCATGGTTTAGAAGATATTAATTATCTAACGGAAGTGGTACTAGTTTCGCACCGTGTAAGCCCTTAAGTAAAGCTTTTGAATGTTTGAAAAAGCCATGTGTTCCGCTTCTTTCTACAAATACTTCGGTGTTTCCCTAATTTATCTTCCTTTTTCCCTTAAAAAACCCTTTCCCCACCATTACGACGAACGTTTGCATCAAAAACTGTCAGAATGCAAGAGCGTAATATATCTGTAGCATATGTCACACGCCGCGTCACAAAGGGTTTTAGGGACGCGACAAATGTCTATACATTTGTTAACCCTTTAACGTTTTTATGAATGTTTATGAATGTACATGTACAAATTAGGGTAATTTTTGGAAGATTTGGTACTTACCTTCCTCCTTTTTCGTATAACCCGAACGCGTTCATACAAAAAGAGAAAACGTTTTTCCACTACTCATCAATATCAATCAATACAAAGTATAAAACAAAGTCGCTTCCCGCGTCTGTCCCTATGTATGCTTAAATCTTGAAAACTACACAATGGATTTTGATGCGGTTTTTTCATTAGATAGAGTGATTTAAGAGGAAGGTTTATATATATGCACAATATAGTAATAGGTAAGGCGGTAAGAAGTTCGCCGGGTCGACTAGTTATTACTAATTTATCGTGCCGTTGAAATAAATGTATTATTCTTTCTTTCATTATTTTCCTATAGCCATGGAAATTTAGTATGTTACTAAAAACTATAAAAAACCAGGTTTGTACCTTTTATTTTTTTTCAAAATTCTTTCTAATTAGAAGTTCTGAATGTGATGCTTTATTTATTATTATTATCGAGATGTTTTTAATTTTATGTTACATACAGGCAGGCTTGAATAATTTTCGATTGAAAACCTTTTTCTAGAATAAATTTGATTTAACTTTTAAATCGAAGTCGTTCCTTTCGTTCGGAATTTCAGTTGCGTTTCTAAACCGACAGCAATGTCGCCTTTACAGGGAAATCCAATTTTCTAGCGTCAAAAAGGCGGCACTGCAAATTTGAATTTACATAATATATATATAAATAAATTATAAATATTGCTTTAATGTACAATTATTCAAGGTTCTATGGTCTTTCTAGGACTAGCGAAAAAAGTTATTTAAGGGGCTAAACGGTGAAAAACTAGCGCCACTTCGAAAAATAATTTATATCTTCTAAACAACTGCCGAAATCAAAAATATGTGTCTTGACACCCTAGATAATATGCTTAGAATTTTGAAACTTTAGGCAACAAACGGTTTTTTCTTTGATTTTGAACCTGAAAGCTACAAGGGCCTTAAAAATCTAAGCATAGACATAGACATAGATTTATTTGCACACACAATACAGACACATAGTACGTATTCAGAGATACAAAAAGGTAAGGTAGGTTCAAAGTATTTTTATATGTAGATATTGTGGGTGCAAAATGGCTCTGACTCAGCATGTGTTGCAAAAAATGCAACGCTGGTTATTCTGCCAGAACCATGAGAAGCGGTGCGATTAATAAATGTGTAAAAATATTCATACTTATAATACAATGTGTGTGTACTTAATAGATACTTGAAGCGTGACAAGTGTTATAAATAAATATTTAGCAGGATAAGGTATCTATAGTTAGTCAAAGGCGCATATTTTTGATTTAGGCCATGGTTTAGAAGATATTAATAATTTAACCGGAGTGTCGCTACTTTAGCACCGTTTCGCCCCTCAAGAGGAAACCATGGTCAAGTCATGGTCCAGCGTGAAATTTAAATTGTTCGCGTTTTTTATTTATTCTGGCGAAAGTATTCATTTTAAATTTTATTTCGCGCCGGAACATGACGTATCCTTTTACTAAGTTTACGCTTTTAACACCGTCGATTTGGATATACTGCTGAGCCTATTAAAATCAGTTAACATTTCCTCACAAGTTGTTAAATGGTTTCACAGTTATCTACAGGGTCGCCGACAGCGTATCAAGATTGAAGATTCCTACTCTAATTGGTGCGTTGCGTCTGCCGGTGTACCACAGGGCGGTGTTCTTTCTCCTTTACTTTTTGCTTTATTTATTAACTCCATTTCCACCAATATTTCTTCTCCCTACCATCTCTATGCAGATGATTTGCAAATATATACTAATTCACCAATAGCAGATCTTAGAACAGCGATTTATAATACCAATGCTAACCTGAAAGCAGTAGCAGATTGGAGTAGATCTTATGGTCTGTTGGTCAACCCATCCAAGACACAGGTCATAGTGATTGGAAGCTCGCGGCTGTTAACAAAAATAGACGTCTCCTCACTTCCACCTGTTATTTTTGATAAAACAATAGTTCCGTACAGCACTGAGGTTAAAAATTTAGGATTATTAATTGACAGGAACTTTTCGTGGGCTCCTCAACTAGGACTTGTCAGTAGAAAGGTGTTTGCTGCATATGGGTCTCTGCGTCGACTGCGAAAATTTCTTCCAACCGCTACTAAAATTACTCTTGCACAGACTCTTCTCTTACCTATTCTGGACTATGCTGATGTCTCTTACTCCGATCTTACAGAAGATCAGCTTAATAAACTTGAGCGTCTTCAAAACGTCTGTATAAGGTTCATCTTCGGCCTTCGTAAATTCGATCATGTGTCCGAATTTCGTGCCCAGCTCAAGTGGCTACCTATTCGTCTTCGTCGGAATGCTCATATGCTCTCCCTTCTTCATACTGTGCTGTTCAACCCTTCCGCCCCTTCTTATCTCAAAGATCGTTTTAGCTGGCTAACGCTTACTCCGCATACTCGCTCTCTGCGATTGCAGTATAGTTTCACACTGAGATGCCCTCCGCACTCCACCAAGTTCTTCCACAACTCATTTACTGTTAAATCAGTTGAGTTGTGGAATTCGCTACCAATGCCAATACGGCAATTGAGTTCACCTGAGGCGTTTAAAAAAGCGGTTAAAACACATTTCCTATCTCTATAAAATTTCCCCCTCTTCACCCACCCGTCCACTGTCTGTTTCTTATTTCACTGTGTGTATTAGTTAGGTAAATATACAATATTTTCTATGTATATGTAGGTGTATCATAATTATTATTAATATATGTATGTTTATGTATTAGGATTTAGAATATGTATTAGGTAAGTTTAGATTATTTAGTACTTATAAGTACTTACTTTTTTAGTTTTAGTTGTTTATATTATATAATTTCAGTTTTTTCTCTAAGCAACTCATCCTACTACTAAATTGTATTTATCTCCTCATTGGTTGCCTGGAAGAAATCGCTTTTAGTGATAAGGCCGCCATTTGCATTGATATTGTAACTTGTTTTATGTACTGTATGTTTTATTTTGATTGCAATAAAGAATTCTCTTATCTTATCTTATCTTAAGTATACAATTTATAATCTAGGGTGCCTGAAAACATAGAAACCTACTCAGACCTAGGAAACAAATTTATCTATATTCATCATAACAATGTTCGCCCAAGGCGGGAATCGAACTCGATGCTTGGCGACACAGTTCACCTCCCTGCCAACTGAGCCACAGAGCAGTCAAATTAAATTAAATTTCTCGAAAATCCTTTTTTAATACTGAACAAAGACCCAATAGCTAGCGTAGAAGCGTCCCATTGGAATCCATATTAGTCACGGTTCCCTTACTGCATTCCTGTTTGAATTTAGATCCTTTTGTTAAATAAAGTATTTTACTGAAAAATGTATTTGCTTCGCTTGCCTATATAGGTAAGATTGGGGAATTTACTATCTACGAGCGATAATAAAAAAAAGATCCTCCTACATCTATACCAATATTATAAAGAGGAAAGATTTGTTTGTTTGCATTATTATTATTGTTTTTTTTATTTTTTTTTATTGCTACTTTCGATAATTTTATTTTTCAATATTACTATGTGTTCCATACTGCCAATCGTGGTTCTGGCAGAATTACCAGCGTTGTATTGCATTGCATCGCATTGCTTGCAGCATATGCTGAGTCAGAGCCATTTCACACCCACAGCACTTACATTTAGTATCTGTGCTAATAGTTTAGTTTATTTAAAACTTTGTATTTTCTGTTTGTCAGTGTTGTGTGTGTGAATAAAGTTATGTCTATGTCTATGTTTGTTTGTAACGAATAGGCTCCGGAAATACTGAACGGATTTGAAAAATTCTTTCACTGGTAGAAAGCTACATTAACCCCGAGTGTCATAGGCTATATTAGATTTTCAAAAAAATTAGGGATCCTTACCTAAACTCAAATAATATAACCCAATGTGCAATATTTATTCCGTTGTTTACATATTTTGACAGGTGGTTTGTTGTTGTTGTTTGTTTTTTTATTCGCCCATTCTGGGCTGTCAAAAGAACAAAGTCTATAGAGCCAAGTCTTTAGTAGTATCTTATATTTTATGGCGTAACGAAGTAAGCCGGGAGAGCTCGTTATGACATAAAGCAGTAATTTTAGATTAAAGAAAAAAAGAAAGGAAAAATTATTTATACACAGCATTGCTTAGGTAATTAAGGCGGTAACTCACGGTATGGCGCGAAATTCAAATTTTTTCACGTTTTTTAATTATTTTGGCGAAAGTATTCATTTTTAATAAAGTTTAAATGAATTCTCGTACGTAAAAACCTATTTCCCACATTGTGATAAATCGTTTTTGAAAGACAGAGTTACCGATTTCGTGTATATTCAAGGAACTTGTTTTTTGGCCTTTTACCCCTTAGACACAAAATCTGTAGGTCCGTTTTCCAAAAACGTTGTATTGCAATATGGGAGATGGTTTTTTACATACGCGAATTCATTTAAACTTTATTAAAAATGTATACTTTCGCCATAATAAATAAAAAACGCGAAAAAATTTGAATTTCGCGCCATAGCGAGAGTTTTGACCACTTGAAATTGCCAATTTAGGTCTAATATTATATTATGGTCTTTCTAAGATTCTTCGCCAAGTTATAATATAATCTTACAAAGTCAGCTCGAGTACGCATAGTTTAAAAGCTGAAACTTTGATGAATTTTACGAAATTCCGCCAACTTTTAGCAACTTTGTCTCTAGCGATGAAAATAGTAAGATTTCAGCAACATTTTGAATATATTGAAGCTGCCTAATTTGTTATTAGAGTAGAATCATTTGAAAGAGGAGGGCTCGTCTCCAGGCGACCATTGTCGTAAGGCAAGGCAAACATTTTGTTTGCCTAAGCCCAATGGTGGGCAACCTGAACTACCTCGCTTTTCGCACCAAAAAAGGTATCAATACCAATTAGATTAAACTAATTGACTTTCAATAAGTGATTTAAAGTGATATCTTGTATCCTACATTGAATAAATGATTTTTGACTTTTATTTGGTACCAGTAATTTCTAAAATATAGAATTTGAAAATGTATGTATTGTATTTTAAGGAATCAATACCAATTAGACATAGACATAGACATAGATTTGTTTGCACACACAATACAGACACATAGTACTATAGTAGTAGCGTAGTAGTATTTAGATTAGTCTAATTGACTTTCAATAAGTGATATCTTGTATCCTACATTGAATAAATAATTTTTGCCTTTTATTTGGTACAGACTGTGGTGGACTAGGAGGCCGTAACAGATTTGTCTATGGTTTCGTCAGCCTTAGACTGTATTACCAAAGAACAAGAGCTATTTTGCAATACAGAAAAACCGGAAATGTTACGCCGATCGTGTCCGCCACTGTACCAGTAATTCCTAAAAATATAATTTGAAAATGTCTCCCGCAGGTCTCGTACAAGGATACACGATTTTTTTATTTTTATAAGCCAAGAAAACCTCCACTGCTAGACATAGCCCTCTGCCAAAGCCACAGATCACAACGGTATATTTTGTTAAATCATATATTTATATTAAATCATCAATACATAGAAAATAAAGTCGCTTCCCGCGTCTGTCCCTATGTATGCTTAAATCTTTAAAAGTTCGCAACGGATTTTGATGCGGTTTTTTTTAATATATAGAGTGATTCAAGAGGAAGGTTTATGTTCATATTAATGCACGACATAGTAATAGGTAAGGCGGTACGAAGTTCGCCGGGTCGACTAGTAGAAAATAAAGTCGCTTCCCGCGTCTGTCCCTTTGAATGCTTAAATCTTTAAAACTACGTTACGGATTTTGATGCGGTTTTCTCTAATAGATAGAGTGATTCAAGAGGATGGTTTATAAGTATAATACATGCACAAGATATTAATAGTTTGGGCGGTACGAAGTTCGCCGGGTCGACTAGTAGATATTAAAATAAAGTTAATATTTTTATATCAGAAATGATAACATAAAACCGTGTGTGCATGAATTTTACGCCATCGCCGTCTTAAACTCTAAGTAAAATGACTTTTTCGTAATTAAAACGGGTCTTAAAGCTGCTGTTGGCAGAGCTTAGTGAGCTTAGTCGAAGCTCTCGGAGCTTTACAGGTGTTAAATCTGTTTCAGTAATAGCTTTCACGTCCCGTACTAATAAGTTTAATCCTTTTAAGCTTCAGTAACACTTTAGGTACTTGTACCTTTCCTTAAAACAAATTAAAAAGAAAATGTGATATTTTGAACTTAGTATAAAGGTACGTTTTTTTTATCCAGTTTTTACTTTTATTTTAAAATAAATTTTCATAATCATAAAATGATCAATATATTTTTAACCATTAAAAGAAAATTACTTAGCTAATTTTTAGAGAACGTAATCTAATTATATTGCCAAACATTGAACCCGGGGCCGTATTGAAAGAGTTGATATAATGACCGACTGCACCACAACAAAATACTATACAAAGTTTGTCCTGAAATAAATACAACGCCATCTATCGTTAACCTTATGAAGCTGTACACTGAAACTTGAAATAAATAAAATCAAAGTGAAACATAGAGCTGAAGTTAATGTTAAACTGGTTCTGCTACTCGCCACCAGATGTCGCTAATAATTTTTTACACTTACAACTTCGAATTGTTACTGCAAGACTGAAGAGCAACTTACAGTCAACGTACAGCCTAAACAGTTAAACTTTTTAGACTTGGAATTTAAGGTTCTTAGTGGTCGCAGGAGTGCAATAAGATAACATTACAGAATAAATAAATAAATAATGCTATGATAGAAAATAATTTATTTACAGGAATCTATCAAAAATGTGACCTGAGTTCACAATTATACAAGATCATATTTTTGATATTTGCATGGTTTTTCTAGCGCTGTTTTTACATCAAACAAATGCAAATTTTTATGCACTTTTAAAAAATATATATTCTTTAAAATAGTATCGTATCATTCATCCATAAGCTATCGAAACAACCAGACGTAATGACTTCTCATTATTTAACACAACAGTTAACGAGTCGTTCCAATTCTGTTAAAATCGAAATTAAACCGATAAACGACAGTTAATTAAGGATTTACACAATTTGAAATGCTGAACGTTATTTCATTTTGAAAAAAAAAAAAAAAAAAAATCAAGATTTAATTACCACAATACTGTGACAATGTGTACCAAGACCGTAGCAGGAACTTATTTGTAAGAAAAATATTTTGTTTGTGTTGATTTATATTTTATACTTATTTTTTTATTTTTTACAATCTTAAATGAGACGGTACAGTAACGGTGCTTACGAGACCAAGACGAAAATGGCGGGAAGATCTCGATACCCACTTGGGAACTGAGAGGCCGGGGCCGGAGACTGCAATGAGCAGAGAGCAATGGAAGCAAGCGGGGGAGGCCTTTGCCCAGCAGTGGGACACAATAGAGGCTTTAGAAACAAATATGAGACGGACATAGGATACCAAATTTTTTTTCCGAAAAACCCATTAGAACTGAAATTAGGATAATGCAGTTTGAAAGAAAATTACTTAAAAAAATTAAATCGAACAAAACAACCCTAAGAAAACCATCATAAATTGTCAAAGTTTAAATTAATAGCCCAAGTATATACCCGAGATAATATCTTTCACCAAATTCATATCAAAAAAAGTTCTCAAATCACGCCAACCGACCGTTCGTCCGAACAAATTTTATCTGACACTAAAATATTGGAGTTAAAACATTAATTCCGAAGGGACATAAAACTCGAATTGAGTGCAGCCCATAAACTAGATCTATAAAAAAACCGATCCATTTACACAATTTATACTCCAGAGTCTAGCTCGCGAATACTAGATGTTTTTTATCAAATCCTTCAGAAATGGATAGTGTTATATCGATGTTACTTACGTTATTACTTCTATTTCTAGAACAGAAAAGTGCGCAAATAATTACAGCCAACAATGCAATCACAAATCGTCCAATCAACGATATCACTGATAATCTTATTAAAGCTCTAGGAGTAGATATAGACGAAAAGAGATTTAAAGAGCTCAAACAGAAGTTAAATAAAGTAGACAGTTACGTTGTCGACAAAGATAGATATATCGAACTTATCATGAACGAGACTATTGGTAGAGATTTTAACGCAACATCTTTCTACGAAGCTCTGAACCAACCGGACAGTTTCCAGTACCTTGCCGAAGAAACACCGAAGAGCCTATACCTCAAAATGAAAGAGAAAATGACCAGAGATGATATTGAAGAAATACTGAAAAAACATGACTTGAAGAATCAAATCAAATCAGCTAGAAAGAACATGGGAGCAGATGGATCTAGTGACGAGGGCTTGATTGATGAAGTGATTGATGATGCGATTGATAAACTGATTGTAAAAACACCGGAAGATGAACACAAGTTTAAAGAGGAAGACATTGATAATACGCAATGGGGTAGGTTGATTGCGAGCGAAAAAGTTTTCGTTATTCTTCAGTCAAGGTTGTTTAGGAAATAATGCTTTGAAGTATCTATGACTAGGGCCAAGGACTGATTAAGATCAATCATCATCTCAGCGGAAAGTCACACATCTATACCAATATTATAAAGAGGAAAGATTTGTTTGTTTGTTTGTTTGTTTGTTTGTTTGTTTGTTTGTAACGAATAGGCTCCGGAAATACTGAACCGATTTGAAAAATTCTTTCACTGGTAGGAAGCTACACTATCCCCGAGTGTCATAGGCTATATAAGATTTTCAAAATAAATAGGGATCCTTACTTAAACTCGAATAAAGTAACCCAAGGTGCATTTTTTTCCGTTGTTTACATATTTTGACAAGTGGTTTGTTGTTGTTGTTTGTTTCTTTATTCGACCATTATGGGGAGTCTAAGGAACAAAGTCTATAGAGCCAAGTCTTTAGTAGTATCTTTTAATCTATGGCGTAACGAAGTTAGCCGGGAAAGCTCGTTGTTAGATATAGGCGAATAGACAATGTTTATCGCTAGGGAAGTTATTTCGCCATGCTTTGCTGGACGTGGGTTGTCGATCGCAGTTTAAAGCTCTTCAAGATGCTCCGTGGCTCAGTCGGCAGTGATGTGGACTGAGTAAGCGCGTGCACCCGGGTTCGATTCTCGGGCGGGGCGAATTTAGATATGATGAATATCGATGTTTGTTACCGGTCTGGGTGTAATGTTCGTCTCTGTATATGTTTCGGGCACCCTAGATACAGGTTTTACCTAGTAGGGGGCTCTGAATGTGATGTCTTATATTATTACTAGAGGCTGCCACGCGGTTTTTCCCGCGCAGATTTCTCATAAACACAAAATTCCCGTTTTTTTCCGTTTCCGTGGGAATTTTGGGAAATCCCTTCTTAGTGCTCACTTACGCTCCTTAAGGAACCTACATGCAAAATTTCAGCCCGCTACGCCCAGTAGTTTCGGCTCTGCGTTGTCTGTCAGTCAGTCAGTCAGTAACGGAAGAGTTTTATAAATACTAGAGGCTGCCCCGCGGTTTCACCCGCGCAGATTTCTCATAAATACAAAAATACCGTTTTTTCCCGTTCCCATAGGAATTTCGGGAAATCCTTTCTTAGTGCTCACCTACACTCCCTAAGGAACCTACATCCAAAATTTCAGCCCGCTACGCCCAGTAGTTTCGGCTCTGCGTTGTCTGTCAGTCAGTCAGTCAGTCAGTCAGTCAGTCAGTCAGTCAGTCAGTAACGGAAGAGTTTTATATATATTGATTGATTACTAGAGGCTGTCCCGCGGTTTCACTCGCGCAGATTTATCATAAAAACAAAAATCCAGTTTTTTCCCGTTCCCATGGGAATTTCGGGAAATCCTTTCTTAGTGCTCACCTACGCTCCTTAAGGAACCTACATGCAAAATTTCAGCCCGCTACGCCCAGTAGTTTCGGCTCTGCGTTGTCTGTCAGTCAGTCAGTCAGTCAGTCAGTAACGGAAGAGTTTTATAAATATTGATTATTAAGATTTTTAACAAAGATCGCTGCTCCCGTCTTTCGTATGTTCTCTTTGTAGCCTTTTAGGTAACCATGTATAAGTATAAAGTCGTCACCGTTGTGGGCTGCTATAGCTTCTTACATAAAACAAAAAAAAAGTCATTGGTGGGGGTGTCTCTTTCGAGCTCGCTTGGTGACCGATCGCATGCTATCTCGCCTATGAGGGAAGAGTTAGGAAGAGAGACAGCCCATACAACGGCCGCCATTTCGAGATCGTTTTTTATGTGCGCAGGTTATATTAAAGTCACATTTTGATTGTCTTGTGCATTGCATACTGAATCTATGAGTTATTCTCCAGATCCACAGCCCGAGCTGAAGGCGCGAGCGGCCCGGGTCTCCGGCCGGCGACTGTATCGCGGCGAACGCACGACCGTACGGGACTTTCCTTTCATGGTCGCTATTCAGGTAAAACAGACTTTTCATTTTTAGAATATAAATGATCTTATTCATTAGTGAATATGCGCCTTCCAGATCCAATAACGTCATAATGTCCTCAGCAGTGCAGAACTTCAGGTACACCTGAATGCGTGCTTCAATATTCGCTTTTGAAATCGAAAAGCGATAAACTTTAATCTTGCGCCCATATTCCTTAAGGGTTAGGCAGAGGCACCAGCTCATCAGATCCGGACCCTCGTTTAGCCGAGTTTATGTTTGTACTAGCTTTTGCCCGCAGCTTCGCACGCGCTTTTTCATTAAAATCGTTATTACTGGTTGATTTACGACTCAGGATTTTGGTGACATCATTTCTGATCGCACCCATACCCCCTTAATTCATTTCTACACTCCACCATTCAGACACTGAAACTTCTAACATTTCTATTAGCTGGTTGGGTAAAAGTAGTTGGATATACGTACCTACATACCTAATATATGTACCTACTCGAGTAAAAAAAGTTGAAGATTTTTAGGCGCTTTATGTTTTTGGGAATGTTCCGTTACCATCTGAATTTTGGTTAACTTTTTCTTAATAGAACTCTGAATCTAATTACACCCACTGAAGAACCCGTTTTCCTATTTTTACGTGGAAATAAAGAAATATATATACAATGTTTTAATACTAACTAAAGAGTCCCGTTTTACGTTCCCGTGGGAATTTAGTATATTTCTTCCTTCCAACACCCTTACACTTGTAGACCAAATTTCACGTTGGCATACTCAAGGAAATCGATTTTTCATACTAAATAATTAGTCCTGTAACCCTATTCCCATGGGAATTTAGTAAATTCCTTTCTTCAACACCCTTTCATCCACTGAGGAACCTGTATACAAATTTCACGTCAATAAACTCAAGGATGTTTTAATACTAACTAAAGAGTCCCGTTTTACGTTCCCGTGGGAATTTAGTATATTTCTTCCTTCCAACACCCTTACACTTGTAGACCAAATTTCACGTTGGCATACTCAAGGAAATCGATTTTTCATACTAAATAATTAGTCCTGTAACCCTATTCCCATGGGAATTTAGTAAATTCCTTTCTTCAACACCCTTTCATCCACTGAGGAACCTGTATACAAATTTCACGTCAATAAACTCAAGGAAGTCGAGATTTCAATCTCACAAAAAGTCCCGTTATTCCAGTTCCCATGGGAATTTTGTAAATTACTTTCTTTCAACATTCCTACATTTACTAAGGAAACTGTACATCAAATTTCACGTTGAAACACTCAAGGATGTCGATTTTTCATTCTCACTAAAAAGTCCCGTAATTCCCGTTCCCGTGGGAATATTTTTATTTCCTTTCTTACAACAGTCCTTTATTCACTGAGGAAACTGTACACCAAATTTCACGTCGATACACTCAATAATGTCGATTTTTCATACTAACTTAAAAGTCCCCTAATTCCCGTTCCTGAGGGAATTTTGGGAAATCCTTTCTTAGCGGATGCCTACGCCATAACATCTACCTGCATGCCAAATTTCAGCTTAATCCGTCCAGTAGTTTGGGCTGTGCGTTGATAGATCACTATGTCAGTCAGTCAGTCAGTCAGTCAGTCAGTCACCTTTGAGTTTTATATATATAGATACCATCGTGATACGGAGCCAGTTTGTTATTTTTGTGAAATCACTGTTTGATGTCTCCCGCGGGGGTCGAATCCACGACCTTCCTTGCCGTAATCAAGACTTGCAATTCGCGGTTTGATTAGTAAACTCGTCTTTATGCAGTATTAATACCTTTTTAACCGACTTCAAAAAAGGAGGTTATCAGTTTGACCTGTATGTATGTATGTATGTTTGTCCGCGATTATCTCGCGTTTGGCTCAACCGATTTTGATGCGGTTTTCAGCAATGTATTTGTTACATTCAGGAGAAGGTTTTAGTACCTATTTTAACCGACTTTGAAACAGAGGAAGTTCTCAGTTTATGTGAGTCAGTTTGTTGAAGGCGGGTCTCTTTTTGTAAAAAAGAAATCTATACCAATATTATAAAGAGGAAAGATTTGTTTGTTTGTTTGTTTGTTTGTTTGTAACGAATAGGCTCCGTAAATACTGAACCGATTTGAAAAATTCTTTCACTGGTAGGAAGCTACATTAACCCCGAGTGTCATAGGTTATATTAGATTTTCAAAAAAATTAGGGATCTTTACCTAAACTCAAATAATGTAACCCAAGGTGCAATATTTTTTCTGTTGTTTACATATTTTGACAGGTGGTTTGTTGTTGTTGTTTGTTTTTTATTCGGCCATTCTGGGCGGGCAAAAGAACATAGTCTATAGAGCCAAGTCTTTTGTAGTATCTTAAATTCTATGGCGTAACGAAGTAAGCCGGAAAAGCTCGTTATTAATAAAATTAATTATTACAGGTTATGGGTCGCTTCTGGTGTGGAGGAGTCATTTACTGGAGAGACTTGGTGCTGACTTCTGCAGCTTGTTTGCAACTGTAAGTTTGTGTATACAGTAGAATTAACTTTACCACTCACAAAGATATTTTTAAGGTCTGTCTGTAGGTCTGTCTTCCAAAAACGTTGTATTACTTACAATGTGGGAGATGGTTTTTTACACGCACATTCATTTAAACTTTATTAAAAATGTATACTTTCGCCAGAATAAATAAAAAACACGAAGTAATTTTTGACCTACAGATTTTGTGTCTAAGGGGTAAGAGGCTAAAAAACAAGTTCCTTGAATATACACAAAATCGGTAACTCTGTCTTTCAAAAACGATATATCACAATGTGGGAAATAGGTTTTTACGTACGCGAATTCATTTAAACTTTATTTTAAACTAGTCGACCCGGCGAACTTCGTACCGCCTAAGCTATTACTATTTTGTGCATGTATTATACTTATAAACCTTCCTCTTGAATCACTCTATCTATTAAAGAAAACTACATCAAAATCCGTTGCATAGTTTTAAAGATATAAGCATACATAGGGACAGACGCGGGAAGCGACTTTGTTTTATACTATGTATTGATATTGATGAATACATTTTCCAAAATAATTAAAAAACGTGAAAAATTTTGAATTTCGCGCCATACCGTGAGTTACCGCCTCAAAACTAAAGTCAGCCGCAAAGGGTATGTAACGCTTTCCCAATTTATTTAGACGGATCAGAACTGGGTCTTGTTGAAGCGGCAATGGCAAAGTGGATCTAGCAATACAATGATGATATTATTATGATAGATTTTTACACAAATGCTACGTTTGCGCGACCGCTCCAGCATTCAGATTCCCCCTTATTTGCCCGGTTTGCTGCCGTGCGTCAGCTGTTTTACCGCTGTTTTCAATAAATAACTGATTAGGTAAATGGTGGGCTAGGTCGGCGTAACACTTCCGGTTTTTCTTTATTGTAAAATAGCTCTTTTCTTTGGTAATACAGTCTAGGCCGCACGAGACCATAGACAAATCTGTTACACCCTCCTAGACCGCTACGGTACTAAGATCTAATTTGAAAAATATTTAAGTACCAAGTGGCAAATTTATAGCTTGTGATCTGGAGATCAAAGATACCTAGAACAATTTAAGAGTAATTTACCGTCAAACCAAAATCGAGAATAAATTTCATCGTCATAGCAAATCTAAAGCAGTACAAAAACTTTTCAAAAAATTTCTAGAATGCACAACAACCGCTACTACAGGGAGAACCCACGCGTCCTGCAAGTGAGGATAGGCAGCAACCACAGCCGACTGGGAGGCGAGCTGGTCGATGCTCTGGAGGTGGGTACCAGGAGCGCATAGTGATTGAAAAGTAAGCCATGAACGTCAAATCGAATACTGCGCGCGAATTCTGCAACCCTGGTACTTTGATCCGGCCTTTCGGTCGCGTCCTTTCCACTACCAGTAGCTATGTCTAGAGGGAGCGTAGGGGCGAAGCTACTATACCTAGCTCCATAGTCTAGTGCGCTTTATCTGATTAACCTTAGTGGGTTGCCTGGGAGAAATCGCTTGTAGCGATAAGGCCACCCATTGCATGCAAATTCAATTGCTTTGTATACCGTGAATTTATTAATGTACTTTAGTATCTTACTCTGTATGCTACAAAGGGTTTTCTATTCTATTCTATTCTTAGCGCATGCGACAAAGGCCCAGAACTTTACATATGGCCACAAGGACAAAACATTTTGGGAGTTTTTTGAAGATTGCCACGCTTGGCATGTGGTTGGTTATCGCAGCATTGGCTCTCTTTAACTTTTTAAACTTTCTTGACGATTATTCATTCCGCCAGGTATACTTCCATCCATCCTACAACCCTCGAACTCTGGCGAACAACATAGCAGTGATAAGACTTCGTCGGCACGTCTTCATGAACTACCACAGGATCCCGAAGATGGTTGGCATATCGCACTATGAGGATGGACTGCCTTTCACTGCTGAAGTTCTTGTGCTGGGCTGGGGAGTCACTAGGGTAAAGCTTCCTCTTTTTTATGATAACGGGGAGAAGGAGCTGTCTTGGCATTTTTAGGAGGACCCCAGGAAACTCGTGTACGTGCACGCGTATCATGATTGTATGACTGAGATAAGTCGTGCGACTAGCGTGCGACGCTGCTTTATTTGTACTAAGTGGTAACTGAGAGGTAACCGAGAGCGCAAGGAAGTGCCCATACTGTATGTAGTACTATTTACTATACTGTGCCTAATTTTAAGAATATAGATTTTATTTCTCATAGAACACTTTCAAAATTAAGCTGGTTCTGCCATGCCATCATAGCGGACTTCTTGGAAATTTTATGAGAAATCTGCGCGGGAAAAACCGCGGGGCAGCCTCTAGTATATAAATAAAAGAAAATACAGTTAAAGCCATTAACCAGGATTGATATACCTATCTATACCCAAAACACACACAATTTACGATTGTACCAACATAACGCTGCTGTGTAAACAAGTACCTATATAAAGGTAATTTAAATTGAAGAGCGTAAAAAACGTTTTTCTTTTCTGTTTGTATTGAGCGTGAAATTTTTATTTACACGCAATATTTACACAGTACGATCAGAAAACGTGTAGTTATTTATTTGTAGGGTTTAATAATTATTTAAAATAAACAGTAATTAACAGCAAATATTAGCGCAAGGAAAAGATGTTCATTCAAAAAATTCAATCGAAAATATACTGCTATTCTTAAAAATTAATAGTAGATTTTTAACAAGGGCGTTTTATTTACGAGGGTGGTCTGTAAAAACCCGAGTGCAGAGAGAGTTACAAGGGTTTATTCCCAATCGTAGTGAGGGAATAATGACTTGAAACTTGAACAAGCGAGGATTTTCACCTTTCCCGAGGCAGAATAACTTTACCCCCAAGTATTTTTTTAATGTAATGTTAGGATTTTTATTTCAAGAAAATTATCCTAATTTGATGAAACTGCACAGTATGATAGATTATAGACTCAGAAAAATACATATCCATACTAATATTGTAAATGCGAAAGTAACTCTGTATGTCTCGCTTTTCTGATAAAACTACATAACCGATTTCAATGAAACATGGTATATGGGTGCTCTAGTGTCTGAGAAAGGACATAGGCTTCTTTTTATGCTGAAATTCCCACGGGAACATTGGGGATTTGGTGTATCAAAGGAAGTTGCGCGGGCGAAGCCGCGGGGTGGCCACTGGTATGCAATATTTTTTTTTTTTTTACGTTCCAGTCAACGCAGAAGCTACACTTCGAGCCAGTATTCCTGCAGAAGAAGTTCCTCCCGATTTATCCGAATGTGTTTTGTAAGGAAGCGTATGGCGAGTAAGTTGAACATTTACCAAACAGGACAGCGCTTTAAAGCGTTGTAAAGCGACGCTAAAGCGTCGTTTCGCATGCTTTATCCTTAAAGTGGTGTGTGTGACATCAAAGAACGCAGCGCATAGCGTTCTAACGCGTCGCTATAGCGAATCTTTCTGTCACTTTTGATCGCTTTTGACATTTCAATGCGGAAAAATGTAACGATCGACAAAAGTGACAGATAGATACGACAAATTCGACAAATTGTCCGTCATGCTGAGGGTGCTGCAGTGGTAACATGACGAAAATTTGTCGAATTTGTCGTCACTTTTGTCGATCGTCTCCATACATTTACCCGCACTGAAATGTCAAAAGCGATTAAAAGTGACAGAAATATTTGACAAAATAGTCCGTCGTGCTGCGGGGGCTGCCTACGTAGCATGACGGACCATTTGTCGAATCGTTCTGTCACTTTTGATCGCTTTTGACATTTAAATGCGGGAAAATGTATGGAGATGATCGACAAAAGTGACAGATAGATACGACAAAGTCGACAAATTTTCGTAATGTTGCCAATGCTGTTTACTCATTGATGTTTAGTTTAGTTTAGTTTAGTTTAGTTTACGGGCGAGTTTCCGCAATTTGACAGCTATCGTGCCTATTTTGCGTGAAAAAGGGGTAGCGCTACTCTAACCACCCCAGCTCCTCCACGAAGCTCAGCAGCGCTTTCACGTTGCCTACTGCCTCGCGTACGGTGCTTGGGAACCCTAGGTACTTACGTCTGTATACTTCTACCTGTTTGCAGTCTAGTAGAATGTGTTTTGTAGTTTCGTCCGCCTCCATGCAAGCCCTACACGTAGGACTGTCAGTGATGCCTAGAGTAAACATATGTTTATTAAGAGTGTTATGCCCGGTCAGCAACCCAACATACTTCCTTAGTTGGGGTTTCTTAAGCCTCAAGACGTTGGCTGTAAGCTTATTGTCGAGCGTTGGTATAATTTCTTTGAAGTGTTTGCACGTGTCGGCGCTTTCCCAGTTATCCTGGTGCAAAGTCCTGATACGCTTCCTCATCTGGCTGCGCAGCCAGCTGAATGGCAGGGGTACTATAGGTTCAGGCCCATGCGGAGGAGTGTCTGAGCCTCTTCGGGCCAGTTCGTCCGCCGCATCGTTTCCTCTTGAGCCGCTGTGTCCTTTTATCCATTGTAAAGTGATTGAATTGTTGTTTCTACATGCGCTAGTCAGCTGTTGATGACACTCATGTATAAGTCCAGAGTTGATCTTGTCGCTCTTTAGTGCTTGGAGTACTGACATACTGTCCGATAGTATCTTTATGTTTATGTCTTTTACATGTCTTCTTTGGATCGCGTTTGCAGCCTCTATAATGCCCAAACATTCTGCTTGGAAGACAGTATTATGTTTTCCTAGGGGTTTTGATATGTGTATGTTAAGATCTTCTGAGAATACACCACATCCTGTTCCTGAGTTGGTTTTAGATCCATCTGTAAAAATTCTTAAGTTTGCTTCCCTTAATCCTTCATTTTGGTCCTCTGATAATAGAATATTATAAGGTTTGCTGAAGGCCAAGGTCATCGGTATCTTATCTGTCATTGCCTCAAACAGTGGTTCCCCCGCTGTTAGTGAGTCATATATTTTTGTGTGGGATGTTGTGTATTTACTCCAAAGGTTTAGCTTCTTTAAGCGCAGCGCCGTGGCTCCCGCTTCTTGTTGTATTTGTAGATGCAGTGGCGTTAGTCCAAGCAATATCTCCAGAGCAGCTGTTGGAGTTGTCTTCATGCACCCTGTTATTGCCATGCACGCTAGTCTCTGCATTTTCTGTAGTTTATTGATTGCACAGGCAAGTTTTGTTCTGGTCCACCATACGACAGCTCCGTAGCTGATCATAGGGAGGATCACCATTTTGTAAAGCCAGAGAATGATATGCGGGGCCAGTCCCCATTTTTTCCCAATCATTCTTCGACATTGCCAGAAAGCCACCGTAGCTTTGTTTATTTTGTTTTCCAAGTGGCTATTCCAGATTAGTTTGCTGTCAAGTATCACACCTAGATATTTGACTTCCGTTGACAGTTTTAGTTGAGTTCCAAATAGTGCTGGTGGTTTGTGCCTACCTGGAATTCGTTTCTTTGTAAATAGAACTAGTTCAGTTTTCTTCGGATTCACTGATAGTTCATTGTCTATGCACCAATCCTGTACTATGTTTAGGGCGCTTTGTGTCACTTCACATAGGGTGCTAGTAACTAGTCCGCTGACTAGTATAACTAGGTCATCGGCATACCCTATTGTTTTGTATTTCTTTTGATTTAATTTTGTTATCAGGTCGTTTACCACCAAGTTCCAGAGAAGAGGGGAGAGTACTCCACCTTGGGGGCATCCTTTTATTAAAACGGCTTGGTGGTTTGCGCTCTCCGACAATTTTATGACTCTTTGTCTGAGCATGTTCATTATCCATTCTATAATGAGTGGTTCGGTTTTGTGACGCATCAGTGCTATCTTGATGCTGCTGAAGTTTGTTTTGTCAAAAGCTCCTTCAATGTCAATGAAGGTGCCTAGACATGAGTTGTTATTTTCCAGGGCTTTTTCAATGGTGCTCACTACTGCGTGTAGGGCAGAGTCGGTTGATTTGCCCTGACTGTAAGCATGTTGGTTGTCATCAATTGGTATCGTTTTCAGCGCTGTATCTTTCAGTTCTCTGTCGCATAGCCTTTCAAGTATCTTTAACAGGAACGATGTCAGGCTTATCGGTCTGTGTGATTTAGGGTCTGAGTAATCACTTTTTCCAGGTTTTGGTATGAAGATGACTTTTACTTCTCTCCATTTTGTAGGGATATAACTGTGCGCTAGGCAGGCGCATAGCAGCTTACATATGTGATCAAGGAGAATGTTTCCACCCCACTTTAGAAGGGCAGGAAAGATCCCATCAAGGCCCGGCGATTTGTAGTTATCAAAACTTCTGATTGCCCAGGCAACTTTGTTCCGTTCTGTGATATGTTTGGCTGTGTGCCATTCGTGTTCGGATGGGAGTTTTTCGTCTACCATTTCGTCTTGCGATACTTGTGTGACCACACTGCCTGGGAAGTGAGTCTCTACTAGTAGGCCTTCAGTTTCCGCGGGAGTGCTTGTGGTGGTATTGTCAGGTCTGCGCAGTGTGCCTAACAGTTGGTTTTGTTGTTTGGATAGAACTTTCCTAACTCTGTTTGCTTGTGTGTTGGTCGTGATGTCGTCACAGAAGTTACGCCACGCAGTAGCTTTCCTGTATCTTAGACGTTTTTTGTATTCTTTTCTTACTGTCGCGTATCTGTCCCAGTCAGTTTCAGATTTTGTATTGTGAGCTGTATTAAAAAGCTTTCTCATCTTTTTCCGTAGTCTTTCGAGTTCAGGTCCCCACCATCCAGACCCCAAGTCCTTCGACCTAGCAGCTGGAGTTGATAAGGGGCATGAACCATTGTAGCTTTCAATTATATGTTTGGTAAGCGTTTCAGCTTGGATTTCAAGTGTTTCTCTGGTGCACGGTTCAGTAGCACTACAAGGTTCATTTTCCAGCTTAGTCTTGAGTGCTTCTATGAACGCATTTTTGTCTGTTCGTCTGGGGTTTCTTCTAGGTATTGGTGTTTGTATTTCAGTGGTTAGGTCATAGCGAATCCATCTGTGGTCTGAGCAAGATGGCTCGTCCGAGACATGCCAGTTGGTTATGTTCTGTGCTATTAGTTTGGAGCTAAGAGTAATATCTATTATGGTACTAGACCTTCGAGTGACGAAGGTCGGTTTTGTTCCTAAATTAAGGATATCAAGATTAGTAGTTACTAAGTAATCAACTAATACGGTACTCATTGATGTTTACAAATCGTGTCCACTGAGCGCGGTCACTAGTGGCTCAGTCGAGCCACTAGACACGGACACCAATCTGCCTCTGTGGTAGTGGCTAGAACGGCAGCCACTCGAACGAAAGCGTTTGAGCCGAAACTCGTCCGCAGTATGTGGCTGTGTCCAGTCGCCGCGACTAGTGACTCAAATTCCGTTGAATTTTTGGTGGCTAATTTGGCTTCTAGAGCGGCGCAGGTAAAATTTATGTCTATGGTCTCGTGCGCCCTAGTCTGTATTACCAAAGAACAAGAGCTATTTTTCAATACAGAAAAAGCGGAAGTTTTAAGCCGTCATAGACCGCCACTGTACAATTTTCTGTGTTAAAATGTTTTTTATATTATGTTTTTTTGCAGTAAGTTTATAACTTCAAATATGTTTTGTGCGGGAACAATGTCGACGGGAGAGGGCGCGTGTGATGTAAGTTTATACAATGTTCAAATTTTTATGTTTTTCGTACTCAGTCCACTTCTGATTGTTTAAAAAGTTTTGACTGAAAAAAATTACATTCCTGGCAGCTACATAAATAAAAAGTTATATTTTGTTCAACAACTTTGTACACCTGCGGTCATTATTTACAATTTTAAGGGTGCTAATTTTTAGCGAATAAAGTCGCACAACAGCTGCAAAGGTTCGATCCCCAGTGTGGCGGCACATATAAGATTTAATCTTTTCTGACTATTGAATGTTGCCACCATAAACGCTTCCGTGCTTTGAAAACCGTTATAAAAAAAAAAGAAGTAGACATCTTTAAAATGATGATGATGATGATAAAACAAAGTGTTTGTTCCACAGCACGATGCAGGTGGCCCGGCGTTGCTTTCTGGGAAATTAGTGGGAATCATATCGTATGGACCGACCAGTTGTGGGTTTCCCAATGCTCCTACAGTTTTCACTCTCGTCGGTGCCTTCGCTGACTGGATAGAAACTGTTAATGAGACTGTATGTACCTATTGTTTGACTGCTCCGTGGCTCAGTTGGCAGTGATGTGGACTGAGTAAGCGTGTGCACCTGAGTTCGATTCCTGGGCGGGGCGAATATTGATATGATGAATATCGATGTTTTTTTCCGGTCTGGGTGTGATGTTCATCTCTGTGTGTGTTTCGGGCGCTTTCTCGTCGGGTTTTTACTAGTTAGGGGCTCTGAGTGTGATTTGTTATTATTATTATTAATATCTATTTCTTGGAAAATATGAGATAGAGCCCGGTCCTTCTGCACTGCTCTTACAGGACGAATCCAAATTGTAGAGGCCCTTACACTAGTTTTTAACCTACTTCAAAAAAGGAGGTTATCAGTTTGACCTGTATGTATGTATGTATGTATGTTTGTCCGCGATTATCTCGCGTTTGGCTGAACCGATTTTGATGCGGCTTTCAGATAAGTATTTGTAGCATTCAGGAGAAGGTTTTAGTTAGCTCATTTTAACCGACTTCGAAAAAGAGGGAGTGTTCAGTTGATGTATGTGTCAGTTTATTGAAGGCGGTTTCCTTTTTTGGAAAAAATAAATTATGCTATATGTCACCTACCAAACAATGCAAAAATAGATCGATTTTGAACCCAGTGCTTATCTCCAGAAACTAAACTACTAAACAGAAATGGATGATTATGAGATGTTATCTATACCAATATTATAAAGAGGAAAGATTTGTTTGTTTGTTTGTAACGAATAGGCTCCGGAAATACTGAACCGATTTGAAAAATTATTTCACTGGTAGGAAGCTACATTAACCCCGAGTGTCATAGGCTATATTAGATTTTCAAAAAAAATTAGGGATCCTTACCTAAACTCAAATAATATAACCCAAGGTGCCATTTTTTTCCGTTGTTTACACATTTTGACAGGTGGTTTGTTGTTGTTGTTTATTTGGCCATTCTGGGCAGTCAAAAGAACATAGTCTATATAGAGCCAAGTCTTTTGTAGTATCTTATATTCTATGGCGTAACGAAGTAAGCCGGGAAAGCTCGTATTTTATAACCGTTCATTCGCAGAAACCACAATACTACACGGGAGTGAAGAGTACAACGGAAATGCCAGAGAAAATCTGGCACATTGCAACAGTTAAAAGAACCAGAACACCGAAACACCGAGCCAAGGACTATAAGAAAAAACATCTCATCAAGCCAATAAACCAACTTACGACACCGAAATCCGAGATAATGAACACGGAATCTGTAGAAGGTTGTAATCTTAATTTTTTAATCTACCATCATCATCAATCAATACATAGTATAAAATAAAGTCGCTTCCCGCGTCTGTCCCTATGTATGCTTAAATCTTTAAAAATACGCAACGGAATTTGATGCGGTTTTTTTTAATAGATAGAGTGATTCAAGAGGAAGGTTTATAAGTATAATACATGCACAATATATTAATAGGTTAGGCGGTACGAAGTTCGCCGGGTCGACTAGTTAAATATAAATATAAAAAAATCGTGGTTCGTTAGTCTCGCTAAAACTCGAGAACTTAATATCTTCTAAACCATGGCGGAAATCAAAAAAAGTCCTTGACGCCCTAGATAGGTAAAATTCCTTAAAAAAATTTAGGGTCCTAATATGTAGCTTTAAGGATTAATAATCTTAGAATCTCATAGCGCGCTTTTGAAAATAAAGGCAACAAACAGTTTATTCCTTTGATTTTGAATATAAAAGCTACACAACAGGGCCTTAAAAATTCTAAGCAAGGTTGTCTAGGGAGTCAAGACGCATATTTTTTATTTCGGCCATAGTTTAGGACATGACTGTAAATTATTTATCGAAGTGGCGCTAAATTCGCATTGTAATAATAATAATAATAATAACACATCACACTCAGAGCCCCTAACTAGGAAGAACCTGTATCTAGGGTGCCCGAAACACATACAGAGACGAACATCACACCCAGACCGGAAACAAACATCGATATTCATCATATCAATATTCGCCCCGCCCGGGAATCGAACCCGGGTGCACTCGCTTCTCAGTCCACATCACTGCCAACTGAGCTACGGAGCAGTCAAGTCAGTTGTGTTAGCCTATAACTAGTATTTTGGCAGTAATCACTCCTTTTAGGAGCGTAGCTACCACAGAACAAGGAAGATGCTAGCTCTCTCTCTCTTTTCTGTGGTAGCTAATATATGATAGAAGGAGCGTGGTTGACACGTCCCCCCCACACCCGCACGCAGAGGTGGTTGGTGGCAGGCTCCGTTTCGCCCTTTCATCATCATCATTTCAGCCGTAGGACGTCCACTGCTGGACATAGGCCTCCCTCAAGGCTTTCATGAGGGGGGGGGGGGGGGGGTTGCCATACTCGCCACGCTTGGCAGGCGGGTTGGCGAGCGCAGTATGGTGTTGTATAACCCAGAAGACGCTGCTGCCCGTCTTGTGGTGCTGTCCCTCAGCCGGGTCCTACGGCTCCCACGGGAGGAGAGGGGAGGGCGACATTCTAACGCCGGCGCCCGCGGTTCGCCCTTTAATTAACAAAAATTACAGAAATCACCGAAGAAATGACCACGGACGAGACGACGACGCAAGCGCCGACTACTCTATGGCTTCCTGAAGTTAGAGCCACTGAAGATACCGTGGTTATAGAAAGAGATTATAAGGAGAGAGTCAAAGGTACTAAAGAAGGTAACGAAGAAAGGAAGTCTAGAAAGAGGAAGAGACGATTTTAGTGAAGTTTTTTTTGAATAAAATATGAATTCCTGGTTTCAGTGTTTTTTTAAACGACTTCAAATAAGTAGGTTCCCAGTTTGTTTGTCCGCGATTATTTATTAATTAATATTTCCAACATTAAAACTATCTTAACAGGATTTATCTAATGAGATATGAATTGTCTCGATTTTGGCTAAACAGATTTTGATGCGGTTTTCAGAAATGGGTTTAGTACATTTAGGAGAAGGTTTAAGTACATATTTCAACCGACTAAGGTAAAGAGCAAGTTCTCAGTTATGTATTTATATGTCAGTTTATAGAATTCTCTTTTTTTTAAAGTAATTTTTTTAATTAATAATTCAAGACATGTATAGTATAAACCCGACGAACATAAAAAAAACTAAAAGTTACTCCGTCTACGTGTTAAGCTTTAACGCCAAAACTACTGAATCAATTGAGATGAAAATTTAGTAATTAAATCCATGGTAAATTCTATGTCCGTTTCGTGGTTCTTAGCTTGGTTCAGTATTTCATGCTTCATTGCATAAAAAACGTAAAGACATAGTTACTGTCACATTTTTAATTAGTTATGTTAGTATGAATTAATGGCAGGAAAACGATTATTAATTATACTACATATACATTATTAATAGCACTTAATAAGTAAGAAGTAAGTTTGAAAATAATGTTAAGTATTGTATAGTTATTTTTCAAAAACCTTGATTTAATTTAAGGTTATCCTTTAGATGTGATTAATTTAAATAAAATTTAATATAATCTATATTAATTCAAAAAAGAAAAGAGACGACGTGGTCGCCCCAGGAAGCGATGGAGCGCCGAATTGGGAGCACACGATAGGGACTGGTGGGAATCTGCCCAGGACAGGGAAGTGTGGAAGGAGGGGAAAGTGGCCTTTGCCCAGCAGTGGGATAACATACGCTAGTAATAATAATAATCATAGTAATCCATTTTACAATAGTTCCTATCACCTTCTGGGTGCTGCCGCTGGGTGCATGATCTATTTGTGCATTAAGTGGCGGTGCCTGGTTGGTGATCCATATACAATATAGCAAAACTCTCTAAAGGGCCTCTACGAGTTGGATTCGTCCCCTCGCACGCCTCTCAAAGGACCGGGCTCCATCCCATGGTTTCCAAGAAAACGAGAAACAATAATAATAATAACTAGAGGCTGCCCCGCGGTTTCACTCGCGCAGATTACTCATAAACACAAAAATCCATTTTATTCCCGTTCCCATTGGAATTTCGGAAAATCCTTTCTTAGTGCTCACCTACACTCCCTAAGGAACCTACATGCAAAATTTCAGCCCGCTACGCCCAGTAGTTTCGGCTCTGCGTTGTCTGTCAGTCAGTCAGTCAGTCAGTCAGTCAGTAACGGAAGAGTTTTATATATATTGATACTAGAGGCTGCCCCGCGGTTTTTCCCGCGCACATTTCTCATAAACACAAAAATCCAGTTTTTCTCGTTCCCGTGGGAAATTTGGAAAATCCCTTTTTAATGCTGACCTACACTCTCCAAGGAACCCGCGTGCCAATTTTCAGCTTTCTACGCCCAGTAGTTTCGGCTCTGCGTTGTCTGTCAGTCAGTCAGTCAGTCAGTAACGGAAGAGTTTTATATATATTGATATTATTCAATTAAAACTATCCAATCATCAAATTAAACACCCTCAGGCTCTGTTTTTGTTCGCTAATTTGTAAGAGAACTGGCAAACTCGCAAACTTGGTCGCAACTTGGTCTCTGCTAAGTAATTACAACTGGCAACTTGGTCTACGTCCACGTCTGTAATTGTTAGCTGAGTTTACTTTAGTTCTGTATTGTTATTACCGTTCAGTATCTATTAGGTTGCTTTTATCCCTAAAACTGCTGATTGCGAGCACTAGGGTTAGTTGTTGAAATAAAAAACGAAGTATTTCTTTCCTAAGAACTCAAGTTTTTGCCAATAGTGGCCGATTTTAGCAATATTTTGTAGCTTTCTTTGGTCTCTAACCTAAAAGCTATTCAACAGTGTTCAAAAAATACTTACCAAGTAATGTCATACTGTGCCACATTTTTGATATTTGCCTTAAAGAATTTTTTTTTTCACGAATAGCGCTAGCATCACTGTAAACTGGCTCTTAACACAATTTCAAATTGAGAGTTATTTTCGTTCAGTTGGACTTGTAAGATTAACAGAGGCTTCACGTCGCGGGAAGCTGATTATTTTAGCCCATTCTTGTTTCCCCAAGCGATGTTTATCTCTCCCTTATTAAATTTACGCCCGAGGATTTAATCTTGTTCGTTCGGAATTTGAATTCGGTTTAAATAAATTTAGGACCCTCCCAGCCTTTCTGCCTTTTCTGTCAAAAAGATTGCATTTTATTTAAAAGTACTTTTTTATCGCTACGTTTTTGTGGCGGTTTAAAATTCTTCTTTTTAAATTATTATTTTTAAGGCTTTATTCGTACGGCTTCTTAAAATTGCTTCTTTGAAAAAAAAAAGCTAAAATAATAATAATACTTAACGCATCACAATCCCTAACTAAGAGAAACCTTTAATCTACAGTAGTCACTCGTAAGTGTAGTCCGTTACTAACACACCGGGTACTAAGGTATATTTAAGCTTCTTGCTAGCCTGCTTGCTTATACTTAGTAAATAGGGCAATGATTAAGAGCAATAGCACAGATAAAGTAGCGCCACCCGCGAAAAAAAATAATATCTTCTAAACTAAGGCAATTAAACAAAAATGTGAAACAGTATTCCACTAGATAATGCAGCATAGTATTTTTAGAGCACTGTTGTATAGCTTTTAGGATAGAGACCAAAGAAAGCTACAAAGTGTTGCTAATTTTTGATATTTGCCTTAGTTTAGAAGATAATATTTTTTTTCTCGGGTGGCGCTACTTTAGCTTTGCTATGCCACTAAAGGCCTATTATCCGGCTCTCCCGGTCAGGAACTACAAATTTCCGGCTTGAAGGGTTAGCAGGAAACACAGACAAATGTTATTGCTGGCTTATTCTATGTTACTCCTAATAGCAATACCAACAAGAGAGCTTTATTCAGCGAATTTGGTGTGCTTCAAGCTGTAATCCTCATGTTTAAATCTTCGCTAAAACAAATTTTGAGAATGCAAGTAATTAGTCATGAATTGATCCAAATTGGTCCACAAAGTAAAATAATTAGTCCACTTATACTTTAGAAGTTATAGCCAAATGTTTGTGAGGATTATGGCTTGACGTTCAAGCTGTAATCCTCATCTCTCGTCCAAGAAAACGGTTGGGCCTATCGACTTGGTTCAGGTCTAAATAATTAGTCCTCAATTGATCCACACGACATGCCAAATCCCAGAATTGGTCCTCAAGAGGTTCCGGAGTTATAAGGGCATCTTAGTGAGGATTATGGCTTGAACATTTGGCACCTTCAATTATCTCCGGAACGCCTATAGCTATTGGTTTGAAATTTTGCCAAAAATTAATCCTCAATTGGTCCACCAGAATTATAATCACTTCGAACTAGGTTTTCTTTGAAGAAGTACGTTAAAATCATCAGTTTTACTTTTCCATACATTGCGATCCGTGTACAGTTGTGCACAGAATAATTAATAAACATTGGTATTAACCGGTTACCTAATCAATTATTTGATTAGGTAACCGGTTAATACCTTCGAAGAGTGAAAGAGGTTTTTGTTATGTAATTATTTTTAAGACAGCACCGATTGTTTTTTAAACGGGTTTGTGAACCCTTTTTGCATTGCAGGTATAAATAAATAATATCTGCGGAAACGGTTGGCATAACACTTTTGTCTAACGTTTCCGTGAACCCTAGGCTGTAATATATTTCTATTGCAATACAGAATAAAAACCGGAAGTGTTACGCCGTCCGTGTCCCGTTACTGTACCAATTATAAGTTTGCAAAAGTTTCATTACTTAACAATCTTATTACTTAGAGCGGGTAACAAGTGAGTGAACGCCGCATGCCGTGTGTTGGTGGCTCTGAATACCACCACCAACACACATTTCTTCCTGTGGGTGTCGTAAAAGTCAATTAAGGCAATTTCCAAAAGTAAAAAATTTAATAGGTTTTTTTTTCTTTATTAAAGTATTAAAAATAAACATGTTTTTAAAGTTTTTTTTTATATTTAAGATGGCGAAAGGGGACACAATTTTTAGGAATTCGATATATGGGTGGCATTTTCTAGTTTCACAGTTGCGCTGATCGAAAATGACATCCCTTTTTAAATAAAAGATGGAATATTTAATATTTCATAAAATCTGAATGATTCAGTCGGATTAGATAATGATTCAGAAAATGTAGTTATCCAAGCCAGAAAACGATTTTTACATCCAAGCTATTCAACAAAATGGCTCAATTTAAGTATCTTTATCGGCAGCAAAAACAAAAGTTGCTCCTGTCAAACAAGTGTCGCATTTCCCTTCGCTCGGAGGTGCGACGAGGGTATGTGGGGCTTATATCCTCTAAAACCCCCCGGTGGCCGTCTCGGTGTTTTGTGAAGAACCCCGGGAACTATTGATGATCAGCTTTCGGTGTCCTTTCCACTATACTGTATGTGTTAACACTTACTTTTTTCTGAATTGTAAAATAGCTCATGTTCTTTGGTAATACAGTCTAGGGCACACGAGACCATAGACAAATCTTTTACGCCGTCTTAGACCACTACTCTGTACATACATAAGAAAAACCTCATCATCTAAAATATCTATTAGGTAACCGGTTAGTACCAATGTTTATCAATAATTCTGTGCACAACTGTACACGGATCGCAATGTTTGGAAAAGTAAAACTGATGATTTTAACGTACTTCTTCAAAGAAAACCTAGTTCGAAGTGATTATAATTCTGGTGGACCAATTGAGGATTAATTTTTGGCAAAATTTCAAACCAATAGCTATAGGCGTTCCGGAGATAATGAAGGTGCCAAATGTTCAAGCCATAATCCTCACTAAGATGCCCTTATAACTCCGGAACCTCTTGAGGACCAATTCTGGGATTTGGCATGTCGTGTGGATCAATTGAGGACTAATTATTTAGACCTGAACCAAGTCGATAGGCCCAACCATTTTCTTGGACGAGAGATGAGGATTACAGCTTGAACGTCAAGCCATAATCCTCACAAACATTTGGCTATAACTTCTAAAGTATAAGAGGACTAATTATTTTACTTTGTGGACCAATTTGGATCAATTCATGACTAATTATTTGCATTTTCAAAATTAGTTATAGCGAAGATTTAAAACATGAGGATTACAGCTTGAAGTACACCGAATTTGCACTAAGTAGCTCTAGAGTGCGCGCCACGCCAGAAAAGTAAGATAAGCCAACAATGTATATGTCGTAGTAAGATTTGATAATTAGGTTTTTTTTGCAAAAAAACTAGTATAATTGAAAAATTTGAAACCTGCTTTTACTTTGATTGGCTGGATTATTGCTTGCTGGTAAACTCTTATTCTGATTGGTTCTCTGTAGCGTCAAAGGATATTTTAACGATCCAATCAGAATAAGAGTTTACCAGCAAGCAATAATCTAGCCAATCAGAGTAAAGGAAGGTTTCAAAGTTATCAATTATACTAGGTTTTTTGCAAAAAAACTGCTATAAGTCAGGATGATTGGAAAAAAAGTAATAATTATATCAAATTATCCGTGTTTTCGCAAAATCCCTAGTTTTTTTTGCAAAAAACCTAATTATCAAATCTTACTACGACATATACGTACTTCACCGCCGTGCAAACGAATATGGCTAAATGGTTCCTTATTTGACCATACGCGCCGCATTAATTAGGAATCCTTAGCTAAGCTCAAATAATGTAACCCAAGGTGCAATATTTTTTCCGTTGTTTACATATTTTGACAGGTGGTTTGTTGTTGTTGTTTTTTTTTTATTCCGCCATTCTGGGCAGTCAAAAGAACAAAGTCTATTGAGCCAAGTCTTTTGTAGTACTTATCTTATATTTTATGGCGTAACGAAGTAAGCCGGGAAAGCTCGTTTGTTAATAAAACAGAAGCGGGTACAAACCAAACCAACCGCCCGGTGTTAATTTAGTTACATAACTGCTTTTACTACGTGTTTACGTTGTGTTTGTCCCTATAGAACTAATGGTAATTAATTTTTATTGGGACAGAGATATATTTAGACAAAAAAGAGCCAAAATGTCAAAAAATATTAATTCAATATAGGACCTAGATATCGCATATTGAATGTCAATTTGACTATTTAATCTAATTGGTATTGATACCTTTAATGGTAAAGTATCCTATACTGCGAAAGGCGAGGAAGTTCAGGCAAACAAGTGTAAGACTAAACCCCAAATACCTACCTACAATTAAAAACTTTGATATACCGATACCGATTACTAGTAAAAAAAACTTCGAAAAGACGAGGTGGTGCAGTAGGTGAGCACTAAGAAGGGATTTCCCGAAATTCCCACGGGAACGGGAAAAAACGGGAATTTTGTGTTTATGAGAAATCTGCGCGAGTGAGACCGCGGGGCAGCCTCTAGTATATTTATAACTCTTCCGTTACTGACTGACTGACTGACTGACAGACAACGCAGAGCCGAAACTACTGGGCGTAGAAAGCTGAAATTGGCACGTGGGTTCCTTAGGGAGTGTAGGTGAGCACTAAGAAAGGATTTCCCGAAATTCCTACGGGAACGGGAAAAAACTGGATTTTTGTGTTTATGAGAAATCTGCGCGAGTGAAACCGCGGGGCAGCCTCTAGTTTTTAATAAAGTTTTAATGAATAATTCGCGTATGTATTAAACCATCTCCCACATTGTAATACAACGTTTTTGGAAGACAGACCTACTGATTTTGTGTCTAAGGCCAAAAATCAAGTTCGTTGAATATACACAAAATCTGTTACTCTTACTTTTAAAAACGATATATCACAATGTGGGAGGTCCGCGAATTCATTTAAACTTTATTAAAAATAAATAATTTCGCCAGAATAATAAAAAAACGCGAAAATGTGTGAATTTCGCGCCATACTGAGAGTTATCGCCTTAATATGATTGTTTTATTTTAAACTAGAGGCTGCCCCGCGGTTTTTCCCGCGCAGATTGCTCATAAACACAATAATCCCGTTTTTTCCCGTTCCCGTGGGAATTTCGGGAAATCCCTTCTTAGTGCTCACCTACACTCCCCAAGGAACCCACGTGCCAATTTCAGCTTTCTACGCCCAGTAGTTTCGGCTCTGCGTTGTCTGTCAGTCAGTCAGTCAGTCAGTCAGTAACGGAAGAGTTATAAATATACTAGAGGCTGCCCCGCGGTCTCACTCGCGCAGATTTCTCATAAACACAAAATTCCCGTTTTTTCCCGTTCCCGTGGGAATTTCGGGAAACCCTTCTTAGTGCTCACCTACACTCCCCAAGGAACCCACGTGCCAATTTTCAGCTTTCTACGCCCAGTAGTTTAGGCTCTGCGTTGTCTGTCAGTCAGTCAGTCAGTCAGTAACGGAAGAGTTTTATATATATTGATAAATAATTTCGCCAGAATAATAAAAAAACGCGAAAAAGTGTGAATTTCGCGCCATACTGAGAGTTATCGCCTTAATATGATTATTTTATTTTAAACTAGAGGCTGCCCCGCGGTTTTTCCCGCGCAGATTTCTCATAAACACAAAAATCCCGTTGTTTTCCCGTTCCCATGCGAATTTCGGGAAATCCTTTCTTAGTGCTCACCTACACTCCCTAAGGAACCTACATGCAAAATTTCAGCCCGCTACGCCCAGTAGTTTCGGCTCTGCGTTGTCTGTCAGTCAGTCAGTCAGTCAGTCAGTCAGTCAGTCAGTCAGTCAGTCAGTCAGTCAGTCAGTCAGTAACGGAAGAGTTTTATATATATTGATATGCCATGTTTTATAAGATTAATGCTAAAAAGTGTTCTTAATTGTGGCAAATCAAGCTGTCAAAATAAGATACGTGATCAGTTCATTGTCCATGGTACAGTATAAATTGAAATCTGCATTAAGTATGCAAATCTTTTGTTCTTTTATGTTTTAACAATGCAAACAATACAATATCACCTGAACAAGTATTCCTTATAACATAATTTAAAACACTTGTTTAAACTATTTAAAACAAATGTTATATACAATGTAATTTATGTCGGTTTATTATCATTCTGTCGCTATGTATGCTTAAATCTTAAAAACTATGCAACGGATTTTGATGCGGTTTTCTTGAATAGATAAAGTAATTTGAGGTCTTATGTGCTCTGCGCAGCTCAGAGGGGCTATTACGGCCGCCTTTGCAATATTGCTTTTCGTCCTCTAGAGTGTCAAAGTCAATACAAAAAAAAATGCAAAGAGGACCAAAAGCGGCCGTAATAGGGCCTCAGATTATGTTTAACTACTACTAATCTATACCAATATTATAAAGAGGAAAGATTTGTTTGTTTGTAACGAAAGGGGCTCCGGAAATACTGAACCGATTTGAAAAATTATTTCACTGGTAGGAAGCTACACTATCCCCGAGTGACATAGGCTATAATAGATTTTCAAAAAAATTAGGGATCTTTACTTAAGGCGGTAAGTCACGGTATGGCGCGAAATTCAAATTTTTTCGCGTTTTTTAATTATTCTGGCGAAAGTATTCATTTTTAATAAAGTTTTAATGAATTCGCGTATGTAAAAAACCATTTCCCACATTGTAATACAACGTTTTTCGAAGACAGACCTACTAATTTTGTGTCTAAGGACCTAACTTGATTTTTGGCCTTTATGTCCTTAGGCACAAAATCAGTAGGTCTGTCTTCTCAAAACGTTGTATTACAATGTGGGAAATGGTTTTTTACATACGCGAATTCATTTAAACTTTTAAAAATATGTAAACTTACGTCAGAATAAATAAAAAACACGAAAAAATTTGAATTTCGCGCCATAGCGAGAGTAACCACCTTAAACTCAAATAATGTAACCCAAGCTGCAATATTTTTTCCGTTGTTTACATATTTTGACAGGTGATTTGTAGTTGTTGTTTTTTTTTTTTGAGTCAAAAGAACATAGTATAAAGAGCCAAGTCTTTGAGTAGTATCTTTTATTCTATGGCGTAACGAAGTAAGCCGGGACTGCTCGTTATAAGTAAAACGCCAAAGTAATAAATAAATACTTATATTTGCCGGAGTAAATTCTTGCCTAATCTCTGAGGGATTCATTCTCTGTATAGGATTTGTATGAACATGGCTAAAAAGAGGAAGAATTTTCACGTACCATTCCGGAATCTAAGTTAATTATTGCTTCCCTGTCCAGGAGCTGGGTCTCTATTAAAAACTGACTTACGAAGCCTGTTAGAGAACTTAATATCCATTGGTCTAACAGATAGGATTTCATCACAATTGACTGGAGTATCACCTCGCCTGCAGGAGTGAATAAAGAGCTCTATGCAGTTTCCAGAACTGGCTGCCTCAAACAGCACCATGTTCGATCCCTGTTCTATAGATTCATAGCTCTTCATAAAGTATTTTTGTCCAGGAAAACCGCACCTTGAACGCCATTTGCTGACCTGAATGAATAGGTATTTTAATATCAGTCACATTTATAAATTGGGTAAAGTTAAGAGGACCGTAAACCCCGAACGCGTCAATACGTAAAGTCCTGCATAGCCATTAATCAAATAAAAAAATATGCATTAGTAAAGCAAACAACTTCATCCAACCAACTAGAGATTGCCTCGCGGTTTTTCCCGCGCAGATTTCTCATAAACACAAAAATCCCCCTTTTTCCCGTTCCCGTGGGAGTTTCGGGAAATCCCTTCTTAGTGCTCACCTACACTCCCCATCGAAACAACCTGCCAATTTTCAGCTTTCTACGCCCAGTAGTCAGTCAGTCAGTCAGTAACGGAAGAGTTTTATATATATTACTAGAGGCTGCCCCGCGGTATCACCCGCGCAGATTTCTCTTAAACACAAAAATCCCGTTTTTTCGCGTTCCCGTGGGAATTTCGGGAAATCCCTTCTTAGTGCTCACCTACACTCCCTAAGGAACCTACATGCAAAATTTCAGCCCGCTACGCCCAGTAGTTTCGGCTCTGCGTTGTCTGTCAGTCAGTCAGTCAGTCAGTAACGGAAGAGTTTTATATATATTGATTCATTATCACAAAATCTCTGTCTTTCAGGATTCAGTCTGAATCTATAGTTAATTGTGGAAGAAGGAAAACGTACAAACCTAGCTTTTTATAAGATTAATAACAGTTACAATTTCATGGCAATTGGAAAATGATTAGTAGTGGAAAAACGTTTTCTCTTTTTGTATAGGCGCGATCAGGGTAAACGGTCCTCTTTAAGTCCCAGCCAGGGATTTCATGACACAAAGAAGACATAATAATAATAATAACACATTTCATTCAGAGCCCCTTAATAGGATAAACCTGTATCTGGGGTGCCCGAAACACACACAGAGACGAACATCACACCCAGACCGGAAACAAACATCGATATTCATTATATCAATATCCGCCCCGCCCGGGAATCGAACCCAGGTGCACACGCTTACTCATCAGTCCACATCACTGCCAACTAAGCCACGGAGCAGTCACATAATATGTTAAAAATAATAAAAAAGTCATAATCACCATGTAAGAAACGGTATTTCCAGAAATATTCTCAATCTGTACGTAATCTGAAAAATAGCTGCTTTTTGCGCATCGGAACTCGCTGTGGCCTTTATGAAGTCTGCAGCGCGTTTCGAGGCCTCTGACAAGCAGTGGAATCAGTAGTACCACCAACAGCTTCGCGTACATTGTTCTTGTGGTAAATGAGAATAAGATTATTAGTGCCAAGTGTTTTATACTCATTTTCGGTGTTTACAATAGTTTGAACAGCTGAAAAGCACTTAAGTAGCTATATGAGTTTTGAAGGTGTTCTAAATCAAATTATTCTCTTAATCTATGGGAAGGAGAGATCTGAAATTTGTATTAGGAAATTTTTGAGGATAAAACAAAGTTTTTCATAACTACGAAACATAAGTGGAATCAAAAAGCCTTGATGCATTATTTCGTCAAAGAACCATTCGGAAAAATGAAAATAGCTGGTTCTTCGAAATTAGTTTAAAGTTTTTGTTGAATCTGCATAGGTATAATATTAATAAATAAAATCAAATCTGGTAATGCAATTTTGATGTAAAAGTATTAATAAAAAGATAATCAATAGTTATAACTTTCCCAATAAAATCTAGAAACCGATGCGGGCGACTGACATACGACTGTCTCTTTCCCTTATTATGCTATATCGAAGCTCTATCTCTGTTCATTTGGTCGTTTGATTTCTTTCTCGTATATCCTCTTAAAACATATCGTCTGAATTTGTAATTATTCGTGATGGCATCGCAAGTAAAATACTCTTTGTGGCATCACGTTTTTTAGCGTTTTGAACAAAACAGTTGAGTAAACAGGTATTAAAAACCCTGTCAAAAATTTAATTATTACTAGCTGATTCGGCGAACTTCAGATGGCCAGGCGGTAGGCGTTACGCCCTGCAGTACCGGGCCGAAGAATAGGACTGAGGTATCCCCTGCCTATCCTACGACGTGGAGTAGGCAGACCACCAGCCCGATGGTCTGACGACATAGTGAAGGTCGCCGGTAGGCAGTGGATCAGACTGGCGCAGGTCCGTGGTGCATGGCGTGCGAGAGATGAGGCCTATGTCCAGCAGTGGGCTCTTACAGGCTGATGATGATGATGATGATCCTCTGCCTGTCGTAAGAGGCAACTAAGAGGGACCCCGGGGTCGTTGGGTGCACGAGGTGGGGGCCTCGTGTATTCATTTAACGGCCCCGAGAAGGACGACGGAACGCGGTGTCCCGATTCCGTCTTCGAGCGTTGGGAAAGAGATCCACGCCCCGGGGGGACGATCACTATGTCCCCCAAGATGAGGCTGACAAGCCAATGCTGGAGGGGGTCGCAAAGTTAAACATAACGATCGAAAGATCACCCGTGACTCCCTTGCTAACAGCCGTGATGGACACCGGCGGGGTTTTAGTAGTTGCGAACCCCACATAAGCCTGCGTCTCATCCCGACAAAAAACCTAGAGTTATTGAAAAATGTGTAACCTATACTAGGTTTTTTGCAAAATAACTGCTTTTTGTCTGCAAAAAAAAAGTAATCCTATTATCAAATTATACGAGTTTTCGCAAAATCCCTAGTTATTTTCTAAAAATCTTCCTACGACATTTGCATCTATCCTCGCATTTATAGGTACTTTAATAAAGTAGGTAGGTAGATACCAGATAACTACGTACCTAGTTAAGATGAGATATCAACAGACTGTCTCACAACGTCTTGAGCCATCTAAGTTTCAAGTGACTGTTGACCTATAGGCGTGATCTGACGCAAAATTCGAGGCAGGGATCTTTGGTCTAATTATAGCTTTTAAAAAATACTATTTAAATTTAGGAGTCCTAATAAGACCGGTATTAGCTCCAATCACGAAATCACAAACATGGCTATAGAGCATTAAGCTTGTTTAGAGCGCACCTTAAGAGCCAGTTTACCGCGATGCTAGCGCCATTCGCGAAAAAAAAAAAAAAAAAAAAAAAAATAACACATCACACTCAGAGCCCCTAACTAGGAAGAACCTGTATCTAGGGTGCCCGAAACACACACAGAGACGAACATCACACCCAGACCGGAAACAAACATTGATATTCATCATATCAATATTCGCCCCGACCGGGAATCGAACCCGGGTGCACACGTTTACTCAGTCCACATCACTGCCAACTGAGCCACGGAGCAGGAATCTTCTACACTAAGCCAAGTAAGAAAAAATCTTCTACACTAAGCCAAGTTTTAAAAATGTGGCACAGTATGACACTAGATAATGTAGCCTAGTTAGTATTTTTTGAGTAAAGTAGTCCTAACTTAAAAGAACAAAATTATACACAGATTGTTGCTAAAAGTGGCCACTTTTAGCAACACTTTGTAGCTTTCTTTGATCTTAAACTTAAAAACTATACAACAGTGCCCTAAAAATACAAGGCTACATTATCTGGTGTCATACTGTGCCACATTTTTGATATTTGCCTTAGTTTAGAAGATATAATTTTTTTTCGCGGGTGGCGCTACTTTGCTGTTCTATGCTTCTTAAGAGGAAAAAGGTCAAAATTGCAACATACCATTTGTTTTAAAGATCTTGTTGTAGCTGGTTAAAGACTTACCTGAAACAATTAAAATACAGCATCAATAAAATACTACATAAAACACAGTTTTTGTATTTTAATATCTAAAGTAATCTATACCAATATTATAAAGAGGAAAGATTTGTTTGTTTGTTTGTAACGAATAGGCTCCGGAAATACTGAACCAATTTGAAAAATTCTTTCACTGGTAGGAAGCTACACTATCCCCGAGTGACATAGGCTATATTAGATTTTCAAAAAAATTAGGGATCTTTACTTAAACTCAATTAATGTAACCCAAGGTGCAATATTTTTTTCGTTGTTTACATATTTTGACAGGTGGTTTGTTGTTGTTGTTTGTTTTTTTATTCGCCCATTCTGGATAGTCAAACAAAGTCTATAGAGCCAAGTCTTTAGTAGTATCTTATATTCTATGGCGTAACGAAGTAAGCCGGGACAGCTTGTAAATAATAAAAGTAGTAAGTACCTACAAGCTCCAAAACCCATCACAAATCCCAAATACTCGGCAAAAAAGGTACATTAGCTGCACTGCCACGCTAAATGGCTATGGAAATCCATAGTGACAAAAAAAACCGGTCCAACCCACCTCGGACACTTCATAGAAAGAAGCGCGGTGCTTCGCGCCCAGCCGAAACTCGTGTACGTGCACGCGCATCATGCTTGTGTGAGTGAGATAGCACGTGCTATTTGTACTGAGCGGCGAACTGCATGTAGTAAGTAAAAACTTTGGCATGGATAAACTGTGCCCACGAACAACCATATAACAATAATTTATTTAATTTATACGTTTTTTTTTTAAATAACAAAACAAAATTTCGCCTTTATTGAAAAAATATAGGCTTTTCCTGATCTCTGCATATTTCATTAGGCGGTTGCCACTCTGGAGAACTTTTTCCCATAGCAACCATTTCTTTTAGCTACGTGCCCCGCCCATTGCCCGTTAACACAGATGTTTATTAATTTCATTATTAATTTAAACAAAGAGAACAAAACTTTAATGAAAAATTATTTAATTATATAACGCATGTGTGCGAACAATGCAACATTGTCACACCATGCCATGTTTGTGAGCTCAGGTGTGTCTTTTTGTCCGCGAAATGTTTATAAAAAAGTGTTTTAATTGACATATATAATACTAGAGGCTGCCCCGCGGTATTTCCTGCGCAGATTTTTCATAAACACAAAAATCCCGTTTTTTTCCGTTCCCGTGGGAATTTCGGGAAATCCCTTCTTAGTGCTCACCTACACTCTCTAAGGAACCTACATGCCAAATTTCAGCTTTGTACGCCCAGTGGTTTCGGCTCTGCGTTGTCTGTCAGTCAGTCAGTCAGTCAGTCAGTAACGGAAGAGTTTTATATATATTGATTGTTTAAAGATTTTGTTACTGTCTGTTTGAGCTTAGTCTGATACCAAATGCTTTATTTAGCGGGCTTGAAAACAATAGCCTTTTGTCCAAAATAAAAAAAAACGAAAAAAATCAATTTCGCGTCAAACCCTGAAGAAAACCCCCATAACATCTTTTTTCCATAGAACAATTTAAAGGTTACCCATCCCATTTTACAATAGTTCCTAGCACCTTTGGATGAAACCAGGGTCACCGACATAGCCAAGCGGATAAGCTCGTTGAAGTGGCAATGGGCAGGTCATATAGCCCGCAGAACAGATGGCCGCTGGGGCCGAAAAGTTCCCGAGTGGAGACCACGGATCGGCAAGCGCAGCGTAGGACGTCCACTGACCAGATAGACGGATGATCTGCGCAAGGCTGCGGGTCCACGCTGGATGCAGGCCACCTGCGATCGGTACAGATGGAGAGCCTTGAGGGAGGCCTATGTCCAGCAGTGGACGTCTTGCGGCTGAAATGATGATGATGATGACCTTTGGATACCTGTATGGTTTTTAGTGCAATTTAATTTGCTGTAGCAATGTCTAGGGAAGGCTAATGGCACCACTTCCAATAAAATGCTCAAATTGGTATATAATGGAAAACTACAATCAAAAAAACCACGCGTCATTTTATTCTCAGGGTCAGCAAAAGCATAATTTTGAATACTTTAAACTAACAGCTGTTCAAACGAATTTAAATCCAAGATGCAGACTATAAAACAGCTGACACTAATAATCTAATACTCATTTAATAAAATAAAAATGGCGTCGTTTAAACTGTTTTTTGTGTTCTTACTAGTGTTGCCACAATTATGCTCGGCAAGGCCGGAATCGTGGGTAGCAGGTTTAGTTCGTGAGAATATTATTGGCGTGGAACTATCACCACTGGAGGTATTAATTATGTCGATATTAATTTGATTTTTTAAATGCTTTATTCAATAATGGAAACAAGGCATCGCTTATTGTAAGTCATGTATGACTAATACCTTTTTTAGTCAAGTATCCTATACTGCGAGAGGCGAGGTGGTTCAGCGTCAACCATGCGGCTAGAGACAAAAGAATGTGAAATCAAATGTCTCAAAGGTTTGATTAAGAAAGCTTAATTATTACAATGTTGATGATTATGAAAACGACAAAGACGCATGGAAGTAGTCTATCTCTGCACGATATTTTCATTATTCCATGTATGTACTTTAAATCTTACTAATTTATGTTCTTTGTATTGTAACTTGAATTGTAATGTCACAAAAGAACAAAAAAAGAGTGATAAATTGTAAAGTAGAGTTTGTTACCCCTTTCTTCTCTACGCTGTAAAATCATTGCGAAAGGGAGTAGAATCATTTGACAGAGGAGGGCTCGTTTGGGGGCGTCTCCAAGAGACCATTGTCGTAAGGCAAGGCAAACATTTGTTTGCCTGAGCTAATTGGTGGGCACCCTGAATTACCTCGCCTCTATCAGTATAGGATACTTTACGAAATAAGGTATCAATATTAATTAGATTAGTCTAATTGACTTTCAATAAGCAAAATCTTGTATCCTGTATCGAATAAATCATTTTTTACTTTACTTTACAATTTTATATATATGGTTGTGATAAGAAGGGAAAAACGGAAGATTCAGAGTAGGCAGACCCCCTCAAGGTTTTCTGTTCAGACGACCTTGTGAACGTTGCTGAAGTACACCGGATGAGAGTAGCATTAGACTGGTCGGTATGGCGATTTGTGGGGTATGCTAGTAATTTGTCGATTTCGACTGTTGAATGTATAACCAGTTTTATTAGTACAGCTGCATTCTCGAGCTAAGTAAATGAAAATAACAAAAGACCGGTTAATTCCGGTAAATTTTGTAGGTTGTTGCACGCGCACATTTTGTTTAAAGTCACGTGTACGCGCACGCGTAAATCCAGTAGTCGCGCCATGGTTTCCCCAGCGCAATATCCTTTAATACAGCGCAAATTCCCAATTTTCCCGTGGGGTTTTCCAGACAAAATGTAGATGTCCTTTCTCATTTAAATCGTTTCAGTAGTTTTATCGTGAAAGCGAGACAGAGTTACTTAATTATTTATAATAATAAGTATGTATTTAAATATTATTATTTTTTATCAATGTAATAGTTTATCCAGGCAGCTCATTGCGTACGAGTAATTTTGGCAGCAAAAACTGAGAAAAAGCAGTTTTGCACCAACATTATCTACGAATTTATAAAAAAAAAACGTTTTATCTTATTAAAATTCACTTGTTTGTTTTAATGTACATACACATAAAGGGACACAAAAAAAAACAAATTCAACTTCGAACAATGTTATATTGGATACAATGCTTTAAGTATATTAGCAAAAAAAAAGTAAAAAAAAAAAAAAAAAATTTAAAACACATTTTATAATAAATATACTATACAAAACAAGAACGTAAAGTACTAAATAATCTTAATTAATAAATTTGCTTGGTTTATAACTCATAATTAATCAAAAATAGTTACTGAGCTATGTCTGATGCAGGCCTTTATACCATTAAAATTTCATCGTACTCAATGTGTTAATTTAAAAAATTGCAATTATTAAAAAAAAAAACCGATTGCTAAGCAGCAACCATAAATAGTACTGTGTGTGCTAAATTTCATTATATAAACTTCAATAGTTAAAAAAAAAATACCGTAAGGCTTGTTGTTTATGAACGTTTTTCTACGCGTGAAATATGAATTTTGACATAAACTTTACGGCGCTATATCGACAAGCTTACTAGTTTTTCATACAACACACAACTTCACCTACGAACAGGGTGAATTATCAATTCGTCCCTTAATTTCTAACACCGCGTAACTCATTAATAGCAACTTTTCAGTAGAGTCTAAAAACTGTTTAATTTTCACGTTGAGAAAAACGTTCTTGAACAAGGTCCATTGTTTGATTATCAAAACACTTAAAATAGGGGTGAATCTAACCGGATACGAATACAGAAACGACGTCTGCGCAGGGGCATGGATTGTTTTGTCTCTTACAGCTGTGAATAAATACTTCGTTGCAAATTCCACGTGCAGCAGCGTCAACTGCCACGACTATAGTATATCTGTCGGTTGTATAGTAATTCTCGTCAGCGTATTTGCGTCCTGGATGGCCGCATTTTGAAGTCCATCTGGCGACCTACACATAATATTTGTTATTATTTACATTATAACGTGTAATAAATGTAGGTACGTGAAAATTTTCAATAAAAATAATTGAAACATTGCAAACGTAGCTTTGGTATCTCTACTGCTTGCAATCGCAAGTGACTACGCGCGCTCGACTACGCGGGTGCGGCTACGCGTGAGCGACTACGTGCGACTGACTACGCATGAGTGACTACGCGCGCTTGACTACGCGCGTACAGTACAATGTTTCAAATTACTTTATTTTTAATACTTACCATGAATGATATAACTTCATTTTTCGGGCTATTAACTACTATGTTGTCCTTAGGATAACCGCTCTTAATGCAACGGAATTGGTTGCGCCCTCTCCACCCCCGGCATCGAGTCGGCTGCAGGAAAAAAAAGTTCCCAAAAACGTTTTTATTTTATAATAATTAACTCTTTTTATATTTATGACAGTAATAGTGTGTAGGTCGTCAAGAGGACTAAGGGTATGTTAGTTATTTTATTGGGTTAACTTTTTATTTTTTTTATAACATTACATCTCCGGTCATCAAATTTAAAATATAAGTAAAGTAAAGTAAAAATAACAAGCACACAAAGTAAGACACTTAAAACTAGAGCCATTGCGATAAATAATTGATATATTTTAAACCATGGCCGAAATAAAAAAACAGGCGTCTTTGACTCCCTAGATAATCTTGCTTAGAATTTTTAAAGCCCTGTTGTGTAGCTTTCAGGTTCAATATCATAGAAAAAAACGTTTGTTGCCTGAAGTCGCCACTTTAGTTTCATAACGGTATTTTTCTTTGATTTTGAACCTAAAAGCTACACAACAGAGCCTTAAAAATTCTAGGCAAGATTATCTAGGGAGTCAAAGACGCATATCTTTGATTTCGGCCATGGTTTAGAAAATATTAATTATTTATTATTCGACTGCTCCGTGGCTCAGTTGGCAGTGATGTGGACTGAGTAAGCGTGTGCACCTAGGTTCGATTCCTGGGCGGGGCGAATATTGATATGATGAATATCGATGTTTGTTTCCGGTCTGGGTGCGATGTTCGTATCTGTGTGTTTCGGGCGCCCTAGATACAGGTTCTTCCTAGTTAGGGGCTCTGAGTGTGATGTTATTATTTATTTATTTATTTATCAGTGGCGCTAGTTTCGCACCGTTTTGAGCCTTAAACATTACTTTCAAAAATAAAAAAATATTTACATACATGAGCGAGTCCGTCCGTGGGTTCGTCTCTAGGATCGTACGAGGTATCGTCCTGCCCAAAGCTCCCCACAATTAAAACGGCAAAGGAAAGAATCACGATCTTCGTAAGCATTGTGGTACTTTGCAATGATGAAAATTTAACAAAGAGGTGCAGTTTTATAGTCCGTTCGAGGAAACAAATTTGTTTTTGCAGCTGTTGAGCACTATACAAATTTTTGTGTGATTTAATTTGTATTAAATATTGATATGCCTAGTTATCGTTATTGTCTTTTCAAGGTTTTTGAAAAAGATTTCTTTTTGAAACGTGACTGAGGCAATCTCGATATGTAGTGTTTAGTCGACCCGGCGAACTTCGTACCGCCTGAACTATTACTATATTGTGCATGTATTTTACTTATAAACCTTCCTTTTAAATCACTCTAACTAATAAAAAAAACCGGATCAAAATCCGTTGCATAGTTATCAAAATGTAAGCATACATAGGGACAGACGCGGGAAGCGACTTTATTTTATACTATGTATTGATATTGATGATTGACTAGTCGACCTGTTGTATAGCTTTTAAGTTAAAGACCAAAGAAAGGTATAAAGTGTTACTAAAAGTGGCCACTTTTGGCAACAATCTGTTGATTATTTTGTTCTTTTTACTAAGGACTACTTTACTGTGCTCAAAAATTACTAAGCAAGATTATCTAGTCAGTCATACTGTGCCACATTTTTGATATTTGCCTTAGTTTAGAAGTTTTTTTTTTTCGAGAAGAATAATAATAATAATAACACATCACACTCAGAGCCTCTAACTAGGAATAACCTGTATCTAGGGTGCCCGAAACACACACAGAGACGAACATCACACCCAGACCGGAAACAAATCGATATTCATCATATCAATATTCGCCCCGCCCAGGAATAGAACCCGGGTGCACACGCTTACTCAGTCCACATCACTTTCAACTGAGCTACGGAGCAGTACGGAGAATGGCGCTTGACACTATAATTCTTATTAAAAACTTACATTATTATTAAACCAGCTGACACAGCGAACTTTGTACCGCCCTTATTTCTGAATTTTTGAGAATGTTCTACCTTTACAGATACTTAGCCTTTACAGATACCACCCCACCCGGTGATAGTGTAGCTTCTCAAAAATGAAAGATTTTTTTAAATCGGGTCAGTAGTCTATGCGGTACTTCAATGGAAAAAAAAACCATCACACTTTCCCTCTTTATTACATTAACTATGTATATAAAAATGAATCGTGGTTCGTTAGTCTCAGTACAGGGAGGGTTTAAAAGGTGAGAACATATTGAAAAATCGAGGAGAAGTTAGTAAAACAACAATTAAATTTACCCATATACAATTGTAAGTCGCGATACGAAGTTTGCCGGGACAGCTAGTATAGTATAGATAACATTTGTTGATAATGACTAAGACCCCAAAAATGTGTAAACCAATTATTATTCAAAAACGTGAGGATTATCAATTTAACATTGTTTATTTAGTTGAAAAACAAAATTATCAATTCAAAAACTATTTTAAGTACGTCATCATCTACTGAGACAAGAAAAAAAAAATATTAAATCAAATCACGTACGTATGTTGTAAGTACCTAATTTAAATAAATTTAATAGCAACACTTTTTGAAACAGCAAATTGATAAATACTTTAAACTAGTCGACCCGGCAACATTCGTACCGCCTAACCTATAACTATATCGTGCATTATTATACTTATAAGCCTTCCTCTTGAATCACTCTATCAATTTAAAAAAACCTCATCAAAATCCGTTCCGTAGTTACAAAGATTTAAGCCTACATAGGGACAGATTCGGGAAGCGACTTTATTTATACTATGTATTGATATTGATAAAATTAAATCAATAATGGGGTATTTTAACGAATGTTGTGTTAGGTACTATGTTTCGTTATTAAAATAAGGTAAAAATATTTTTTAATATCTTTTTTATTATGTGCAAAAAAAGGGTGTGTGATGTGTGTGTGATGGCATCAGATATCACTGTATCTATGCGACTGTATATAAGATCTATGATCATCCGCCGTTATAGATGATAAGATTTCAACATTTCACTCGTGAGGTGAGGTGATAATTAACCAAGTCAAAAAACAAAAGTTTAATGATACTTTAATTATACATTTTTATTATATTGTTTAATTAAAAGTAAAATTATTTGTTAATACAGGTGTTTCTTGTATAGTTGTTACTAACAGCATACATACGCACGTACGTAATAAAAACGAATTCATTTCCTTGTCTCAATGAATAAATACTCAAAAACGTGACAGAATATATTATGCTTTTCATTAAAATAAACAATGCGATTTTTGTTAAACTCACGTTTTTGAAAAATTCGATAAGTCAAGCGTCATCATCAAAAATGCTATTGGAAAATATTAAAGTTTTTATTTTAGTTTTTAAAGTTTTTTTCTGTTTGTCAGTGTTGTGTGTGTGAATAAAGTTATGTCTATGTCTATGTCTAAAGTTTTTTTATAGACACACCTGCTGAAATAATTAAATATTTAGTAAGTAAATAATAATGAAATCTGATATTTTAAAACCTTTTTTTTTTTTTTTTGTAACAAGGGGAAATGCCTATCGCATGTGTATGTGGGGCACGCACCCACTAAAACCCCCCGGCGGCCGTCTTGGCGCTTTTGGGAAGAACCCCGGGAACCACACATTATAGCGTCCGAAGTCTTCTCACGCTCAGCTACTATCAGCTTCATGCTCGGGGAGGGTATATTGTTCCCTCCCCGGCTCGCCATTGGACGGCCCCGAGATGGGCGGCGGCACAGTGCCACAAGCTGTGCCGCCGCCCATCTCGGTGCCGTTTGATGAGTGTGTCGGGCCCCCGCCCTTCACACCCACGACCCCAAAGACCCCTTTTAGTCGCCTCTTACGACAGGCAGGGCATACCGTAGACCTATTCTTACGCCCGGACCTACAGGGCATGATATTTTAAAACCTGCGGCCAGACAAAAGTTTGTAATCACAAAGCATAGAATAAAATAACAAGTTCTTAAAACAGAAAACAGGTAGGTACGTACTAACAACAACAATATCGATTCACACTCAGAGCCCTTAATAAAATAGTAAAACTATTTGTAAGATAACATTATAACGTTTCAATATGGATAGTGCTTAACAACTGTGAAAAAAAGGTTACATCCAGTGTATTCCCGCAGCCTTCACCAGGTCGTCTGATCACCTAATGGGGGTTCTGCCTGCTCTGAGTCTTCCGGTTCGTGGTCGCCACTCGAGAACTTTTCGGCCCCAGCGACCATCTGTTCTTCGAGCTATATGCCCTGCCCATTGACACCTAAGTTCACAACTTTTTTTAATTGTAAATTTCTTAATCCATAAAAATATTAGAAATGCGAAAGTGTAATTTTTTTTCACATTGTTTCACTTTCAAGCCTCGACTAATTAAGTTTAATGAACTGATATACTAAAAATTGTTAGGTAGATAGCAAACCCCGAGACAGTTTTTATACCAAAAATTCCATGTCAACGGAAAATTACATTTTACGCAGGAGAAAAAATTCAGACGGATCAACTAGTACTTTACTTTACTATGATAATGATTTTCAAAGAAAATAAAGAAAGAATATACATTTATTTCAATGGCACGATAAATAACATAGCATTTTGTACATACACGCGAGTTTTTAGGCCTTTTTTTGTTGCAGCCAACAAACTGCAAACAGTTCAGAGGGCGCTCCCAGTTCCGCTGCATGAAAAAAAACTACGGACAAGACAACGTAGTTGTAGAAACTCCACAGAATGAAATCATCACTTTCATGGTATGTATGAAGAAAAAAATACAAGGCGCTTTACGTGCGTAGCGCTCACGCGTAGTCGGTCGGTCGTAGTCGCCCACGCGTAGTCACTTTCGCGTAGTCCTCGCGCGTAGCCAAGCAGTACCGTAGCACACCTAGAGCACACCTCAGGAAATTCATAGAAAAAATCGCGTTGCTTCGCGCACAGCTGAAACCCGTGTACGTGCACGCGTATCATGCTTGTGTGAGTGAGATGAGACGTCGAAGCTGCTTTATTTGTACTAAGCGGTTTCTGAGAGGTAACCGAGAGCGGGAGAGCCGCACTTGCTGAGGTAGGCAGGGAGTGCCCATACTGTATGTAGTACTATTTATTATACTGTGCCTTTAGTGACTAGCGATCGCGAGTAGCGTACAAAAAAAATTGGGGCAACATTCTCCGTTTTACAGAATTATCCAGTTTTAAAGATTTTTAAATTAGATTACCAATTTAATTAGAGGGTCACGGCGTGTGAACTGTCAAAACGGTAATTGAACTGTCAAATTCTGATAGTAGAATCTCGAATTTAATAAATCCGTGAGTCTTTCACAAGTTTTCCCACTCTCACTAAGATCAATGACTAAGCGCGTTATTTCCTTCTTATACTATCTAGTCGAGCCGGCGAACTTTGTCCTGCCTAACCTATAACTATCTTGTGAACGTCTTATACTTATAAACCTTCCTATTGTATCGATCTATCTATAAAAAAAACCACCTCAAAATCTGTTGCATAATTTTAAAGATTTCAGCATACATAGGGACAGAGGCATACCGCGGCTTCGTCAGCGCATTTTCTCTTAAAACATCAAATTCCCAATTTTCCCGTGAGAATTTCGGGATAAAAAGTAGCTTACTCAGGCTCTAAACTATCTATATACCAAATATTTTTCCAATCGGTTTAGTAGTTTGGTCAGGAAAGCGAGACAGACAGATAGATTTAATTTCGCATTTATAAAATTAATAATATTAAGTATTATGGAAGTTTGTTTGTTTGTTTGTAACGAATAGGCTCCGGAAATACTGAACCGATTTGAAAAATTATTTCACTGGTAGAAAGCTACATTAACCCATAATGTCATAGGCTATATAAGATTTTCAAAAATATTAGGAATCCTTACCTAAACTCAAATAATATAACCCAAGGTGAAATTTTTTTTCCGTTGTTTACATATTTTGACAGATGGTTTGTTGTTGTTGTTTGTTTTTTATTCGGCCATTCTGGGCAGTCAAAAAAACATAGTCTTCCATAGACTATGTAGTCCAAGTCTATTGTAGTATCTTATATTCTATGGCGTAACGAAGTAAGCCGGGAAAGCAAGTGTACTATAAGTTGATGATTTACCTTTGTGACTTGCAAACTAACAGCTCGATATATCTATCCTATCAAGTTTATTTCTGGTTTCTATGCTGCTCAGTTCTATATATATTATTTAAAAAAAAAGTTCATATTATGTTCATTAAGAGATTTTGTTTTTAAAAAAGGTATTATTTAAATTTTATTAAATAGTTTATATTTAAGTAAATAAGTATTATGTTGAAGGAGTAATTCTCTGTTTAGATTTTTTATGTTAAGACGATTTACGACAAATAAATGGAACGAGCGAATGAACAGAGTCTATCTCTTTGATATAGCATACTGAGGGCAAGGGACAGTCATATATCAGTCGCCCACATCGGTTACTACATTTTATTGGAAAAAGTAGTAAATATTGAATATCTTTTTAATTATTAATTTTTAATCAAATCTGAATTACCAGCATTTAATTTTGTTTATTATCATTATTCTTAGGTAGTTTTAACAAAATCTAGTAAGTCATTTCGAAGAACTAGCTATTCCCGTTTTTTGGAAAGGTTATCTTTGACGAAATAATGTATCGAGGTTTTTTGATTCCACTAGTGTAATTCTCAATTATAAAAAACTTTGTTATATCCTCAAAAAGGTTATATTGAAATTCCAGATTTTTACGATCTTTAGTGTGAGATGTTGAACGTTCCTAAATTGTCTATGAAAAATGCAGTTGCTTGAACGCAGCTTAGCGCTGTCCTCTTTCAATCCCGACCCTTTGTAACGTTGCGTGTTTCAGTATTAAATAAATAACACAGTTAATTAATCTGGAGTTTTTTATTAATATCACATTGGCGACGAGGAACAAAAACCCAAAGGTATATAATAAGGATATTGGAAGAGCATAAAAAACATAATAAGTAAAAATAAAAAAGTGAAACAAAAAGGACGCCGCCCCGGTCACTACACCCTGAAACCAAGCGTTGTGGCCGCCATTTTGGTAAAAAATATTCATATGAAACGAAATTAATGTCGACTTCGGGATCTGATCTGCACTTTACTGATACAGAAGAAGAAGCAAATCAAAGTGAAAAAATTCACAGAATCGCAGCCGTAAAAGAAGGAAAAAGAACATTTATCTATAAATGCTCTAAAGAAGAGCTGCTTCAGGTGATCAAAGAGGAAAAATTAATCCATTCAAAGGATCCAAGCCTGGAGGAACTTCGTAAGGTGCTGAGTGAGTTTTATAAAAATAGAGCTGAATCGTCATCAGTAACGAGGGAGTGCATTATTAAAAAGAATAAAATGTCTTCTTGGGGCGAAGTAGGAGCTTTCGATGGCACAAAATGGGAAGTTTTTGAGGAACAGTTACAATGTTTTATGTTAGTCAACGATATAGAGGATAAAAAGAGAGTGCCTTTACTATTAACAAAACTTTCACCAAAAGTGTTTGAGGCTTTAACATACTTATGCGCACCAAAAAAACCTAGTAGTTGCACTTATGAAGAGCTGTGCTACAAAATTAAAGAAAAATATGATAAACCATTGTCTATTGCAATTGAGAGAGCGGAATTCAGACAAAGAAACCAGCTTCCACAAGAAAAAGTACAGGATTATGTTTTGGAACTGAGAAAACAAGCTAACAAATGTAAATTTAAAGATATTGAAGACCAAATCAAAGAAAAATTCATGGATGGTGTGCAATCAAGAGTAATAAAATTTGAATTGATGAAAAGTGGCTCAGAAATGACTCTGGAGAAGTGTATAGAAATTGCAAGAACAGTGGAAGCAGCATTAATGCACACCAATGAACAACAACCCACGGAGGTGTTCTATAATAAAGCAAGATTTCCATACAAACAGAAGGCGGCAACAGGTACTCAAGTGAAAACAAAGCAACAGGAGATTCAATGTTTTTGTTGCGGTAAATGGAATCACCGTAAATCTGAATGTTCACTCAATAAGAAGTACTGTTCAGAATGTGGACAACAAGGCCATGTTTTCAGAATGTGCGCAAGAAAGACAGTCAACAATCAGCGGAAAATTAATGTAATTGAGACAGAAAATTCAGGAAACTCAAAGGATGAAAACGCTGAAGATGTGGAGAGTGCGATAAAAGCTTTGTATGAAGAACAGGAGACATATACATTTAACAGTGTAAGTAGGATACCACCTCATTATATATCAGTAAATATTAATAATCAAGAAATTCAGTTTCAACTAGACACGGGAGCTGAAGTCACAGTAATGTCAGAAAAAGATAAAAACGATTTCTTTGGTCTCTATACATTGGACAGTTGTAATGTATTATTTAAAAACTTTGATCAAAGTTGTTCACAGCCTCTAGGAAAATTACATAACCTAAAAGTAAAAATTAATGACAAAATTAAGCAGCTTAGCATTTATATTGTTAAGGAGTGTCCAAGGCTATTAGGGAGAGATTGGTTAAAAGCTTTCGACTTATGGCCACCCATAATAAAAGACAACTGCTTTGAGATAGGAATTAATTCTATAAAAAATGTTTCAGACGCCACCAAGGATGTAAAAACCCAGTTCGCAGAAGTATTCAATGGAGGTTGGGGAAATTTTAAAGGAGAGGAAATTACTTTAAAATTAAAGCCGTTATCAACACCAAAACATTTTCCGGTCAGACGGGTGCCGTATGCACTGAGGGATAAGGTAAATAATGAAATTAAAAGATTATGTGAGAATGGTCGAATAGAGCCTGTGGAACAAAGTGACTGGGCAACTCCAGTTGTTCCCATCTTAAAGACGGACGGCACAGTCCGATTGTGTGGTGATTATAAATTAACGGTTAATAAATGTTTAGAAATAGATCATTTTCCTTTACCACACGTGGAAGATATATTGAATACCTTAAAAAACGGAGAATACTACTGCGAACTAGATTTAAAAGAAGCTTACCTTCAAGCTCCTCTAAGTAGTGATAGTCAAGATTGTACTACAATAATAACGGAGACAGGTACCTATAAATACAAGTATTTACCTTATGGTGTAAGTTCAGGTCCAGGGGCATTTCAACGGTTAATGTCTAAAAAACTTAGAGACATACCAAATACTATAGTATTTATAGATAACATATACATCAAGGGACAAAGCCTACAGGACACACACAAAACATTGTGTGCAGTTCTAGCTAAGCTTAAAGAATGTGAATTCAAATTGAAACTTGAAAAATGTAAGTTTTTCACTAATAGTTTGGAAGTTTTCAGCTATAGAGTGGATAAAAAGGGTATTAGTATAATTAAGTCAAAGATTGAGCCATTGTTGCAAGCCAAATCACCAACGAATTTAACATTATTAAAATCCTTTTTAGGCAAATTAAATTATTACTCACGTTTTCTTAAAGATATGGCATCAACAATAGCTCCACTTTATGATTGTACAAAAAAAGATAAGTTTGATTGGACCCCTGAATGTGAAAATGCATTTCAAATAATTAAAAATAAATTAGCTTCGGCTAATAGCTTAAGTCATTATGAACCTCAATGGCCATTGATACTTACTTGTGATGCATCAGACAGGGGTCTGAGCGCTGTTCTGTCAAACAGAGATGACAGAGGTGTCGTCAAACCTATAGGTTTTGCAAGTAAAAAATTATCGGATGTAGAACAAAAGTATGCTACAATTGATAAAGAAGCAATGGCAATCATCTTTGGAATAACAAAATTTTATAATTATATTTATGGGCGATTTTTTGAACTGGAGACAGACAATTCTGCTTTAACGAGAATATTAAGCCCCACAAAGAGCATTCCAAAAATGGCTGCCAAAAGACTACAACACTATGCAATATTTTTGTCAGCATTTAACTATAAAATAAGACATATTAAAACTACTGCAAATCCGGCAGACTATTTGTCTAGAACAGCAATTGAAAATGAAGACAAAAATGATAAAATGTCTTTTGAAAATAATGAAAATTATAGTAATTTTATTCATGTCAATAATTCCGAAATAGAGGCACTAAACTGGAAAAAAATTCAAATTGAAACTAAAAAAGATCAAAATTTATCAAAAGTAATAAGATATTTGACAGATGGCTGGCCTGAAAAAATATTGATACCAACAGCGTTAATGACCATTTATAACAGAAAAAATGAGATAACGTTGGATAGAGGGTGTCTATTTTGGGGCTACAGAATGATAATTCCAGAAAATCTTCAAAAAGCAGTTTTATCAGAACTACATAAAAGTCATTTCGGAATTGTTCGCATGAAGGAGGTTGCACGGTCTTACTTTTGGTGGCCGAAGTTAGACATAGATATAGATAATGTAAATAAAAATTACCTAGTGTGTTTACAAAATAGTAAAGGCCCTACTAAGATTCAGAAGCCATGGCCGGTTCCTCCATCAGCGTGGTATAGAGTTCATGCCGATTTTCTGGGGCCATTCTATAATAAAATGTTTCTAGTGGTAGTAGATAGTTATACTAAATGGCCAGAAGTATTTGAGATGTATAACATTACCGCAAACCGCACTATAGATGTGTTTAAGAGTTTATTTTCACGGTTTGGCTTACCAATTCACTTAGTAACCGACAATGGTAGAACATTTACAAGTAAAGAATTTAAAGATTACTGCTCAGAAAATCAAATAAAACACACATTTTCCCCACCATACCATCCGGCAACAAATGGAGCCGCAGAAAGATTTGTAGAAACTTTCAAAGGGGCAGTGAAAAAAATAAAAGAGAGTGGGTATAGTTTGCAGGAAGCTATTAACTTATTTTTAAATGATTATAGGAGTTCTGCTCAGCGAACTACGGGAGTAACCCCGGCCCGTCTAATGTTAGGAAGGGAAATTAGAAATAGGTTTAGTTTGTTGAGGCCGCCACCGATAGCGGAAGTAATTCAGGAAAAATTAGAGAAGAGAGACCAGGGAAATAGAACATACCATTTTGAGATTGGTCAGAAAGTAATGGTTAAAAATTATCGCAAGGAGGGAAAGCCATGGGTTCCGGGGCTGGTAGTAGAAGAGTCCATACCGGATGTTACTTATCTAGTGGATGTGGAAGGCCAAACGTGGAAACGTCATGTTAACCAAATGATTTGTTGTTCTGAGTACTTAAATGAACAAGAACTGAAAGACTGTTATTATTTTAGCATAAGTAGTTTATTTTGAGTTATTTTCTGGTTGGGCCCTTATGGCACCATTAGTTGTATTAATACATCTAAATGTTAGAATCTTAGGAAATTTAAGTTATCCTTAAGTATAATTGTTATGTTTAATCTAGATAAGTGTTATGTTGTTAAAACCTGTAACGAAAACTGAAGGGGCATCAATGTTTCATATCTCTTAACAGTTTGTTTTATATTTTAAAGTTCCTGAAATATATGTGTGGGAGAGTGTGAGATGTTGAACGTTCCTAAATTGTCTATGAAAAATGCAGTTGCTTGAACGCAGCTTAGCGCTGTCCTCTTTCAATCCCGACCCTTTGTAACGTTGCGTGTTTCAGTATTAAATAAATAACACAGTTAATTAATCTGGAGTTTTTTATTAATATCACATTTAGATTATGAGAATTACTTGATTTAAAAAACCTTCAAAACTCATATAGCTTCTTAAGTTGCAGTGTCAAATTTTGATTAAAATAAAAAAAGAAAATGCTGTGTTACTTTTGCTGCGCCCTATAAGGGAAATTAAATTCTTAAGCTCTTTTTTATAAACCATCTGTAAAAAAACTTAGTTCGCAATAAAATTTATGATTTATATAATATAATTTCTATTTTTTTGTCTAGGTTGGCAAATGGCGTTCAAAATGCGGGTTTAGGGGGCATAACTACGATGTAGAAAATTACTATACAACGGACAGATATACTATAGTAGTACCATTTGACGCTGCAGCACGGGGAATGTGCAACGAGCTCTTTATCTACAGCTGTAGGAAGCAAAACAACCCCGTCGACTGCGCAGACGTCGTGTCTATATTTATCACGGGTTAAGTTTGCTTGCGCTTGTTTTAAAAGGCTTAAGTGCCAGTTTACCGCGATGCTGGCGCCATACTCAAAAAAAAAATGTATATCTTCTAAACTAATGCAAATATCAAAAATGTGGCACAGTATGACACTAGATAATCTTGCTTAGTATTTTTTGAGCACAGTAAAGTAGTCCTAACTTAAAAGAACAAAATTACACACAGATTGTTGCTAAAAGTGGCCACTTTTAGCAACACTTTGTAGCTTTCTTTGGTCTTTAACTTAAAAGCTATACAACAGTGCCCTAATTATACAAGGCTACATTATCTATACAGTGCCACATTTTTGATATTTGCATTAGTTTAGAAGATATAAAATTTTTTCGCGAATGGCGCTAGCATCGCTGTAAACTGGCTCTTAATATATTTAATTAATCATATTCGGACTGAAAATTATCAGTCAAGCTACTCGAGATATATTTTTAAGATATTACATCTATTTATTTATACCAATAATAAAAAGGAAAGATTTGATTGTTTGTTTGTATGTTTGTTTGCATCGAATAAGCTCCAGAACTACTGAACCGATTTGAAAAACTGTTTTACTGTTGTTGGGAAGCTATTCTATCCCCGAGTGACATAAGCTATATATTTTTTTTTTATATCATCGGAAAATTAATAATAATAATTTATAATAATAATAATAAAATTTATTTCTCAAACATAGCCTACATGACAAATTTAAACATTACATTTAAATATAATCTGTAGTTTACATCAATTAAAACCCTGATTCCTAGGCGTAAACCTGTATCTCAGGAGCCAGTGAAGACAAACATTACAACAATTAAAATATATGTGGTGTATAATTAAGTAAGCTTTTGCCAAAAACTAATAACATTAAATTAAGCTTAGTTTAATACCATGTTAATCTCTGTTAAATAAATTTATATATAGTAGTAAAGTTTATTAGTTTTTTAATAAAATAAACAAAGAAATTATTTATTAACTCTGCTTTTTATTCAGCATAACGATAAAATATAATGATTAAATATATTATGTACTTATAAATTATCTATCTATATCTATCTATACCAAAAAAAAGAGGAAAGATTTGATTGTTTGTTTATTTGCATCGAATAGGCTCCGGAAATACAGAACCGATTCGAAAAAACCTTTACTGTTGAGAAGCTACACTATCCCCGAGTGACAAAGGCTATATTAGATTTTCAAAAAAATTAGGGATTCTTACTTAACTCAAATAATGTAACCTTACCAATTTTTCTCCTTTGTTTAGATATTTGACAGTTGGTGGTTGGTGGTTTGTTGTTGTTGGTTGTTTCTTTATTCGCCCATTCTGGGGAGTCTAGGAAACAAAGTCTATAGAGCCAAGTCTTTATTAGAATCTTATATTCTATGGCGTTACGAAGTAAGCCGTGAATGCTCGTATTTTATAAATCACTTAAAAATTCAACTTATATTAATACTAGAGGCTGCCCCGTATCACCCGCGCAGATTTCTCTTAAACACCCCGTTAAAAATCCCGTTTTTTCCCGTTCCCGTGGGAATTTCGGGGAAATCCTTTCTTAGTGCTCACCTACACTCTCTAAGGAACCTACATGCAAAATTTCATAGTCGGTCGGTCGGTCGGTCGGTCGGTCGGTCGGTCGGTCGGTCGGTCGGTCGGTCGGTCGGTCGGTCGGTCGGTCGGTCGGTCGGTCGGTCGGTCGGTCGGTCGGTCGGTCGGTCGGTCGGTCGGTCGGTCGGTCGGTCGGTCGGTCGGTCGGTCGGTCGGTCGGTCGGTCGGTCGGTCGGTCGGTCGGTCGGTCGGTCGGTCGGTCGGTCGGTCGGTCGGTCGGTCGGTCGGTCGGTCGGTCGGTCGGTCGGTCGGTCGGTCGGTCGGTCGGTCGGTCGGTCGGTCGGTCGGTCGGTCGGTCGGTCGGTCGGTCGGTCGGTCGGTCGGTCGGTCGGTCGGTCGGTCGGTCGGTCGGTCGGTCGGTCGGTCGGTCGGTCGGTCGGTCGGTCGGTCGGTCGGTCGGTCGGTCGGTCGGTCGGTCGGTCGGTCGGTCGGTCGGTCGGTCGGTCGGTCGGTCGGTCGGTCGGTCGGTCGGTCGGTCGGTCGGTCGGTCGGTCGGTCGGTCGGTCGGTCGGTCGGTCGGTCGGTCGGTCGGTCGGTCGGTCGGTCGGTCGGTCGGTCGGTCGGTCGGTCGGTCGGTCGGTCGGTCGGTCGGTCGGTCGGTCGGTCGGTCGGTCGGTCGGTCGGTCGGTCGGTCGGTCGGTCGGTCGGTCGGTCGGTCGGTCGGTCGGTCGGTCGGTCGGTCGGTCGGTCGGTCGGTCGGTCGGTCGGTCGGTCGGTCGGTCGGTCGGTCGGTCGGTCGGTCGGTCGGTCGGTCGGTCGGTCGGTCGGTCGGTCGGTCGGTCGGTCGGTCGGTCGGTCGGTCGGTCGGTCGGTCGGTCGGTCGGTCGGTCGGTCGGTCGGTCGGTCGGTCGGTCGGTCGGTCGGTCGGTCGGTCGGTCGGTCGGTCGGTCGGTCGGTCGGTCGGTCGGTCGGTCGGTCGGTCGGTCGGTCGGTCGGTCGGTCGGTCAGTCAGTCAGTCAGTCAGTCAGTCAGTCAGTCAGTCAGTCAGTCAGTCAGTCAGTAACGGAAAAGTTTTATATATATTGATTTGTTTTATGAAAGTGTTGAGCAGGATAAAGTAGGATAAAATAGTAGTTTATTCAACAAGGGTGTTAAGTGATGTATTCTGCCGTCGTAATGGTAAACGCAGTAATCGCCATTACTGCGGTTTAAGTTTTATTGCATAAATGGCACCTATAGGCGGTTATCTACCAATAAAAAATTTATTATCACCTGAAAAGTACTAAAATACAGGTGATAATAAATTTTTTATTGGTAGATAACCGCCTATAGGTGCCATTTATGCAATAAAACTTAAACCGCAGTAATGGCGATTACTGCGTTTACCGTTACGACGGCAGTATTATGTACGAGGGTGGTCTGTTAAAACCCGAGCGCAGAGAGAGTTTCAAGGGTTTATTCCCGAACGTAGTGTGGCAATAATGACTTGAAACTTGAACAAGCGAGGATTTTAACCTCACCCGAGGCAGAATAACTTTACCCCCAAGTTGTATATACTGCTTTTTACTCCATCTGACGAGAAAATTCACATATAAAAAAGCAGAACCTATGTACCTACCTAATTTTGCTGACTTAATCAGCTAGTTTTTTTTTATTCCAACTTCACTTCAATCATTAATTTTTGTAGCAATAATACAATAATGCATCATTATTGCTGGAATGTATGGAAATTCATAGGTGACTGGCTATAGACCGCATGTGAATAATGAGGAAATTTACGACTAGAGATTAGTAATCAAAAAGTCGACTTTTCGAGCGGATGGGATGGCGTAGCGCGTCGCGCCTTTGATAAGGGCACGGCAGGTTGTGGGTTCGATCCCCGCAGAAAACACCACATATTGATTTCTCACAAAAATCACGTTGTGGTTGTTTTCGGTTGGATAGGACATTGCAGGCTTGAATCACCATTGTCCGAAAGTAAGATGATTCCGTGCTTCGGAAGGCACGTTAAGCCGTTGGTCCCGGCCGCAGTAGTGGTCGTTATAACCGCGGCGACAAGCTGGCCCCTTGTCACGTTGGGTAATAAAGCATAAAATCGGCTAAACGTGTGTCCGGCTCTTGAGCTGGTACCTCTGCCTAACCCTTCGGGGAATAAAAGGCGTGATATTATGTTATGTTATGTTATGGGATAAAAATATATTAAAGATCATTGAGATCACACGAGGTAAGATGATTGAGCATCTGATACGACAAGACACCTTCATCACTAACATTATTGAAGGCAAGATCGAGCGGAAAAGAGAGAAAAGGGACGACCAAGATGGAGTTACTTTGATAAACTGAAGGAAAATATAGGGATCGAGTCGTAACAAGAGGTCAAGCAGCTGGCGGGGAAACGGGACGTGTGGAAGACGCTCCACCGACAAGAGCGTAGCATAGGCTTACTAATATTATAAACTTTTTTATTGTCAGGTAAATTAAACATGCAATAAATGTAATCATAACTTTACCCCCAGGAATGTTGGAATCCTACCTCATCGGAGGCTACCTATCTTACATGACAATGCTCTACGTGTGCATCAGTATGGCTGTACTGGGTGTTTTGCTGCTTAACTTCACTAAGTAGTCACCGACTTATTTGATGATGAAAGGACTTGAAGAGGTAAATATAAAGGATATCGAGTTAAAATCTAAGTAATTCACCTACTTTTCATAAATTTTACTTGGTTATCACCTATTAACCATGTGGACATGATCACATAAAAATAGGAACAAGAAGAGGCTTATTAATACCAAGCCGCGAACGTCATGCTTATTGCGTTTAATTGTATCGTCTTTATTGTAAGATATCCCGTGCTATTCTTTCACAAAACTTAAATTTGAAAATACATTTGGAATAATGTACTTAGTTTGATTTATTCTATTATAAATATGATTTATTAAGATTTCGATTATTTCTTCAATAATTTTAATCATCATTTCAGCCGTAGGACGTCCACTGCTGGACATAGGCCTCCCTCAAGGCTCTCCATCTGTACCGATCGCAGGTGGCCTGCATCCAGCGTGGACCCGCAGCCTTGCGCAGATCATCCGTCCATCTGGTCGGTGGACGTCCTACGCTGCGCTTGCCGATCCGTGGTCTCCACTCGAGAACTTTTCGGCCCCAGCGGCCATCTGTTCTGCGGGCTATATGACCTGCCCATTGCCATTTCAACGAGCTTATCCGCTTGGCTATGTCGGTGACCCTGGTTTCTCTGCGTATGTCCTCATTTCTGATTCGATCCCGCAGAGAAATCCCAAGCATAGCCCGCTCCATGGCTCTTTGAGCTACTCGGAGCCTGTTCATAAGCCCTATAGTGAAGCACCACGTTTCAGAACCGTATGTCATCACTGGCAGCACACATTGGTTAAATACCTTCGTCTTCAGGCACTGAGGAATATTGGACGAGAAGACGTTACGTAGTTTCCCGAACGCCGCCCATCCGAGCTGGACTCGGCGATTGACCTCCTTCTCGAAGTTGGACCTACCTAATTGGATGGTAATAATTTTAATATTTACAAAATAATAAGGAAATTTCTGCAACTGTTGACAAATATTGCTATTCAATAATTTACGTATTGACGGCATTATAGACTAAATCAAGCTGAGCAAACAGTTTTCACTATATAAATTCCGCCAAAACTTGTGATTTCATATCAGTCACTTGTCACTACCACAATGTTCACAAGGTTCTGTCTCCTCGTAGCGGTTCTCCCACTGCTGGTCAGTGGTACAGGTACGCACTGCAATGCCCAAAGGGACGGCAATATCAGATGCGCCAAATCAGACAAAGGGAGTGACAACATCAGAGTGAATATCATTTCGACCTTGTGCCCGTCGGTCGACTTCCAGGTACCTATTTACTTTGTTCTTTTCTTCATTTTATATAGCGTTTCTTTCTTAGCTTTTATATTTACTTACATTTTTATTTTATTTATTGAAAACTAGTGGGCGCCCCACGGCTTCGCCAGCGCATTTTCCCTTGAAACATCATCAAATTTTACTGTGGGAATTTCGGGATACAAAGTAGCCTATGACCTTTCACAGGCTCTAAACTATCTATATACCATATTTCATTCCAATTGGTTTAGTAGTTTGGTCAGGAAAGCGAGACAGACAGACAGAGTTAGTTTCGCATTTATAAAATTATAAAGTACTAGAGGCTGCCCCGCGGTTTCACTCGCGCAGATTTCTCATAAACACAAAAATCCCTTTCCCATTGGAATTTCGGGAAATCCTTTCTTAGTGCTTACCTAGACTACCTAAGGAACCTGCATGCAAAATTTCAGCCTGCTACGCCCAGTAGTTTCGGCTCTGCGTTGTCTGTCAGTCAGTCAGTCAGTTAGTCATTCAGTCAGTAACGGAAGAGTTTTATATATATTGATTATGGAAGTATGTAATAAAATGTCCTTACTCAGGCTCTAGGCTATCCAAATACCAAATTTTATTTAAATCGGTTCAAAAGTTTTCTCAGGAAAGCGAGACAGACAGACAGAGTTACTTTCGAATTTATAATATTATAGTATGGACGGACCTTTATCCAGTGTACTCCCTTTACCAGGTGTCGTATTCTCTGCCCACCTCTTCAGGGAAAAAGACGTGAGATTATTGTAATGTTTTTTTTTTCTAGGTACATAAATATGCTTCGCAGTGCGGAAGACCTGGCACATTATATCTTACCAACTCCATATCTTTACCATCAAATCAATACACTACTATAGAGTTTGAGGGAGCCTGGAACGGCGCTTGCAAGGAACTCTTCATCAGCGGTTGCCAGGATTCAGGACGATCTGTCAGATGTAGTCAAGTTCTCTCAGCTACGCCCGTATAGAAAGAAAGAGAGAAAACATTATTATAAACAAACGCTATGCTTCAAGACAAACAGTGCCACGCATTATCTGAGACAAAAAATTGTGACCAGAACTAGACTCGCATTTGAGATCCTCAACGGACCGCTATGGCCTCTTATTTTATACAAAAAGTTGTCTCAATGATGGCGTCTCCTTCTAGGAAGTTTCAAGTCTCTTTCCCACACTTCGTTTGTCATAGTATTTCATTCCAAAAATCATGACAATTATATTATAGATACCAATAAATACCTTCATATTTAAAGTTCTGTTTATTTATTTTAAATTATTTACCTACTAACCTTTATGTGTTGCTTATGGTGCCATCTATTGGTTCGATATATTAAAACTGTAATGACAAATAGATGGCGCCTGTGGAAGTAACTCCGACTGTCTCGCTTTCACGCCAAAATTACTGACCGATTAAAATGAAATTTATTACAGAGATTTTCTGAAGCCTGAGAAAACACACGGCTAATTAGTTTTTTATATCGAAAATCTTTTAGATTTTAGATTGTGCCTAATTCCTATTATCCCCCAAAGGGTAAGGCAGAGGTAGCAGCTCATTCCCAACGCTCAAGAACCGTCTCTCCCATTGTGAGACATAGTTTTGGCCAAATGTGGAATATACACAAAATCAGTAAACCTGTCTTTCGAAAACGATGTACCTATAATAATGTGAGATACGGCTATTCAGCATTGTCATGTCATTCAAACTTTATCTAAAAACTAATACTTTCGCCAGAATAAATAAAAAACGCGGAAAATTACTGCTGATACCCCTTAATATTGACGTCTACACCTGACGCCATGACACTGCGAACTGTACACAATGATCATCCTTCCATGAAACTTGATTTTATCACCAAGATATATTAATTTATTTCGGGTAAAGTACAAGTGTACGAATAATACGGAAGAGTATTTCAAATAACTATTAACTGACTTTGTGTATATGTCACCGGAAAATAACAAGAACCGTAAATTTATAAATTTTCTACGAAATTTATAAACTTTCGTAGGATTCTAAACATTACATTTTCGTAAATTTAAACTTACAAAACTCACAAGTAAAATACCAAACGCCGTGTATGAAACGAATTGAATTAATTTACCACAGAGCTATGAAAGTTTTATGGTAGTCATGACCAAAATGTTTTTTTTTTGGAAATATGGGATATCCGCACTTTACCTAGGTAGTAAATGTGCGTATTACCGGATGTCTCGCCGTTAAAGTGTGGAAAACAGAAAACTCCGACTGAAAATTCAAATCTAGGGCAAAATTGTAGGTTAGGTTAGGTCTGGCTTGTGATCTTTTACCAGAGATCACAAGCCAAGCAGAGCTTGGGTTGATTGTGTAAAACTGAAATGTTTTTCGAACTTTTTCCCTTACCTAGGGATTTTGCTGATAATGTTGAGCACAATATTTTATTTCGAGCTCTAACGGATTCAGCCAGTTAGTTTGTTTACTGAGTTTCACACATTATAGCGGTAACATATTAACCTATATATATAAAACTCTTCCGTTACTGACTGACTGACTGACTGACTGACTGACTTACAGACAACGCAGAGCCTAAACTACTGGGCGTAGAAAGCTGAAAATTGGCAGGTGGGTTCCTTGGGGAGTGTAGGTGAGCACTAAGAAGGGATTTCCCGACATTCCCACGGGAACAAAAAATCGGGATTTTTGTGTTTATAAGAAACCTACGCGGGAAAAACCACGGGGCAGCCTCTAGTACATAGTATAAAATAAAGTCGCTTCCCGCGTCTGTCCCTATGTATGCTTATATCTTTAAAACTATACAACGGATTTTGATGAGGTTTTTTTTTATTAGATAGAGTGATTCAAGAGAAAGGTTTATAAGTATATGCAAGCACAATGTAGTTTTAGATAGACGGTACGAATTTCGCCGGGTCGACTAGTTAACCTATAAACCTACCTAGTTTTTAGAACCATTAAAAATACTGTTAGTCAATTCTAATTGTTTGGCAAGTCTGATTGTGCGTAAGTCTATGGACGGAAGCATTTTCACTGTCAACATCGACCAATCAGAGAGCAGTGTGTTGTTTTCCGTATTTAAAAAAGCGTAAAATTAAAAGCTTACGACGCGTCGAAAATTTATAAATTTGCAAAAAAGTGGGCGTAAAATAATTCAATTTATCTCTCGTTTAGAATCCTACGAAAGTTTATAAATTTCCTAGGAAATCTTATTATTTTGACAACTGACTTACTGACTTATTACGGTGACATATATTCCACATTCGGCCAAAAACTATGTCTAACAATGAGAAATACGGTTATTTAGCGTTAGGAATGAGCTGCAACATCTACCTTACACTTCGGGGAATATAGGTATGAGGTTATGTTATGTTTATAATACTCTTTCCTTGTTTTATAAAACCAAAAAAAAAGTAATTATAGTGAAAATATCCTTAAATATAATTTTAAAAAAATCTAAAAATTCTTTATTCAATAAAGGATACAATATATCACTTATTTAAAGGAAATTAGACTACATCTAATCTAATTGCTATTGATACCTTATTTGGTAAAGTATTCTATACTGCGAGAGGCGAGGTAGTTCAGGGTGCCCACCAATTGGCTCAGGCAAACAAATGTTTGCCTGAGCCGATTGGACAAATGGTCGCCTATAAATACTCTTAAACTAACGAAAATATTCTTGATTTGTAGCTTATGCTTCCAACATAGATTTTTCTACTCTTTCATGCAATCTACCGACAGGCAACCCATTGTAAAGTTAATTAATTTTTTGAAAAAAAAAAACTAGGGATTTTACGAAAAAAATTCTATAAAACAATATTTTTTTTTACAGAAAAAACTGCTTTTTCTTAGGATCATTAAAAAAAAAAAATTCTTATATACATTTATGCGTGTTTTCGCAAAAAAGTGGATTGTTATTTTTGCAAAAAAAATATTATCGAATTCATCAACATAGTAATGTGCAAAGATTATTTTTACAATACATCTTTATACATGATATGCATATAAATACTGGAAAAAATAAAAAAAATAATGCATATCACCATCTAAAATCTAAAAGATTTTCGAAATAAAAACTAATTAGCCGTGTCTTTTCTCAGGCTTCAGAATATCTCTGTAATACATTTTATTTCAATCGGTTCAGTAGGTTTGGTGTGAAAGCTAGACAGGCGGAGTTACTGCCACAGGCGCCATCTATTTGTCATAACAGTGTGACATAAGTGAGTGTTATTCAATACGGTTATTATATTGAACCAATAGATGGCGCCCTATGCAAACACAAAGGTAGGTAGGTACAAAATAAACAGAACTTTAAATATGAAGGTATTTATTGGTATCTATAATATAATTGTCATGATTTTTGGAATGAAATACTTAGCATCCATGACAAACGAAGTGTGGGAAAGAGACTTGAAATCCTCCTGTGACCCAACGAGTTAGAAGGAGACGCTATCAATGAGACAAGTTTTTGTATAAAATAAGAGGCCATAGCGGTCCGTTGAGTATCTCAAATGCGAGTCTAGTTCTGGTCACAATTTTTTGTCTCAGATAATGCGTGGCACTGTTTGTCTTGAAGCATAGCGTTTGTTTATAATAATGTTTTCTCTGTTTCTTTCTATACGGGCGTAGCTGAGAGAACTTGACTACATCTGACAGATCGTCCTGAATCCTGGCAACCGGTGATGAAGAGTTCCTTGCAAGCGCCGTTCCAGGCTCCCTCAAACTCTATAGTAGTGTATTGATTTGATCGTAATGATATGGAGTTGGTAAGATATAATGTGCCAGGTCTTCCGCACTGCGAAGCATATTTATGTACCTAGAAAAAAATACACATTACAATAATCTCACGTCTTTTCCCTGAAGAGGTGGGCAGAGAATACGACACCTGGTAAAGGGAGTACACTGGATAAAGGTCCGTCCATACTTATATTATAAATTCGAAAGTAACTCTGTCTGTTTGTCTCGCTTTCCTGAGAAAACTTTTGAACCGATTTAAATGAAATTTGGTATTTGGATAGCCTAGAGCCTGAGTACGGACATTTTATCCCGAAATTCCCACGGGAAAATTGGATGATTGATGTTTCAAGGGAAAATGCGCTGGCGAAGCCGCGGGGCGCCCACTACTTTTCAATAAATAAAAAAAAAAAGTTAATTTAAAAGCCAAACGCTAAATAAAAGGAAGAAAAACGAACAAAATAAGTACCTGGAAGTCGACCGACGGGCACAAGGTCGAAATTATATTCACTCTGATGTTGTCACTCCCTTTGTCTGATTTGGCGCATCTAATATTGCCGTCTCTTTGGGCATTGCAGTGCGTACCTGTACCACTGACCAGCAGTGGGAGAACCGCTACGAGGAGACAGAACCTTGTGAACATTGTGGAAGTGACAAATGACTGATAATGAAATCACAAGTTTTGGCGGAATTTATATAGTGAAAATTGTTTGTTCAGCTTGATTTAGTCTTTAAAGCCGCCAATACGTAAATCATTGAATAGCAATATTTGTCAACAGTTGCAGAAATTTCCTTATTATTCGGTTTTCTCAGTAGGCAGTGATGTGTACTGAACTGAGTAAACCCGGGTTCGATTCCCGGGCGGGGCGAATATTGATATGATGAATATCGATGTTTGTTTCCGGTCTGGGTGTGATGTTCGTCTCTGTGTGTATTTCGGGTCCCTAGATACAGGTTCTTCCTAGTTAGGGGCTCTGAGTGTGATGTGTTATTATTATTATTATTAATTTCCTTATTCATCATCATCATCATCATTTCAGCCGTAGGACGTCCACTGCTAAACATAGGCCTCCCTCAAGGCTCTCCATCTTTACCGATCGCAGGTGGCCTGCATCCAGCGTGGACCCGCAGCCTTGCGCAGATCATTCGTCCATCTGGTCGGTGGACGTCCTACGCTGCGCTTGCCGATCCGTGGTCTCCACTCGAGAACTTTTCGGCCCCAGCGGCCATCTGTTCTGCGGGCTATATGACCTGCCCATTGCCACTTCAACGAGCTTATCCGCTTGGCTATGTCGGTGACCCTGGTTTCTCTGCGTATGTCCTCATTTCTGATTCGATCCCGCAGAGAAATCCCGAGCATAGCCCGCTCCATGGCTCGTTGAGCTACTCGGAGCCTGTTCATAAGCCCTATAGTGAAGCACCACGTTTCAGAACCGTATGTCATCACTGGCAGCACACATTGGTTAAATACCTTCGTCTTCAGGCACTGAGGAATATTGGACGAGAAGACGTTGCGTAGTTTCCCGAACGCCGCCCATCCGAGCTGGATTCGGCGATTGACCTCCTTCTCGAAGTTGGACCTACCTAACTGGATGGTTTGTCCTAGGTATACGTACTCGTCGACAACTTCGAGAACCGAGTTCCCAACCATAACTGGGGTAGGCAGAACATGGACATTAGACATGACCTTCGTCTTGTCCATGTTCATTTTAAGGCCCACCTGTTGGGAGACTCGGTTGAGGCCTTCGAGCATCGTGCTGAGTTCCTCCATCGACCTTGCCATGACTACGATGTCGTCGGCAAACCGAAGGTGAGTGATGTATTCGCCGTTAATATTGATGCCCTGCCCTTTCCATTCTAGAAGTTTGAAGGCGTCTTCTAAAGTGGCGGTGAACAGTTTCGGAGATATAACATCTCCCTGTCTCACGCCTCTGTTCAAGGGAATAGCCTTCGAATTCTGTTCCTGTACTCGGACAGACATGGTGGCGTTGCTATACAAACACTTCAGCACTTCGATGTACCGATAGTCAATCCGGCATCGTTATCATCGTAATTTCCTTATTAGTTAGTAAATGGGCCAATCAACTCCTAAGTACCTCCTTTGAAAGCTGTCAGGTTTTATTTTTTTTAAATAAAATTGTTAATATTTCAATCTAGTTTTATCATAACTTTATTCCGTATTATTCTTGTTCACGAAATCTGTAAAAGCCCCAATAAATAATTGTAACTTTTTATAATAATGCAAAAAATCTAACTATGGTCGTGATATTTTGTCCCCCAAGTTACTAATTTGCTAATTTTTTTTAACAGTATCTAATAACATAAATTTGATAAAATTATAAATAATTAGTTAACAAAAAACTGTTCTAACTATTCAAATGAAAAGTATGATAAAATTTTAACAATTGTTTACTTTATTAAGAAAAATAGGTTGCCTGCGTTACTTATCACAATTTTGAAGAACAATTTTTAACTTAATTCACATTTGGTATTAGTCAGACTTAAATGTTTTTGTGTTACAGTTAGAACAACATGAGTAAATTCTAGGTATATAATTGTTTTATTTTTCACTTTTACTTTTAATAAATAAATTTGAAAAAAACTAACAGAAAATAAGGGACATTTAGTAACGTAAGAGACATATTTCGTAACGCAAGAGAAATATTTGGTAACGTTAGAGAAACTTTAAGCTAAATTACTTAATATTAATATAAAATGTTTATAACATTTATAAACTAAAAGAGATCAATTAAATCACAATCATCGCAGGAACAAAACATCTTAAATTCTAAGTAAAAATAATTATAGGCCATAGTCACTACTTTTCGAAAACTTCTAGGGAATATGGAAACTGATAGTAAGTGCGATACCCTCTTTTTAAAACTTCTGGGTTTGGCAACTTTTGGACTATATCTTCGTGTTTAACGTGACATATGTCCTTCTCATCTTTTCGAAAACGTTTAGCCTCCTTATCCACAATGCGGAGGAAAACACCTTGACTTCACCGTCTTCATCCATATCCGATAACGTCTGGCACGCATATGTGTATGCTTTTTTGACTTGTACGACCTTGACTGTTAAAAATTCTCCGTTCGCAATCTTACTGAAATATTCTTTGCCATAACTTGTGCAAGGCTATTCATCATCATCAGACGAAAATTCATGTCCATACACCTTATCATAAATGCTCTGATGAATATTCGTTACATCTTTTAACTCTTTGGCAACCTTCATTGCCGACAAAGGCATTTCTTCATCTGTTGAAACTATTAAAATATCTGATTCGAATCTATTAATCTAGGTTTTCGGAAGTAAGCATAAACAAAATCATTTCTTGCTAGAATCGCAAAAGCAACTAAACTCTCTGTATTTCAGCATACCCCGAGTGTCAGAAAAAACCTGGTGGACTTGCATGGTCCCAATCAGCCTTGGAATATTTGTTGGCAAACTGACATGCATTTCGTCAATATCTTCTGGGTCAATCATGTATAATTTGATCTTGGTTGCGTGGCGCAGCTTTTCGTAGAATTGAATGACGTCCTGTATATCTTCACCATTTGCTACGATTTTATCTGCAGTCCGTTTTAGATAAACTCCTACACCATCAGCCGGGCTTATGCCATGGCCGGCTTCAAAGAAAGACCATGTCATAGCTTTAAATCCATAGTCAAAAAACTTTGTACTCATCAGATAAAAATTTTGTTTTTGTCTGTACTGAGTGCAGGATCCATCGGAGAAAAAGTATACTGTATCTATATCTAGTATAAGAGAACCTATCCATATCAGGATAGGGTCAAAATGACTCCAAATCGCCGCCGGTTGATGATTATTTGATGCCGATGAGTAACAGTCTCTTTTTTACCAGCAGTGGCGCGAGAAACACCATCTCTCAAATAATAAGCATTAAGCTTCTTTTTTAATAATGTGTCTTTGTCAAAACAGTATTTATTTTGCGTGATCTTGTCAATGCCCAAATGTTCCATCATCATCTGTTTCTTCATTCTTGACTTTTTAATATCCGGTGTTGTAAAATTTTTTTTTATTGTATTTTATCTCTTTACGCAATTTGGTTTCTTTGTAAATTTTTTTGATAGACCTACTCAAAATTTTATATTTTAAATCAGTTCCTTCCATTTCCTTTTGTAGAATTTTGGTGTCTGTTTTTCTTTGTAGATTAAGCTTCTTCTTTTGCCAATAAACTTTTTTCTTTTACGATCCGATTGATTTCTTCAATGCCTCGTTTTCTTCTTTTAGTTTCTTGTTTTGTCTGTACACTTTAGATCTTTCCCTTTTCTTCTTTTTCTGTCCATTTATCTTAGCTGCAGACTGCCTTGGTGTTTTTGGAGTTACAGCAGGGCTTCCGGTAGCAACATTTTGTTTACAGGGTGGAGGTGTTGGCGGAGGTTGGGGAGGTATCTGCTCTTCACGTAAGTCAGGAGAGGAAGGTGGTGTTTGATTTATTAAAATATTAAGGTTTTTCTTTTTTTGACGTTGTGCCGCTTTTCGCAATCTCCATATAGTATTGGCGTTGTATTTTTCTTTTGCAGATAAGTCGGTAACTAATCTTTTATTTTTGTGATATCTTTCTCGTAGTTCCTCTTTAGCTTCTTCATACTTTTGCGAATTAGTTTTTAGTTTTTCACGATAACGTTTCTGTTTTTCTTTAGCAGACAGAGGTATAATTCTATAATATGAGTATATCATCTGAAAAAAAAAACGAATATTTGATCAAATTTAAGATGATTATATAACTTATAGTCTATAGTTATATGGTCCCACTTAAACTTTTAAGCAAAATGATTGTTATCAATCAATACTATAAAAAAATACTAATTACAATCTGTATACTATGTTAAATAAGAAGCAGCACAATTAAGTGTATTTTGTTTTCAAATACATGCCCTAAATTGCATTAAAAAACTATTAGTCTCATACGTTACCGGAAAAGTATCTTGCGTTACCCAGTAACGTCTCTACCGTTACCGTAACTCAGTGGACATTTATCACAAAAATATTTGTAATAAAAAAACTATTGTATTTATTACCCTGGTTGTAACATATACATAATTAAAGACATCGTAGCTATGTACAAAAACCAATAAATATATTTAATTATAAATACTTACACGAAATGTAGCAGCAACGCTGGGGACGCACACAAAACACACGCACTCCGCGCAAAGACTAAGGACTCACTAATTGCCGGTTGGCACCCAATTGACTAATAGACGCTTTGCTAACTTCACACTAGATCTATGAACTAATCACAACATATGGTACAGCACCATCTATTGAGAATTTTATTACATTTTTGATCGTAACGCAAGAGACGCTAGTTTGGAGTTTCAAGGTTGGACACAACTTTTTTAATTATTTAAGAAAAAACAGTTAATTAAAAAAATCGATTTAGCATTGACAATCAAATAAGAACTTACAATTAGTCGAAACAATAAATGTATAAGTAAGGTTGTCATATAATAATTTTATTTTATTTACATTTTACGGTCAGAGTAGTGTGCTGGGACACGACTTTTTTGTATGGGACCTACACTTCGTCTACTACGTTACCATAAAAAAAATATAAGTAATATTTTTGAAAATATTCTGCTAAAACGTGTTTTAATAATGCTTTATTATCTAATATTTTAATATTTTAAGTTTTAATTTATTAAAAAAGTTACTTTATTTAAAAAAATATATAGATGCTAGGGCCACCAAAAGAGGTACTTAAAAGTTGATTGACCCAAATATTTGACTGAAATGTTATTTCTTATATATTTTTTGTACTCGTTGCCTCCTATGGCAATGAGCAAGACTCTAGCTAGAGCCTCTGCCTCGCCCTTGAAGGCATATAGGCCATTATAGGCATGACGTAATTCTATTTTTATTTAATTGAAAAATAATTATTGAAGAAACCACAGAACAAGGAAGATGCTCTCTCTCTCGAAGAAACAAACGGATTCTTAATAAATCTATACCAATATTATAAAGAGGAAAGATTTGTTTCTTTGTTTGTAACGAATAGGCTCCGGAAATACTGAACCGATTTGAAAAATTCTTTCACTGGTAGGAAGCTACATTAACCCCGAGTGTCATAGGCTATATTAGATTTTCAAAAAATTAGGGATCTTTACCTAAACTCAAATAATGTAACCCAAGGTGCAATATTTTTTCCGTTGTTTACATATTTTGACAGGTGGTTTGTTGTTGTTGTTTGTTTTTAATTCGGCCATTCTGGGTAGTCAAAAGAACATAGTCTATAAAGCCAAGTATTTTGTTGTATCTTATATTCTATGGCGTAACGAAGTAAGCTGGGAAAGCTCGTAATGAATAAAATAATTTAAATTACATACATTATTTTAATTGTCTCGCTAATTAATGCCATGGTGTGTAACTGCTGCAGTTGAAAAATGGCACAAGCTCAGCATGTACTGAATGCAGTTCCATTAGCGCTGATTTTTAACTAGTACTTATATTTTCCGCGATAGATTTTTTTCGTGACGCAGGGTATAAGCTAGCCTTATTCTTTCACTAAAACCTACAGAGGGACCCAAAACACTACCTTGAGGTACACCATAGAAGAGCTGAAATGAAAAATATTTTTACATGTGGTAAAACATTGCGGATATTTAAGTAGGTAAATCACTTTGTTAATTCGAAAGATTCACCTGTAAACCCGCAATGTTTTTCATTCTTATTTTTATTAAGAACCGCAATTAGATCCCTTGGTCGTTGGACCGGAAAACGGTCGCGACACAGTCGTTCAAATTAAATCACGCCGTATGTGTCCTTGAATAATTTGCATTTACCTCGGGAATGCACCTGTACTATCAAAATTTGTTTCACACTAGACTTTCTTCCCGGCCCAACAATGAACGTGTTAACCGTGACAGGATGGTAAGGTTGCATTTTTACCAGATTTAAATTTTTAATTATTCTGCTTCTTTTTCGAATTTTATTATTGACTTTTCAATTGACAACGTTTCAAAAATGTAAAAATAAGAAAAACTTTAAGGAATCCTATTTATCCGATGCAATACACGCATTGCTTTGATTCCGTGAATTTCAAACAGTCGTACAACTAAAAATCAGCGAGAAAAGTGTCTGCCAAATGGTTTTTTGTATCCAGGGAGTCCAAATGAATCGAATGGTCACTATTAGAATCGTGAGCAAATGATTTTGTATTTTTTTTTTTACGTTTTTCCACCTCCGTCCCATGAAAACGCAGAGCCCTAACTGTCTGCCTCTTCGATTTCCTTAAGTTTCAAAACTAAACAAAGAAAACACAAAACCACGTGCAAATGATTTAGCATAGTTTTTTTTTTGACAAGTTCAATCCGCTGTAACGAGAAAACGCAGCGACATAGGACAAATTTTTACTGAACCAAATCAATTCGTACTGACCTAAACTGCAACCCACCGTGATGTGGATTGCGTGCAAATACTTTACCGAAATTCGCACCACCAGTCTATCTTTAAGGGCTCTGAGTGTGAATCGTTATTGTTGTTGTAAGTACTGGAGGGCTATTACGGCCACATTTGCAACATTGCTTTTCGTCCTCTAGAGTGTCAAAGTCAATACAAAAAAAAACGCAAAGAGGACGCAAAGCAATAATGCAAAAGCTTTTGCAATATTGCTTTGCGTTCTCTTTGCTTTGAGGACCAAAAGCAGTATTGCAAAAGTGGCCGTAATTGGCCCTCTGTTTTTAGAACAATTTTTTATTTTATTCTATGCTTTGTGATTACAAATTTTGCCTGATTGTAGGTTTTAAAATATCAGATTTAATTTTTATAGCAGTTGTTCTTACCGTATTAAATACTTAATTATTTTTCAATATACCATTATTGATGATGACGCTATGCAAAAAAGAATTTAAATCACATTTTTCATAAACGTGAGGCTTACAAAATATATTACATTGTTTAATTTAATGAAAAGAATAATAATATTCTGTCACGTTTTTGAGTGTTTATCCACTTAGACAAGGAAATGAATTCCTATTTATTTCGTACGTGCGTATGAATGCTGGTTAGTAACAACTTTACAAGAAACACCTGTATTAACAAATAATATATCTTTTAATCAAAATTTACTTATTAAAGTATCATTTAAACTTTTGTTCTTTGGCTTGGTTAATTATCACCTCACTGCCCGAGGGATTATGTCGGAATTTTATCTATACCAATATTATAAAGAGGAAAGATTTGTTTGTTTGTAACAAATAGGCTCCGGAAATACTGAATCGATTTGAGTACTGAAGTCCCCGAGTGACATAGGCTATATTAGATTTTCAAAAAAATTTGGGATCCTTACATAAACTCAAATAATGTACCTACCTAACCCAAGGTGCAATATTTTTTCCGTTGTTTACATATTTTGACAGGTGGTTTGTTGTTGTTGTTGTTTGTTTTTTTATACGCCCTTCTGGGCAGTCAAAAGTACATAGTCTATAGAGCCAAGACTTTAGTAGTATCTTATATTCTATGGTGTAACGAAGTAAGCAGGGACAGCTCGTCATCTATAACCGCGGATGCTCATAGATCTTAGTGTATGGGACTGATCGGGGGCATGCCGCGGCAGGGCGCAGTCCTAATATAATAATATATAATAATAATAGTATAATAATAGTGGCCATAATTAGGCCTTCTGGTAGAACCTGTATCTAGGGTGCACGAAACATATACAGAGACAACATTTACACCCAGACCGGAAACGAACACCGATACATATAACAATGTTTGCCCCTGATGAACTCACATTAAATCCACTTTCTAGTGTCTTGTCTACCTCCTTAGTGTAAAATTAAGACAAATAAAATTAATTTAATTATAAATAGGCCTTATATTTTTTCTTTAATAATTTAAAACTAATATGGCATTTATTGATTCTACACAACATAATACAAGTTCAAAAAAAAATACCATGGCATCTGAAAAGCAGACAGGCTTAAGCGTTAATTAGACAAGACTATACATGTAGTACACTACCTCGTGTATAGTTTCTTGTGTAAGTGTAATCGTGGAAAGGCTATGTATCAATTTACTTGATCATTACAATGGGTTGCCTGGAAGAAATCGCTTTAAGTGATAAGGCCGTCCATTGCAATCAATGTATTATAAATTGTAATCACCTATATTAAGTCTATTGATTGCATTATAGAGTAATTCTATTCTATTCTATCAGAGATTGACGGTTCCAGGCGGTCCTATGTCCTATGCCCCGCGGTTTCACACGCGCAAGATTTCTCATAAACACAAAAATCCCGTTTTGTCCCGTTCCCGTGGGAATTTCGGGAAATCCTTTCTTAGTGCTCACCTACACTCCCTAAGGAACCTACATGCAAGTAGTTTCGGCTCTGCGTTGTCTGTCAGGCAGTCAGTCTGTCAGTAACGGAAGAGTTTAATATATATTGATTGACGGTACCAGGCGGTCCTACGTCCTAGACAGTCGCCAGTCAGTACTACACTACATGTACTCTAGTCTAATCACCTTTTCAGAGACACAATATGGGATCCTTGTTTGAATATCGAACATTTAAAAACGTTGGCAAGCAAACCTAACCCGTAATAAATAAAGAAACGACGTCTGCGCAGTCGACAGGGTTGTTTTGTCTCTTACATTTGTGGATGAACAGCTCGTGGCATAGTCCCTTCGCTGCAGCTTCGAATGGCACAACTATAGTATATCTGACAGTTGTATAGTAATTCTCGTCAGAGTATTTCTTCCCCGCCTGTCCACATTTTGAGCTCCACTTACCGACCTAAGCAAAAAAGTAGAGGATTAGAAAGTTTGGATTTATTAAATTAATAAACCTTCAAACTTATTGGATTTTTTGGATATTTAAATTAAATGGTGATCCATAACGTATCCAACAGTGGACGTCTGCAGGCTGAGGTGACATCAAAATGATAAATGTTAATGCGCTACGTCAAGAAGTGTAAGCTGGTCTTTTTGTGACTACGCACGAGTGTCTACGTGTAGCCGACTACGCGGCAGGGACTACGCTTGGCTGACTACGTCTAACTAAATACCTACACATTAAGAGGCAAAGCACAGCTAACATAGCGCTCCCACGAACAAATAACATATTATCTTCTAAACTAAGTTCAATATCAAAAATGTGGAACAGTATTCCACTAGATGATGTAGCTTTGTACTTTCATTAGAAAAGAAAAGAGAATGACTGCTCCGTAGCTCAGTTGGCAGTGATGTGGACTGAGAAGCGTGTGCACCCGGGTTCGATTCCCGGGCGGGGCAAATATTGATATGATGAATATCGATGTTTGTTTCCGGTCTGGGTGTGATGTTTGTCTCTGTGTGTGTTTCGGGCACCCTAGATACAGGTTCTTCCTAGTTAGGGGCTCTGAGTGTGATGTGTTATTATTAATTATTCTTTGCAATCAATATCAATACATAGTATAAAATAAAGCCAGTTCCCGCATCTGTCCTATCTTTAAAAGTTCGCAAAGGATTTTGTTGCGGTTTTATTAAATAGATAGAGAGATTCAAGAAGAAGGTTTATAAGTATAAAACATGCACAAGATAGTAATAGGTTAGGCGGTACGAAGTTCGCCGGGTCGACTCGGTCGGTCGGCCCCCGCCTCGTGTACCCAACAACCCCGGCGTCCCCTCTTAGTCGCCTCTTACGACATGCAGGGAATACCTCAGTCCTATTCTTCAGCCCGGTACTGCAGGGCGTGCCTCTGCCTAACCCAAACCTCTAAGGAGTAGAGGCGTGAGATTATGTTATTTTATATTACTTACCATGAATGAAATAATTTCATTTTTTGGGCTTTCTACTACTATATTGTCTTGCCGGTAGTTGCTCTTCATGCAACGGAACTCGTTGCGCCCATTGAACTTCCGGCACTGAGTCGCCTGCAGTGAAAAGGTCTTAAAGTCATTATTTAGTACTAGGTCACTCTACAGACGATGCCCTATCCTTGCGTATTATGTCTGTGGCACCAAGCACCAACATTGTATATTGTCAAAAGGCCTAAAATTACATTGGAAAAGTTATGGTATCAATATTATAAAACTTTTCCGTTACTGACTGCCTGACAGACAGCGCAGAGCCGAAACTACTGGGCGTAGCTAAGAAAGGATTTCCCGAAATTCCCACGGGAACAGGAAAAAACTGGATTTTTGTGTTTAAGAGAAATCTTGCGCGTGTGAAACCGCGGGGCAGCCTCTAGATTTTATATAAAATCTCTCTTGCTTCATACAAAAAACTCTGTGGTTCTCGTTGTTGGCGTTGCATTCGGTTCCTGGGTGGGGCGAATATTGATATGATGAATATCGACGTTTGTTTCCGGTCTGGGTGTGATGTTCGTCTCTGTGTGTGTTTCGGGCACCCTAGATACAGGTTCTTCCTATTTAGGGGCTCTGAGTGTGATGTGTTATTATTATTATTATTATTATTATTTAGAAACTAAAATATTAGATGTAGCTCAGAAAGCTGCCCAGTTGAAGTGGGACTGGGCCGGCCACGTAGCTCGAATGCAGCCTACCAAATGGGCCCGAAAAGCGACAGAATGGCTACCAAAAGCCGCGAAGAGGCACCGTGGTCGCCCGAAAAAGAGATGGAGCGATGAGCTGAGAGCAGTAGACAAAAACTGGTGGCAGACCGCGCAAGAACGCGATGAGTGGAAGAAGGGGAGGGAGGCCTTTGCCCAGCAGTGGCACAGTACAGGCTCGTAATAATAATAATAATAATAGGCAGGCGTACCGGTATTTCACTCCATAGCACCAATTAACCGGTCCATTAAACAGTTCACCCCCATAAACCATTTCTTGTCATCCATTTTACAATAGTTCCTATCACCTACTGGGTGCCGCCTCTGGGTGCATGATCTATTTGTGCATTTAGTGACGGTGCCTGATTGGTGATCCATATACAATATAGCAAAACTCTCGAAAGGGCCTGTGCGAGTTGGATTCGTCCCCTCGCACGCCTCTCAAAGGACCGGGCTCCATCCCGTGACACCTAAGAGTATTGAGAAACATAATAATAATAATAATATTTAGAAAAATGATGTTACATACGTGAGAAAGACCATCCGTTGACTGAGTTTGAAGAACATACGCAGTATCGTTCTGCCCATAGATCGCCGCAATTAGAACCGCCAATAAGAGTAACACAAATTCCGTATGCATTTTCAACGAGTTGGTTGCAATGATTTAAAAAACAAAACGAAGTATTCCAGTTTTATAGTCTTTATTGAGGAAGCGAACTTGTTTTGGCAGCTGTTATGCAATTCACAGATTTTAACTTGTTTTTGAGGTTTTTCATAACATTGCAGTTACGTAAAGAGTCACGTAGCCGACGTCTTTTCACGGTTTATATAAAAAAAAAGGATGCAGAAAGGCTGTTTTGATATTGAAAAATTTATAAGAGCTGAAGATAATAATGTTTCGAAATAAGATTTCGATGGAAAAATTTATCAAATACTAGTCGACCCGGCGAACTTCGTAACGTCTAACCTATTACTATTTTGTGCATGTATAATACTTACTTATAAACCTTCCTCTTGAATAACTCTATCTATTAAAAAAAAGCGCATCATAATCCGTTGAGTAGTTATAAAGATTTAAGCATACATAGGGACAGACGCGGAAAGCGACTTTATTTTATACTATGTATTGATTTTAATTACAATAAAGAATTATCTTATCTTATCTTATGTTAACAGTGCCCTAAAAATACAAGGCTTTATACATTATCAGCCAAGCGGATAAGCTCGTTGAAGGCAGGTCATATAGCCCGCAGAACAGATGGCCGCTGGGGCCGAAAAGTTCTCGAGTGGAGACCACGGATCGGCAAGCGCAGCGTAGGACGTCCACCGACCAGATGGACGGATGATCTGCGCAAGGCTGCGGGTCCACGCTGGATGCAGGCCACCTGCGATCGGTACAGATGGAGAGCCTTGAGGGAGGCCTATGTCCAGCAGTGGACGTCCTACGGCTGAAATGATGATGATGATGATGATGATACATTATCTAATGGAATACTATTCCAAATTTTTCATTTTTGCCTTAGTTTTGACGACATAATTTTTTTTCGCAATTGCTGTTGTACTTTAGCTGTGTAATGCGAAAGTTACTTTCTCTGTCTGTCTGTCTCGCTTTTCTGAGTATCCAACTGAACCGATTTGAATAAAATTTGGTGTATGAAAGAAAATAAAGAAAGAAAAAAAGTATTTATTTACAGCAGAACACACACATACAAAATATTAATAAAAACAAAACAAAAAAACCAAGAATAAAATCACAGACAACGACAATTATATGAAATAAACTACATATAACAATCTATGCTTAGCTATCTTGTACCTCCACATAAAGATACACTACATATTATATTACGAGCTTTCCCGGCTTACTTCGTTACGCCATAGAATATAAGATACTACAAAAGACTTGGCTCTATAGAGTTCTTTTGACTGCCCAGAATGGCCGAATAAAAAACAAACAACAACAAACCACCTGTCAAAATATGTAAACAACGGAAAAAATATTGCACCTCGGGTTACATTGTTTGAGTTTAGGTAAGGATCCCAAATTTTTTTGAAAATCTAATATATAGCCTATGACAATCGGGGTTAATGGAGCTTCCTACCAATGAAAGAATTTTTCAAATCGGTTCAGTATTTCCGGAGCCTATTCGTTACAAACAAACAAATCTTTCCTCTTTATAATATTGGTATAGATAATACTAGAGGCTGCCCCGCGGTTTTTCCCGCGCAGATTTCTTATAAACAAAAAATTCCCGTTTATTCCCGTTCCTGTGGGAATTTCGGGAAATCCCTTCCTCCTCTTAGTGCTCACCTGCACTCCCTAAAGAACCTACATGCAAAATTTCAGCCCGCTACTCTCAGTAGTTTCGGCTCTGCGTTTTCTGTCAGTCAGTCAGTCAGTAACGGAAGAGTTTTATATATATTGATTTTATTAAGAAATGACTAATTAATACTTTGATGCGTCTACGAATTGTCACGGTTAAGTCTTAAGTCAGAGTGCTAGTGGTAGTGGCATAGGTAGGCGGTGCGGGAGCGGTGGTAACGTATGGACTTAGGAATGAATTTATAATACTTGAAAGAAAATTATAAAACAACTAGTCGACCCGGCGAACTTCGTACCGCCTAACCTATTACTATTTTGTGCATGAATTATACTTATAAACCTTCCTCTTGAATCACTCTATCTATTAAAAAATACCGCATCAAAATCCGTTGCGTAGTTTTAAAGAATAAAGCATACATAGGGACAGACGCGGAAAGCGACTTTAATTTATATTAAGTATTGATGATGATATTGATGATTTAGTTTTCCGATTCTGATTTTTATTGTTACGCATAGATATCACTTGTGATACCCGACGCCATGACACATGACCTATTTTTGCAAAAAATGAAAAAATATTAGAAAAATAATTTTAAATATATTTTAACTTAATTTTTACTTTATTTAAAACATACGTGTACTTAATAAATGTACAATTTTTTTTTTATACGCTTCCGCTCAACAAATTAACGTCGCAAGTAGGTAGATATGTCAAAATTTACACAAATTTTCAAAATGGAGGCGTAGGTACCCGGTACCCGCAAATTTTTTTGTTAACATTTATTAATTTTTTGGGTTATTATTGATTCAGTGATTGATTGTCAATCCATTCAATCATTCATAGTCGACACATTTGTCAAACATTGGGCCGACATTGGTTCAGCCAATAATTTACTAAAAATAAAAAACGAGTAAAAAAAAAGTCGCGCGGCGCCCCGCTCGTGACCGGTACAGATCTGTACCGAGTTGATTCCACGCGCGTTATTACTAGTGGGTTTGTTAAGTCCAATAAATGTATGGGAACCAATATTTTCTCCATTAAAGCATGAAACTTGGCACAGTTGTTGCTTAGGTGGCCCAGACTGAGAATCGCCCGGGAGGGAACGGGAGACCCCCCTCTGGTGGGCGGGGGAAGGGGGTGAAGTTTTCTTCTACCGCGCGCGCTATCGATCCCTATTGCTGCTATTTTATAGCTACTAGGGCAAGCGTGGTGTCATTTTCGGATAATTTAAGGATAAAGAATCCATTTCTGGAACAATTTTTTTACATTTCTATTCAAAAAAATTGGAATTTACCATAAAATAGATAATTGTCGACGCAAAAAAAAATCTTCTAATGACGATATTTTTTTAATGAGTATAGATATCAGCAAAATAAAAATATATTTGAAAAGCTGCATTCATGCAGTTTTCAAAAATATAGGGTTCGATATACTTTTTGTTTATATTTATGTGTTAAAAAAAATAGTAAACACTGCGCGGAAGAGGTTGTAAAAATATTTAATGCCTGATTTCGGTTTGAAAATTACCTGGTTAATTCAAATTACTACCAAATACTGAACAGGGTCATTCAACCTGTGATAAATAACAACTTTCTGTATTAAAACATAGGTTGTATAGGTACAAAAAAATACATTTCTCATACATTTATCTACCCAATTAGCTGACAAGTATGTATGAAACAAAGGATTTTTTTGCTTTTGCCACTGAAAAGAGTTGTTATTTACGATATCGGAAGACAGCTTAAGGAAGCGAGAGCATCGGAATTGGACCTGCATAAGTCTCGACGGTGCACTCAAAAAAGAGAAATAGACTTCATCCATCATGTCGACAAATAACCGTATATTGAAAGATGTATGTGATCAATGCGGTTAGAACCGGAAGCAATCACTGTTGGTACAGGACACATTGATATCAATGTTAAGCTCGAAAGGTCGCAACTGGTAAAGTCTACACTCAGACCGGCAAAACCGGCAGACCAAAACCCAAACTCGGAACTCTTTTAATTAGAACTCCAAAACCGTTTCGATTGCCTAGGGCGCAGCGTGGATGATGTAAATGAAGGGTTCTTGAGAAGTGTCACTGCGGTTGGAGGTAATTACTTAATACTAAGCACACTTGATCTGATAGAGAAGAGGCGTGATACGTCTTAGCAGACAACGGCACCGGATGCCTTTGCCTGCAGGCAGCTGAAGAGACAGATCTTTATATCAATTACAAGAGACATCAGGCGATTTTATACAAAAAATATTAAGGTGAAGAGCCATAGACCGAAACAAAGCCTTTAAAGTTTTTGCTCGAGATTTATTTTTTCGGCAAAGCCAGGCATGGCTGAAGACCGAGGATGGTTGGTAGAGTACTATATCCACACCTGAGATTGTGGGTGAATTCGAGAAGTTCTATGGACAGAACTTCTATTATACACGTCGACACGACAACCCGTCACTGACAGTCAAGATAAGGTCCCGAGAGCAACATGGTCCCGACACTATACCGAGGACATCTCGGCCGTCAACATCTTACAAACAACAAGACTGCATGTAAAGTCACATCAAATATGTTTGAATGTATGTCTCATTGTTATGTTATGTTATGTTTGCGTGACAAAGGCTGCTGTAAATAAATGATTTCCTTCTTTTTCGTTTCTTTCTTTCATCACAGCCGAACTTCAGAAGGCAAGTGGTAAAACCAGCGTTTATGTCCCGTCAGAAATTCTTCAATTTCATTATACGCTAATCATATTCCCCGAAAACTGTTAACCGCTGCATTCCAGGATGTCTTCCAGACTCTGGACTGGAAGGAACTAGGCATCATTATAAACGGCGACAACATTACTCACTAGTTACTAGTTATGGCCCAGACCGCGAAGGATCTAGTACAATGCTCGATGTCCTCACCTCAGTTGGGCTTCGATCGAGTTGGTATTAGAATGAACATGGACATAACGAAGATAATGTTCAGCGCCCATGTAGGAACAATTCAATCCACTCCAAATCAAAGATAATGACTAACATACACTAAATACACTCGAAGTTGTTAAAGAATACATACCTGGGACAAACTGTTCGTCCGTCGACTTCAACTCGGATGAGCATCGTTCGGGAAGCTTAGCTTAACTTGAATAAGCTTACTGAACGATGCTCATCCGAGTGGCAGGTTCAAGTTTTGTCTTGAGGCAAGAGGTGCCTCAAGACAAAAGTCTTTGAACAATGTGCGTTACCAGTGGTAACTTACGGAACCGGGATACGGCTGCAAACAACGGGCTTAATTAGAAAGTACAAGGTCACTGGAGGATAAGGACAAGGAAAGAGCTGTTTCCCTGCGTGATCGGATATGATGAGATCCTACGTCGATGTTACTTACCTCCAACCGCATGCCTCCACGGTGCCGTTGTCTGCTGAGACGTTTCACACCTCTTCTCGATCAGATGAAGTGTGCTTAGTAGTAAGTAATTACCTCCAACCGCATTGACAACTTCTCAAGAACCCATCATTTACATCATCCACGCTGCGCCCTAGGCAATCGAAACGGTTTTGGAGTTCTAATTAAAAGAGTTCCGAGTTTGGGTTTTGGTCTGCCGGTTTTGCCGGTCTGAGTGTAGACTTTACCAGGTTGCGACCTTTCGAGCTTAACATTGATATCAATGTGTCCTGTACCAACAGTGATTGCTTCCGGTTTTAACCGCGTTGTTCACAGACATCTTTCAATATACGGTTTTATGTCGACATGATGGATGAAGTATATCTCGTTTTTAAGTGCACCGTCGGGACTTATGCAGGTCCACTTCTGATGCTCTCGCTTCCTCAAGCTGTCTTGCGATATCGTAAATAACAACTTTCCCCAGTGGCAAAAGCACAAAAATTTCATTTGTTTCATACATACTTGTCAGCTAATTGGGTAGATAATGTATGAGAAATGTATATTTTTTGTACCTATACAACCTATGTTTGAATACAGAAAGTTGTTACTTATCACAGGCTGAATGACCCTGTTCAGTATTTGGTAGTAATTTGAATTAACCAAGTAATTTTCAAACCGAAATCAGGCATTAAATATTTTTACAACCTCTTCCGCGCAGTGTTTACTATTTTTTTTAACACATAAATATAAACAAAAAGTATATCGAACCCTATATTTTTGAAAACTGCATGATAGCAGCTTTTTAAATATATTTTTATTTTGCTGATATCTATACTCATTCAAAAAATATCGACATTAGAAGATTTTTTTTTGCGTCGACAATTATCTATTTTATGGTAAATTCCAATTTTTTTGTATAGAAATGTAAAAAAAATGTTCCAGAAATGGATTCCTCATCCTTAAATTATCCGAATATGACACCACACTTGCCCTAGTAGCTATAAAATAGCAGCAATAGGGATCGATAGCGCGCGCGGTAGAAGGAAACTTCACCCCCTCCCCCCGCCCCCCAGAGGGGGGTATCCCGCTCCCTCCCAGGCGATTCTCAGTCTGGGCCACATAAGCAACAAGTGTGCCAAGTTTCATGCTTTAATTAAGAAAATATTACCTTTGGTTGTTAACAAACCCACTATACTAATCGGTACAGATCTGTATCGAGTTGAGCCGGGGAGGGAGGAGCCCAAATCAACTTAATTCTATAACAAAAACAATGCTGCTGCAGAAACGTTTTAAGTACAACAGCACTTATTAGGCACAGATTAGGTGTGTAATGGGTCAGATTAATTTAGTTTTTATAAAGTAGATTAAGTTTTAGTTTTAAGTTTTATGCTTAGTTTGTAATCAACTGGAACATAGTTCTGAATTAATAAAGATTATTATTTTTAAAACGAAACATAGTAACATACATTTACGAAGAGGATGTCAAAATCCTTTGTTAAATAATCCACTATTGAATTTATTTCATTTAAAATATTTATCAATTTGCTGTTTGAACAGGTGTTGCTGTTATAGTTATTTAAATTACTTACAACATACGTACGTGATTTAATCAATATATATAAAACTCTTCCGTTACTGACTGACTGACTGACTGACAGACAACGCAGAGCCGAAACTACTGGGCGTACAAAGCTGAAATTTGGCACGTGGGTTCCTTGGGGAGTGTAGGTGAGCACTAAGAAAGGATTTTCCGAAATTCCCACGGGAACGGGAAAAACGGGATTTTTGTGTTTATGAGAAATCTGCGCGGGAAAAACCGCAGGGCAGCCTCTAGTATAATATAATATTAAATATGATTTCCTGTCTCAGTAGATGATGACGTACATAGAATAGGTAGTATTTGAATTCATAATTTTGTTTTTCAACTTGTTAAACAATGTTAAATTGATAATTCTCACGTTTTTGAATAATAATTTGTTCACACTTAATTTGGGTCTTACGTCATTGTTGACAAAATGTTATCTATACATTAAAAAGTGGGAAAGTGTGATGGTTTGTTGGTTTGCATTGTATAGGCTCCGATACTACTGAACCGATTTAAAAACTTAATTCACTTTTGAGAAGCTACCTAAACTAGCACCTGGTGACATCAATATACATCATCATCATCATCATTTTAGCCGTAGGACGTCCACTGCTGGACATAGGCCTCCCTCAAGGCTATCCATCTGTACCGATCGCAGGTGGCCTGCATCCAGCGTGGACCCGCAGCCTTGCGCAGATCATCCGTCCATCTGGTCGGTGGACGTCCTACGCAGCGCTTGCCGATCCGTGGTCTCCACTCGAGAACTTTTCGGCCCCAGCGACCATCTGTTCTGCGGGCTATATGACCTGCCCATTGCCACTTCAACGAGCTTATCCGATTGGCTATGTCGGTGACCCTGGTTTCTCTGCGTATGTCCTCATTTCTGATTCGATCCCGCAGAGAAATCCCGAGCATAGCCCGCTCCATGGCTCGTTGAGCTACTCGGAGCCTGTTCATAAGCCCTATATAGTGAAGCACCACGTTTCAGAACCGTATGTCATCACTGGCAGCACACATTGGTTAAATACCTTCGTCTTCAGGCACTGAGGAATATTGGACGAGAAGACGTTGCGTAGTTTCCCGAACGCCGCCCATCAGAGCTGGATTCGGCGATTGACCTCCTTCTCGAAGTTGGACCTACGTAATTGGATGGTTTGTCCTAGGTATACGTACTCGTCGACAACTTCGAGAACCGAGTTCCCAACCATAACTGGGGTAGGCAGAACATGGACATTAGACATGACCTTGTCCAATATACAGGGTGTTTCTGACAAGGCGGTAATAAATCAAAGGAGGGATTCTGCTCACCATACCTAACAACTTTCCCAAAGCAACATAGGTCGAAATCTCAAAACAAAAATCAGCCGTCCCGTACATTGACCCCGTCAGCTGATCGAACCAATGTATGGAACAGCTGTTATTTTTTTTGAGATTTTGACCCATGTTGCTTTGGGAAAGTTGTTAGTTATGATGAGCAGAATCCCTCCTTTGATTTATTACCCCCTTGTCAGAAACACCCAGTATATCAATATACATAGTATAAAACAAAGTCCTTATGTATGCTTATATCTTTAAAACTATGCAACGGATTTTGATGCGGTTTTTTCTTAAACTATTCAAGAGGAAGGTTTATGTGTATAATTCATGCACAAGATAGTAATAGGTAAGGCGGGGCGAAGTTCATCGGGTCGGCTAGTAGGCTTTAAAGTAAGATTATTAATTCCAGTCAGTAAAATGACATTTCCAGTGTTGCCTACCACCTACTCAATACCTATAAATGACATACCTAATAAAATAAAGCATGACTAAATGTCTAAGTTTATTGATTTCCAATATCACTATTGAAGCGGGTCACCCTTTTTTTGTACCAGAGACACAGAGAGAGTAGCACTGCACTTGTCTTAATAATCGTACTTCAAAATATAAAAAAAAACAGAAATAAAGGCTGCACGAAGTTCGCCTTGTCAAATCGACTTCAAAAAAGGAGGTTATCAGTTTGACCTTTATGTATGTATGTATGTTTGTCCGCGATCATCTCGAGTTTGGCTGAACCGATTTTGATGCGGTTTTTACATAAGTATTTGTTAAATTTAGGAAAAGTTTTGAGTACCTATTTTAATTGACTTGAGAAAAGAGGAAGTTTTCAGTTTATGTAGGTATGTGTAAATATATTGAAGGCGGGTCTCTTTTTGTAAAAAATAAAATATTATTAAGACACATAAAGTGACTAAATTCACTTCGGTAATTTCTTCTTTTATTTAAGGCATTGATTTTCAAGCCGAATAATAATAATAATCTAATAAGCCTACCATTATGCTTTACAATTGGATATAAAACGTGCAAAAGCTTATTTTAATTATAAAAGTCTAACCGTCTTATTCATAAAGATACAGTAGATTTTAAGTAGCGTTACTAGAGGTCTACTTCTCTGGTTTGTTGTATGCTAAATACGTGACATCCAGTCTGAATTGATATACGTCAAATAACTAAAATGCTCTTTAACTTTTTATGAATAAGAGGGTAACTCTATTATTCATAAAAGTTAAAGAGCATTTTGGCTAGCATTTGTAAATTTTATTATAAAAAAATAAAAAAAAAATTGACATATGTCAATTAAGACTGGATGCCACGTATTTACCATACAACAAACCAGGGAAGTAGACCTTCAATAAAGCTACTTAAAACCATCTGTTTCTTTATGAATAAGAAGGTAAATATTAAACTAAGAAATTATTTCTATTATAGTCTTCATCAGTACCTACATAGTATAAAACAAAGTAGCTTCCCGCGTCTGTCCCTTAGGCTTACATCTTTAAAACTACGGAACGGATTTTGATGCATTTTTAAATAGATAGATTGATTCAAAAGGAAGGTTTATAAGTATAATTCGTGCATAAAATAATTCAATAAAAAATAATATCCGGGTCGACTAGTATCATATAAAACAAAACACTTCATATCGAGATTGCCTCAGTCACGTTTCAGAAATCTTTTTCAAAAACCTTGAAAAGACAATAACAAAGACTATCTCAATATTCAATATGTACAAATTAAATCTTATAAAAGTTTGTATAGTGCTCAACAGCTGCAAAAACAAATTCGTTTCCTCGAACGGACTATAAAACTGCACCTCTTTGTTAAATTTTCATCATTGCAAAGCACTACAATGCTTGCGAAGATCGTGATTCTTTCCTTTGCCGTTTTAATTGTGGGGAGCTATGGGCAGGACGATACCTCGTACGATCCTAGAGACGAACCCACGGACGGACTCGCTCATGTATGTAAAACTTATTTTATTTATTTTAGTAATATATAATTAATTGTTAAAAAAACATCCTTAGAAAACTTAGGTCTAGAAATATACTATATACAATACACATGAAATTAAAAACTAAAAAAATAGAACCTAATTGAAGAGACGAATTGAAAATTGAGAATTTTAGTAATTGTTGTTAAAGTTACGTCAAATCATGAAGGGTAATTCTTTATACATTTTAATTTTTTATTAATAACTAGCTGTCCCGGCGAACTTAGTATCGAAAGGAAAAGTTAAATTATGGTTATACTAACTCCTCCTGAATTTTTCAATATTTTCTCACCTAGACTACACTACGAACATTTCAAAACCAAAATCAGCTAAATTGGGCCGGCCGTTCTCGAGTTTTAGCGACACTAACGAACCACGATTCATTTTCTATGTAAATATATTATTTATTTATCTACATATATATAAAACTCTTCCGTTACTGACTGACTGACTGACTGACTGACTGACTGACTGACTGACTGACTGACTGACTGACTGACTGACTGACTGACTGACTGACTGACTGACTGACTGACTGACTGACTGACTGACTGACTGACTGACTGACTGACTGACTGACTGACAGACTGACTGACTGACTGACTGACTGACTGACTGACTGCCTGACTGACTGACTGACTGACTGACTGACTGACTGACTGACTGACTGACTGACTGACTGACTGACTGACTGACTGACTGACTGACTGACTGACTGACTGACTGACTGACTGACTGACTGACTGACTGACTGACTGACTGACTGACTGACTGACTGACTGACTGACTGACTGACTGACTGACTGACTGACTGACTGACTGACTGACTGACTGACTGACTGACTGACTGACTGACTGACTGACTGACTGACTGACTGACTGACTGACTGACTGACTGACTGACTGACTGACTGACTGACTGACTGACTGACTGACTGACTGACTGACTGACTGACTGACTGACTGACTGACTGACTGACTGACTGACTGACTGACTGACTGACTGACTGACTGACTGACTGACTGACTGACTGACTGACTGACTGACTGACTGACTGACTGACTGACTGACTGACTGACTGACTGACTGACTGACTGACTGACTGACTGACTGACTGACTGACTGACTGACTGACTGACTGACTGACTGACTGACTGACTGACTGACTGACTGACTGACTGACTGACTGACTGACTGACTGACTGACTGACTGACTGACTGACTGACTGACTGACTGACTGACTGACTGACTGACTGACTGACTGACTGACTGACTGACTGACTGACTGACTGACTGACTGACTGACTGACTGACTGACTGACTGACTGACTGACTGACTGACTGACTGACTGACTGACTGACTGACTGACTGACTGACTGACTGACTGACTGACTGACTGACTGACTGACTGACTGACTGACTGACTGACAGACAACGCAGAGCCGAAACTACTGGGCGTAGCGGGCTGAAATTTTGCATGTAGGTTCCTTGGGGAGTGTAGGTGAGCACTAAGAAAGGATTTCCCGAAATTCGCACGGGAACGGGAGAAAACGGGATTATTGTGTTTCAGAGAAATCTGCGCGGGTAAAACCGCGGGACAGCCTCTAGTCAATATATATAAAACTCTTCCGTTACTGACTGACTGACTGACTGACAGACAACGCAGAGCCGAAACTACTGGGCGTAGTGGGCTGAAATTTTGCAAGTAGGTTCCTTAGGGAGTGTAGGTGAGCACTAAGAAAGGATTTCCCGAAATTCCCATGGGAACGGGAAAAAACGGGATTTTTGTGTTTATGAGAAATCTGCGCGAGTGAAACTGCGGGGCAGCCTCTAGTAATACATATAGTAGATTCCTATTTGTGTTAATCAAGGCTCCATGCCTGAACGCCTAGACTAAAAGGATTTACTACCACTATAACAAATAGTTACTTACCCTTTGACGATATACAATATAACTGCAACAGACTTAAGGCGCCTTAAAAAGTAGTTAAGTAAGGAGAACATCAACAGGGCCAGGTGGTCCACTCATACTTTACAGGTGGACCAGTCATACTTTTAATAATTTTGCAAACTTTTCCCTGCAGCCGACACAGTGCCGGAAATTCAAAGGGCGCAACGAGTTCCGTTGCATGAAGAGCGGATACCGGAAGGACAACATAGTAGTAAACAGCCCAAAAAACGAAGTTATTTCATTCATGGTATGTATAGAAAAAACCAGTTAAGTATTTGATACGTACTGTACAATGTACAGTCACTGTTCGTTTAGCGTAATGCATCTGCGTAATGTGTGGTACCTTCAGATAAAATAGTTTGTGTACGCAGAAAAAATCTTATCGCATCTGCGTAATGTGTGACAGGCTTAACACTTCTGTCTATTGTCTCATGCGCACTAGACTGTAATAACAGAGAAGGGCAACAGTAAAACCGGTACTGTAACGCTAAGCGAGTCCTTTACTGTACGTGCGTAATCGAGCGCGTGCTTACACAGTCAATGTTTGGAGTCTACTCTCTCGAGTTTTATTTCGGATAAGTCGTTCCCGGAGCGAAGATTATTGCGCGTAGTCGTTCTCGCGTAGTCAATCGCGCGTAGTCAGTCACGCGTAGTTAGTCACGCGTAGTCGCTCTCGCGTATTTAGTCGTGCGTAGTTAGTCACGCGTAGTCGCTCTCGCGTATTTAGTCGTGCGTAGTTAGTCACGCGTAGTAGCTCTCGCGTAGTCATTCTCGCGTAGTCAGTCACGTGCAGTCGCTCTCGCGTAGTCATTCTCGCGTAGTCAGTCACGCGTAGTCGCTCTTGCGTAGTCAATCGCGCATAGTCAGTCACGCGTAGTTAGTCACGCTTAGTCGCTCTCGCGTAGTCAGTCGCGCGTAGTCAGTCACGCGCAATTGCAAGTCACTGCAACTTAAATTTAAAAATAATTACACTCAGAGCTCTGAACTAGAATGAACCTGTATCTAGGGCGCCCGAAACAAACACAAATACGAACATTGCTCCCAGATTGGAAAACGAACATCCATATTCGTCATAACAATTTTCGCCCCGCCGGGAATCTAACCCGATGCAACCGTACTTTGGTCCAAATCATTGCTATGCCAAAGAAGCCACGGAAAAGTCGCTTAAATAACGTTTTTAAATTAACTATTAAAAGCGTTAATAGTTTAATTCCAATTTACATAGCGTAACTCTATTCTTCAAAACAGATAAATACTACATCGTGTAAACGTTTGGTTTGCACTAAAAAACTGTATTATAATAGCAATATAATAAGGAATGATTTCGCTATAAACCTAACGATTACATAAAAAAATATATTTTTGTTTTCTGCCTAGGTTGCCAGATGGCGTTCAAAATGCGGTCAGCCAGGACGCAAGTACGCTGACGAGAATTACTATACAACTGACAGATATACTATAGTTGTTTCATTTGACGCTGCCGCTAGTGGAATTTGCAACGAACTATTCATTCACAGCTGTAAGAGAGAAAACAATCCATGCCCCTGCGCGGACGTCGTTTCTGTATTCGTATCCGGTTAGATTCACCCCTATTTTAAGAGTTTTGATAAATTGACCTTGTCCAAGGAAGTTTTTGTCAACGTGAAAATTAAACAATTTTTCGACTCTACTGAAATGAGTTACGCGGTGTTATAAATTAAGAGACGAATTGTTAAATCGCCCTGTACGTAGACGAAGTTGTGTGTTGAACGAAAGATTAGTAAGCTAGTCGATTGCGCCGTATAGTTTATGAAAATCCACGCATAGAAAAACGTTCGTATACAACAGGCCTTTTGGTATTTTTTATTATAAAGTATTAATTTGCTGCTTAGCAACCACGGGAATACGAAAATATATAAAACGAGCTTTCCCGGCTAACTTCGTTACGCCATAGAATAGAAGATACTACAAAAGACTTGGCTCGATATGCTATGTTCTTTTTGACTGCCCAGGATGGCCGAATAAAAAACAAACAACAACAACAAACCACCTGTCAAAATATGTAAACAACGGATAGAATATTGCACCTTGGGTTAAATTATTTGAGTTTAGGTAAGGATCCCTAATTTTTTTGAAAATCTAATATAGCCTATGACACTCGGGGTTAATGTAGCTTCCTACCAGTGAAAGAATTTTTCAAATCGGTTCAGTATTTCCGGAGCCTATTCGTTACAAACAAACAAACAAACAAACAAATATTTCCTCTTTATAATGTTGGTATAGACAAAGTTGCTTCCCGTGTCTGTACACAAGCGCCGCGGCGGCGGCGCGGTGGTCGCGTCGTCTGCTTGAGCGTTCATTATCGTTGTTATGATAAAATGTCGATGATCGACGATGTCGAATACGGCAAAGTCTTTTTATTTTACAATCGTGAAAGGTCTTGCCACGCTATCGCTATAAACCTAGGAGTAGAATCACTTGACAGAGGAGGGCTCGTTTGGGGGCCTCTCCAGGCGACTATTGTCGTAAGGAAAGCCAAACATTAGTTTGCCTGAGCCAATTGGTGGGCACCCTGGACTACCTCGCCTCTCACAGTATAGGATACTTTACCAAATAAGGTATCAATAGCGATTAGATTAGATGTAGTCTAATTGACTTTCAATAAGTGATATCTTGTATCCTATATTGAATAAAGATTTTTTGATTTTGATTTGATTTGACCTAGAAAATAAATAAATTAAGATTATTTAGTACTTACCTACTACTTTTGTATAATTTATAACGTGTGTTTACAAATAAATTAATTTATTTTAATAAAGAAAATTTTTTTCTACTTTTATTTTGTGTATTATAAGAAAAAAAACGCATCTGTTTTACCCAGAAAAAATCCTAACGTGCATGTTCATATTAAATCTATAGCATTTTATCGAGCTGTCCCGGCTTACTGCGGTACGCCATATAATATAAGATACTACTAAAGACTTGGCTCTATAGACTATGTTCTTTTGACTGCCCAGAATGGGCGAATAAAAAAAACAAACAACAACAACAAACCGCCTGTCAAAAAATGTAAACAACGGAAAAAATATTGCACCTTGGGTCACATTCATCATCATCATTTCAGCCGTAGGACGTCCACTGCTGGACATAGGCCTCCCTCAAGGCTCTCCATCTGTACCGATCGCAGGTGGCCTGCATCCAGCGTGGACCCGCAGCCTTGCGCAGATCATCCGTCCATCTGGTCGGTGGATGTCCTACGTTGCGCTTGGGTCACATTATTTAAGTTTAAGTAAGGATCCCTAATTTTTTTGAAAATCGTATATGGCTATCCACTCGGGGATAGTGTAGCTTCCTACCAGTAAAATAATTTTTCAAATCGATTCAGTATTTCCGGAGCCTATTCGTTACAAACAAACAAAAAAATGTTTCCTCTTTATAATATTGGTATAGATATTGTTTGCTGAATTAAAAAAAAAATGTTTTGGGTCCATATTATAAAATAAAAGCAAGTGAATTTTTAGATTAAATTAGAATAGCACAATAGTTTTTTACACTTTGCTCAATAGTATTGACTTATATTCGTAGATAATATTGGTGCAAAACTGCTTTTACTCAGCTTTTGCTGCAAAAATTACTCATTCTTAATGAGCCCTCTGAAATACATTGATAAAAAAAACATACTTCAATATCAATACACCAATCGACCGATTCACATAAGTTCACTACTTTGACTACTTTGACGTTTCATGGTATTGCCGTTGTTTTCGAATGAAAATGGGGATTGAAATGAAGTCGATTCATGGATGTCAACTGTCAAACGACACAGGCGACTCACTTGCTCCCTGTATCGATATTGTTGATGAGTTTGTTTTTGGGTTTAATTTTGTTAAACTTCAATAAAAAAAAAAAACTGAATGTGTATTTGGGTAAAATAATCAAAATAAGGCGACTGTAGTTTCATCATTCAATCGTTCTTTGGTTAATAACCATAGTGATAAAAAATAATCGTTTTGCAACCGCAATACCAATGATATCCATCAACTGAAATGGCAATTTTCATTCTCGTAATCCGTTTCATTACCACTAAGAACCGCAATAGGCCTACTGGTTTTGTAATAAATCATTATTTTTTTTTTGCCGAATGTGGACCGTTATAGTGGTATACCGTGAAATTACGGTATACTTGTTGTTTTATTATTATTGATGAATTTAATATTGTTTTCAAGCCCGCTACATAAAGCATGGTAACAGACAAAGCTCAAACAATAAAAAAGTAACAATGAAAGTTAAGGAACAAGGTTTTTAAACAATATTATTAGGTATATGTCAATTAAAACACTGTTAATAAACATGTGGTGGACAAATAAAGGACACATTATGTTTACACGTGAGCTCACAAACATGGCATGGTGTGACAATGTTGCATTGTTCGCACACATGTGTTATATAATTTTTCATTTAAGTTTTGTTCTCTTTGTTTAAATTAATAATGAAATTAATAAAACATCTGTGCTAACTGGCAATGGTGGGCACGTAGCTCAAAGAACTGATGGTTGCTGGGGGCGAAATGTGCTCGGGTGAAGACCGCGTATTGGAAGATGCAGAGTAGGTAGTGTAAGGATTGTTTCAATCAATCAACGAAAATCAACGGTAGTCTAACTTTCGCCTGTTAACCAAAAGCATATAAATACCGCACTCGACGAGCGGGCGGGCATTCTGTTCTGAGCCTTCGCGCGACACAGACGTACTGTATACTTGTTAAGACCGTGCTGACATGTTGTGAGTGAAGAATAAAAGTAGTAAAGTGATCCTTGTGTTTTGTTTTCTTACAGTAGATCCATTCAATAAGGAGAAGCTTTTGGTACCTATTTTAACCGACTTTGAAAAAGAAGGTTATCAGTTTGACCTGTTTGTATGTATTTTGATCCACGATTATCTCGCGTTTGGCTGAACCGATTGTGATGCGGTTTTCAGATTAGAATTTCTTAAAAATATCAATATACATAGTATACAATAATGTCGCTTCCCGCGTCTGTCCCTATGTATGCTTAAATCTTTTAAAGTATGCATCGGATTTTGATGCAGTTTTTTTAATGGATAGAGTGATTCAAGACAAAAGTTTATAAGTATAAAGTTTTTTTAGTGTAAGTAAATATGTACGAACATATTAAGGAAGAGGATTTCTATTTTAGTCATGCTTATTATATTCTAACTCCTTAGAAATGACAATTAGTTAGCAAATAATTAGAAAAAAACTATGACTGTAATTAATAGAATAAAAAAATAACGCAATAACTCGCCTTTTTTTTTTTAATTTTTTCTCGAGGGTAAACCCGTTATGGGTACCTCGTCGCTCGAGGGAGAGACGAAGGTTATATCGGACTCGCACCGACTAAAACCCCCCGGTGACCACCACTGCATCTGTCATAGAGGAACCCGGGAAGCACCCGAAGGAATACGTCTCAGGGTCCCTCCTTGACGCAAAGCTGCATAATGCAGCCCACCACTATCCCCTTCCCATGCCCCAAAATGCGCAGCGGCAGAACAAGTTGATCACGGCCTGTTCTGCCGCCCCTCGAGGGGCCGCCTGTACGGTGCACAGAGCCCCCGCTCCGTACACCCGCAGCCCCCACCGCAGCAAGAACGTACCAAGAGCTGCACGCAATAACTCGCCTTAGTTCACTGTTCCTGCCTCGCAGAAGCAGGCCATGCAATTTTTGACAACTAATGCTAAAGCCTCTGAATCTGAGTTTTCGTTGAAGATTTGTTCAGCAAAACTTCCCGAATTTCCTTTGTTTAGTGCTTAAGAGCCAGTTTACCGCGGCGCTAGCGCCATTTCGGAAAAATAATTATTTCTTCTAAACTAAGGCAAATATCAAAAATCGGGCACAGTATGACACTAGATAATGTAGCCTTGTATTTTTGTAGGGCACTGTTGTATAGCTTTTAAATTAAATAGCAAAGAAAGCTACAATCTGTGTATGTTTTTGTTCTTTTAAGTAAGGACTACTTTACTGTGCTCAAAAAATACTAAGCAAGATTATCTAGTGTCATACTGTGCCAAATTTTTGATATTTGGCTTAGTATAATTATTTTTCCGAAATGGCGCTAGCATCGCGGTAAACTGGCTCTTAATTTGAGTCATGCATGCGTGCGCCGTCGCAAGAAACACCTCCCCACGCTCCACCCATACTCCTCTCGCGCTCTATTTCATAGTTTTAGTCAACATTTACCTCTGTTGCATAGAAATTATGCATAATTACCGGTCAATTTAGATAATTCACCACATTTACCGCGTGCGTCGGTGATTATGTATTAATTACCGGTAATTATGCATAGTTACTGATTATTCACATCAACCGTAACATATACCGGGCGTTTCTGACAAGGCGGTAATAAATCAAATGAGGGCTTTTTCTGCTCACCATAACTAACAACTTTTCCAAAGCAATATAGGTCGAAATCTCAAAAAAATAACAGCTGATCCATACGTTGGTTCGATCAGCTGACAGCTGATTTTTGTTTGGGGAAAATTGTTAGGTATGGTGAGCTGAATCCTGACCTTGATTTGAAATCTCAGGATTGATTTTTTTTTTAGATTTCTACCTATGTTGCAATGGAAAAGTTGTTAGGTAGTTATGGAGAGCAGAAGCCCTCATTTGATTTATTACCGCCTTGTCAGAAACACTTGGTATATGTTATTCGGGTCAAATCTTGCAACTCAATTTTGATTAAATTTCCGTCCCTTTGTGCTTTGCAGTGCGTACCTGTACCACTGACCAGCAGTGGGAGAACCGCTACGAGTCGACAGAACCTTGTGAACATTGTGACTGATATAAAATCACAAGTTTTGGCGGAATTTATATAGTGAAAACTGTTTGCTCAGCTTGATTTAGTCTATAATGCCGTCAATACGTAAATTATTAATAGTTTTTTTTTTTCAACAGTTCATTCGGTTATTTCGGTCAGAATTGTTAAAAGCCAGTTTACAGCGACGCTAGCGCCATTCGCGAAAAAAAATATATCTTCTAAACTAAGGCAAATATCAAAAATGTGGCACAGTATAACACTAGATAATGTAGCCTGGTATTTTTAGGGCACCTGTTGTATAGCTTTTAAATTAAAGACCAACGAAAACTACAAAGTGTCTAAAAGTGGCTACTTTAATTTTATTATTTTAAGTTAGGACTACTTTACTGTGCTCAAAAAATACTAAGCAAGATTATTTAGTATACTGATTTAGTATACTGTAGATATACTGTGCCACAATTTTGATATTTGCCTTAGTTTAGAAGATATATATTTTTTTCGAGAATGGCGCTAGCATCACGGTAAACTGGCTCTTATTATTTTTATTATTTCTATTCTTTCATTATTCAAAGGAGTTTTCTGGGTGGAAAGTTTTTCGTGAGTTATTTCTTTAATGGATTTAATGATAATACTAATAAAATATTGCAAGGATTTCTATTGTAAGTTCATTGACTTTGATTGAAGCAAGCTGTTTATACATTTTTATTATATTTTTTTTGGTATAAATAGTTCATTTTGAATTGGGTAACGCAAAGCATTCTGGCCTGCTTCAAAATGTGCACGAAGTTGTTCGTTGTCCTCATGGTTCTCCCATTGCTGATCGACGGCAAAAGATTGCACTGTGATCTCATAAAGGGCGGTGAAAAATACCATTGTGTGAAATCCAACGAAGGTGTTAACAGCGTTACCATCAAACCTTCAACAGCAAGCGTTATTGTCGCATTTACCGTAAGTTTCACCTTTTAACCTTGTGTAAAAGAACTCAAAGTAAAAAAAAAGTTTTCATCCGAGTCGTTTCCACTTAGCATAGCACAGCTAAAGTAACGCACGAACCCCGCGAAAAATGAATATCTTCTAAAATAAGGCAAATATCAAAAATGTGGAACAGTATTTCACTAGATAATGTAGCTTAGTATTTTTAGAGCACTGTTATATGGCTTTTAGGTTAAAGACCAAAAAGAAAGCTACAAAGTGTAACTAAAAATGGCCACTTTTGACAAGAATCTGTAGCTTTCTTTGGTCTTTAACCTGAAACTATACTACAGTGCCTTAAAAATACTAGGCTTCATTATCTAATGGAATACTGTTCTAATTTTTTTATTTTTGCCTAAAAGGTTAGTACTTTTAGTTTCAAACCCGAATATTTCTAAGATCATTCTGAAAGCAACACAACAGAGCCTTAAACATTCTAAGCAAGATTAGGTATATCTAGGGCATCATTGTGGCATATTTTTGATTTCGGACATGGTTTAAAAGACATTAATGATGAATATCGATCTTTGTTTCCGGTGTTCGTCTCTGTGTGTGTTTCGGGTACCCTAGATACAGGTTCTTCCTAGTTAGGGGCTCTGAGTGTGATGTGTTATTATTATTATTTTATTTTTCGAAAATAAAATAATAAAAAAAAATCATAAAATCGGCTAAACGTGGGTCCGGCTCTTGAGCTGGTACCTCTGCCTAACCCTTCGGGGAATAAAAGGCGTGATATTATGTTATGTTATGTTATTTTTCGAAAGTGGCGGCAGTAACGCAACCTTGTTTGGCCTATGTCGGTGATTTAAATTCTTCTGCAAGCCTAATTTTAATGTTTTACAAATGTTCACAGGTCTCCAAGTGGCGTTCTGAATGTGGAAAACCTGGATCTAGATACTTCAACCAAGAATTCAGCTTGCTGCAGGATAAATCTGTGTCAATAACTATGGAAGGAGCCTGGGACAACCATTGCAAGGAAATGTTCATCAGCAATTGTAATAAAGACAATGTTCTTGTTAACTGCGGTGATGTTCTATCCGTTACTCCATCTTTTGCCTAAGTTTCTGTTTTCAAAACTTTTGTATCTTTTTACTGAGTAATAAAATTGTTTAACTTGGTTTTTATCTTTCTTTTTTAACCCCCCTTTTTTGTGTATAGACGATTTTAGCCCATGTGTTCTTAGCCATGAATATCTGTTCAGCCGTTTGAAGATCATCAGCTAGATATAACCCACATGCAGTCGAGACCAGGCTGTCTGTGGTTGGTGATCAGCGTTGCCAATGCGTGGGGAATTCCCCAAACTGCGGGGAATCCCAAAGCGATTGGGGAATTTGTGGGGAGACTTACTATGAATAGAATAGAATAGAAATACTCTTTAATGCAATCAATAAACTTAATATAGGGGGACTTATGCGGGGAATTTAGCACTTTACCGATTGAAAAAACTTATACGATATTGCGATTTTTTGAAAGTGTTTGACATTAATAATCAATATATATAAAACTCTTCCGTTACTGACTGACTGACTGACTGACTGACTGACTGACTGACTGACTGACTGACTGACAGACAACGCAGAGCCGAAACTACTAGGCGTAGAAAGCTGAAAATTGGCACGTGGGTTCCTTGGGGACTGTAGGTGAGCACTAAGGAGGGATTTCCCGAAATTCCCACGGGAACGAGAAAAAACGGATTTTTGTGTTTACGAGAAATCTACGCGGGAAAAACCGCGGGGCAGCCTCTAGTTGACTATTAAAGTAATTTCGTTAATAGTTCACTATCTCATTGTGAGGAGATTTTGTGGGGAATCAGGATATTTTTCTCCCCAAATTACCAGTGATCTTGGGGAAACTGGTTAACAGGCATTGGCAGCACTGTTGGTGATGGACAGCGTGCGGTCTCCAACTCGACTGCAGCCGACCGCGTGAAGTTGAGTATTTGACTGCATGCGGTTCATATATGGACTGCGCGTAGTCAACATTTCAACCGCATGCAGTCAATCCCATGCTGAGTCAGTGCCATTTTACGGCAGCTGCAACACACAAAACTTGTTTTTATGTTTTTTACTTTGTTTAAAATAGTTTTACTTAATTTTTTGATTTCCTTTGTTTATTTTGTTTTGTTTTTATTAATTTTTTGTATGTGTGTGTTCTGCTGTAAATAAATACTTTCTTTCTTTCTTTTTTTCTTTAATCCTACAACTTCACGCGGTTGCGGTATATCTGTTACCGCTAATGTGCGAAACTCAGTTAAACTGCAGATTAACTACCTAGTTAATCTGCAGACTAACTGGCTGATTCCGTTAAAGTTCGAAATAAAATATTGTTCTCAACATTACCTAGGTAATCTGCAAAATCCCTAGGTAATCTGCAGAGTAACGACCAAGCATACGATACAGTTCGAAAAACTGTTGCCTAAGATTTCAGCCAAACTTAACCTAACCTACAGTTTTGCCCTAGATTTGAATTTTCGGTCGGAAATTTCTGTTTTCCGCACTTTAACGGCGAGACATCCGGTAATACGCCGATAACTAGGTAAAGTGCGGATACCCGATAATTCAGCTAAAATTTCGCACATTAACTGACATAAACAGTTAATGTGCACATTACCCGGTAAAGTGCACATTAACGTATTTCGCACTTTAACGGTGACATTATGGTGATGGCCGTGCGGTCCGTCTGATGGCGATTGGCAACCTAAGATACTTAATAAAGTTGATGCCCAATGGTCATTGAATAGTAGAGCAAAATAAAAATTCACGGTGTCGGTTATTTTATGCTAGTAAATAATACTTTACTACTACACCCTTGAAATGGCCTTTAGGAGTGATAACAAAGGTAAGGTGTAATCACAGGTGTTCATTTGAAGATCAATATACTTATTATCTACTATGTACTTGACTTGATCTCTGATACTTAAATAAATAAATGAAGTCAAGTTTGTTTTCTAGTCTTATTAATGAAGACGTTGTTAAATAAAAGCATTATTATTATGTTTTAATTACAATAATTATTTTATAGGTATTTTTTTATTATAACAAGCTGACCCGGCGAACTTCGTATCACGTCTTACAATTCTTAAAAACCGCTCACACATTTTTCCATTTACCTTTTAAACCTTCCCTGGACTACTACAAACATTAAATTTTAAGACGATATACGACAGATAAATCAAACGACTGAATGAACAGAGTCTATCTCTTTCATATAGCATACTGGGGGAAAGGACCAGTCATATGTTAGTCGCACACATCGGTTACTACATTTTATTGGAAAAAGTAATAAATATTGAATATATTTTTAATCATTACTTTTAAATCAAATCTGAATTACCAGAATTTAATTTTGTTTATTATCATTATTACTAGGTAGTTTTAACAAAAACTAGTAAGTAATTTCGAAGAATTAGCTATTCCCGTTTTTTGGAAAGGTTATCTTTGACGAAACAATGTATCGAGGTTTTTTGATTCCACTAGTGATTCTCAGTTATAAAAAACTTTGTTATATCCTCAAAAAGGTTATATTAAAATTCCGGATCTTTACCTTCTATAGATTAAGATAATGACTTGATCTAAAAAACCTTAAAAACTCATTTAGCGTCTTAAGACCAAAATCGGCTAAATCGGACCGGCCGATCTCGAGTTTTAGCGAGACTAACGAACCACGATTAATTTTATACAGGCTGTTTCTGACAAGGCGGTAATAAATCGAAGGAGGTATTCAGCTCACCATACCTAACAACTTTCCCAAAGCAACATGGGTCGAAATATCAAAACGAAAACCAGCTGTCCCGTACATTGACCCCGTCAGCTGATCGAGCCAATGTATGGAACAGCTGATTTTTTTTTTGAGATTTCGACCAATGTTGCTTTGGGAAAGTTGTTAGGTATGGTGAGCTGAATACCTCCTTTGATATATTACCGCCTTGTCAGAAACACCCAGTATAAATAGTAGATAGTAGAAGTAGATAACCACAAAATTTTTATAAAATTTATGATCTTCACGTTTATGAATAAAATTTTATGTACACTTTTTCGGAATTATTAATATCAATTCATAATCAATATATATACTGACTGACTGACTGACTGACTGACTGACCGACCGACCGACCGACCGACCGACCTACCGACCGACCGACCGACCGACCGACCGACCGACCGACCGACCGACCGACCGACCGACCGACCGACCGACCGACCGACCGACCGACCGACCGACCGACCGACCGACCGACCGACCGACCGACCGACCGACCGACCGACCGACCGACCGACCGACCGACCGACCGACCGACCGACCGACCGACCGACCGACCGACCGACCGACCGACCGACCGACCGACCGACCGACCGACCGACCGACCGACCGACCGACCGACCGACCGACCGACCGACCGACCGACCGACCGACCGACCGACCGACCGACCGACCGACCGACCGACCGACCGACCGACCGACCGACCGACCGACCGACCGACCGACCGACCGACCGACCGACCGACCGACCGACCGACCGACCGACCGACCGACCGACCGACCGACCGACCGACCGACCGACCGACCGACCGACCGACCGACCGACCGACCGACCGACCGACCGACCGACCGACCGACCGACCGACCGACCGACCGACCGACCGACCGACCGACCGACCGACCGACCGACCGACCGACCGACCGACCGACCGACCGACCGACCGACCGACCGACCGACCGACCGACCGACCGACCGACCGACCGACCGACCGACCGACCGACCGACCGACCGACCGACCGACCGACCGACCGACCGACCGACCGACCGACTGACTGACTGACTGACTGACAGACAACGCAGAGCCGAAACTACTGGGCGTACAAAGCTGAAATTTGGTATGTAGGTTCCTTAGGGAGTGTAGGTGAGCACTAAGAAAGGATTTTCCGAAATTCCCACGGGAACGGGAAAAAACGGGATTTTTGTGTTTATGAGAAATCTGCGCGGGAAATACCGCGGGGCAGCCTCTAGTATATTATATAAACCTTCCTCTTGAATCACTCTATGTATTTAAAAAAACCGCATTAAAATCCATTGCGTAGTTTTAAAGATTGAACCATACAATAGGGACAGACGCGGGAAGCGACTTTGTTTTATACTATGTATTGATGATTGATTTAGCACAAAATAGTAATAAGTAAGCGGTACGAAGTTCGCTGGGTCGACTAGTTAAGTTTTATTCCTTCCAAAAGAAGGAATAATACAATAATGCAATTGCAATGCAATGTAATGCAAGAAAACAAATATTATTGTAAAATGAATAACAGAATTACTTACCATAAATGAATTCTAAGTACCTTTTATTTGATTAATCTAGAATAAAGTTAAGCTGACCAAACAGTTTCAAAGTTTCTGAAGCCTTTATAATGGTGCAATAGACGTCGACTAGTCATCAGTCATTTGACACCTCTGTACGAGCAATCTCTACAATTTTATAATTTGTCAAATAATCACTTTAGCGTTGCCCTACATTTTAGTGTAGCTCCATCAAAACCGCGCGTCCACCTTGCGGCCGACGCGCTCACCTACAATCAGTTGTGAATCAACCGCGCTAGCTATCATATCATAATCATATACACCCATCATAATCTTTATAAGTTATTTTGGACAATATACTCGGTTAAAGTTAATTGAGTGGTATCATTTATCCTATCAATCAGCGTAGATATCGGACACATCAGACCGCGTATCTAGGAACAGATGAACGGACACTAGCAGACCGTACAACCTCCTACAATGTTCACATGGTTCTGTTTTCTTCTAGTGGTTCTGCCACTATTGGTCAGTGGTGACGAGCACTGCAATGTAAGAAAGGACGGCGTAATTAGATGCGTCAAATCGAGCAAAGGGACTGATAACGTGAGAGTACAAATTATTTCGGATCTGTACCCGTCGATTGATTTTCAGGTATGTTTTTCATTTTTTTCTTTTTGTTTAGGGTTTCACTCTTGACAGATTGTGGTGTGGATCGTTGATCATTTTTTTTTTTATGAGCCTGTGCTGTCTCTCTGCTGGGCAAAAGCCTCCATCCCTTTCTTTCATTCCTTACGTTCTTTGCCACCAGTTTTTATCTAGAGCTCCCAGCTCGTCGTTCCATCTCTTTTTCGGGCGAGCTCGGTGCCTCTTCGCGTCTTTTCGTATCCATTCTGTCGCTTTTCTGGCGCATCTGGTCGGCATTGGTGCGACGTGGCCGACTCGGTTTTTTTTTTTTTTTTTAGGCGGGGAAACTCCTAACGAGTACTCTGAGACAGGGGGGGGAGTCGCAAGGTTATGTGGGGTTCGCACCCACTAAAACCCCGCCGGTGTCCATCTCGGCTGTTTGCAAGGAGGTCACGGGAGATCGTTCGAACTTTGTGTTCAGCTCCGCGACCCCCTCCAGCATTGGCTGAGTAGCCTCTTCACGGGGGGACAGCTGAGCGCGGATGGCTCTTCCTACGCTCGACGACGGAACTGGACACCGCGTTCCGCCGCCCTTCTCGGGGCCGTTAAATGACTACACGAGGGCCGACTCGGTCCCATTTTAACTGGGCAGCTTTTTTTTGCTACATCTATTATTAATCGGACCCCGAGAATGCTGCGCTCCGTGTTTATTTGGCAAACCCCGAGTTTAGACTTTTGCGTGTCAGTCAAGGACCAAGTCTGAGCTCCGTAGGTAAGGATGAGGAGAATGCACATGTCCATGAGTTTACGTTTTAAAGAAAGGGAAAAATTTCCTATCATTTAATCTTTCATTGACCAATAGATCCTTCAGGCATTTTCAATGCGTTTTTCGACTTCCTTGTCTTGTCGAGCCTGTTATTTGATGCTCCAAGAGGCTGTACTAGATTTATTATTTTCTAAATGTTTTTTTTTTTCATAATATATTATAAAAAAATATATTATTTAAAGGTCTTGTGTGAACCTCATCCAATTTACCTCTACTCCCGCAATCTTGCGATAAGGTCGCCTTGTACCCTGAAATGGATAATCTTATAAAATAAAATTCTCGTGTCACAATGTTCGTTCCCGTACTCCTCCGAAACGGCTTGACCGCTTCTCATGAAAATTTTTGAGCATATTGAGTAGGTCTGAGAATCGGCTAACATCTATCTTTCTTACTTAAAAATTATTTATATGGCAAAAAAACTTATGCCGGCTAGTTTACTTTTACTTTGTGTGCACTAAAGTGTTTTTTACTTTACTTTTTTATTTTTTATTTTTAATGAAATCTAGAATTAAATTAAGTATTATTTTCTAGGTTAACAAATACAAATCGCAGTGCGGCAAAGATGGGACTAATTATTTAACCAACTACATATCGCTACCAATGGATCAATACACAAATATAGAGTTTGAAGGAGCCTGGAACGGTGCATGCAAGGAGCTCTTCATCAGCGATTGCAAATCATCAGGTCAATCTGTGAAATGTGGTACCGTCCTCTCTGCTAAACCCGTTTAAAAAGAAAGAGACAAAACATTATTATAAACAAACGCAATTTCTTAGTAAGTAGGTACTGCGTACGAAGTACTTTTTGATTCCTTGGCTTCAAGAAAAACAATATTAATGATAACACATCACACTCAGAGCCCCTTAACTAGGAAGAAACTGAATCTAGGGTGCCCGAAACATAATACAGAGATGAAGGGTACGCCCAGACCGGGAAAATAATTATAGCCCTCAGTTCTATACCCTGGCCAAAACACAATCGTTTCCGAGCTACTGAGCTTTTAGTTTCGTCACCTCGAGAACATTTTTATAAGTAAATTTAATTTAAATTGTTAAGCTGTAGGAAGGATGATGTTTTAGATTTTGCGGTTACAATCTAAAATATGTACACCTATGTATTATATAATGTATTTTAAAATCTATTTTTGTAGTTATACACAATCTATTTTGTGAATCTTAAATAAATAAAATTATATTTTTGAATGACAGGTGTTACTTTAAAACAATAACGTTATGTTTAGTTTCTAATTACTAATTAGATTTATTAATAAACATTTATTTTCACTATAGTTTTTGGTTTTATTAAAAGAATATTATATAATTAAAACATAACATAAACTCACGCTTATATTCCCCGAACGGTTAGGCTGAGGTACCAGCTCCCCCGAGATGAGGCTGCCCAGGCGAGCACTAGCGGCCGCGGCGGCCAACGAGATATAACATTTATATGAAATTGCTACGGAGCACGCGTACTAGAGGGCCTATTACGGCCACTTTTGCAATATTGCTTTTCGTCCTCTAGGATGTCAAACTCGTTACAAAAAAAACAACACAAAGAGGACGCAAATCTATTGAGTTGCAAAAGCGGCCGTAATAGGCCTTCTGGCGGCACGCGGCCAGGTCAGGCCAACGAGATCGACGGTGACGCGATTTCAATTCAAATTTAAATTCAAATAATTCTATAATCAATATAGGATACAAGATATCACTTATTGAAAGTCAATTAGACTACATCTAATCTAATTGCTATTGATACCTTATTTGGTAAAGTATCCTATACTGTGAGAGGCGAGGTAGTTCAGGGTGCCCACGAGCATCTTCCTTGTTCTGTGGTGCCCACCAATTGGCTCAGGCAAACAAATGTTTGGATTGCCTTACGACAATAGTCGCCTGGAGAGGCCCCCAAACGAGCCCTCCTCTGTCAAATGATTCTACTCCCTTTCGCAATGATTTTACAGCGTAGAGAAGAAAGGGGTAACAAAACTCTTCTTTACAATTTATCTCTCTCTTTTTTTTTTCTTTTGTGATATTAAATTACAATACAATTAGGTGACAATGTTACCAGCTTTGTACGTGAATACACTCTTATACATTGTAGTCTAGTTAAATCACTGCTTTGGTTGACCGAATCACTCCTTCAGATGTAATGAGCGGTTTCGACCGCTTTTAGTTTCAAAGACTGCCCTGTGATAGCACTAGCTATCAGGTAAAATGACATCCATACTAATATTATAAATGCGAAAGTAACTCTGTCTGTTTTCCTGTGAAAAAACGAATTTGAATGGAATTTGGTATATGGATAGTCAAGAGCAGAAAGGATATAGGCTAATTTTGATGTTACAAGGGAAAATGCGCTGGCGAAGCCGTGGGGCGCCCACTTGTCTATACCAATATTCGTGAGACAAGCCACAGGATGTGCAACATATGCAGCCGCACGTTTCAGACTAAGTTCGGCTTTGCGAGTCACATCCGAGCTCACGCCAGGAGCTGACAAGGTGTCGCCGTCGACGGATACGTCGTGGAGGACATCATCATCATCATCATCATACCAATATTATAAAGAGAAAAGATTTGTTTGTTTGTTTGTTTGTTTGTAACGAATAGGCTCCGGAAATACTGAACCGATTTGAAAAATTATTTCACTGGTAAGAAGCTACATTAACCCCGAGTGTCATAGGCTATATTTGATTTAAAAAAAAAAAATAGGTATCCTTACTTAAACTCGATTAATATAGGTAAGCCAAGGTGCAATATTTTTTTCGTTATATTTTGAAAGGTGGTTTGTTGTTGTTGTTTGTTTTTTATTCGGCCATTCTAAGCAGTCAAAAGAACATAGTCTTTAGAGCCAAGTCTTTTGTAGTATCTTATTTTCTATGGCGTAACGAAGTAAGCCGGGAAAGCTCGTATTCTATATGAATTCAATCAGTCAGCCTCTGTATTACGGCCGCTTTTGTAATATTGCTTTTTGTCCTTTTTAACCGACTTCAAAAAAGGAGGTTATCAGTTTGACATGTATGTTTGTATGTATGTCCGCGATTATCTCGCGTTTAGCTAAACCGATTTTGATGCGGTTTTCAGATAAGTATTTGTTACATTCAGGAGAAGGTTTTAGTACCTATTTTAACCGACTTCGAAAAAATGGAAGTTGTCAGATTTGTTGAAGGCGGGTCTCTTTTTGCAAAAAAGAAATTATTGTATACTAGAGGCTGCCCCGCGGTATTTCCCGCGCAGATTTCTCATAAACACAAAAATCCCGTTTTGTCCCGTTCCCGTGGGAATTTCGGGAAATCCTTTCTTAGTGCTCATCTACACTTCCTAAGGTACCTACATGCAAAATTTCAGCCCGCTACGCCCAGTAGTTTTGGCTCTGCGTTGTCTGTCAGTCAGTCAGTCAGTAACGGAAGAGTTTTATATATATAGATTTTTGTATTGTCTTTGACACACTATAGGACGAAACGCAATGTTGTAAACGTGGCCGTAATCCGTAATATTACCCAAGGTCAGTCACACATTGGTTCTGCAGTGCCATCTATCAGCATTTTCTGGAACTAGTGGAACTATCAAAGGGGGTTTCCACCTTCTTTTTTTTTGTAACGGGGGGAAATGCCTATCGCATTTCCCGACGCTCGGGGGAGCGTCGGGGGTATGTAGGCTGGCACCCACTAAAACCCCCCGGCGGCCTTCTTGACGTTTTTGGGAAGAACCCCGGGAATCACGCATTACTGGCGTCCGAAGTTCTTCCCACGCTCAGCTGCAATCAGCTTCGTGCTCGGGGAGGGCATGTTGTTCCCTCCCCGGCTCACCTTTGTAGCTGCGGCGGCACAGTGCCACAAGCTGTGCTGCCGCTCATCTCGGGGCCGTTTGATGAGTGTGTCGGGCCCCCGCCTTTCACACCCACGACCCCAAAGACCTCTTTTACGACAGGCAGGGCATACCGTATTCTTAAGCCCGGACCTACAGGGCTTAGGGGTTTCCACCCTCATAATGATTTACGGCTCCACCCTTGAAATGGCCTTTAGGAGTGATAACAAAGGTAGTGTACTCTCAGGTGTTTCAGTTAAAGATCAAAATACATAATATTATGTACTATATCCTTGAATTGATCTCTGATGCTTAAATAAATAAAGTCACGTTTGTTTTCTTGTTTAAGTAAATGAAGACACATTCACAACAACAATTTTATGAATATTTTTATTTTATGAATAACGAGCTTTCCCGGCTTACTTCGTTACGCCATAGAATATAAGATACTACAAAAGACTTGGCTCTATAGACTATGTTCTTTTGCCTGCCCAGAATGGCCGAATAAAAAACAAACAACAACAACAAACCACCTGTCAAAATAAGTAAACAACGGAAAAATATTGCACCTTGGGTTACATTATTTGAGTTTAGGTAAGGATCCCTAATTTTTTTGAAAATCTAATATAGCCTATGACACTCGGGGTTAATGTAGCTTCCTACCAGTGAAAGAATTTTTCAAATCGGTTCAGTATTTCCGGAGCCTATTCGTTACAAACAAACAAACAAACAAACAAATCTTTCCTCTTTATAATATTGGTATAGATAGATAATATTATTATCGGTACTTAATAATCAATATAATATATAAAACTCTTCCGTTACTGACTGACTGATTGACTGACTGACAGACAACGCAGAGCCGAAACTACTGGGCGTAGCGAGCTGAAATTTTGCACGCGGGTTCCTTGGGGGGCGTAGGTAAGCACTGAGAAGGGATTTCCCGAAATTCCCACGGGAACGGGAAAAAACGGGATTTTTGTGTTATGAGAAATCTGCGCGGGTGAGACCGCGGGGCAGCCTCTAGTTACAAATAAAAGAGTAACTCTGTCTGTCTATCTCGCTTGTACGATAAAACTACTAAACTGATTTAAATGAAATTTGGTACACGGGTAGTCTTAAGCATTAGAAAGTACATAAGCTACTTTGTATCCTAAACTTTTCACTGGAAAATTGTGAATTTGATGTTTCAAGGTGTTGGAGTACCAACATTAAGTGTTTAAAATAATTTTATTTTTTCTTGTTTGCTAATGTCAAAATTGACATCTGTCTTTTTCGCTCTCTTCCACAATAAACGTGAAACCGTACACATGTGTTTTTTACTTAAAGACCAAATTAAAATACAAATATTACAATACAGTCCACAAGAATCTCTTCATGGTCCTTTGAACCTAGTAATCAACAGTGCGCGAGTTTCCAAGAGCTATTTCGTGGGGTTTTTTACAGACTTTACGTGAGATAAAACATTTACGCTTGGCACGGCCGATTGTTCCCCGCCATATTTGCAGTCAACTCAACGAAGAAGTCATCACACCCTGGACAAAGTGTAGTGCGGTGCCCTTTTATTTACCTCCAGGACCCTTGCAGAAACCTACCCCGTACTGTGGAAGTGCAAATTTTCAAGCCTTTGGCAGATTTTAACAAAAAACTGTGCTGTGTCTATTATACCTACCTACATCCTAGGATCATATTTGAACAATAGTGTAACCTACCTACGCATCATTCCCCGGAGCGAAAGGAATAGGGACAGAAGCGTCTAGTCAAAAAGACAAAAGAAACCCCGAGCAGATAGAAGAATTGCCGACCAAACAATCAACGAAATCGGTACCTACCTAACGCTACAAGCTACAAGTCATAGAGAAGGTAAACTACAAGTCGGCCATCTTGCAGCAGCCCAGCGGAGCGAAGTTGGACACACGACGCGAACTTCGCACGAGCACACGCCGCGCAGGCCGCACGTCGCACGACAATCGCGCCCGTCTACGAGCACGACGAACTCTGCATGCTGATCGCTGCGCACGGCACGGCCGCCGGACACAGATTAGTCCGTCCGACCTTACTCTGTGGCCGAATTGTCTTCTGCGTCTGCGTCTCAAATTCTCTCTCCTTTGCAATATTATTTTAGTTCGTGTGTGCTTTGCATTTCGTTTTTTTTTGTTTTGTTTTTGTAGATCTAATAGTGGGTTTGTTAAGTCCAATAAATGTATGGGAACCAATATTTTCTGCATTAAAGCATGAAACTTGGCACAGTTGTTGCTTAGGTGGTCCAGACTGAGAATCGCCCGGGAGGGAGCGGGAGACCCCCCTCTGGGGGGCGGGGGGAGGGGGTGAAGTTTTCTTCTACCGCGCGCGCTATCGATCCCTATTGCTGCTATTTTATAGCTACTAGGGCAAGTGTGGTGTCATTTTCGGATAATTTAAGGATGAGGAATCCATTTCTGGAACAATTTTTTTACATTTCTATACAAAAAAATTGGAATTTACCATAAAATAGATAATTGTCGACGCAAAAAAAATTCTTCTAATGACGATATTTTTTGAATGAGTATAGATATCAGCAAAATAAAAATATATTTGAAAAGCTGCATTCATGCAGTTTTCAAAAATATAGGGTTCGATATACTTTTTGTTTATATTTATGTGTTAAAAAAAAAAGTAAACACTGCGCGGAAGAGGATGTTAAAATATTTAATGCCTAATTTCGGTTTGAAAATTACTTGGTTAATTCAAATTACTACCAAATACTGAACAGGGTCATTCAACCTGTGATAAATAACAACTTTCTGTATAAAAACATAGGTTGTATAGGTACAAAAAAATACATTTCTCATACATTTATCTACCCAATTAGCTGACAAGTATGTATGAAACAAAGGATTTTTTTGTGCTTTTGCCACTGAAAAGAGTTGTTATTTACGATATCGGAAGACAGCTTAAGGAAGCGAGAGCATCGGAAGTGGACCTGCATAAGTCTCGACGGTGCACTCAAAAAAGAGAAATAGACTTCATCCATCATGTCGACATATAACCGTATATTGAAATATGTCTGTGATCAATGCGGTTAGAACCGGAAGCAATCACTGTTGGTACAGGACACATTGATATCAATTCTAAGCTCGAAAGGTCGCAACTGGTACAGTCTACACTCAGACCGGCAAAACCGGCAGACCAAAATCCAAACTCGGAACTCTTTTAATTAGAACTCCAAAACCGTTTCGATTGCCTAGGGCGCAGCGTGAATGATGTAAATGAAGGGTTCTTGAGAAGTGTCACTGCGGTTGGAGGTAATTACTTACAACTAAACACACTTGATCTGATAGAGAAGAGGCGTGATACGTCTTAGCAGACAACGGCACCGGATGCCTTTGCCTGCAGGCAGCTGAAGAGACAGATCTTTATATCAATTACAAGAGACATCAGGCGATTTTATACAAAAAATATTAAGGTGAAGAGCCATAGACCGAAACAAAGCCTCCAAAGATTTTGCTCGAGATCTATTTTTTCGGCAAAGCCAGGCATGGCTGAAGACCGAGGATGGTTGGTAGAGTACTATATCCACACCTAAGATTGTGGGGGAATTCGAGAAGTTCTATGGACAGAACTTCTATTATACACGTCGACACGACAACCCATCACTGACAGTCAAGATAAGGTCCCGAGAGCAACATAGACCCGACACTATACCGAGGACATCTCGGCCGTCAACATCTTACAAACAACAAGACTGCATGTAAAGTCGCATCAAATATGTTTGAATGTATGTCTCATTGTTATGTTATGTTATGTTTGCGTGACAAAGGCTGCTGTAAATAAATGATTTCCTTCTTTTTCGTTTCTTTCTTTCATCACAGCGGAACTTCAGAAGGCAAGTGGTAAAACCAGCGTTTATGGCCCTTTAGAAATTCTTCAATTTCATTATACGCTAATCATATTCCCCGAAAACTGTTAACCACTGCATTCCAGGATGTCTTCAAGACTCTGGACTGGAAGGAACTAGGCATCATTATAAACGGCGACAAAATTACTCACTAGTTACTAGTTATGGCACAGACCGCGAAGAATCTAGTACAATGCTCGATGTCCTCACCTCAGTTGGGCTTCCGATCAAGTTGGTATTAGAATGAACATGGACATAACAAAGATAATGTTCAGCGCCCATGTAGGAACAATTCAATCCACTCCAAATCAAAGATAATGACTACCATACACTAAATACACTCGAAGTTGTTAAAGAATACATACCTGGGACAAACTGTTCGTCCGTCGACTTCAACTCGGGAGCATCGTTCGGGATGCTTAGCTTAACTTGAATAAGCTTACTGAACGATGCTGTTCAAGTTTAGTCTTGAGGCAAGAGGTGCCTCAAGCAAGACAAAAGTCTTTGAACAATGTGCGTTACCAGTGGTAACTTACGGAACCGGGATACGGCTGCAAACAACGGGCCTAATTAGAAATTACAAGGTCACTGGAGGATAAGGACAAGGAAAGAGTTGTTTCCCTGCGTGATCGGATATGATGAGATCCTACGTCGTTGTTACTTACCTCCAACCGCATGCCTCCACGGTGCCGTTGTCTGCTGAGACGTTTCACACCTCTTCTCTATCAGAACAAGTGTGCTTAGTAGTAAGTAATTACCTCCAACCGCAGTGACACTTCTCAAGAACCCTTTATTTACATCATCCACGCTGCGCCCTAGGCAGTCGAAACGGTTTTGGAGTTCTTATTAAAAGAGTTCCGAGTTTGGGTTTTGGTCTGCCGGTTTTGCCGGTCTGAGTGTAGACTTTACCAGTTGCGACCTTTCGAGCTTAACATTGATATCAATGTGTCCTGTACCAACAGTGATTGCTTCCGGTTTTAACCGCGTTGTTCACAGACATCTTTCAATATACGGTTTTATGTCGACATGATGGATGAAGTATATCTCGTTTTTAAGTGCACCGTCGGGACTTATGCAGGTCCACTTCTGATGCTCTCGCTTCCTCAAGCTGTCTTGCGATATCGTAAATAACAACTCTTCCCAGTGGCAAAAGCACAAAAATTTCATATGTTTCATACATACTTGTCAGCTAATTGGGTAGATAATGTATGAGAATTGTATTTTTTTTGTACCTATACAACCTATGTTTGAATACAGAAAGTTGTTACTTATCACAGGCTGAATGACCTTGTTTTGTATTTGGTAGTAATTTGAAGTAACCAAGTAATTTTTAAACCGAAATTAGGCATTAAATATTTTTACAACCTCTTCCGCGCAGTGTTTACTATTTTTTTTAACACATAAATATAAACAAAAAGTATATCGAACCCTATATTTTTGAAAACTGCATGAATGCAGCTTTTCAAATATATTTTTATTTTGCTGATATCTATACTCATTCAAAAAATATCGTCATTAGAAGATTTTTTTTTGCGTCGACAATTATCTATTTTATGGTAAATTCCAATTTTTTTGTATAGAAATGTAAAAAAATTGTTCCAGAAATGGATTCCTCATCCTTAAATTATCCGAAAATGACACCACACTTGCCCTAGTAGCTATAAAATAGCAGCAATAGGGATCGATAGCGCGCGCGGTAGAAGCAAACTTCACCCCCTCCCCCCGCCCCCCAGAGGGGGGTATCCCGCTCCCTCCCGGGCGATTCTCAGTCTGGGCCACATAAGCAACAAGTGTGCTAAGTTTCATGCTTTAATGCAGAAAATATTACCTTTGGTCGTTAACAAACCCACTATAACAAAAAAATTTGCGTTTGCTTTGACTATTTACTTAGGTATCTATTATCAAACTTATTCTTTTAAAACCTTCCATTGTAACATAACATGTCGGCGAAAAAGAATAAATCCCGAGATGTTTTAGCGGCCGCCAGTCCAACTAAAATTACAGACATAGATAGTGCATCAATTATCAGAAAAAGAGCCTACGTGAAAGGTAAGATCACTACAATGTCGCAAGAGGATATAGGCCTCATGAATTATGAGGCTCTCAAGCTAAAAGAGGAAAGATTAAGGTCGCTTTTTAACGAGTATGAACAATTTACAATGACAATTGCAGCTAGTGGCGAGGTAGACAGGGAGGATGGTAATGAAGTTGAAAATAATTTTTTTAAGACACTCTCAGCGATGAAAGAAAGGTTGACTCAATTATCTAACTCATCTGAGTCCGCGCCAACAAAAATAAAGTCAAGTTTTAAGGTACCTGAGCTGAAAATAAACAAATTTAAGGGCAGTTATGCAGAATACAAAACCTTCATACAACTTTTTGATGCAACCATTCATAACAATGATGAATTGCAAAAAATACACAAGCTTTGTCTTCTGCAGGGCTACCTAGAAGGCGAACCTTTAGATTTAATCAAAAATCTTCCGCTCATTAGTGAAAGTTATGATGAAGCCAAGCTTATCCTAGAACAAAGATACCATAACAAATATAGAATAAAAAATGAACACATAGGTAGGTTACTTGACATCCCCATCATAAATAAACCAACGGCAGCAAATATTAGGGAATTTATTTCTGGCATCAAACAAGAATTGGTGGCCATAAGAAACTTAGATCAAACCATTGACTCATGGGATGCCCTTCTTGTTTGCATTTTAACACGTAAACTAGACACATATTCAGTAAAAGAATTTCATCTCAGCCGCGGTTTAGACGATGCACCTACCGTAACCTCACTCATACAATTTTTAGAAAAACGTGCTATGGCTTTGGAAGATGCCCGCCTCTCTGCTTCTGCTTCTTCTGCTACGTGGCCTGCAAAGGCCACACATACAACAATGCATGTTACTGCTAGAGGGGAGGTAGGAAACCAGGCTACAGAAACTACCACAACGCAATCCCAAGAATGCACAGCATGTAAGTCAAATCATAAGCTTTATCTTTGCCCTGTTTTTAAAACAATGCCTATTTCTGCAAGGTTAGAACACATTTCAAAATATGCCCTTTGCAAGACTTGCTTTAATAAACACAAGTCACCATGTAGATACCGATTTAAATGCAATGTATGCAAAGCACCACACAATACCCTCATGCACCAAGACTCTCAACCAACTGCTGTTTCGCTTATGTCCCAAGCAAACGGACAAGTAATTCTTCCTACAGCAGAGGTGAGAGTCATTGCTCAGGATGGCACACATTACCATGTAAGAGCACTGCTTGATAGCGGTTCACAAGTAAGCTTCATAACGGCAGAGCTAGTGCAACGCCTGGGCTTGACTCCAACCAACACTCGTGTTACCATTTCAGGTGTTGGAAACGCCAACAATAGCATAAACAACTCCATTGATATAAAATTACACTCGCTTACAAGAGACTTTAACATTACAGCTAACTTCTATGTTATGCAGAATATCACAGCAAACTTACCGCAGACAGCCATAAATATGGCAGAGTTACAATTGAATCAAGACATTGTATTAGCAGATCCAACTTTCAACTTACCCAGGCCAATACATTTGCTAATCGGTGCTGACGTGTTTTTCCAGGTGATCCTTCCCTCCACGCAGACTAACTCTCAACCCAGCCTACTTCTACTCAATACCCAGTTCGGCAATGTCATAGGAGGAACAATAGCAAAGAATGTATCATTATCAAAGGTATCACTATTTTGTACTGCCTGCGACACTGAGCTTAAAGATTCTATAAACCAATTTTGGAAGTCAGAAGACGTACCACAAATTCACCCAGACCATTTATCAGAAAACGAACTTTGTGAAAACATTTTTAAAGAAACAACCTCATTAGTAAATAAAAAATTTGAAGTTCAGCTACCTTTAAAAATCCCACTAGAGTCAGTCAATGAAACGCTTGGTGGGTCCTTTGATTTGGCTTTGAAAAGATTTTATAATCTAGAAAATAGGCTCAATAAAAATTCTGAACTAAAGAAAAATTATCAACATGCTATACACGACCTAATAAATAATGGCTATGCATCATACGTAGACATACGTCAATATGACCTTGATAAAGATCCACATTTTTTTATTCCTCATCATGCAGTCATACGTAATGACAAGACCTCATCGAAGTGCAGAGTTGTCTATGACGGTTCCATGAAATCAACAAACAAAACTTCTATTAATGACATAATGCACAAGGGTCCCGTACTTCAAAAAGAACTGTTTGATATATTAATGTTGTTTAGAATGGGGCAATTTACTCTGATGTCAGACATAAAAAGCATGTTCTTACGTATTAATCTTAATAATAAACATAGGCCCCTACAAACGATACTGTGGCGCGATCACCAAAATGAAAATGTGAAATGCATACAATTAAACACAGTTACCTTTGGTCTCAAAAGCTCATCTTTCTTAGCCACAAGATGTTTAACAGAGCTAGCAAACAGATATCATAAAGAATTTCCTCTTGCCGCGAACGTGTTAAAGAATCAAACCTATGTAGATGACATACTGATTTCAGAAAATAAGAAAGAAGTTTTAAGTCATACAAAGGAAGAGTTAACGCATTTATTAAGTCTGGGTGGGTTTGAGCTACACAAATGGCTATCCAACCTCACAGAAGTTTTAGATGATATTCCAGATGACAAAAAATTAATAGGCACCATTAACTTTCAAAAAGAAATTACTTGCAAAGCTTTAGGCCTACATTATGACACAGAACAGGACTCTTTTATTTTCAAATGCCCTAGCATTCCGAAGGTACATCCCAAAACTAAAAGGGAAATACTCAGTTACATCAGTCAGCAATTCGACCCACTGGGATTGATCGGACCCATTATACTGCAGTCAAAAATTTTAATGCAAAAAATATGGACAGAAAACACACACTGGGACTCTCCTCCATCTGAGGACGTAAGCCAAGCCTGGAAACAATTTTACAATAATCTTACAAATATGACCCCAATTAGAATAGATAGGAACATCACCACCAGCAATGCCATTTCTGCCGAGCTCGTGGGTTTTGCAGACGCCAGTGCCGTCGGTCACGGTTGCTGCGTATTTTCCCGCGTCACTGACACAACAGGTAAGATCAAAACATCATTACTCTGTTCAAAATCGCGGGTTAATCCGCTTAACCAGCGGCTCACCATTCCGCGCCTCGAGCTAAATGCAGCCGTATTGCTTGCAAAATGCATTACAAGAATCCGTGACACTTTGTCAACAAAAATTCACATTACAAATATATATCTATATTCAGATTCGCAGATAGTTCTTTCATGGCTTATTGTTAATCCATGCAAATTGAACCCCTACGTATTGAACAGAGTAAAAATGATTTTGAAGCTTACAAAAGAAAAACCGTGGGCTTACGTTAACACCTCAGAAAACCCGGCTGACCTAGCCAGCCGCGGTACACAGCCGCACGAATTAATTAAAAACGAGCTTTGGTTCAAAGGTCCGCCATTTCTTCAATTAGTTGATTACACTTTCCAACCTTACACTAATATAATAAACGACTTACCGGAAATTAAAGGTGAACCATCTCAATTTGTAGCTTGCGCAGCATCCATTAGCTGCCAAACACTGAAACTGAAATTCTCTAACATTAATAAAAAACAAAGAATCTTAGCATATATATTAAGATTTTGCAAAAACATTAAGAAAAACGCAGATAGGTTATTGCTTGACTTCATCACAGCTACTGAATTAGACGAATCGTTAAATTTAATTATCTTGTTTGAACAGCGAAAACACTTTCACAAAGAAATCGCATGCATTCAGGCAAATGAAAGAAATAAATTACAGGATTCAATTAAGTCGTTGCATCCGTTTATTGATGGCAGGGGCCTGTTGCGCGTCGGAGGCAGATTAGAGAACGCCAACATACCCTACGATCAAAAGCACCCCATAATCTTACCCCAAGGGTCTGAAATAACTTATAAAATTATAGAAAAAGAACATTTACAAAACTTACACGGGGGGCAAAAGATCGTCCTGGCATCAATAAACAGAAAGTATTGGATAATTAATGCCATTAGAGAGATAAAAAAGGTCATACATAAATGCCTCACATGCTTTCGTTTGAAAGCGGACGCTACAAAACAACTGATGGGTTCATTACCCGCAGACAGAGTGAATAAAAAAAGGCCGTTTCAAAAAATTGGACAAGACTTCGCTGGCCCAATTTCAGTAAAGCAGTCGCGTGTGCGCAGAGCACTTGTTGGCAAGGGTTATATATGCCTTTTTGTATGTTTCGCCACAAAGGCCATACATTTAGAGCTTGCTTCAGACTTAAAAACAGAATCATACCTAGCCTGTCTAAAGAGATTCATAGCTAGAAGAGGCTTACCCACTGACATATACTCAGACAATGCGTCCACTTTCAAATGTAGCAAAAAATACATCGACGAATTTTACAAACTTCAATCTTCTAAGGAACACCAAACACAAGTACTGAACTTCTCAGCCCAGAGAGGTATTCGCTTTCATTACATACCCTCTTATAGCCCAGTGTTCGCGGGATTATGGGAAAGCGGAGTAAAAAGTACCAAATTTCACCTAAAGAGAGTTGTCCAAAAATCTTTATTTACCTATGAAGAATTGAATACAATACTTACACAAATTGAAAGCATCCTCAACAGTAGGCCACTTACTGCAATGTCAACAAGTATAGATGATTTCACTTTCCTCACTCCAGGCCATTTTTTGATAGGCGCACCCTTAAACAGTTATCCAGAACCTGACGTTACGCAAACTTCATTAAATAGATTAAAACTTTGGCAGATGTGCACCCGCATACAACAAGAATTTTGGAAAATTTACCATAAGCACTATTTAAATATGTTGCAAAATAGGCCTAAGTGGCGAGACGAACATCCTAATGTTGCAATAGGGTCTTTAGTGCTATTAAGAGACGACGACGTTCAACCCCTATATTGGCCAAGAGCTAGGATAACTAACGTATTTCCAGGTACTGATAATAAAGTCAGAGCTGTAGAGGTTACTTTACCAAACGGAAAAACACATAGAAGGTCCATAACAAAAATATGCCAATTACCGATAGAATAGATATTAATATAAGCTAGTAAATAAGTACAATAAGCTAACAGAATTAGTTTTTATATTAAAATCTTAAATCTAATCTTAATCTTTATAAAATGCACTATTACTGCATACGTAATTTATCACATTATGCATAGAGGTCAAAAACATCTAATTTGTTTACTTTTTTTAGCACATAGTAATGTCCTACACTGTCGCATTTGTACTGAACGACACACACTTATTTAATCAAAGTTATCATTCGAACCTTAAGTTATGTTTTACATTTATTTATTTATTAAAACCTTTTCAATATATTTGTGTCACAAAGCAAGAAAATTGTTATGTTTTACATTTATTTATTAAAACATCTTCAATGATTTTTGTTATTACAAAACGTATTATGGTTGAATGTACCTTTATTACAACTTTTAGTTTAAGTATCGCAAAACTTTGCTTCCCCTCAGTAGATGGCGTTTTCTTTAGAAGTACTAAGATTCATTGTCTTCCTTTTTATAATTTCATATGTATCCTAGAAACTAGCAGAGGAACCACAATTTCTCGTAATTACAGTATTATAATATTTATTAGCATAAGATAATATTAAGAAAGTCATAGTTCTTACTTTTACGCTACTACCTCCTTTATCACTCACTCGCGATCATTACAGGCGACCTAGTTGCGTTTTTAATTTTAGGGCCTTATTTAATGTAGCTTTACCCACCTTATATAGATGTTGGTCAATATGATTATTATATACAGCGACACTCTCAATGTATCATATGTCCCTAAATATTTACAAAAATAAAAACAACTCAAACATAGCAGTTACTTTAATAGAATTAAGATTTGATTTGTATAACTTTGCGGAGGCCCCAATATGTTGGAGTACCAACATTAAGTGCTTAAAATAATTTTATTTTTTCTTGTTTGCTAATGTCAAAATTGACATCTGTCTTTTTCGCTCTCTTCCACAATAAACGTGAAACCGTACACATGTGTTTTTTACTTAAAGACCAAATTAAAATACAAATATTACAATACAGTCCACAAGAATCTCTTCACAAGGCAAAATGCGCTGGCGAAGATTAGGGCGCTGACTAATAAGTTAGGTATATAGCTTCATAATATAAAATTTATCTATATGAAAACAATAAATATACCTACTTACTGGGTTACTTGTGAGTAGAGCCTGACGATTTCAGGAGGTGACAGTAGGGGACATGAACCATTTTTTTATTGATAATCTGCTGAAAAAAAAACAAAAATGCCAATAAAACTACATATTTAGTATAGTTTATGGGCTCTAATATTTAGGTAGTTAAGTATCCTATACTGTAAGAGGAGATTTCATGTCGCGGATCAGACTTATCAGCAACTAGTCGACCCGGCGAACTTCGTACCGCATAACCTATTAGTATTTTGTGCATGTATTATACTTATAAACCTTCCTCTTGAATTACTCTATCTATTAAAAAAAACCGCATCAAAATCCGTTGTATACTTTTAAAGATTTAAGCATACATAGGGACACACGCGGGAAGCGACTTTATTTTATGTGTCATACAATGCCACATTTTTGATATTTGCCTTAGTTTAGAAGATATTAATTTTATTCGCGGGTGGCGCTACTTTAGCTGTGCTATAACTCTTAATCAATATTATTAAGCTCGTTAAGTACATTCAATATGTACTTAGAATGCTTTACATAACAGCTGTCAGAATATTTCTCGATTCTCTATTCAAATATTGTGTTGTTTTCCTAGATCATAAATTCTATAAAACCAGTAGTACCACTTCGTAAATTTTTAATCATTGCAGTGCTCCACGATGTATACTAAGTTTGTTATACTTTTCTTAACCGTTTTCCTTGCGGCTGTATCTGGGACTCAAGTATGTTTAGTTTTTTTTTTTTACTTCTACTTTACTTGGCTCTATAGACTATGTTCTTTTTGCCTTGGGTTACATTTTTTAAGGTCCCTAATTTTTTTTTAAAATGTAATATAGCCTTAGTCACTCGGGGATACTGTAGCTTCCTACCAGTGAAATAATTTTTTAAATCGGTTCAGTATTTCCGGAGCCTATTCGTTACAAACAAACAAACAAACAAATCTTTTCTCTTTTTAATATTGGTATAGATATATTATAAAAAAAAATGCAAAACCAATTAAATTTGGGGCTGTACACAGTGAGTATTTTTTGTGATAATTCTACTTACCTTTGTAATTTTTATTTTTTGGGCACTGTTGTATAGCTTTTAAATGAAAGTCCAAAGAAAGCTACAAAGTGTTGCTAAAAGTGGCCACTTTTAGCAACACTTTGTAGCTTTCTAACTAATCTGTGTATAGTTTTGTTCTTTTAAGTTAGGACTACACTTTACTGTGCTCTAAAATTACTAAGCAATATTATCTAGTGTCATACTGTGCCACATTTTTAGTTTAAGGCTTCAAACGCTCAGGCGGATTTTTTTCCGCGCGGTTGTTTCGCCGCGCGGATAAAAATCCGCTGTTGCGGTTTTATTTCCGCGCGGTTGGAAAGGTTGTTATTTAATTTTCAACCTTATTCATAGGCCACGAAGGTACAGGCGAATTTTTAGCCGCGCGGAAATAAAACCGCGACAGCGGATTTTTAACCGCGCGGTTTTTTATCCACTGGTGCGCACACTTCCATAGGATTCAGTATGTTACATAAAATCCGCGCGGCAAAAAACCGCCTGTGCGTTCGTAGCCTAAAAGAAATAATTTTTTTTCGAGCATGGCGCTAGCATCGCGGTAAACTGGCTCTCCATATGCCCTACTGGCTCAATGTACGCCGTATTATTTAGTAAAGATGACACCTTCTGTCGGGTCTGTTAGTTTTTATAATGAGTTTGTGACTTTTTTCCTGCAGCCGTCACAGTGCAAGAGGTTCAAAGGCCGCTCCGAGTTCCGCTGCTTAAAGAGCGACTACCGAAAGGACAACATTGTCGTGAATAGCTCCAATAATGAAATTATCACCTTCGTGGTAAGTATGTAAAAAAAATGAGCCGTTTAGGAAATGTTCAGGAAAGCTGGTTGCCAGCGCTGGTTCGAAAAATTTGAATATACCTGCACTTGATACTAACCCAATTTTTTGATTCGGGGGAAAGACTGACAGCTATCATTTTTGAAATTTGTAAACAAACCTTTTTGGCCTGGCACATAATTTTTCAAATTCAGGGAAGTCTAATGAAAATCAATTAATTTGACAGATGCGAAGTGACAAATAACAGCGGCTTTTATTTATTTGAAAGGTTTGCTATGACTGAATATTTCTGAGCGAGTGATACCAGTTAATGAATAGAATAAAGTGCATAATTATAATTAATTCAATCAATTGTTCGGGATATTGAAATAAATGTAATTTTTGTATTCAAATACCATGAAATAATAATAATCGGACATTAACGAGTTTGAATTTGTTAGGTAATGTACTTAAATATAATAATTTTGGTTTTCATAATAGTTTATCAAAGCAAATATTTTTAAAATATTTACAAATATCCAGGCAAAACATATTTTACTAGGCATCTTATTATTTTTTTATTATTATATTGTAATTCTAACTCTATGGATGTACAGTCAAGGACTAGGAGGCCGTAACAGATTTGTCTATGGTTTCGTCAGCCCTAGACTGTATTACCAAAGAACAAGAGCTATTTTGCAATACAGAAAAACCGGAAATGTTACGCCGACGGTGTCCGCCACTGTACTAGAGGCTGCCCCGCGGTATTTCCCGCGCAGATTTCTCATAAACACAAAAATCCCGTTTTTTTTCCGTTCCCGTGGGAATTTCGGGAAATCCTTTCTTAGTGCTCACCTACATAAATTTTAACTGAGGCAGTGAATTGACGGAGTGAGTGAAATTAAGATTTATACTTTTGGTCCAATCCAAAGAACCAGTCAATACACGATCTCCCATCTCTCTGATATTGCTGAAGACACCGCCATCTACGGTGGTATTATTAAACTTTTTTTTCTTTTCCGTCACTTTGAAAACCACTCATTGCAGATTAACGTTGTGCGTTACACGATGGAGATAAGGTGGTAGTTTGAGGTCCGTCTGATGCCAGCCTAACGTTTTACTTACACATTATTTTCTTTTAAAAAACTCTTTACGAAATACTTGCTGGACCGGCAAAATTTACTTGCCGGCATAACCAAGTAATATTTATGTAAGTATACGTACTTTTTAATTTCATCTTCTCCTTTCTTCATATTATCTATAATCCCACACGAACCACCTCACTATACACTAGACTGTTTAATTTATCAATATATATAAAACTCTTCCGTTACTGACTGACTGACTGACTGACTGACTGACAGACAACGCAGAGCCGAAACTACTGGGCGTAGCGGGCTGAAATTTTGCATGTAGGTTCCTTAAGGAGTGTAGGTGAGCACTAAGAAGGGATTTCCCGAAATTCCCACGGGAACGGGACAAAACGGGAATTTTGTGTTTATGAGAAATCTGCGCGGGAAAAACCGCGGGGCAGCCTCTAGTGTTTATATATATTCAATACGCCTCACACACATTTTAAAATTTACTGCGCAGTAGGTTTCTTTGTTTTACATTTCACAAATGAAAACCATACTATTCGTTTCATAACTACACACCAATAAGTCCAATTCTAGCGGTGGCCAATGGAAGAACAGTTGGCTTCAGTTCCTTGCAGCTGAGGTCGTAAGCTGAATTGGTGTAACCGTTTCACCATGAACCGACTCGAAGACGCGCGTCGATGACGGCGCGCAGTGCCCGTGTGACGAGTGACCGTAGGCATGCATATTGCTGTCTATGTTAACTGTACTTTATTTTATTATGTTTTCACTTTATCTGTGTAATTATGTCGGTTTTGGTAAATAAATGTTTATTCTATTCTATTCTATTTTTTTTTTCATAGGTTGGCAAGTGGCGTTCGAAATGTGGACAAGCGGGACAGAATTATGCTAACGAGAATTACTATACAACTAAAAGTTACACTATAGTAGTAGCATTCGAAGCTGCCGAAACTGGAATATGCTACGAACTGTTCATACATAGTTGTAAGAAGCAAAACAACCCCGTCGACTGCGCAGACGTCATTTCTATATTCATAACTGGTTAGGTTTACCCCTCTTGTATATTGGTTGGTTTGGTATTAAAAGAAAGAGTCAATTTAAAACAGATCTTAGTTTAAGAGCCACTTTACAGCGATGCTAGCGCCATTCGCGAAAAAAAAATCTTCGAAACTAAGACAAATATCAAAAATGTGGCACTGTAATGACACTACATAATGTAGCCTAGTGGCATTGTTGTATAGCTTTTTTGTTGAACACTAGAGAAAGCTACAAGGTGTTGGCAAGATTATTTAGTGTCATACTGTGCCACATTTTTGATATTTGCCTTAATTTAGAAGATTTTTTTTTTGAGAATGGCGCTAGTATCGCGGTAAACTGGGTCTTAAGAGGTGCGATATGAGCGCCATTTCGATAAATAATGAATTATCTTCTAAACCATGGCTGAAATCAAAAATATGCGTCTTTGACTTCCTAGGTAATCTTGCTTAGAATTTTTAAGGCTATTTTGTGTATGTAGTTTTTAGGATAATGATCTTAAAAAAAACTGTTTATTTCTTAGATTTTGATCATGACCCTTTTTATAGATATCAATAAATACCTTTATATGAAGTTATGTTTGTTTATTTCAAAATTTTACCCACCCTACCTGTGTTTGCATAGGGCGCCCTCTTTTGGTTCGTTATTATAACCGAATATAACATCTTTCACTATGACACACTGTAACGACAAATAGATGGCGTATGCGATGTTATTGCTTCACCACCTCTGCGTGGGGGGGACGTGTCAACCACGCTCCTTCTCCCATATATTAGCTACCACAAAAAGAGAGAGAGAGAGAGAGCATCTTTCTTGTTCTGTGGTAGCTACGCTTCTAAAAGGAGTGATTACTGCCAAAATACTAGTTATAGGCTAACTCGGTGCGAAACTAGCGCCACTCCCGATAAATAATTAATATCTTCTAAACCATGGCCGAAATCAAAAATATGCGCCTTTGACTCCCTAGATAATTTTGCTTAGAATTTTTAAGGCCCTGTTGTGTGTAGCTTTCAGGTTCAAAATTAAAGAAAAAAACCGTACGTTGCCTAGTTATTAGTTTATTCTTTCAAACTTCTTCTTCTTCTTCTTTTCCTGTTATCCCTAGCGGGGACATAGGGCTTCAAGAATTTTCCTCCAGTTTTGGTGGTCTTGAGCAACAACTCCTCCCAGTTTAGTCCCACTCTATTTGCTTCTTGTAGCGCGGACCGTCGCCAGGTTGCCTTCGGGCGTCCCCTTTTGCGTCTTCCGGAGGGCTGCCACAACAGAGCTTCCCTGCAAGGACGTCCATCTGCTCTTCTTAACGAGTGTCCTATCCAACGCCACTTTCTAGTTCGGATTTCCATTTCAATTGGCCTTTGCTTTGTCAGGCGCCATAGCTCTGTGTTGGTTATGGTTTGTGGCCAGAATAACTTTAGTATCCTTCTCAGGCATTTGTTTATAAATACCTGGAGTTTATTGGTCAGGTCTTTTCTCACAAACCATGTCTCACACCCATATAGCAACACTGATTTTACATTGGACTCGAAGATCCGAAGCTTTGATCTCTCAAACGTACTAGACCAAAATTATTTATATCTCGCTGGCAACCTTGGTTGCCGTGGACGTCCGGGCGGGAATTAAATTTATTGAAAATTTTGGGACTGTCTCAAAAATGAAAATAATACGCCAACAAAAATACATGCATGTTGTTTCCAATAAATTTCCGCAAAGTACCGCTTGATTCGATTCCAATAAGTTACTTGTTAAGACGACATACGACAAATAAATCAAACGACCGAATGAACAGAGTCTATCTCTTTGATATAGCATACTGAAGGAAAGGGACAGTCATTTATTATGTCAGTCGCCCACATCGGTTACTACATTTTATTGGAAAAAGTATTAAATATTGAATATATTTTTAATTATTACTTTTAAATCAAATCTGAATTACTTGAATTTGATTTTGTTTAAATAATCATTATTCCTAGGTAGTTTTAACAAAAACTAGTAAGTAATTTCGAAGAAATAGCTTTTCCCGTTTTTTGGAAAGGTTATCTTTGACGAAATAATGTATCGAGGTTTTTTGATTCCACTAGGCTTTCTTAATTAAAAAAAAAACTTTGTTATATCAACGGGCTCCTGAGAGTGTTTGCCGATCGGTGGGACTCCCCGATGCTGCGTCATTGGGTGAAGTTACACACCGATCGGTAGCACTTTTGTAAGTACTGATAAATAGTAGTTAGGTTAAGTTTAACACTAGTTCATAAGTTATTTTGTAATTACTAACTCACTATGGATCCTATCCGATATAAAATTTTTATTATTATTATTATTAGATCCTCAAAAAGGTTATATTGAAATTCCAGATCTTTACCTCCTTCCTATAGATTAAGAGAATTACTTGATTAAAAAAACCTTCAAAACTCATAAAGCGTCTTATGTCTCAATTTTATCAATATTTCAACAAGTGCTTTGGATTACACAGATGTGCATTTCAGATTTAAATGAAGTACTAATTGTTTTCAACTTAAAAAGGAAGAGTAAAATACAATAAGCTTATCATTTTACGGTTTTAAAAACGAAATTAAATCAGACAATTGATAAAGTTGGTGCGTCAAACAAAAGCTATATAAGACATCATTCTTTGTCAATTTTCTGAGGTCCGATTCTAAGATCCAGGACCTTCAAAAATACACATTTCTTTTCTAGATGAACAAGCTGCGTTCAAATAATAATAATAACACATTTAAATGAAGTACTAATAATGTATTCAACTTACAAAGGAAGCGTAAAATACAATAGCTTATGTTTTTCAAAATAGCGAGCACACATACCCTGTGCGTAGTTTGTATGCGTTTGAGGGTAGTTCGACATTTCACGGAATTTTAGTGCAATGGCTGCAACCTCCAAGATGATGCGTAACACTGAAAGCGGCTGGCGCCGGCCAATGAAATTGTATCTTGCATAGAATGTAGGGTCGGAAAATTGAAATTCAAAATTCAAAATAAAGACCTAATACTGATGTCAATCTGTTGTGTTCAATCATTCTAAGTTGCCATAGAAGTAATGCTAGATTAAAATGCTAGAATGGCTTCCAGAAAGCATCACAGAGTAAAAACATATCGCTCATTTGCGACAAGAACGTGATAAGTCGAAAAACCTAATTTTTGGGAAAACGCATTTGAAAGTTTAAAATTCGTATAACTTTTTTATTATTATGTTTGGACTATGCGGTTCTTTACAACATATCTTCACAAACTATCCGTTTATCGTTATAGCTTGCATTCAGACTAATTACTCAAGTATTTTAATTTTAATGATTTTCTATTTAAAAAACGGGCCTCCTTGTTGCGTTATTCTTGTAAAAACTTAGAAATATTGCGAGACAAACAGATATGTTCCGTTTTTGCTGACAAAAAAAAGTTATAAACACGAATAATTTTACGAGTTTGGTAGTATTGTTACGTTTTTATTGATAATCTGTGATATAAATATATCACTCCATAAAAGAAATGTATGGATCATTTTAATTAAGACACGTTACTGCAGTAAAAATCATTATATTTTTATTTTTACAACTTGTAATATATTTTAGCGATAGTATCTGCAATATATGATATTGCATGGATTAAGAAGTAAACTTCTTAACTAATAATATGATATCAAATAAGATATTCTATTAACTTAATATTCTTTGATTGTGCACGATTAAAATGTGATTTATCCCACTATAATTGCAACAACATAAAAAAAACTTAAATTGCTATTAAATTGTAAATTATGGCCCCCAATATTATCTTCATACTTCTATGCATACAATAGAGGACTTAATTTTTTTAAAGAACAATTTGTGTATTTTTTTTTACTCAAAGTACTCCCAGTAAATTAACTTTTAGAAAACATAATAAACATATATGTACTTAGTTGGGTTAGCGATTCTTAATGTCAATAGGCACGGTCATTCCATCGACATGGACACTATGGAGGTGAAGACTAGAGAGTGAGTATGTAGTCAACGTAGTTGCTTTCCCATAATAATCCGATTCACGCGACACATGACCACATCGTCTTAACAATGTCGAAGAACTGATGGTCACAAAAGGCTGAAAAGTTCTTGAGTGGCGACCACGCACCAGACGACACAAAGTAGGCAGACCCCTCACAATGTTGCGGTTGGGATGCAAGGATCGGTCGGCATTGCGATCTGTGGACCACGACGTCTGATCTATGTGCAGTGGGATTCTTTCGGCTGAGGTGATGATGATATAACTAGGGATGGTTTAGGACTTCTGTATCCTAAACATGCATACTTCGGTTATTCCTAAACATGCATAGGGAGATAGTCATAAACTTTTTCACATAGTCAAATTTTCTCATTACACCAAATAGCGTCGTTCACTGATTAATCACAACTACTACCAGACATACGTGATCGAAGATTTAGCGGCAGATGCTACCCATTGAGAAGCGCAGAAAAATTTTGCTACGTTCATACCTACGGACAAGGTTTAAAATCATCCAAGACCTAAAAAATAAGTTGCATTTAGACCATTTTTTGTCATCTATATTGCAACATTGTAAGCTATCCGTTGTGAAAATTAGTTATTTTTCATCTAAAATGTGATAACTTGAGACAACCAACATCAAGACTAAACATTTTGTACCTTTCATTATCAACTGTAACGGAACATCTGAACTTAACCAACGAAAATTTTAGTTTTTTTCAGCAACAACGGTACATCTCGATTTTAACCATAGCCTGCGATTAAAATTTTTACAACAAGAATGATTTATATACAAATGTTCCGTTTTAGCAGATATAATTAGTATAGAAATAAAATTATAGTGAGTTCGCCTTTTCATCAAAACCGTGACACTATGTCTAGTTACGGTCTTGTCGCAATCGGTCAGCATTTTTCTTTATAAAACGAGCGGTGATACTGATGTAAACCGTTCTTGCAATAAACATATGGTCGAAAAGAGATGGCACTAAACCGGAGATCGCTGACCTTTTCCCTCATTGCTCAGTCATTTTTGGAGCTAGAAATATCGCGTTTTTGCAGCAAGTAGAGCACGATGCGGCGGATTTTACTGTATAATTACTGCAAAACGATATAGTTATGAAATAACACGTTCTTGCAGCACATGAGCGATATATTTATTTTATTTATTTAATAAAATTTAGTTAAAAATGCCATTACAGATATTAAACCTAATACGACATTTAAACAATTAACATTATATCTGAATATTTATCTGCGCAAGGCTGCGGGTCCGCGCTGGATGCAGGCCACCTGCGATCGGTACAGATAGAGAGCCTTGAGGGAGGCCTATGTCCAGCAGTGGACGTCCTACGGCTGAAATGATGATGATGATGATTTATGTACAATTAAAAATAATTAAATTAAAAATAAAATATGCGATACAATAAAATAGGATAAAATAACTATATACAATTCCCGGGCGGGTCGAATATCGATATTTGTTTCCCGTCTGGGTGTAATGTTCGTCTCTGCGTGTGTTTCGGGTACCCAAGATGCAGGTTCTTCCTAGTTAGGGGCTCTGAGTGTGATGTGTTATTATTATTATTATTATAAGTGTCTGTTTCATATAAAAAAATAGATAGTTGGATAGATTTCGCTACTTTATTGAGTCTTTTATCTGGCCTAAAATAAATATTTAAGTAATAGCACCGTATCATAAAAATCAAGCTGTTTAAACAAATCATTTCCTCAAAACGACTATAAATATTCGCTGTCACTACAAATGACACTCAAAACCCAGTAGATTCTTGCAAAATGTTCACCAAGTTCCTAATCATTCTTGTGGCTCTGCCACTGCTGATTGAGGGTCACTCTCACTGTGAACCAATCGAAGGTGGCGACTGCATCCGTTGCACCAAATCAAACCAAGGCACCAATAAGTATATCGTTAGGACTAAAAACAACAATTACAATATGATCACATTCCAGGTAAGTCCTAGATGCTTTTACCATACACATACATAATCTCACGCCTTTTATTCCCTGGAGGGTTAGGCAGAGGCACCAGCTTAAGAGCCGGACCCACGTTTAGCCCAGTTTAAGCTTTATTACCAACGTGACAAGGGGCCAGCTTGTCGCCGCGGTTATAACGACCACTACTACTGCAGCCGGGACCAACGGCTTAACGTGCCTTCCGAAGCACGGAATCATCTTACTTTTCGGACAATCAGGTGATTCAAGCCTGCAATGTCCTATCCAACCGAAAACAACCACAAGGAGATTTTTGTGAGAAATCATAATATGTGGTGTTTTCTGCGGGGATCGAACCCACAACCTTTCGTGCCGTGGCGCAACGCGATACGCTACTGAGCTACGGAGGCGGCTATTACCGTGTGTCTATATATGAGACTAGTCGACCCAGCGAACTTCGTACCGCCTAAGCTATTGCTATTTTGTGCATTACACTTATAAACCTTCCTCATGAATCACTCTATCTATTATAAAAAACCGCATCAATCATACATAGGGACAGACGCTAAAAGCGACTTTATTTTATACTAGTCGACCCGGCGCACTTCGTACCGCCTAACCTATTGCAATGTTGCTCATGTATTATTCTTACAAACCTTCCTCTTGGATCACTCTATCGATTACAAAAAACCGCATCAAAATCTGTTGGATAGTTTTAAAGATATAAGCATACATAGGGACAGACGCGGGAAGCGACTTTGTTTTATACTATGTATTGACTATGTATTGATTCTGACACTACCACGAGGTTCCCCAGTAGCTTCAATTACTCCTGGCCCCTCAGGGCTCCGCTCATAGGGTAGCGCTGAGGTGTTCATGAGGATTTTCCCCTCCGATGTAATGTAAATACTCTGGCAAGCTATCTTCTTTGTCAGTTTTTAGTTTTTTTCCCCCCATGGCTTGAGTGTTATGCACTCGCCTACCAAACGTTCGGTTTCGCCATTACCGTCCTTCAGACGAATTGCATTCAGTCATTTGGAAAAAAAAAGTGGGTCTATATCTAGCGGGAACATACGTATTTTGGAAAGATTTTTTATATTATAAAAACTTTTTATCAAAAAATTAAACCGCCGAAAAAACTGAAAAGCATAAAATAATAGGGTATTTTTTTTCTATTATAAATTAATGTACTCACTTCTAAATTAGTTTAGGTACTAAGTAATTTTAAGTAAGTCCCGGCGAACTTCGTACCGCCTAACCTATTACTATTTTGTACATGTATAAGCTGTAAAACTTCCTCTTGAAACTCTTTATCTAAAAAACCGCATCAAAATCCGTTGCAAAGTTTAAAAGATACGTATAGCGACATACAGATGAGGTGAAGCGACGTTGTTTTATACTATGCATTGATAAAACGAAGAATAGAAGTTGAAAAAAATAAAGAGAAGAATCATCAGTTTTTATATTTATTATAATTTTTGTTTTAGGTCACCAAATGGCGTTCCAAGTGTGGCCACGCAGGTGTAAAATACAGTTTCGCAGAAGACACTGTTACACCACTTGATGCAATAGCTGTGACCTTCGAAGGAGCATGGAACGGTGGATGCAAGGAGCTGTTTGTGTCCAAATGCACGCACCTAACCACCCCTGTCAAATGTAGTGACGTGCTCACTCTTACCCTAAAATAATAAAGAGTACTCCGTACAGGGAACTTTCTGCCTCCCTCAGCAAGTGCGGCTGCCCCGCTCTCGGTTACCGCTCAGTTCAAATAAAGCAGCCGAGGGTCTGAGAGGGAGTCCAACCTAAGGACACTCTCGCATTAACGGGAGGCGAAGATGTCCTCGGGCAGTGGCCACCCGGCCAAAATCCCGATTCCCCGCCCCCACAAGGGACGAGGAGAAGACCAATGATCTCACTCACACAAGTATGATACGCGTGTATGTACACGAGTTTCGGCTGTGCGCGAAGCAACGCGCTTTTTTCTATGAACTGTGACGTGTGCAAGAGCGCGGGGGCCGCACTTTCTGAGGGAGGTAGGGAGTGTCCATATTGTATATAGTACTATTTATTATACTGTGGGGGCGGACTAGGACGATGGAACACTTCTATATTGCAAAATAGCTCTTGTTCTCTGGTATTACAGTCTGGGGCGCACGAGACCATAGACAAAACTGTTACGCCGTCCTAGTCCGCCACTGTACTGTATATATTCTGTGGTTTCCAACCACAATAAGCACTACTATATAATAAAACCATTCAAAGTTAATTGGGGTTAATCCGATTTTGTTCCAAAACCATTGTCGTCTACAGCTTCCATACATTCATTCCGATTTTTCTCCAAAATTATTTAGGTACTGTCAGAAATGGTAGCATAATACTTAGTAATGATTTCGTTGCATATAATAATATAAGATAGTTTTATGAGATTTTATTTTAAATTATGCTTACGTTTAATAAATAAGTTTAAAATAAGGTTTTCTAACATTGTGATAAGTTAGGAAGCTAATTAAGAGATAAATAGTTGTTTCATTTCATTTCAATAAATCAATAAAGATTATAATCATCCTATTTCCATTTGTTGTTTTTTCCACAAAAATATATTTACTAAGGCTAAAAATTAAAGTAAAACAAAATAAATAATAATTTGAGAGAAGAGCAGTCTGGATTTAGACCTGAAAGATCTTGCACGGACCAACTGAATCTGCTGCGAATAATTCTGGAAGAATGCAACGAGATGCAATGCAAACTATTCGCGCTATTTGTGGACTTCGAAAAGGCGTTCGACAGGGTTAGGTGGTCCAGCATTTGGCGAGTACTCCGCAGTAAAGGTATACCGGATAAGTTAATAAACCTGATACAAAACTTGTATATGGGCTCCACCTGCAGAGTACTTCACAAAGGCCAATTGACGCAATCCATTATGGTCACAGCAGGCGTTAAACAGGGTTGCCTATTGTCACCGTTGCTGTTTTTGCTGGTTCTGGACGACGTGCGATGTGTAGAGTCACCGACAAAGGCAAGCGGGGGATTCCCTGGAACTCGCAGAAGTGTCTTGAGGACATAGACTTTGCGGACGACCTTTGTCTTTTATCTACAACACTGAGCGACCTTCAAGTAAAGACAGACGATGGTGGTGGAAGCTGCAAAAGAGGGGCTTCGTATTAATACGGCTAAAACCAAAGAAATGCGCATACACACCTCAGATCAGGACCCTCTAAACATAAAGGTGAAGTGGTGGATCGTGTGACAAGGTTCACCTATCTTGGTGGAGTGGTGAGCCCTACAGGAGGTACGGAAGTTGATGTTGATTAACAAAGCGCGGGCAGCGTTCGCACAACTGATACCACTGTGGAGCTCTAACGTTATCACCAGACGGACAAAGCTTCGGATCTTCGAGTCCAATGTAAAATCAGTGTTGCTATATGGGTGTGAGACATGGTTTGTGAGAAAAGACCTGACCAATAAGCTCCAGGTATTCATAAACAAATGCCTAAGAAGGATACTAAAGATATTCTGGCCACAAACCATAACCAACACAGAGCTAAGGCGCCTGACAAAGCAAAGGCCAATTGAAATGGAATTCCGAACTAGAAAGTGGCGTTAGATAGGACACTCGTTAAGAAGAGCAGATGGACGTCCTTGCAGGGAAGCTCTGTTGTGGCAGCCCTCCGGAAGACGCAAAAGGGGACGCCCGAAGGCAACCTGGCGCCGGTCCGCGCTAGAAGAAGCAAATAGTGTGGGACTAAACTGGGAGGAGTTACCCGCTGTTGCTCAAGACCGCCAAAATTGGAGGAAAATTCTTGAAGCCCTATGTTCCCGCTAGGGATAAGCTGGCTCATTTTATTTATACTTTTTTCATGTTATTATTGTAAACCGTAATAGCGCGTCACATAAAATCACACAACATACGCAACAACAGCGCCACTAGCGGAGAATTTTTTAACTATTCAACGATATGATCGCTAACGGTTGGCCATTTTATGAAATAGTCATACTAATACTTGGCCAAATCGTTGAACGTTGAGATTTTAACGATCCAGCTAACGAATATTGGCCATTTCATGAAAAATATCATGAAATGGCGAATTTAACGATATGGCCACGACATAGGCACTCCCTGCCTCACTCAGCAAGTGCGGCCTTGCGCTCGGTTACCTCTCAGTTACTTCTCAGTACAAGCAACACGTCTTATCTCACTCACACAAGCATGATACGCGTGCACGTACACGAGTTTCGGCTGTGCGCGAAGCAATGAGCTTTTTTCAACGAAGTGTCCGAGGTGTTAGTTTGCACATCTTCTGGTGCCAAACAACCTCAACAATTTTAAAATGAAGCATGAAGAATGAATAAATTTTAAATATTTAATGGTGTGACTACGGCGTGACATAAGCTGATAAAAACGAAATGGAATCAGTGTATTGTTATGCTAAGTGACTTGAAAATCTGTTCAAATGTTCAAACAAAAAAAAAATTATGCAACTTTACTATAAGATCTTTTATAACCTAAAATAAATATTTAAGTAATAGCACCGTATCATAAAAATCAAGCTGTTTAAACATATCATTTCCTGAAAACTACTATAAATATTCGCTGCACTACAAAATGACATTCAAAACCCAGTAGATTCTTGCAAAATGTTCACCAAGTTCCTAATAATTCTTGTGGCCCTGCCACTGCTAATTGAGGGTGGCTCTCGTTGTGAGGTAATCGAAGGCGGTAACAGCATTCGGTGCATCAAATCAAACCAAGGCAAGACTGATATAAAGATTAATGCCAAAACCAACCAGTACGACATGATCATGCTCCACGTAAGTTCTAGTACTTACCTAACTTTTGTTGTAATTTAGCGTTTCTGTCTTGGCTTTATATTTACTTTTTTTATTTTTATTTATTGAAAATTAGTGGGCGGCCCGCGGCGTCGCCAGCACATTTTCCCTTGTTACATCTAATTCCTTTGGGAATTTCGGGATATAAAGTAACCTATGTCCTTTCTCAGGCTCTAAACTATCAATATAACAAATTTCATTCAAATCGGTTCAGTAGTTTTCTCAGGAAAGCGAGACAGAGTTACTTTTGCATTTATAATCAATACATAGTATAAAACAAAGTCGCTTCCCGCGTCTGTCCCTATGTATGCTTATATCTTTAAAACTATGCAACGGATTTTGATGAGGTTTTTTTTATTAGATAGAGTAATCCAAGAGAAAGGTTTATATGTTTACTAGAAGCTGCCCCGCGGTTTCACTCGCGCAGATTTCTCATAAACACAAAAATCCTGTTTTTTCCCGTTCCCATGGGAATTTCGGGAAATCCTTTCTTAGTGCTCACCTACACTCCCTAAGGAACCAACATGCAAAATTTCAGCCCGCTACGCCCAGTAGTTTCGGCTCTGCGTTGTCAGTCAGTCAGTCAGTCAGTCAGTCAGTCAGTCAGTCAGTCAGTAACGGAAGAGTTTTATATATATAGATAGATTACATGCACAAGATAGTAATAGGTTAGGCGGTACGAAGTTCGCCGGGTCGACTAGTAAGTACATAAATAATAAATATGTGTATACCGGGTGTTTCTGACAAGGCGGTAATTAATCAAAGGTAAAAAAAAATAGCTGTTCCATACATTGGTTCGATCAGCTGACAGGGTAAATGTACGTTACGGGACAGCTGGTTTTCGTTTTGAGATTTCGACCCATGTTGCTGCTCTGGGAAAGTTGTTTGCTATGGTGAGCTAAATACCTCCTTTGATTTATTACCGCCTTGTCAGAAACACCCTGTATATAAAATTGTAAAGTGCGAAAAGAAGTTCGCCAGGACAGCCTGGTGACTAATATTAGTACTAAGTATTATAAATTTTTAAATCAATTATAACAAAAGCAAGCTACAGATTTTTGCCAGTTAGTCTTTAAACTTAAAGCTATACAACTGTGCCCTAAAAATACTAGTCTACATTATCTAGAGGTACCTATACTCTTTCACATTTTTGATATTTGCCTTACTTTAGAAGTGGCTCTACTTTAGCTGTTTTTTTTACTTATCAAATCCCTAACTAAGTATTATATTTTAGGTCAACTCATGGCGTTCGAAGTGCGGTCATCCAGGAGTAAAATACGCTAGCGAGATAGTCACTGTGACTCCAGATAGTACCATAGGTCTTTCCTTCGACGGAGCATGGAACGGTGGATGCAAGGAGCTTTTTGTTTCAAAATGCACGCACGATAATGTCTCTCTCAAATGCAGTGACGTAATCTCCGTATCTGCGTCTTAGGCTTGTACTCAGTCAAGTCGCAGTATGAACTTGGACTCCAAAATGTTAAAATTTAACAAACAGAGAAAACGTTTTTCCATTACTAACTATTTTCCAATCCTCGTGAAATTTTATTATTGTTACTAACACTATAAAAATCTTTTTTTTCAGAATTCGCTTAAGATTCAGACTTATAGACTCCTGAAATTAAAGATTCTGTGGTAAAAAGTTGGTCGGATAAAGTTGTTTGTTTTGCGAAATCAATGCATATTTAAAAAAAAAAGGACAACGTACAGTCACGGACTAGGAGGCCGTAACAGATTTGTCTATGGTTTCGTCAGCCCTAGACTGTATTACTAGAGAACAAGAGCTATTTTGCAATAAAGAAAAACCGGAAGTGTTACGCCGATCGTGTCCGCCACTGTACAAACGTAGATTATGTAATGCTGAAGCGATGGACATTAAAATCATTGTGATTTGCTAAGATTTAGTTAGTGAGAAACGTTTTCGCCCGAAACGCAAATTTCTTTAAAAATAAATTTAGCTCTCTCTGTTGCATTATTGCGGTTAGGAAGAACTGAGGGCCTATTATGGCCGCATTTGCAATATTGCTTTTCGTCCTCCAAGTGTCAAAGTCAATACAAAAAAAACGCAAAGAGGACGCAAAGCAAAATTGCAAAAGCGGCCGGAATAGGCCCTCTGGACTATGAACGCTCAGTGTAGGCACACCTCGGACTAGCGTGCGACGCTGCTTTATTTGTACTGGGCGGTAACTGAGAGGTAACCGAGGGAGGGTGAGCCGCACTTGCTGAGGGCAGGGAGAGCCCATACACGCCCTGCAGTACCGGGCCGAAGAATAGGACTGAGGTATCCCCTGCCTGTCGTAAGAGGCGACTAAGAGGGGACCCCGGGGTCGTTGGGTGCACGAGGCGGGGGCCTCGTGTAGTCATATAACGGCCCCGAGAAGGACGGTGGAACGCGGTGTCCCGATTCCGCCGTCGAGCGTAGAAAGAGCCATCCGCGCTCAGGGGGGACTACCACCACTTGTCCCCCCGTGAAGAGGCTAAACAGCCAATGCTGGAGGGGGTCGCGGAGTTGAACATAACGATCGAAAGATCACCCGTGACCCCTTTGCCAACAGCCGAGATGGACACCGGCGGGGTTTTAGTGGGTGCGAACCCCACATAACCCTGCGACTCCCCCGCAGGGTACTCGTTAGGAGTTTCCCCGCCTAAAAAAAAAAAAAGAGGGAGTGCCCATACTGTATGTAGTACTATTTATTATTATACTCTGGTGTAGGTGACTTATTTAGCGCCTAGAGGCTTGCTGTGAACGTACGGAGCCCTACGTTTTTGCTTGCAATGTTTTTTTTTTTTGTAAATTTTACTCTTTGTACGTTTTTAGCGGAACTCAAAGTAATTTGTATAGTTTCAGATTTATAATACAGTTAGTTACATATTTTACGATAGCAGAGACTATTCTCTACTATATTTTGTTACCTTCAAGGAAATTAGACGCTACATTGTTAAATAAGGTATTAATGCAAATTATAAATAAATAAAAATAGGAATTTTTACCTTTCCTAATTGCATTTAAAGCGTATTATTAAAAAACTTTACTACATATTTACTTCGAATAACGTAATAAAAAAAAAATCATTACTTTATTTAAAATTTGCATGTCTTCTGGTTTTGTGATTAAACATCTATATTGCCTGAATAAAAATTAAAGAAATAAATTATGTTTTATTATTTATTAATATCAATATCAGTGATAAAGACTACGCTTCGAACAAACTTTTAGCCTATCCAGAATGTACACCAGTAAAGTAAAACCAAAAACCTATTTACTAGCGTTTTCCAAACTTGAAATTGATTAACATAACACACAAAATGAACTTAAACACAAAAAATAACTCTTAATTCTAACATAAGCTATTAATTGCGTCATACCACAATTTGGAGACTAGGCTCAGTTCAATCCGAATCAGTACCTAGCCTGAAGTGACAAGATATAGTAATATTTCACTGCTTCATCAGTGCAAATAAACTGCCTGTTAGAATCATCCGATTAATGACCAAATACTTAGAACTTCATATCCAAAATGAATGAAATGGATGATACACTAACTAACCAAACTAAAACTCTGCCGTAACCCAACATACATACACTTACTAAAATTACCTAATCCACTGAAGAATATCCGAGATTGCAGAGCCTTAATGCTATTTCTTCCGTGTCACTACATACATTCAAACAGTTACAAAGCTAACTCATAGCTTCGCTGTCTGTGTAACTGGTTCAGCGGTTATCAAACGCAACTAGCTTTCTTCCTCTTCTTCCAATTACGCAGTCGCAGGTTCCTCTGACCTTTCAGAACAGTCATCCCTCTACTATAGAATACTGTTTTCCCGCAAACAGTGCCGCAAAAACTTGCTCTTTTTTGGCCTGCACGTGGCCTGCTGTTAGCTTTCTTCATCAAAAGCAACCTATTTTCTGCCTCATACCTTGAGTTGCCATCTCTACCGCTCGGATCCCCACCGCGCCATGGCAACTCTACCACAAACCGACAAGCAACGTTGCGCTTAGTGGTTGATTCCAACAACTCCGTAGCATCCGCAAGTTGTGTCACTTCGGTCAAGGTGCCCTCTGACGTTTCTCCAACTTCGCTACCCATAACTGTAGCCAAACTGTCTGAGGCGAAAGTCTCAATATCTACAGTGAATGATGAAGGAGTGGACTGTATTTCAAACTTAACCGTTGAATTCACTGCAAGATTGAGATTGTCGCCTCCTAGACCGCATACCAAACCCTCTACTGGTATCTTCTGTACCTGCAACAGTTGTGCAGCGTCTTCACTGAACGATGCCTGCGAATCTTGATTCAACAGCGCTCTTAACCTCAACATAGGATAAGCAGCCTGACTGGATTCACCACTAACTGATGCTGTTGCAAGCAGAACTCTGCTAGATAAATCTAGTGCCTCATTTGTGAAATGAGTGGATGTTTCCTCTACTAAATCTGTAGCTCCCTGACAAGCTCTTACCTGTAAACCAAGTTCTACGGTTGTCTTGTGTCTCTCATTATTTGCCGAAGAACTTGTGATGCTTGTAGGGTGAATAGTCAAATGTCCTCTACCACAGTGCGCGCAGCCGGACCGCTCGCTCTGTTTTCCACAATGCTCGCCTCCCAAACAGTTGAAGCACAATCTGTTTAACTTAACAGATTCCTGCTGACCAGAACTAACCTGTTTGGCGAACGACTCGCAATTGTGAATGAGATGATTGCCACAACAAACTGAGCACATCATCGTTTCCGAATGACCGTTATACCTATCTGTGTCGCTGTGTGTATCTTCCTTGGTATTGGGTGTCGTGTTGCTGATACCTTTCGTTTTCATATCATTCGCTTCTTCAGGCTTCAGACAATCATTCACTATGTGAATGTCCGAAGACGGCTCACAGTTCAAGTGCTGCTGCTCAACCACGTTTAACAAACCACAAGAACTGGAGTTGTCAACCATACATGTTGGATACGCAAATGATATTTCCGGCACTGGTGCACTATAAGCTCTCATAGCTTTCATTAGATCTAACCTGTATACTAAATAACTACGCTCTACTTCATCATAAATACTATTTACAAAATAACTACAATCTACCTTCTGAGTTACTGCTTTTGAAATTATGGAATGGTGATTAGTTGCAAACTTACGCCAATTCGCTTCCAAAATCTCAATGCGTGTTTCTATGTACGAAGTATTTATAACTGACTTGGGCGCATTTTTAAAGTTAGACCGAGCTTTGATAATCCTGTCCCGAATAGCAGCTAGTAGCTTAAGCTCAGTCTCCATATTGCTGACAATATTATCTTACCTATCAGTGAAAGTTTACTTAATATACAAGCTCCGAATCATACAATTTATCCAGTGCAACACAACACGTTCTATACCCTAGCCATTACAATCATAAAAAACACAGCAAAACACGTACAAAATAAATCGCTAGACCACGACCCTTGGAGTGTAGCCTTAGGGGCGCTATGGAGGCGAGACTTAGAAAAATTTCGAAAAATTTGTATGAAAAAATTTTATCCCCCTTAAGGGTACTTTTTTATGATAGGGGCGTGTAGAGGGACACAATACAAGCACTTTTTGCCTCTATCGCGTTTTCCCTAAAAAGCCCCGTTTACGGAAAAAATTACCGGAAATATTTTCCCGACCTCTAACTCCGAAAGGGGGCCTCGGAGCGGCAGGGTTCTTTGGGCGCTATTGATAATCATCAGACACACTATCAAACCCCATTTAAGGATTTTCAACTTTTTTTTTTTCGGACTTAGAATTTTCGTCAGCTTGCGTAGCGTTAGGGGCTGTATGGAAAAAAGACAGAAAAATCGATCGATATGAAAAAAAAAATATCCTCGATGAGGGTACTTTTTTATAATGGGGGCGTGTAGGGACACAATACAAGCACTTTTTGCCGCTATGACATTTTCCCCCGTGTCCCGTTTCCGGAAAAATCATCCGGAAATCCGAAAGAAGGCCTCAGAGAGGCAGGGTTTCTTGGGCGTTATTGATGAGTATCAAACACACTATCGAACCCCATTAATGATTTTCAACTTTTTTTTTTCGGACTTAGAATTTTCGTCAGCTTGGGTAGCCTTGGGGGTGGGGGCTCTATGGGAAAAAGACTTAGAAAAATCGATCGATATGAAAAAAAAAATCCTCGATGAGGGTACTTTTTTATAATGGGGGCGTGTAGAGGGACACAATACAAGCACTTTTTTCCGGTATGACATTTTCCCCCGTGTCCCGTTTCCGGAAAAATCGTCCGGAAATCCGAAAGGAGGCCTGGGATCGGGAAGGTTTTGGGAGGGGGGAGAATTAATGCAAGCATTTTTGCCTGTATGACGTCTTCCTGAAAATGCTTCGTTTCCGGACAAACGACCGGATTTTTTTTTGGCTGACCTCTAACTCCGAAAAGGTTTATTGTAGTGGCATGCTTTCCTGCGCGTTATTGATCAATGTCAAACGCACTATGGAACGCTTTATGCCCCTATGACGCTTTTCACAAAATGTTCAAATCGAGATAAGTAAAGTTTTTGGGCGAGAATCGTATGAGACGAGATTATCATAGGCGAGAGTTTCCAAAAATGCGCTTGCCTGTTCTCAAAACCTTGTGAATCCTGAGATGCCTTCTGAGGTAACAGGCTTCTTGCGGCTTCGTGTACCTTGACGATATATTTATTTATTTCGGTACTTCCAACCAGTAAAATATTTGAAAACCTTATTCTTGCACAATTAGTGTAATTTAGGGGAAGTGGAATTTAGGAATTTAGTTTTATGGTGTTAGCATAAAAACAGGGTTGTGGGTCACACGAGTTTCGGTACTCGTAATGATCACAACACAGTTACCGGGGTTCGATAGTGTGTTTGATGCTCATCAATAACGCCCAAGAAACCCTGCCTCTCCGAGGCCTCCTTTCGGATTTTCGGACGATTTTTTCGGAAACGGGACACTTGGGAGAAAATGTCATAGGGGCAAAAAGTGCTTGTATTGTGTCCCTCTACACGCCCCCATTATAAAAAAGTACCCTCATGCAGGATAAATTTTTTTTCATGTCGATCGATTTTTTTAAGTCTTTTTCCCATAGAGCCCCCAAGGCTACCCAAGCTGACGAAAATTCTAAGTCCGAAAAAAAAAAGTTGAAAATCATTAATGGGGTTCGATAGTGTGTTCGATACTCATCAATAACGCCCAAAAAACCCTGCCGCTCCGAGGCCTCCTTTCAGAGTTAGAGGTCAGGAAAATATTTCCGGAGTATTTTTCCGGAAACGGTGCACCTTGGCGAAAAAGTCATAGGGGCAAAAAGTGCTTGTATTAAACCCCTCTACACGACCCCGTCATAAAAAAGTACCCTTATGGGGGACACGTTTTTTCGATCGAAAATTTTCTAAGTTCTGACAAAAAGTTTTTTAAAGGGAAAATATTTTTTTAATTTTTTTAAATATTTTTTTTATGCGTTTTGAAGCCTCCTGAAGCGCCCCTAAGAGTATACCCCAACTACGACTCCCGCCCCTAAAACGACCCACCGACCAAATTTTGCAATGTAAACCAACTTTTAAAAATTACAAACCTACAAAACACACAAATATATTCAAAACCGTAGACCGTTTCACAAGCTGTACGCTACTCTACATCCTTTGAAACTCCACCGATGATGAATTGAATGAGCGGCTTCTTGACATTTCATATGATGATAATAACCAGTCGATGCGTCTTAACAGATAGACCGCCCACCGAGCCTGGCGATTATTGCAATGAGCTGGACACTCTGCAGCAGCTCCACTCACTTGCATTCTCCAAAACTCATATGAAAGTCACACATACCAGATCATTGACTTTGACTTGTCATGGCTATGGTTCTAGCCTATAGGTACCTCTCTCATATATCTATCTATCCGGCTCCGATAGGACCAAAAAATGTCCATGCTTTCAGCGAACCCTGAAACCCTGAAGTACTCAAACCATACACTTTCTCATTTTAGGTCTCAGAATATTTTATTGGTTGCAAAACATGAACTTTACACGACAGAATCCATAGGACAAGTGACATAACAAAACAGAAATCAGTCAAACTAACAACATTTAAAAATACTTATTCTTTACTAGCCAGTGGCTGCCCAAAGGAGGCTAAACGCGTTAACACTGGCAACAAGCGCTTGTTAGCGTTGGTTCGAAAAATGTATAGAAAATACCTGCGTGGACTTAAGTCCATTATTAATTTATAAGCGCTTTTTGCCAGCGCGAATGTCAGCGCAGGTATTTTGTATATATATTTTGTTTGTTACCAGCCTTATACGTGAATATACGCCCTAATATAATACTAAATTCGCCGTGTCACTTAGTTGGTATTGTATTTTGTCATTTTGAATGGGCTTTGCTGAATGCGTGGACATAAAGAGCTATTCGCTTGTTTAATTGAGGGAAAATCTTGATAGTTTTCAAAAATAAGCCTTAGTTGGATTTAAGAAGAATAAAGACTGGCAGGGCACATAGCTCGAAGAACAGGCCGAAAAGTTCTCGAGAGGCGACCACGAACCGGAAGACGCAGTGCAGGCAGACCCCCCATAAGATGGTCAGTGGTGATGAAGGCTGCGGGAATAAACTGGATGATGATGATGATAAAAAATTGGTCTGATTAAGTTGTTTGTTTCCAATGCATATTAAATAAAATAACAAAATCAAGGTTTAAACCTAGTAAGTACCTATATTTAATGCTCAAGCGATGGACATCAAAATCAACGTGATTTGCTAAAATTAAGGTACCTAAGTAATGAACAACGTTTTCCCCCGAAACGCAAATTTCATTAAAAATATAACTCTCTCTCTCTGCCGCATGTTTGCGATTAGGGGGGGTGACAGCATGAGTTTTCTATACCAATATTATAAAGAGGAAAGATTTGTTTGTTTGTTTGTAACGAATAGGCTCCTGAAATACTGAACCGATTAGAAAAAATATTTCACTGGTAGGAAGCTACATTAACCCCGAGTGTCATAGGCTATTTAGATTTTCAAAAAAATTTGACATTCTTGCCTAAACTCAAATAATATAACCCAAGGTTCAATATTTTTTCCGTTGTTTACATATTTTGACAGGTGGTTTGTTGTGGTTGTTTGTTTTTTATTCGGCAATTCTGGGCAGTCAAAAGAACATAGTCTATAGAGCCAAGTCTTTTGTAGTATCTTATATTCTATGGCGTAACGAAGTAAGCCGGGAAAGCTCGTTCTTTATATTTTTGCGTTGCTATACTGTCCTCTTAAGTTCTTGGTAACACAAAGTGTCTTAAAATTCTTAAGCAGCCACAGTTACTCCTCAACATGACGCTATAATAAAAAAAAATCTACCATTGTTATTTGCATTCTGTTTAAAATACTTTTCAAAAAGCCAAAAGCTGTTCAAACACTAGCCAACTATAAAACACTTGGCACAAATCATCTAACTCTTATTTAATACAAGAACAATGTACTCGAAGCTGCTGGTGGTTCTTCTGATACTCCCACTGCTTGTCAGAGGCCTGCAGACACAATGCAGGCGGTACAAGGGCCGTAGTGAATTCAGATGTGCTAAGGCAGGCTATAAGGCAGATGAATTGATGATTACTAATACATCTGGTCAAACCATTACATTTTTGGTAAGTAATTTTAAGCTATTTTATTATTTTTTTAACCGACTTCAAAAACGGAGGTTATCAGTTTCACCTGTATGTATGTATTTATGTTTGTATGTATGTATGTTTGTTCGCGATTATCTCGCGTTTGCCTGCACCGATCTTGATGCGGTTTTCAGATAAGTATTTGTTACATTGAGGAGAAGATTTAGTACCTATTTTAACCGACTTCAGAAAAGAAGAAGTTTTCAGTTTATGCATGTGTCAAATTATTAAAGGCGGGTTCCTTTTTTGTAAAAAAAAGAAATTATTGTAAAAAATAAATACATTATTTTTAAAAGAGACCCGCCTTTGACACTTTGTAGCTATCTTTGGTCTTTAACCTAAAAGCTATATACAACAGAGCCCTAAAAATACCAGGCTACATTGTGTAGTGTCATACTGTGCCACATTTTTCATCCTTGCCAAATGTGACTGCTTATGATACAGACATACATTTGGACAATAACAAGCTTAATCTGGTAAATCAAACTGTATTCCTTGGTATCACTCTAGATTCGAAACTTCAGTGGGGCCCCCATATCTCAAATCTTGCGGCAAGGCTCAGTTCGGCTGCGTACGCAATCTGGAAAATCAGAAAATTAACTGATGTTTCTACCGCGAGACTTGTGTATTTCAGTTACTTTCATAGCTTAATGACCTATGGCTTGCTTCTATGGGGAAGAGCTGCAGATATTAACGTCATTTTTATACTACAAAAACGTGCAATTAGAAACATTTATCAGCTTAAAGCTCGCGAGTCCCTCAGACAAAAATTCAAAGAAATTGATATTTTGACGCTTCCGTCCCAGTACGTCTTTGAAATTATTATGTATACTCGTAAAAACTTACATATGTTTGATAAAAAATGTGATAAAATTAAAGACCTTAGAACGCGTAGCAAAAACAAACTAAGTATTCCACAGAACAGACTAAAACGGACAAACAAATGCTTTATAGGAAACGAAGTAAGATTTTATAACAAGATCCCAGAAGAGATTTTGATCCTGAATGATAAATGAGTTTAAAACTCGTATCAAAAAAGGTTTGATTAAGAAAGCTTATTACAATGTTGATGACTATGAAAACGACAAAGACGCATGGAAGTAGTCTAGCTCTGCACGATATTTTCATTATTTCATGTATGTACTTTAAATCTTATTAATTTATGTTCTTTGTACTGTAAATTGAATTGTAATGTCACATATATAAGAACAAAAAAAAAAAAGAGAGAGAAATTGTAAAGTAGAGTTTGTTACCCCTTTCTTCTCTACGCTGTAAAATCATTGCGAAAGGGAGTAGAATCATTTGACAGAGGAGGGCTCGTTTGGGGGCGTCTCCAGGCGACCATTGTCGTAAGGCAAGGCAAACATTGTTTGCCAGAGCCAATTAGTGGGCACCCTGAACTACCTCGCCTCTATCAGTATAGGATACTTTACGAAATAAGGTATCAATATTAATTAGATTAGTCTAATTGACTTTCAATAAGCGATATCTTGTATCCTGTATTGAATAAATCATTTTTTACTTTTTTTTTACTTTTTTACTTTTTGATATTTGCCTTAGTTTATCTATACCAATATTATAAAGAAAAAAAATTTATTGTTTGTTTGATTGTTTGTTTGTAACGAATAGGCTCCGGAAATACTGAACCGATTTGAAAAAATTATTTCACTGGTAGGAAGCTACATTAACCCCGAGTGTCATAGGCTATATGAGATTTTCAAAAAAATTTGGGATCCTTGCCTAAACTCAAATAATGTAACCCAAGGTGCAATATTTTTTCCATTGTTTACAATATTTTGACAGGTGGTTTGTTTTTGTTATTTGTTTTTTAATTCGGCCATTGTGGGCAGTCAACAGAACATAGTCTATAAAGCCAAGTCTTTTGTAATATCTTATATTCTATGGCGTAACAAAGTAAGCCGGGAAAGCTCGTAAGATATTTTTTTTTTGGCGAATACCTGTAATCTGGCTCTTAAAACGAGACTTTTTACTAAGCAAAATTCTTTTTCCAGGTCAGCATCTGGCGGTCTAAATGCGGAGAACCAGGAGTCAACTACGACAATCAAACTTACAACTTAGTAGCAGGCTCAGGGGTTATGGTGTCTTTCGACGCCGCAAGTCCCGGCCATTGTACCGAGCTCTTTATACACAACTGCAAGCGAAATAATATCTTCGTCAACTGTGGTTTTATCTTGTCTGTTGAACCTAGCTAGATATTTAGCCAGCTAATAGTTAGCTAATTTATCCGTGTTGTTAAAAAAGTTAACTTGTTATTAAAGACTACTGATGTGGACATCTTTCTCGGTAGCTATTTTGTTATCAAACGTAAATCGAGTTCCTCTTTCTTTGGGAAAAATAAAAATTAAAATTTAAACTAGTAACCAATTTGAAGCAAATGTTATTGTATAATTTCACAATTGCTGTATTAGGTGGTCTAGTATGCACTTTTTTCTGTCTCGTTACTTTTCTTTTGACCACCAGATATCACAATGTTTATCATCTAGTTTTATTTTCTAGAAGTGAAAACTTGTAAATGGCATTGTAACTTTCTAGAATAATTTTTTTTCATTTACTTAAACTCTATGCTGTATGTTTTCCGAATTTAATAAATAAATAAATAAATCACTAAGTCTGCGCGTGACTGGGGGCGTCACTCTATACGTACGTATGACGCACTACCACTCGACGTTTGAATTAAAAGTTTTAAAGATTGATAGTAGGTTTTATTTTTACCGCACGCTGGCTGACACTCCACTAGAAATGGTCGATGATGATGTTAGGAGGCAAAACATCGATGTGGTAACATCGATGTTGTTATATCAAACATCGAAACATCGATTTTGCATCGTAACATCGATGTTACAAACATAAAATCGACATCGGGCCCCTGGAAGAAATCGATTTCTCAAAGTTACCATCAATAACCCTCAACAAAATCTGTAATCTATGAAATAAACGCATCCACAGTTTTTTTTTTATTTTTTAGAAATATTAAAAAAAAAACTCGTTTGCTAACCTTTACTGATGTCTGTTAAAAAACTACGATGTTGCCTAACATCGATGTTTTGGGTTCGATGATCATCGAACGTCGATGTTAAGCTGTCGATGTCGACATCGATGTTTTTACAATATCGAGCATCCCTACACTCCACCTACGTACGTACAGTAACGTACAAAAGTCCTGACATAGTGTTAAAAACACACACATCTGTGAAAAACATTGCCCGCTGGCTCAAATGGGTAGAGATGTGTACCAACACTGTAAATGTGATCACTGGATTCGATTATTTTTGCTAACTCTGTATGGACTAAAATACGTCACTGTACGGTGGGTCACTCTTGTATGTATTTTTTATATTTTTTTTACAGTGTAAAATAGAACGTATTTCCCACTGGTGGGTAGAGGTCAATAAAATTCATAGGTGTGGTTTATTTGCCGACCTTTATTGCGATGCTGTTTGATTGCTTTTTTTTCTCTTTGTGTCTATCGCAGTGTTTATTTTCTGTGAAAAGGTAAAAAAAAAAATTGGGACTGGTTGATGGTTGGTACAGTGGCGGACAAAATCGGCGTAACACTTCCGGTTTTTCTGTATTGCAAAATAGCTCTTGTTCTTTGGCAATACAGTCTAGGGCTGAAGTAACCATAGACAAATCTGTTACAGCCTCCTAGTCCGTGACTGTACCTATTAATATAGATGTATGTACACTAAAATAATAAAGGTAGATTATTGTTAAATAGGCTCAGAAACTAGTGTACTGATTTGAAAAATTCTAATCATAAAACTGAATGTTTAACCTTACAAGTCTGTAAAACCAAAGAATAAAATAGAAGCAGTACGTAAATCTCAAAGGCTTAAATCAAATAAGTATATTTATTTATTTATTGAGGGAAACAAACAGCTTTACATAACACTTAAGAAAATACATTAATAAATAATACTTAAGCCAATAAAGTTTCCACTAATAAAGTTAGTACACACGAGATGTCAGCCATTACAGACAATTTTAAACAAAAAGAACAAAAGCTAAATCTAATGCGAGCATGCGTTAACATTTTCCTTGTATTTTATTTCTGAAATTCCTGGAAAAATTATACTAAATTCTTCCGTTACTGACTGACAGAAAACGCAGAGCCGAAACTACTAGGCGTAGCGGGCAAAAATTTTGCACGTGGGTTCCTTGGGGGGTGTACGAGAGCACTGAGAAAGGATTTCCCGAAATTCCCATCGGAACGGGGAAAAAACTGGATTTTGGTGTTTATGAAAAATCTGCGCGTGTGAAACCTCGGGGCAGCCTCTAGTATACTAATTTAAATCAAAGAAATATGTCAGTTATTTTCAAAAATAAAATAAGATCGTTAGGTAAAGGTAATTATGCACATATGGGCTTTTTTGCAATAAAGAAAAACCAGAAGTATTACGCAGAACGATTTCGTGATCTTATAAAACTTAATCTACGTAGAGAACATGTTTTAATCAATATTTTAATAAACTTTTAAAAACAACCTATCATTAATCAATATATCTATACCAATATTAAAAAGAGGAAAGATTTGTTTGTTTGTAAGGAATAGGCTCCGGAAATACTGAACCGATTTAAAAAAATATTTCACTGGTACGAAGCTACACTATCCCCGAGTGACATAGGCTATATAAGATTTTCAAAAAATTTAGGGATCCTTACTAATTAAACTCAAATAATGTAATTCAAGGTGCAATATTTTTTCCGTTGTTTACATATTTTGACAGGTGGTTTGTTGTTGTTGTTTGTTTTTTTATTCGCCCATTCTGGGCAGTTAAAAGAACATTGTCTATAGAGCCAATTTAAGTCTTTAGAAGTATCTATATTCTATGGCGTAAGGAAGTAAGCCGGGATAGCTCGTCAATACATAGTATAAAACAAAGTCCTTCCCGCGTCTGTCCGTCGCTATATATACTTAAATCTTTAAAACTATGCAACGGATTTTGATGCGTTTTTTTTTTATGCAGAGTGATTCAAGAGGAATATTTATAATTAGAAAACATTCACAATATAGTAAGATAAGATAAGAGATAAGAGAATTCTTTATTGCAATCGAAATGAAACATAGAGTACATAAAAACAAGTTACAAATAATATGGCGGCCTTATCACTAAAAGCGATTTCTTCCGGGCAACCAATCAATATATATCTACTCTAACTCTTCCGTTACTGACTGACTGACTGACAGACAACGCAGAGCCGAAACTACTGGGCGTAGCGGGCTGAAATTTTGCACGTGGGTTCCTTAGGGAGTGTAAGTGAGCACTAAGAAGGGTTTTCCCGAAATTCCCACGGGAACGGGATTTTTGTGTTTATGAGAAATCTGCGCGGGAAAACCGCGGGGCAGCCACTAGTGAGGAGATAAATACAAAAGTAATAGGTTAAGCGGTACGAAGTTTGCCGGGTCAACTTGTAATAAATAAAAATAAGCAGAATTGAAAATAACATACTTTATAGGTATAATAGGTACAAACTCGTGACTTGACTAAGCGGCGCCATATCACGTCAAGAAAACTATAAACGTCCAGTTCACATCATCTTTGATTACTGCAAAATACAATGTTTTAGTTATAAATCAAATTAATTTATAATCATTAGAGCATCCATAAAAATTGATTAAAAAAACCCAGACATTTATGTTTATTAATAAGATTCGTCATAAGGATTGCTATTTAAAGTTCGAACGTAGGAACGATAACTTCACTGGTCCACCAACCTTCAGTACAAAAGGACACAGCTAATCAAAATGGCCAAGAAGATAACAATTCTGACCCTACTGGCCGTACTAACTTTGACCAGTGCCTCTCTACTGGACCCACCCTACGACCTGTCAAACGCTCAGCAAATATTCTACGCCTACATTGTCAAATATCAGCGACACTACAACGGACCAATGGAGTTCAAACTGCGTCTCCAAATCTTCAGGGAAAACTTGAGAAATCTGAACATTTACACCCAATCTGTCAATGAATTGACCGACAGAACTGTTGAAGAAGTCAAAAAGATACGCGAAAATGAGCCTACGGTGCTGCCCGAGATTCCCACTACACCAAGCTACTACTACCCTACTCCAAATCGTTATTATACTACAGCTTCGCCGTACGTTCTTCCTCCGGTTTCCTACTCTACTCCATCGCCATACTTGCCTCCCGTTCCCTCTTATTCTCCAAACGGTGCTCTTCCCATAATTAAGCCATGGTTCCCCTATAGTTCAACCTCTCCCTTGCCATATGTCCCTCCCGTACCAACCTATAATACACGTTACTAGTTTATAATACCTACTAGCTGACCCGGCGAACTTCGTTACGCCACAGAATTTAAGATACTACTAAACACTTGGCTCTATAGACTGTGTTCTTTTGACTGTCCAGAATGGGCTAATTAAAAATAACAAACAACAACAACAAACCACCAACTGTCAAAATATGTAAACAACGGGAAAAGTGCACCTTGGGCTACATTATTTGAGTTTAGGTAAGGATCCCTAATTATTTTGTAAATTTAGTATAGCCTATGTCACTCGGGGATAGTGTAGCTTCCTACCAGTGAAGGAATTTTTAAAATCTGTTCAGTATTTCCAGAGCCTCTTCGTTACAAACAAACAAACAAATCTTTCCTTTTATAATATTGGTATATATAAATGTTGGACCACGAGACTGGAGGTCAGTTTTCTTCTAACCATCAAAAACAATTTAATCTTAAGAACCAGTACGAGTTCTAAGCATTATGTCTAGTTGAAATTATAATAAATTAGAATTAAAACCTCTTATAAATTGAGTTTTATTATTAACTAGTCGACCCGGCAAACTTCGTACCGCCTAACCTTTAAATATTTTGTGCACATATTATACCTATAAACGGTCCTCTTGAATCACTCAATCTATTAAAGAAAACCGCATCAAAATCCGTTGCATAGTTTTAAAGATATAAGCATACATAGGGACAGACGCGAGAAGCGACTTTGTTTTATACTATGTATTGAAGTAAAAAATGATTTATTCAATACAGGATACAAGATATCGCTTATTGAAAGTCAATTAGACTAATCTAATTAATATTGATACCTTATTTCGTAAAGTATCCTATACTGATAGAGGCGAGGTAAAAAAAAACCTGAAGGGTGCCCACTAATTGGCTCAGGTAAACAAATGTTTGCCTTGCCTTACGACAATGGTCGCCTGGAGAGGCCCCCAAAGGAGCCCTCCTCTGTCAAATGATTCTACTCCCTTTCGCAATGATTTTACAGCGAAGAGAAGAAAGGGGTAACAAACTCTACTTTACAATTTATCTCTCTTTTTTTTTTTTGTTCTTATGTGACATTACAATTTAATTTACAATACAAAGAACATAAATTATTTACTTGTCGACCCGGCGAACTTCGTATCGCCTAATCCTATTAGTATTTTGTGCATGTATGACACATAAAAACCTTTCTCTTGAATCACTTATATTCAAAAAAAACGAATCAATTTCCGTTGCATAGTTTTAAAGGTATAAATACATAGGGACAGACGCGGGAAGCGACTTTGTTATATACTACTAGCTGTCCCGGAAAACTTCGTATCTCGCCTTACAATTTTAACTTCCTCTACATTTTTCCATATTTTCTCACCTTTTAAAACCTTCACAAACATTTCAGGATCAAAATCAACTAAATCGGCCCGGCCGTTCTCGAGTTTTTGCGAGACTAAACGAACCACAATTCCTTTTTATATATGTCGTAGTAAGATTTAAGTATGTTAAAATATCCTTTGACGCTACAGAGAACCAATCAGAATAAGAGTTTACCAGCAAGCAATAAATCTAGCCAATCAGATTACAGGAAGGTTTCAAAGTTTTCAATATTACTAGGTTTTTTGCAAAAAAAACTGCTTTAGGTCAGGATAATTGAAAAAAAAGTAATGCTTATATCAAATTATCCGTGTTTTCGCAAAATCCCTAGTTTTTTTTGCAAAAAACCTAATTATCAAATCTTACTACGACATATATAATAGAAGTAGATAGGTAGAGTAGATGTATTGATATTGATATTTATTATCATCACGGTAAAAACGTGACAAAACATTAGACAAAAAGCAGAAAAAAAAATGACAAAAGCGATTTAAATTCAAACCACACAAAAAACTTACAACAATAGAACAACAAGCTGTACAAACAACTTTTTTTGACCTTCAATTCTTCATATAAATTCTCAAAAACGACTTCTAAAAAGTCAGTTAGCTATCTTCAGACTTGTATAGGAAGGAAACAAAAAAAAATGTACGCAAAATTTTTGGTCCTCGTTTTTTCTTTGGTGCTAGTTCCAAAACCCAGCTATTGCGGAATAGAGACTGTGGTAGTGACTGTTACCAGCAATTTATCTCAGGTATGATTTTCGTTATTCTTTTTAAGAGGCATAGCACAGCTAAAGTAGCGCCACCCGAGAAAAAAAAATGTATATCTTCTAAACTAAGGCAAACATCAAAAATGTGAAACAGTATTCCCCTGGGTAATGCAGCCCAGTATAGCTTTTAGGTTAAAGACCACAGAAAGTTACTGATTGTTGCTAAAAACGGCCACTTTTGGCAACAATCAGTAGCTTTCTGTAGTCTTTAACCTATAACCTATACAACAATGCCCTGAAAATACAAGGCTGAATTATCTAGGGGAATACTCTTTCACATTTTTGATATTTGCCTAAGTTTAGAAGATATTTATTTTTTTCTCGGGGGGCGCTACTTTAGCTGTGCTATGGCTCTTAATATGACAGTGAAATTCTTTCACTGACTTTGAAACCCTTAGGCCGAATTTAGGGGCACGCGGGTCGTCGTGCGGGGCTTGCTGCGATCGAAACAAACGTATAGCATTGTATGATAGGTACCGTTTACGGACACGCGTTGGCACAGTCAATGCCGGCGCCGACGCGTACACTGCCGCGGGCGCCGACGCTTTAAGATCAAAACATAGGCCTATGTTCGTTTAAGAAGACGCGTCGGCACCCAACGCCCGCGTCTCTCCAAAAAAAACCTTATTATTAGTTTCGCTATCATTTGACAGAGGGGGGCTCGTTTGGGGGCATCTCCAGGCGACTATTGTCGTAAGGCAATCCAAACATTTGTTTGCCTGAGCCAATTGGTGGGCACGCTGAACTACCTCGCCTCTCACAGTATAGGATACTTTACCAAATAAGGTATCAATAGCGATTAGATTAGATGTAGTCTAATTGACTTTCAATAAGTGATATCTTGTATCCTATATTGAATAAAGATTTATTTGATTTGATTTGCTAAGGCCCTTCTCTCGTAATAAGACCTGAATCGAGTCGAAACCTAGTTAGCAACGTTCAATGAATTTGGAGCTTAGACACTTTTCTAGGTCCATGGCTAAATCTACGCTACTGTTATAACATAATGGGAGATGTAATTCTTTGGTAAATGGTATATGGTAAAAACGAGATCATCATCATCATCATAATTTCAGCCATAGGACGTCCACTGCTGGACATAGGCCTCCCTCAAGGCTCTCCATCTGTACCGATCGCAGGTGGCCTGCATCCAGCGTGGACCCGCAGCCTTGCGCAGATCATCCGTCCATCTGGTCGGTGGACGTCCTACGCTGCGCTTGCCGAACGAGATATCCAGTTTAAATCGACATGCGTCCTGCTGAAAATATGTCACAAAACCTGCCCTGCGGCTTCGGGGGAGCCGCCGGGTTATGTGGGGTCCGCACCCACTAAAACTCCACCGGTTTCCACTTTGGCTAGTCCTTCTGTTACCCATTTATACATAACATACATACATAATCTCACGCCTTTTATTCCCCGAAGGGTTAGGCAGAGGTACCAGCTCAAGAGCCGGACCCACGTTTAGCCGAGTTTATGTTTTTTATTACGTATATAACGTGACAAGGGGCCAACTTGTCGCCGCGGTTATAACGACCACTACTGCGGCTGCGACCAACGGCTTAACGTGCCTTCCGAAGCACGGAATCATCTTACCCATTTATCACAATCATTTTACTCATAAATAGAGGTCATTTCTATTGGCCGCAGAAAGAATCCCGAAAACTAAAACCCTTGGCAAAAAAACTCACATTTTTATATCAACCAAATTTGTCACATAAATCAATTAACTTAAATTAGTTTTTAAATTATTTGCATTGGTAATTTTCAGCCAACGCAATGCAGAGGATATAAAGGCAACTTCGAGATCCGCTGCATCAAAGAAAACTATCCTGCGGACAGAGTCCTGGTCAGGAGTTATTCCAATCAGCTAGTCTCTTTTCAGGTATGACGAGCACTACGCTAACACTTCAACATATAAAATTTATATAATAACGCATCTCACTCAGAGCCCCTAACTAGGAAGAACCTGTTTCTGGGGTGCCCGAAACTTATACAGAGGCGAACAATACAACCAGGGGGCGCTTTTGCAATATTGCGTTGCGACCTTTTTGCGTTTTTTATGTATTAACTTTGACACTCTAGAGGACGGAAAGCAATGTGGCTATAAAAGTACTCCAGACCGAAAACAAACATCGATATTCATCATTACAATGTTCTGCCCCGCCGAGAATCGAACACGGTGCACCCGCGTCTCAGTCGTCATCGCTGCCAAAAGAGCCGAGGAGCAGTCTTAGGCCGCATTTAGGGGCAAGCGGGGCGTTGCGCGGGGCGTCTTGCGGGGCGTGCTGCGTTTAAATCAAACGTATAGCAATGTAAGCGGGTGCCGACGCGTGCACTGCCGCGTGCTCCGCGGCGGTGCACGCGTCGTTCAACGCTTCAAGATCAAGACAAAGGCCTATCTATACCAATATTATAAAGAGGAAAGATTTGTTTGTTTGTTTGTTTGTAACGAATAGGCTCCGGAAATTCCGGAAAGGCCGAAAAGTTCTCGAGTGGAGACCACGGATCGGCAAGCGCAGCGTAGGACGTCCACCGACCAGATGGATGGATGGTCTGCGCAAGGCTGCGGGTCCACGCTGGATGTAGGCCACCTGCGATCGGTGCAGATGGAGAGCCTTGAGGGAGGCCTATGTCCAGCAGTGGACGTCTTACGGCTGAAATGATGATGATGATGAGGCTCCGGAAATACTAAACCGATTTGAAAAATTTTTCACTGGTAGGAAGCTACATTAACCCCGAGTGTCATAGGCTATATAAGATTTTCAAAAAAATTAGGGATCCTTACCTAAACTCAAATAATGTAACCCAAGGTGCAATATTTTTTTCGTTGTTTACATATTTTGACAGGTGGTTTGTTGTTGTTGTTAGTTTTTAATTCGGCCATTCTGGGCAGTCAAAAGAAAGCCAAGTCTTTTGTAGTATCTTATATTCTGTGGCGTAACGAAGTAAGCCGGGAAAGCTCGTGTTCGATATAGTACAAGGAGATGCGTCGGCGCCCGCGGCAGTGGTCCCTAAACGAGGCCTTAGACAGAGAATTTATTGCAACCAATCAACTTAACATAAAGATGCAGAAGGTTTCTTAATATCGCTTATCTTTTTTCCAGATTAGTAAATGGCTCTCAAAGTGCGGAGACCTAGGAAGAAAATATAACAGCCAGTTATTCAACATAGGAGCTCAATCGTCACTTCACCTGGAGTTCGAAACAGCTGGGATAGGGATGTGCCATGAGCTGTATATTCACAGCTGTGAAATACAGAATTTGCCGGTCCACTGTGCCCACTACATCACTGCGACTCCTGTAGCCTAAACTTTTTTAACCTGGGCACATATAGAAACGATTTGAAGATGGCGGCCGATGTATGGGATGTCTCTCCTATTAACTCTTCCCTCATACTGATATACGCGAGATAGCATGGGATCGGCCGCCATTTTAAATCGTTTCTTTATCTGCGCTGCTTATACTACAACTACACAATTTGAATTAGAAATACTTACAAATGATTTATTTGTTATAAATTGTCATCACAGGCTAGGCTAATCAAGTTACTAGTCGACCCAGCGAACTTCGTACCGCCTAACCTATAACTATGTTGAGAATGTTTTGTACATTATAAACCTTCCTTTTGAATTACTTTATTAAAAAAAATCATCAAAATAATTTGCATAGTTTTAAGGATTTTAGCATTTTTGAGATTTTTTTATCGAAATAACTTTTTTATCAAAATAATGATTTTTTTTTAAATTAAGAGTCCAGTAGCCTATTGCGGTTCTTAAAGATAATGGAACGGAAAACGTGAATGATAATTATTAAATCAAAATAGACATTCTGTTGATGGATATTATTGGTATTGAGGTTGCAAAACGATTCATTAATATCGCTATAGTAATGAACGAAAGAACGATTGAATGATGAGACAACAGTCGTATTTTTTCATTATTTCACCCAATTTCACATTTAAAAAACATTTTTCATGGTTAACTAAATTCAACCCAAAACAAACTCATTAGCAAAATCGATACAGGGAGCAAGTGAGTCGCCTGTATCGTTTGACAGTTGACATCCATGAATCGACTTCACTTCAATCCCCATTTTCATTCGGAAACCACGGCAATACCATGAAACGTCAAAAAAGTCTAATAGTTCGGTCAGCCTCATTATGCCAGAAGTTCATTATGCCGTCAATATTCGCAATATTGATATCCAGACTGGATATAAAATGTCAAATTTACTTTCATTTTCATGACCGTTGAGAACCGCAATAGGCCTACAGGGCCCGTACTTTTATTCTATTATCGTACTTTTATACATATTTTTAGTGTATAGGAATAGTAAAGCAATAGAATATCAATAGCAAGCTATCGAATAATCTGGGTTTTTTTTTCCCTAAATAGATAATCCTGTATCGTTAGATGAAAGTGGAACGCATGTAGTGTAACTGTCACCTAATATCAATCAATATAGTAATATCAAAATTAACCTTATGTGTCTGTAAATTAAATTGTTTTAAAAATACAGGTATATCTTTAAAAAAAAAAAACATTTTTTGTAAAAAAAAATACTTAGCTCAAATAAGCGTGTTTCCTCCAGAAGCGATATCGATCGCGCGATAATATTGATTTACAATTGATATAACTTACATCTGGTAGGCTTCGTGGAGCCTACGTCACGAGCAACGTCTTAGCGTGTTTCCTCAAGAAGCGATATCGATCGCGCGATAAGAGTTCGATAGCCAATATAAATCGCTGTACAGTGGCGGTCTAGGAGGCCGTAATAGATTTGTCTATGGTTTCGTCAGCCCTAGACTGTATTGTCAATGAACAAGAACTATTTTGCAATACAGAAAAACCGGAAGTGTTACGCCGACCTAGACCGCCACTGTACAAATTCCATGATCATGACGTCATCGTTTTAAGGAGCGGACTAGCCTTTTTGGTCAATTCCAATCTATTGCGATACTAACTGCTATAGTTATAGCAAAATGTATTAATACGAGATTACCAAATGTGAATTTTCTTGCGATTATGAGCTATTTCTATTATTCTATGATTTTGATTTTGGGATTACGGGCCCAGTTTTTTTTTATCTCTTTGTATCTGAAACTCATGATGAAAAATTATTTATTCAATATAGGATACAAGGTATCACTTATTGTAAGTCAATTACTACTACTTAGTATGGTATACTGTAGGAGGCCGAGGTGATTCAGGGGCGCCCACCAAACGTCTCAGACAATCGAATATGAAATCAACTTTTTTTTTTAGCGGGGAAACTCCTAACGAGTACCCTGCAGCGCCGGAGGGAGTCGCAAGGTTATGTGGGGTTCGCACCCACTTAAACCCCACCGGTGTCCATCTCGGCTGGTAGCAAGGGGGTCACGGGAGATCTTTCGATCATGTGAAATCAACCTGTCTTCAGATGGACATACTTTTTCGGGTGGCAAAACACTGTAGAACTAGGTAGAGGTGGTATCTAAGGAACTAGGTATCTAAGGAACTAGGTATCTAAGGAACTAGGTATCTAAGGAACTAGGTATCTAAGGAACTAGGTATCTAAGGAACTAGGTATCTAAGGAACTAGGTATCTAAGGAACTAGGTATCTAAGGAACTAGGTATCTAAGGAACTAGGTATCTAAGGAACTAGGTATCTAAGGAACTAGGTACCTAAGGAACTAGGTATCTAAGGAACTAGGTATCTAAGGAACTGGTATCTAAGGAACTAGGTATCTAAGGAAATAGGTATCTAAAGTGAGGACAACTTGAGCCTTGCGGACAATAAATGCGTGCAATAAATACCTAATTAATCATCACCATAACAATAAAACATTTGCACGCACAGAGCCAATTAAAACGTGACAAAACATCAGACAAAAAGACAAAAAAGAATTGTCAAAAGTTTCTTTCTTCTTATTACAAAAAGCTGAACCGTAAAAAAATGCAACAATGAAACTTGATACGGCTGTACAAATATTCAATCTATAAATGATAAAATTCGTCTGATTAGAAGTCACTTTTATTAAGTCTTCGGTTGTGTACTCGAAGGATACAAAAATGTACGGAACGTTTTTGGTCCTCGTTTTTGCTTCCGCGCTAGTTCCGGAGACGAGCTCTGATCAGGGTTCAGTTGTGACTGTCACTACCACCATTACATCAAAGGTATACATTTAAATAATAATAATAAGTCGACCGCGGCACACTTCGTACCGCCTAAGCTCTCATACAGACGACGCTGCCACCGCGCCGCCTCCCCGCGCCGCCGCCCCGCGCTCCGCCCCGCACCGCCGCCCCGCATCAATGCAAATTTTGTAGTTCCACTGTACTTTTTTTATACATTGTCTATACCAATATTATAAAGAGGAAAGATTTGTTTGTTTGTTTGTAACGAATAGGCTCCGATAATACTGAACCGATTTAAAAAATTATTTCACTGGTACGAAGCTACACTATCCCCGAGTGACATAGGATATATTAGATTTTCAAAATATTTAGGGATCCTTACTTAAACTCAAATAATGTAACCCAAGGTGCAATATTTTTTCCGTTGTTTACATATTTTGACAGGTGGTTTGTTTTTTTATTCGCCCATTCTGTGCAGTCAAAAGAACATAGTCTATAGAGCCAAATCTTTAGAAGTATTTTTATTCTATGGCGTAACGAAGTTAGGCGGGAAAACTCGTTGTGTTATAAATTGCTAGGTCTTAACATCGTTCGTGATGGCAGCAAGGCCTCGCCACCGCGGGCCTCTTGGCGGTGCCGGCGTCGTCCTACGCTTCATTATCAAAACATTATAATTATTATGTACAAAGTCAAAAGTCAAAGTCGAAAATGAATAAATCAAAATAGGATGATACAATAAATCACTTATTGAAAGTCAATTAGACTAATCTAATTAATATTGATACCTTATTTAATTGGTAAAATATCCTATACTAAAACCAGTTTATTTAAACCCTTTCTGTACCCAACAATTATGTTATATAGAGATTGCGAAGTACTCTCAGTCAGACAACTATTTTTACAGAGCATTTTGCTTAAGCAGCACACAAACTTAACTTTTGATCCCTCTCTCCTTAAAACCCGTAGAAACCACACTGTATGCCCAAAAATTGAAAACTGTCGAACAGCTTTTTGCCAAAGATTTTTCTCATATTTAGGTCCCTATACTTATAACAAGTTAAACAAAACATTAAATCTCTATACACTGACTAAATTTTCCTGTAAAAAAAAGTTATTTGAATTTCTAAGCAAACTTTCTTACGACGACACAGAGAACATTCTTAAAATCAAGAAAACTTAGATTTATGTTTATTTTTAGATTTATTTTTAGATTTATTTTTAGATTTATTTTTATTTTTAGATTTATTTTTACTTATTTTTTCTTTTAGATGTATTTTTATTATAATTATGTAGGTACCTATAATTTTAATTTATTTATTTTGTATCATTGATTGTGTATTTTTATGCTTATTTTACTATAATAGCTGATGGCCGAAATACAGGTTTTATACCTAGTTTGGCATCAGCATTAACTGCATAACATATATTATTATGTAATTGTTCATCTGCTTTTTTGAAATAAATTTTTATTATTATTATTATTATTATTATTATACTGCGAGAGGCGAAGTAGTTTAGGGTGCACCATATGGCTCAGCAAACCAATGTTGAGACGCCCCCAAATGAGCCCTCCTCTGTCAAATGATTGTACTCCCTTTCGCAATGATTTTACAGCGTAAAGAAGAAAGGGGTAACAAACTCTACTTTACAATTTATCTCTATTTTTTTTTGTTTATATTCGATATCGTACAAGGAGACGCGTCGGCCGCCCGCGACGGTGCCCGCGTTGGCGCCCGCACGACGCGCCGCGTCTCTCTAAATGAGGCCTTTTTTTTTCAGATGTCACAATGCAAAAATTTCAAAGGCCGCACAGAGTTCCGCTGCCTCAAGTCTAACTACCAAGCGGACAGTCTCCTGGTCAGGAGTTATTCCAACCATCAAGTCACATTTAAGGTATGGCGAGTTCTGCTACCACTTTCTCATTATTTTTAATTTTATCTGAGTTTCTTGTGATAAATAAACTCAAAATATCTTAACAAGTACTTACACTTACACGGCAAGGACAGTATAATACAATACAATAGAAATGGGTAGAGAGGTTAAAAGAGGTGTATGAGTAAAAAAAAAAAAACAGTCATATTCATGATACTAATATCTTAGGCTTGTGTAAGTAGGAAGTACTTAAGGTCCTAACACAAGCTTATCAAGTTTTGTTGGATCACGCGATACCTTATTTTAATTATTTTTAATTATTCATTTAAGAAGACAAGAATCATCAAACAAGAGGACTAACATGCAGGACGCTGTTGCCAGTCCTACTGGTGTTATAAATCCCCTACATCACACCCACGGATTTAGATCTGTTGGTAATATTCAATACCACCACAACTAAGAATTACCACCACAACTAACTCTTTCATATTTCCAGATCGGAAAATGGTACTCAAAATGCGGTAAGCCAGGAAGGAATTACTCCAACCAGCAGTTCAACATAGGAGCTCGATCCTCACTACACCTGCAGTTCGAATCAGCTGGAAATGGGATGTGTAATGAGCTGTACATCCACAGCTGTTGGAGACAGAATAAAAGAGTCAACTGCGCTGATGTCATCACTGTCAACCCTGCCTAAACAAGAAACCATAGTCTACATGCATTCACGTACCAAGCTGGAAACAACCGCTTGTTGGCGCTGTTTCGAAAAATGAATGCAAAATACCTGCGCTGACATTCGCGCTGGAACAAGCGTCTATGTCAGCGCAGGTATTTTTTATACATTTTTCGAACCAGCGCCAACAAGCACTTGTTACCAGCGTTGTACGTGAATGCACCCTTAGAAATCAAAGGAGCCTTCTCTTATTTTTGACAGCCACTGTAATGTGCCTAGCAAGTTAATGTTTGTACCATTCAACAGCGATCCATTGTAACTTTTCTATATATTTTTTTTTGTTTTGGCTGAGCACGAACTGCGATTAAACGCACGCGTTTTAAAAAATGTAACACTACAGGCTCATTTATGGCGCGGGGCATCTTGCGGAAACGCTAGCCGCGGCAGGCGATGACGCGTCTCCTGTTAAACGATATCGAACACAAGTCTATGTATGTTCTTGAAGCGTTGAACGACCGCCGCACCCGCATTGACTGTGCCAACGCGTCTCCGTAAACGGTCTCATACATTGCTTTATGTTAAAACCGCTGCGTTTGAACGCAGCTCGTGCTCAGCCCAAGAATATAGCAAATTGATAAAATTTTACAATTGACATGTGATAATAATGTTTTTTTTTGTGATTTTTATCCCAAAATTCCTACAAAAAAATTAATAAGTTGATGTTACAAGGGAAAAATGCGCTGGCAAGGCTGCGGAGCGCCCACTAGTTTATTTTAATTAGTAGTGCTATCGATTTAAACAGCAACAATTAATTCTCAGTACATAACCCGGTAATGTTTTATTAGTTTTAAATCTTTTATTAACTCAAGAAAGATTTCGATCAAATATAATAATTCATTTTGATTGCCTCTCGCTCTATATTAGTTACACACGTTTTTAAAACTTATAAAAATGTAATCACAACTTAGTATAATTTAGTTTTTTCATAATGCTTTGAAGTGAAAGTAGTAACAGCAAAGTAGAAATCAGATACAAAAATGTTAGTCCGAGCGCTGTGTCTTCTTACACTGGCCTGTGTTGCCTACTCCCTAAGTCTTGACCCGCCGCCGCCGTACTACCAGTACAACTTGAGCCAAGCTAAAGAACTTTTCGACTTGTTCAACTACGTTTACAAGAAACCAGATCTTGGTCCAAATGACTACAACAACAGACTCGGATCGTTTATTCAAAATTTGAAGTTATACAATAAACAGAATATAGAAGCTACCGAGCATGGTGATAAGCCGATTGATAAAATTGATAATTATACAGACTTGCCACTGGTAATGAGGCGTTGATTTGACAAATAAATATCAATTGCTTTTTGATTTTTATTTAATTGTTTTCAACTTTGGGTTAGAGTCAAATATTAAAACAAATAATAATTTCACGCCTACCAATTCCCCGAAGAGTTTGACCACAGTATAATTAATAGGTACATACAGTACTAGGTACATACAGTACGGACACTCCTTATACTTTTAATAAGTGATAACTTGTATCCTATATGTGTGATGTTCGTCTGTGTGTGTGTTTCGGGCGCCCTAGATACAGGTTCTTCCTAATTAGGGGCTCTGAGTGTGATGTGTTATTATTATTATGTTTCTCAATACTCTTCGGTATCACGGGATGGAGCCCGGTCCTTTGAGAGGCGTGCGAGGGGACGAATCCAACTCGTAGAGGCCCTTTCGAGAGTTTTGCTATATTGTATATGGATCACCATCCAGGCATCGCCACTAAATGCACAAATAGATCATGCACCCAGAGGCGGCACCCAGAAGATGATAGGAACTATTGTAAAATGGATGACAAGAAATGGTTCATGGGGGTGAACTGTTTAATGGACCGGTTAACTGGTGCTATGGAGTGAAATACCGGTACGCCTGCCTTTAATGCAACATTTCACTAATTATCATGGCAGGCGGTGACTCGCTGTCCACTGGGTGGGCTTCCACTAAGTCGCCGATATATTGGCAACGGGTCGCAACACTGGGCGTGGACAGCTAAGGTTGTCGAGAGGTGAGACTGCGGGCAGCATATGATGCACCCGGCGTTATGACATTTTACACTTCCAACCTGGAGCATAGGCTTCGCTCTTGCTACTCCACTCTGGCCGGCTGGTGAAGGCAAGCTCAGAGGCGAGGGGGTGTGTGTGTGTGATGACTGCATGTGAGTGTGCGTGTGATGACTGCGTGTGTCCCCCTGGAGGTATAGGGTCCGTGGTGTCGCCACTCACCATCGACTCGCCACAAGCCGTCCCTGCGGTGACTAATTGCAATGGAAGTTCCAGACCGAAAGTACTGGAATTTCCACTGGGCGATGGGGTCGTCACATCCCTACGCCATTTTATTATTATTATTATTATATAGAATAAAGAGTTATTTGATTTGATTTTGATTTGACTCCCTGCCCTGAGCAAGTGCGGCCCCCGCTCACGTTTACCTTTCAGTGACGCTCAGTACAAGGTAGCACGTCTCATCTCACTCACACAAGCATGATACGCGTGCACGTACACGAGTTTCGGCTGTGCGCGAAGCAACGCGGTTTTTTCTATGAAGTGTCCGAGGTGTGGTTAGGTAGAGCGATAAACTTAAAAAAAGGCTGTACCCCAAACAACATGCGGATGAGAAACCAAACCGTCTACAATACAGAAAATTCAACTAGAACAACGTTACAGATATTAATGATGACTGCTCCGTGGCTCAGTTGGCAGTGATGTGGACTGAGTAAACGTGTGCACCCGGGTTCGATTCCCGGGCGGGGCGAATATTGATATGATGAATATCGATGTTTGTTTCCGGTCTGGGTGTGATGTTCGTCTCTGTGTGTGTTTCGGGCACCCTAGATACAGGTTCTTCCTAGTTAGGGGCTCTGTGTGTGATGTGTTATTATTATTATTATTATTAATTTGATACATTTTATCTCAACATTTATGAGAACAAAACAAAAACCCTTGACAGTTGACAAATAGAAGGGAAACAAAGCTATCCCCGAAACGAAAAGTTTTGTTTTCTCCCCTGAGGGTAAAGAACCGGCACAAGTCACAACTGACGACAAGGCCTCATTTAGGCGCATGCGGTGCGTTGCGCGGCGCGTCGTGCGGGACGTTTTGCGCTTGCAATTAAATGAAACGTATAGCAAGCAAAGTCTGAGACTGTTTACGGAGATGCGTTGGACAGGCGATTTTTGGGATTTCTTTGATATATGGCGTCAGTCCTGTGCCTGCACTACTGCGGGCGCCGATGCGTCTCCTTGTTCGATATCGAACATAGGCCGATTGATCATGACGCCCTGTCGCCCACGTGTTCTCAATCGTAAAAAAAACGCGTGACGCGTTGCATCACGCCCCGCACGACGACGCCTCGCGCAAAGCGCCACGTGCCCCTAAATGAGGCCTACAGAAGCGAATTTGAAATAACATACTTAATAAAAAAATAATACATATCCAAAAACTGATTAAATAACTATACATAAAATAAAGTATAGGTATAAAAGTCCACAGAAAACTGTGACGCTATGCATACGACGCCGATATATTTGCCATTCTGATGCCAATTTTTCTCACATGGGTGCGATGCGAATTGTAAATGATGTGTGGGAACCCTTTGGTAGGTATAAACTTGTATCTAGGTGATCGAAATGCGACCTGCCTGTGTGCCCACGACCGGATTCGTGCCACAAGCATTCCAGTACATCTACATATTCTTCCGCAGAATTACAAAATTTTAGAATTTTATCAGGTAAAAAATGTCTTTCCTACATCGGAAGATACAGTTACCCTATCTTATTGAATACTTTGAAAGAAAACCCTTGAAGCGGGAGTAAAGTTGTAAGGCGGCTGACTTCTAGTGTTAGATATTCAAATGCTGATTTAAAAAATGATTTGACACGTGCATGGAAAATTCTTATCTTTAGAACATGGGCGTCACTCTACGTAATGTGAATTTGAAATGATGTTTAAAATCAATTTAGTTCCGCCTCTCACATATGGATTAAAGTGGATACTTAAGCTAATATTTTCCATTTAATTTTGCATTGCTCACATTATTAGAGTTAAGTTACTCCCTTCAAGTAAGACGATTTCAAAAAACAAAAAGTTTTTTTTTTGTTTAAAAATATACCGGCCGATGCCCCACATTTAAGTGGAATAACAAAAATATCTGCATTTTTTCTGCAATATGATTCTTATTGCACTAACAATACAGTTGGTTATACTTGGAGTCTACTCAAACAGAATGGACCCTCCACCTCCAACCTTCCAATATGACCTGAACGATGCAAAAGACCTCTTCGACGAATTTATCAAAGAATACGATAGACGATACAGCCCTTTGGAGTACCCACTAAGACTTGAAGTTTTTAAAGGAAATCTCGCTGATATTAACCGAGATAATGAAGAAAGTTTAAGAGAAGGTAAAGAACCAGCTTCAGGGATAAATATATTTGCTGACCAATCTTGGAGAGAATTTGCAAACGGAGTTGAACCTCATCTGAAGGTGCGAAGTGCTATTATTTACAGTGTTCTTACTAAGATTATGAGACGGAAAAACGTTGAATTAGAATAAAGTGTATTTTTTCTATACCAATATTATAAAGAGGAAAGATTTGTTTGTTTGTTTGTTTGTTTGTTTGTTTGTTTGTTTGTTTGTTTGTTTGTTTGTGACGAATAGGCTCCGGAAATACTGAACCGATTTGAAAAATTCTTTCACTGGTAGGAAGCTACATTAACCCCGAGTGTCATAGGCTATATAAGATTTTCAAAAAAGTTGGTATCCTTACCTAAACTCAAATAATGTAACTCAAGGTACAATATTTTTTCAGTTGTTTACATATTTTGACAGGTGGTTTGTTGATGTTGTTTGTTTTTTATTCGGCCATTCTGGCGGGCAAAAGAACATAATCTATAGAGCCAAGTCTTTTGTAGTATCTTATATTCTATGGCGTAACGAAGTAAGCCGGGAAAGCTCGTTATATTATAAAAAAGAAAGAAAGAAATTATTTATTTACAGAACATGCTGTGACACACATACATCAATAAAACACACATTTAAATACAAAATAAAATAAACATAAATTGGTAATAATAACTTAATTAAAAACACAACAAAAATTATAACGATGGCTTATGTTTTTTGGAAGTTGTGTGTTCATTTAAAAATGCAAAGGCTGAACATGCAAAGGCTAGTAAGTGCTTATTTATATTTATGGTTCCGGGTACTCGTCCAGGGAGTTTTTTAATATGACTATTCCGTCCGTCCGTCTGTCAAAGGCACATATCACCGAAACAGCTCAGTAAATCTAAATCAAATGTTTGCGCACGAAATTTTTCTTGTTGTCCATAGCTAACAAATATTAAAAAAAATAATAATAATAATAGGTATACGTAGATTTAGAAATACATTTCGTGTAGAATAACAACAAGTACTGAGAACTATGCTAAAGCTAGCCAATTTTACACAATAAATTTCTTCCGGAACCTTCTAAGCGCGAGCACTGGCAATTGACCGTTTATTTTTGACCGACGAAAAAAAAAATGACGAGGTACTCAATTCGACACGTATATTTCTTTTTTAATGTATGATCACGCATAACTTTTTACAGAGTAGTCCAATTTTGATAATTCTTTTTTTAATCGACAGGGCATACCTTGAAGTGGGTCCCAAAAAATTTGGAAAAAAAAATCCCACCCTAAGGGTAGGAAAATAGGGGTGACTTTTTGGTCAGTGGGACTTTTATGCACTCACAGGTTGCATTGCCGTGTTCTGTATTTACATTATGCTATAGCTTTGGATACTTACTTAAATATCTTTTGAAATGAAATAAAATAATAAACATTTCAGCTGAAAGACGTCCACTGCTGGACATAGGCCTCCCCCACAAATTGCCATACCGACCGGTTTTGTCGTCCCTGTAAACCATGTCGTCTGATCACCTTATGCGGTGTGACCACTGAACACCTTGTGGGAGAAGACAATAATAAAACCCTAAAAGAACTGAAAAGCATAAAATAAAACTTTTTATCAAAAAATAAAACCGCCGAAAAAAAAACTGAAAAGCATAAAATAATAATCGAATTACTAAGTTCTTAAAGTAATGTAGAGTATAAATACCAAGTAATTTTGAGTCGGCGCCACAGATTGCTCGTACAAAGATCACTAAATTAGGTACCTTAAATTTAAAGAAATAACCAAAATTCTTTACATAATTAAGAAATTTGCTTGTGTGGCGCGCCGACTTAAAATTACTTGGTATATACCCTACATTACTTTAAGAACTTAGTAATTCAATTATTATTTTATGCTTTTCAGTTTTTTTTTCGGCGGTTTTATTTTTTGATAAAAAGTTTTATTTCTTTCTCTTATCATACAGAAGACAAGATTTAATTGTTTGCTTGTATGAATCGCATAGGCCGAATCTACTGGACTGATTTGATGCATTCTTTCATCGTTAGAAACCTAAATTATCCCTGATGAACATTGGCTAGAATATTTTCAAAAAAAAAAAACAATAAAACAAAGTCGCTTACCGCCTGTCCGTGTGTATGATTAGATCTTTAAACTGAACTTTGATCTGTGAACTATGTAACGGATTTTGGTTCGGTTTTAGGAATTCAAGACGTAAAGATTATATTTATACCAGTCACACATATACAGTTGCGGTCTAGGACGGCGTAACACTCCCGGTTCTTCTGTATTGCAAAATAGCTCTTGTTCTTTGGCAATACAGTTAAGGCCGCACTGGACCATAGGCAAATCTGTAACGCCGTCCTAGACCGACACTGTATAACATATTATTAAACTAGGCTGCCCCGCGGTTTCACACGCGCAAGATTTCTCATAAACACAAAAATCAATTTTTTTCCCGATCCCATAGGAATTTCGGGAAATCCTTTCTTAGTGCTCACCTACACTCCCTAAGGAACCTACTTGCAAAATTTCAGCCCGCTACGCCAAGTAGTTTCGGCTCTGCGTTGTCTGTCAGTCAGTAACGGAAGAGTTTTATATACTGAGTGTTTCTGACAAGGCGGTAATAAATCAAAGGAGAGATTCTGCTCACCATAACTTACAACTTTCCCAAAGCAACATGGCTCAAAATCTCAAAAAAATAACAGCTGTGCCATACAATGGTTCGACCAGCTGACGGGGTCAATGTACGGGACGGCTGCTTTTTGTTTTGAGATTTCGACCCATGTTGCTTTGGGAAAGTTGTTAGGTATGGTGAGCAGAATCCCTTCTATGATTTATTACCGTCTTGTCAGAAACACCCCCCAAGTAGCAACCGATAGATTTAACTGAGTATTGAAGATTTCTTGAAGGCAACATGACTAATTCCAGCTATTGCCTTGGCCAAAACTATTATGTCCCTCAAGATATCCCTAAGACTTGCTTGGAGGGTCAGTTAAGAAAAAGTGGGCACAGTATTTAGGAGAATATGAAGGGGGAGTTAATACTACTGCTAAATCATACTTTAACCTTACTTAAGCAATTGGGATTTAATAGGGTTTTCCAGATTCCTTAACTAAGGTTTCGCGATATCTTGAAGTTTAAGTTAAGGCAGCAAAATAGATTTAAATGCAAAATTAAAACTGTTTTATAATCTATTTTACTAATGCAATTTTTGCTAAGCGAAGAAAAATTTAAAACGTTTTCAATTTAAGTAATCATAATAAAGAAAATATGGTGAACATTTTATGCTACAACACAAGAACTTTACTTAGTGTTAAGAATTTGTAAACTATAAGTAAATATGACAATTAGAAATCCGTTTTATTTCGTCGTAAGCCATAAAAATCTTAAACGCATGATCATTTATCGTGTAAAATCGATAGAAAGAGCCATAAAACAAACGGGCTCTCGAAATAGCTTGAAATAACAAAAACATAAAGAATAATTGTATATGGAATAAAAATAAAGTTATCATTTATGTCATTAATATTACCTTTTCTCATCACATAATCACTATTTCTTCAGTAAAAACTATTACACTAGTCACATTTAACTGAAATCCACGCTTTTTTCACGATATCACTTCAATTTTATTTTGTTGTTCTGTTTTCTAAAAGTTCAAAATGGCGTATAATCTTGTTTTACTTGACGAAATCTGAATTTAGAAAAGTAAGGATTCAAAAGGGTAGTTGAGTATCAATTAAATCAAAGATTAATAAGTTCGATTTGAAATAATGCTATTTTAGAAATGTTTTACTCAAAAACGATTTCCTCAAATCTCACTTAATACTTAATCGTTTTACTAAATCAAACGTAAGTAACATTTAAATCTCACAGTATTAAGTGATCCTTTAGTTTGATTAAGTAAATCCTCAACGATTTAAGTGATACTTCCGATTGATTTCATGAATACTATTCTGATTTATTTGATCCTTTACTTTGATTTCTTAAATCAAGATTTCTTATCGCCGCCTCCGTGCTTGAATGTTCAACTTCCATTTGTACACTGTTCAGGAGAAGGTTTTTTTACTTATTATCAAATTTAAAATGGAGGTTGAACAAAACTGCGAATAAAAATGTTCGTTCATGGAAATACAACACTCCTGCCATGGAGATAGCACAGTGTTCCTTAAAATTGTTGCGTGCTTGTTTGTCCAACCTCCTAATACCATATACAGGATGATTAAATTACTTCGTAAAAAAATTTGTTTTGAGATGATAAAAGGTATAAGAAATTAAAATCAAGAAATAAAAAAAAAAAAAAATTTAGACTCACGTAATCTATATATATAAAATCCAAATACCACTGATCTACTCACTCACTCACTCACTCACTCACTCACTCATCATCGCCTAGCCGAAACCGCTGAAGATAGAAAGATGAAATTTGGACAGTAGCTTCTTTACGTGACGTAGGCTCCCACTAAGACGGGATTTTGGGATAACTTAACCGGGACGCCGTATACAGGGTGTAACAGTTTGTATGAAACTCCTAAACTACTGGGTTTGGAATGTTGAAATTTAGACTGTGGATTCTTTTTGTATCCCCAACATCATAAATGATTTAGTTTTTTTTTAATTTTGCCCCTGAGGTCTTATACAGGATGAAATATGTTTTTTGCTAAAATCTAAACTAATGACACTAGAGACTTGAAATTTTCAAAATAAGCTCCTTATAATATTACAACATCAAATAAGATATCAAAACTGCGTTTATTAATCCTGAAAGCCTTGATACAGGGTGTTAAAGTATGTATGAAAAACCGAAACCGCTCATTATTTTTCTTAGAAATTGAAATGGTCGATGTTTCTAGATTGTTGGGGGCGCTAATTACGAAAAAAACGGGACGCCGTATACAGGGTGTAACGTCTGGATTTAGAAAGTTGAAATTTACACTGTAGATTCTCTTTGATTCGAAATGGGTGATGTTTCTAAATTGTTGGTGGCGCTAATTACGAAAAACAAAACGGGACGCCGTATACAGGGTGTAACGTCTGGATTTAGAAAGTTGAAATTTACACCTTAATTTCTCTTTGATCCGAAATGGGTGATGTTTCTAGATTGTTGGGGTCGCTAATTACGAAAAAACGGAACGCCGTATACAGGGTGTAACGTCTGGATTTAGAAAGTTGAAATTTACACTGTAGATTCTCTTTGATTCGAAATGGGTGATGTTTCTAGATTGTTGGGGGCGCTAATTACGAAAAGAACGGGACGCCGTATACCGGGTGTAACGTCTGGATTTAGAAAGTTGAAATTTACACTGTAGATTCTCTTTGATTCGAAATGGGTGATGTTTCTAGATTGTTGGGGGCGCTAATTACGAAAAACAAATGGGACGCCGTATACAGGGTGTAACGTCTGGATTTAGAAAGTTGAAATTTACACTGTAAATTCTCTTTGATCCGAAATGGGTGATGTTTCTAGATTGTTGGGGGCGCTAATTACGAAAAACAAACGGGACGCCGTATAACAGTAACAGTGTATATGAAATTCCTAAACGTCTGGATTCAGAATGTTGAAATTTAGACTGTGGATTCTTTTTGTATCACCAACATCATAAATGATTTAGTTTTTTTTTATTTTGCCCCTGAGGTCTTATACAGGGTGAAATGTTTTATGCTTAAATCTAAACTAATGACACTAGGGACTTGAAATTTTCAAAATAAGCTCCTTATAATATTACAACATCAAATATGATATCATTACTGCTTTTATAGTTACTGGAGTCCTTGATACAAAGTTTTTATGAAAAACCGAAACCGCTTATTATTTTTCTTACAAATCGAAATGGGTGATGTTTCTAGGTTTTAGAAATCGTTATATTACAAAAAAGACCTAATTTTAATTTATAAATGCAAAATGTAAATCGATATGTGTGGAGTTTTTTAGGATATTGGGGGTTCTGATTACGGAAAAGTTAGAAATTTGAATAACCAACATGGTGGACATAAAGTTTATTATAAAGGGGCGTCCTCTTAGTTTATGCGGACGCTGATACAGGGGTTAACAGTTTGTATGAAAAAATAAATGGTTGTTGAAGTATACTGGATAAGACTCGCGCAAGACCAATATACAGCAGTGAACGTCTATCGGTAGCGAACGACGATGATGATGAAAGTAAACGGACTATACCGAGTAGATGAACTGGATTTTTTTTTTAATTGTCAGAGTTGTGCATATAGGCCAAGGTTACTTTGTGTATTCAGAAAAACGGATATTATAGCTTGCAGCCAAAACAGCTAAGGATTTTTGTATTAAAAAGGAAACTGCTTGATATTGATTTCTTTAGGGCTTTGGATTAGAAATAAGAAATGATTTCCTGATATTTCTGAATATAACCACAGATTAGAGAGTATAACAAAACAAATGAACAAGTAATTTACATTTATTATAAAACAGCGCTTGCGAAGCTGCGGGCAAAAGCTAGTAATAACATAAACTTTACGAAATGATAAAATATACCTACTTAATTATTGTTAAAAATTTGGTTGTTGTGTTGAACCATTGTGAAAGACAGACAAAAGGACTATCAAACAGAATTAACATAATAATATACTTAATTCTCAACCGTTTTATTACAAAGTGAATTTATTAACATCCTGTATCAGTACGTTTAAGTTTCTATTCGGAAATAAACATTATTAAAAAGTACTTATTGCTCGAAAGTCGCCAAAGTACGCCTTTTGCTTGTTTTGAAATTGGTACTCGCCATCCCGCTGCAGCTTTTAACGTTACTCGCAGTTAGTTTTCTTAGTTTTGAACACAATAAAACTAATTTATTAGGTTTTTGCAAGCAAACTAAAGGAGCAACCAAGTTCATCACAGAAAAAACAAAATGGCCGGGTAGCGTGACGTACTGTGCTGTGATTGGTCGGCCGGCTGGAGTTTGAACACTCAAGCACGCAACAAATATTTCGATGCGGGACTTTGGGTAATGCTGTGGAGGTTGGCTAAACAAGCGCGGAATTTTTGTTACGATGATATGGGCTTCAAAATTTAAAACATGAAATTTGTTGTATTTTTTCTAGGAAAAGCCCTTTTTTACTTGACCTTCTGGACCTAAATTACATCGTTAACAATCCTGCATCAAAAAGTCATTTTCGACCAAAATGGAGTTTGAACACTTAAGCACGGAGCCGACGTTATCTCACAGTATTAAGTGATCCTTTAGTTTGATTAAGTAAATCCTCAACGATTTAAGTGATACTTCGAATTGATTTCATGAATACTATTCTGATTTATTTGATCCTTTACTTTGATTTCTTAAATCAAGATTTCTTTGTTTTGCAACAGAGTTAGTTTTTCTAATACCAAGTGTAAGTGTTGAAAGTGATAGACGTATGCAATATTATTAAACACATAAATTAGATGTTTATGTACAATTGTGTTCATCAGAATGCATTACAAGGTTGTTCAAACGAATTAATAGGATCTATGTTTGTGGCTGGCATGTTGGCGATTCGGGTAGGAAGTGACGTGACTTGGCTATGTCTATATGGCAGAATTTAAAAGGATAATTTCGAATTCAAGCTTTTGTAAGTATTCATCACTTCCGCTTATAGTTCCTTTCGCAAAATGACTTTTTTTTATAGTGTCCCTTTTGTACATGTAAACTTGAGCTAGTGGAGAAATGGTCATTTTTCGAACGGGTCATTTTGCGAAAAGCACATTTTGCGAAAAGGACGTTTTGAGAATTCTTTAAAAGCGTTATGGTTTTCAAAGAAATTTATTATGTTTTTTTTGGTGTTTTAGCAATAAAGTGCATTTAAACAACAGCAGAGCTTGCATATAAAGTCAAGTGTGTGTGGCAAGTATTTCTATCAGACCATTCTGCTCACACTTGTGGCAAAACAAAAACTGTTGTAATAATTTATTTCACTGCCTTTTGCTGCTTTTTAAGAACCACAAAAGTACATACCATAAGAAAATCAGCAATGGTTTTCAATGCTGTCATATCATCGAGTTATCATATTTTGTTTAGCTAAGAAAGCTGTGTTAGAGCTAGTTCGGAAAATATATATAAACTACCTGCATTGGCAACCTAATACTTTTAACTTATTTAAGTGTATCAAATACTTATTCAAAGACTAATCATACAAAATGTATTATGCTAAACGAGTCCGTGACCGTAACTACCTACCTACTTTGCATCGATAGAGTGAAAGGCCCTACAATTTAGACCCATAATGCACCGTTCGCAAATATTTCTTCGAAACTGTCTACAAAAAATAAAAGCAAAAGGGACATTACGACAAAGGTTTTTTCGATGTGGTACATTTTGAGAAAGGGTCATTTTGGGAAAATACAATTTTAGAAAGGGACATTATGTAAAAGGAAAATTATGGGAAAGGGACATTTCTGTGTTAAAGGTTATTTTTTTAATTTTTAACGTCTTTGCTAATTTAATTTTTCTCCATCTTGTACAAACCGTCCCTCTTAATCAATTATTACTTATAAAATAATAATAAATACAAAATTTACTTGTGTTTTGCCTAGCAAAAACTGATTTGAGGACAAACGTCTTAATATGGCTTTTAGTTTGGATAGCAAATCTTTTTTGCATTAGTGCGACTGTATAAGTCGAACAACTATCCCTTAATGATTTAATTCAGTTTACAAATAATGAGAGTTAAGTGAAAAGAGAGTTTTATGGTTTATCTGAAACCTTAATTAATACTGAATAGGTTTAAGATGATTTAACTACGATTTGTATAATCTTTATTTTCTCAAAAAGCGGTATTGGAATACTATATAGCCTTTAAGAAATATGTGACTATATGAAATCGTTTTTTATTTAGTTAAATCACAATACAGGCACTGTTAAGATATATGCGATTTAAACAAAATTCTTCAATGCTACTTGGGCCAGTATATTGATTGTGCGGTATGAAGTTCACCGGGTCAACTAGTATACAAAATATAGGGCACACACTGCATGCAAGTCGGAGGCTGGTGCCCGCATAATTACCGTCGCTCATTTGCACACGAACGCGGCTGGAATGAGAACCACTTTCGGTGACCGGATATGACGTCATCCTACCCTCCGTTCCGTACTGCACTCGGTAGTGTTTGCTTACAATTGGAAAGTAAACTCATTTTTTAAACTGACTAAAGTCCAGTTTTTCGATTAACAATCGCGTACCAGATGATGCAGAGTAGGCAGACAACATACAGGTTGCTCAGACGACCTAGTGAAGCTTCGGGAGTATACTGGGCGAGTGTATCTCAAAAGTATTATTATTATTAGCGCATACGCTGTGGTTGCTGAGGCATGCGTCAGAGGAAGACGCAAGATGAACAGGAAAGCCCACTGGAGTAGACACAGCTATCATAGTTTCAGCCGAAAAACGTCCACTGCTAGACATAGGCCTCCCCCATAAATCGCCACAACGACCGGTTTTGAGAGACCCTCATCCAGTGAACTCCAGCAGCCTTCACCAGAACGTCTGACCAGCTTGATGAGTAGGCGGAACATCCCCTACTTTGCGTTTTGTGATTTGCGGTCTCGCTACTCGAGAAGTTTCCATCTTTTCAGCACCAGCGACCATCTGTTTTTCGAGCTCGCTAGTGATCCATAAAATACTTACGACCATCACACCTAAGCACGGCGAAATTACCGTACATTTTCACGGCCAAAAAAAACGTGTGTGCCTAACTGCTAGGCTGCCAAAAGTGCTAAATAATAAAGAGACGAACGCCCTCTGACCTGGTTAGCCGCGAAATTACACTCTGACAAGTTTATTAGCGGACCATGCCACGGGCATAGGCGCGAGCGGATTTAAAAACGCTAGTGTTGATGTAAAAACACTTTATTGGCATAATAAAGCAAGGTTATACTTACATAAAAAGAACAAAAAGTAAAAAACTTTATAAAATTCAATATTGGATGAAAGGTATCACTTATTGCACATCTAGTAAATTAGGATTCTTTACTAATAAACATAAAACTATAATAACGATACGTGTTACGTTATCGTGGGTGTCATATTTCGGAAGTTCCGAGGTCGACTGCCTGCCGATACTGCCCACACGTCAGCGACCATACGTGTAAAATAGCAATAGTTAACTTAATAGTTAAAAATTGTTACTATCTATTTTTAGTTAAGGTATTTATCATTATGGGCCTCTGTTTATGTTATTTAACATCTTTTAATGTAATATTGCCTGAAATAAATGAATATTGTTATTATTATTATTAACCCTCCAAGCAGCTTCAGGCAAGTGAATGTGCAATCTACAGAAAACAAAAGTACATACAGACCAGCCCTAATATCAGAACACTGCACAAAGACAGGCGTCATGCCACACAAGCCATACTGCACCCTGCCTAGTCTTTTAGTTTGATTTCAATCATCAATACTTAGTATAAAATAAAGTCGCTTCCGCGTCTGTCCCTATGTAAATATCTCAGAGAAATTGCTTGAATTTTCTGAGCTATGTATACTTAAATCTTTAAAATTATGCAACGGATTTTGATGCGGTTTTATTTAATAGATACCTACAGCGATTGAAGAGGAAGGTTTATAAGTATAATACATGCACAATATAATAGAATAGGCAGCACGAAGTTCGCCGAGTCGACTAGTAAAAAATGAAACGCTAGTTGATCGCCAATTTTCATAGCCATCCCATAAAGTCAGAGAGCACGTGCTGGCCTCGCTCTGAATCTGTCATGAGATGACAAAAGTTTGTGTACGCGACTTTTTAATGGGACACAATTTCGTATACTGGAACATTTGGAATAACACTGGATGAGGACACCTGTCTCCGTACTATGTTCTACTATTTGGGATGGTCAGTGCTCCTGTGGACTTTTGGTCTCACATCCGCTTACCTGAAGCTGTATTAGGAGACGACCCTGAACCACTTTGCCTTTAAAGGATACTTTTTTTCATAATTTAAGGTGTTGAAGTTTACTAGACTTTCAAGAAATACCTTGTATCCTTTAATAAATGTTTAGTTTACTTATTTTTTTACTTTTGAGTGTCGTGCAAGATCGGTATGTATATGGGGGTCCTCTTCTTCTTTAAACTTAACGTTTTGTTCTGTCGGTGGAGCCTCCTCCATCCTCCCGTTTCCCCGCCAGCTTCTGGAGTTCTTGAAACGACACGACACTTACCAGCTATCCTTTCCTTTAATTGGTCAAAGTAGTTCTTGTCGGTCGTCCCCTTTCTCTTTTTCCCTCAATATTTCCTTCGATAATGTTTGTGATAAAGTAGTCGTGTCGTATCAGATGCCCATCCATCTTTCCCCGATATGGGGGTGGCCCAATAATAATAGTGCCTAATAACTGTCGGTTAAGACGGCATAGAACTCTATTGCATACAAAGTAAGATACAAAAGTACTTTGTTCAATTCAGGGTGCAGACAAATTGAATTTGCATACAATAGGCGGCCTTATCACTATAAGCGATTTCTATATTTTTTTAATATACTTAATGGAAACCTGATAGAGTTAGAATATGATGGGACAACAAGTTAATGGGCAAAATGTTATTATTTTGCTTCCAATTAGATCCAAGTAGCTGAAGCGTCAAAGTTATATCGGGTTTTCTGATATAATTTCAAGATCTAACATGATTGGACTTGAAACACTGAAATAATAGGACGAGTTTAACAGGGCGACATGCCACGCAAAAACAGGCTCAAATTCAAGGTCAGTAGTGTTACATTAGTTTGCAGTTCAAATAATAAGGCTGGAACATGAGACGTGACCTTTGCCAGATTGCTGCAATAAATTGTCGTTTACAAAAAGCGTAAAATATTTTATAGAGAGGGACAATAAGGCTTCGAACGCACAGGCGGATTTTTATCCGCGCGGCAACAAACCGCGCGGATAAAAATCCGCTGTTGCGGTTTTATTTCCGCGCGGTTGGAAAGGTTGTTATTTCATTTTCAACCTTATTCATAGGCCACGAAGGTACAGGGGAATTTTTAGCCGCGCGGAAATAAAACCGCGACAGCGGATTTTTAACCGCGCGGTTTTTTATCCGCTGGTGCGCACACTTCCATAGGATTCAGTATGTTACATAAAATCCGCGCGGCAAAAAACCGCCTGTGCGTTCGTAGCCTAAATGAGAAAATATTATCTTTCTTTCTTCGTCCCATTTAAAAAAGGCAATCATAAAATGTGGGCATGCTAAAGATCAACTGGGTACAACGCGAAAGTGCTGCGGCGTATCCAGAGGCCAAAAGATCTCTTGCTCACCATTAAGAGAAGAAAGGTCAGCTACCTCGGACATTTGCTCAGACAAGATCGATACCGTCTTCTCCAAGTCATAATGATGGGCAAGATAGAGGGTAAAAGACGCGCTGGTAGAAGAAGGAAGTCGTGGCTCGCCAACATCAAGGAGTGGACAGGAGTTGCCAGCGTGGAACAACTTTTTTGACTGGCAGGAGAAAAAGAAGCATTTGCGGAGCTGGCGGCCAACCTCCAGTAGTGATCAGGCACCGAAAGAAGAAGAATCATCAAACTCCACGAGCTGTATATCGTCCACTGTTAGACATAGGCCTCCCGACAGATCACCATAATTAGGTTTTTGCCATTTGCGACTATTGTCGTAAGGCAAGGCAAACATTTGTTTACCTGAGCCAATTGGTGGGCACCCTGAACTACCTCGCCTCTCACAGTATAGGATACTTTACCAAATAAGGTATCAATAGCAATTAGATTATATGTAGTCTAATTGACTTTCAATAAGTGATATCTTGTATCCTATATTGAATAAAGAATTTGACTTTGACTTTGAAACGCCACGCTTGGCAGGAGGGTTGGCGATTGCAGTATGGCTCTTCAAGCTTTTCAACGGAGGATGCTGCTGCCCGTCTTCCTTAGATCTCCTTTACGAAGACGCGGCGCCCGCGGCGGTGCCCCGCATAACGCGTCTCCGTAAACGGTCTCATACATTGCTACACTTTTGATTTAATCGCAGCACGCCCCGCACGACGCCCCGCGCAACGCCCCGCGTGATCCTAAATGCGGCCATAGTCGCCTTTTACCACATCCATGGGAGGAGATGGGGTGGGTAGTGGTATTCTATACCGTCACCTACGGCAGGATATTTTATTTTCTAACAACAAAACGCCAGAAACACAGCTATATTTACACTCCTCACCACACCATGGCTCGACCTCAATTTTTGTTTTTGAGAATTATATCTAAGCATCTAAGTACCTATATTTTTTCTTCTCCTAAGTAGAAGAAATTCTATCAATATATATAAAACTCTTCCGTTACTGACTGACTGACTGACTGACTGACAGACAACGCAGAGCCGAAACTACTGGGGGTAGCGGGCTGAAATTTTGCATGTAGGTTCCTTAGGGAGTGTAGGTGAGCACTAAGAAAGGATTTCCCGAAATTCTCACGGGAACGGGAGAAAACTGGATTTTTGTGTTTAAGAGAAATCTGCGCGAGTGAAACCGCGGGGCAGCCTCTAGTATAACTACAAAGTGAAACCCTGTTATTGGCTTATTTGTAAGTTTTAAAATTACTTTTACTACCAATTTTATTTTATAACGCTGTTGGGTTATTGTTAATAAAGAAAAAAAGAAAAAAGAGGATAAACACATTTAAAATTGAACTTTCGACTCATCTATATTGTGGTATCAAATTCATATCGATAGAGATATAAAATGAGATTGTCGCGTCTCGCTAGATACTCAAGTCCCTCTCGTCTTCCACTCCAGTGTCAAACGAGTAGATTTGTCTACGAGTTTTAAACTCCAACTTGCTAATGAGGTTTCACGTTTTCGAGTGGAAACTGGCTCGTAGGATCATGAAAGTTATTTCACAAAATAATTTCGTCAAATAATTTTCCGTAGTAACTTTAGTAAGTTTTTAAAATAATTTGAGTAAGTATACCAAAGTAATCAATATCAATACATAGTATATAATAAAGACGCTTCCCGCGTCTGTCCATATGTATGCTTGAATCTTTAAAATTGTGCAATAGATTTTGATGCGGTTTTTTATAATAGATAAAGTGATTCAATAGGTAGGTTTGTAAGTATAATACATAAGCAACATAGTAATAGGTTAGGCGGTACGAAGTTCGGCGGGTCGACTAGTAAGGTATAAGTCAGTGCATATCGTTAGTAACCTATGCGCGGCGCTTTCTTTAAATTTTGACGGTATTTTTTTTTTTTTTTTTTTTAATTAATATCGTAGGTAATAGCAGTTCGCTAAATCAGCTAGTAGGTCTGAAGCCTGCAGTACAATGTAGGCAACATTTCTATACAGTTTCCGTCGCCCCGCAAGTTCGCCGATTGAGCGATTTCCGCGCCTTTGTGTCGAGAGCGGCACGAGCCATAACGGATATGTCCGGATACCGTATAGCGCGGATACGGATACATGTAGCAACCAATATCCGAGTCTGCCTTTATTGGAAATCTCTGGAGAGCTCTCTTGGTTTTCGTTTTGTAATGCCTAAATTTTTGGGTTTTGGTTCGGATTGAAGTGTTTAGAATTTAGGTACAAGTAGGCACCTCTAGACTCTCGATAAAAAAATATTTATATTCACACACAACAACCCTGACTAACAGATAAATATAGTTAAGTAATATTTATATAACCGGGTCACCGACATAGCCAAGCGGATAAGCTCGTTGAAGTGGCAATGGGCAGGTCATATAGCCCGCAGTATAGAAAAGTTCTCGAGTGGAGACCACGGATCGGCAAGCGCAGCGTAGGACGTCCACCGACCAGATGGAAGGATGATCTGCGCAAGGGTGCGGGTCCACGCTGGATGCAGGCCACCTGCGATCGGTACAGATGGAGAGCCTTGAGGGAGGCCTATGTCCAGCAGTGGACGTCCTACGGCTGAAATGATGAATATTTATTCATCATCATCATCAGCCTGTAAGAGCCCACTGCTGGATATAGGCCTCTTCACCTTACCACGGTCCTGCGCCAGTCTGATCCACTGCCTACCGGCGACCTTTACTATGTCGTCACGTCAGACCATCGGGTTGCTGGTCTGCCTACTCCACGTCGTCCGTTTCTAGGCCACAACTGTCTGACCGCTGTCGTCCACCTTACGTCTAATATGTATTAAGAAAAGAAAAAAATATTAAGTATATTATGACTCTTGAAACTATTTCACATTTACTCAGGGTGCTAGGAAATACACACATTATCTCTGAGAAATAAAAAATTGTCTTCGTTATTACTTACCGCTTTTTGAGGTTAAATTTCCCACAAACAAAGAAAAAGAGTTAGGTTAGGTTAACGTTACAGTACCTACTTTGACCGATATTACTCCAAGATATTATGTTCATAGCTGCGCCGCAAAAATCAAACGTGATCAAGCGTTTTGCTAATTCGAATTGAATAGCCAACCGTTCAAGTTATGGAACTGGGGCATTTCCTATAGCCTGGGCTATAGTCTAGTGGCTATTCAGGGTCAATATGAGGCGGTTAGCAGCAGGCAGCAGAGATAATCTCATTGAATGACGAGCCGACGTACGATGCAAGCCGATACCTGGATTAAGGTAGGCAGATTAAACTAGGTCTGTCACTTTCTTTTCTACTGACATTTTAAAGGACAGAAATATAATAGATATAGTTTTACATGGATTATTGTTTTAACGTTGGTTCCGAAACCACGTGTTTTGTTAGCGGGCTTTAAAACAATAACCCAATAAACTTTTAATACCCGTACAACGTTGCCGGGCTTTAAGCCCACCCTTTCAACTAATTTGTGAACTTGACATTGGCAAAATACTCCACAGAAGTGGAGTCAAGTCCATTAAATTAAAATAATAATAATAATAGTTTTACAAGGGTTAAAGGTAAGGGATGTACGAGAAATTTAGAATTAAAAATACTAGTTTGTTGAAGTCATATAAATTGACCAGAGTTGTAAGTTTAATTTTTAGCAACTGACAGCAGCTTGCTAAAAACGTGGTGGTATTTTTTTTTTGGTAAAAACGCTACTCTAAATCTCGTGTCTTTAATTTGTGTGTCGTGTTTTATTTTTATTAGCAGAAGATGGCTAAAAAATAACCTTACGATAATATCAATGTATACGTGTTCTCGAGCACTCTGCATCGTTTTTTATCCGTCTTCCTTATGAAAACACCGTCTTTTGTGCCAAAGCTTTCTAAAGCGTATGATACTTTGCTCGATCGTTCAATCAGTATAAGGTAGTAGGTGTTTTAAAACCAAAAACTAAAATGCCACGCCAACAATCCAGCAGAACTTTGCTGTCCCCCGAGGCAGCGGCGATCCGGAATAATGATCCTAACTGCATTACCTGCCGCATCAATATCTGAGCCTCTCTATTGATTCTGACAGGCTAAACTTTGCTCGTTTTCTGAGCTGGGTCAAAATGTATATTTTCTAAAGGGTTTTAACACGTTAACCCGAATGAGACTTTATTAAAATTTCTAACATTTCACTTTGTAACGAGGTTTATAAAAAGATTGATTAAAAGGTGTCGTCCTTGATCATGAAGAACGTACGATAATAGCACAGTGTTACAATATACTTACCTATGTAACACTTTGTAATATTGTGATAATATGCATGCACTTTAGTCGTGAAAAGATCAGAAGGTTGTGTGTTCAAATCACGTCGGGGTCACCAATGTAGGATGCAAAGAGAGACTGGCCAATCCCTCCTGATGCATCTACTTTGTAAATTCTATTTATGCTACTTGCGTCAGAAACTTTGATGGCGCGTTGTAGGATTTGCTTCGGTTCTAAAGTTGTAGCGCTAGGTGGCGTTAGTGTGCGCTACAGAATCATTAACCTTTATTCGACAGCATGCGAGCTATATTTTAAGTATTCTGCAGTTATGCAGCTTCCTGTAATGTATTATTTATGTTAAAATACCTCACGCAATAGGAATGTGAAACTCGCATCCACTAAAACCCCCGATGGTCGTCTCGGCGTCCGGTGTCCGGTGGTCCTTCCCACACATAAAAGATTACCTAGCAAAAGACAACAAGATGCACACAAAAAGGAATATAAAACTACAGGTAACCATAATAATATTTAAGACAAGGGGTACATACATTTCTCATGTACTGATCAAATGTCCTCACCGCTGTGCGACCGAGAAGAAGAGCATCCATCTCACTCTCCGGCACCGGCACCACGGCCACAGTGGGCGCCGGGCCTCCACGAACAGGCAGGTTCATTTTCTTGCGGCTATTTGGCCATACGGCTCACTTGCACAAGGCCATACGGCTCGGATACACAAGGCCATACGGCAAACTCACTCACTTCCATTTGCGGCTAAAACGCCATAAATCACTGGTACACACGACAAACTATTGTTGTATAATGCATTTTGTTTTTTATTTTATCAAATTGATGTTTTAAATGTTTTACTTAATTTGAGGCCTGATGATTCAGGAACGAATTCTGAGGCCGTAAATTGTATAAAAAAGACGTTATTTTTTATTATCAGAACATAAAATGGAATTTAGAATACTTTGTCTTTAAAAATTAAGTAGGTAGGTAGTATGAGAAAATTTAACAAAACAGTCACAATCTTTTGAATGAGCTTTTAATAAAAGCTCCTGATTTTATCAGCATCACAACACCTGCTCCCATAAACTTTGATACGGCAAAGTCGAAAGCTCAGTTCGCATTCATTGTTCACGTCTTCGTCACTTTCTATCAAAGTTCAAAGTAGGAAGCACATTGAAACTTTCAATATTAAATTTTCAACTCTATTACAATAGAGTTTAGGTTTAATTTTCAACAACAGACAAGTCTTATATTAAATTAGGACACTTTTAAACACTTATATGACGTTACTTGAAACTATAATTTCTAAAATCGTTTTAACACAAACTTTTGGATATGTTTAGGAAAGTTTAAAAACTCAGTTTTGGTCTGAACTGAGAAAGTTTTTTTATTTATCACACTTTTAGTTACTTTGATCCCGTGGAGTACAAATTTAAACTCTATAATTTTGCAGTTAAATTTATCTTGTTTTCCTTTACGTTTGTAAAATAAAATTCGTTTTTGGACCGCTAAGGTTAATAATGATGTGCTGTAAGGGGCAAAATCTGTTATGAAAACTTTTTTTTTTATCTGTGTACAGTCCAGTTGTTTGTTTTTTGTTTCCATTCCTTCATCATCAATATCAATACATAGTATAAAACAAAGACGCTTCCCGCGTCTGTCCCTATGTATGCTTATATTTTTAAAACTATGCAACGGATTTCCATGAGGTTTGTTTTTAAAGATAGAGCGATTCAAGAGGAAGGTTTATAAGTAAAATGCATGTACAACATAGGAATAGGTAAGGCGGTGCGAAGTTCGCCGGGTCGAATAGTATTAATATAAATTTAATAAAAAATATATACCAGAAAAACAGAGTTAATCAAATTATTATTAAAGCATTACACTCAGAGCTCTACGTTTTGAAACTCTGCGTATCTAGTGTGTTCAAAATTATACACTTGTCTGTCTTAGCATTTTAAGTAAAGTAACGTAATATGTCCATGGCAACTTTGAATGATTGAACACAACAGATTGACATCAGTTTTAGGTCTTTATTTTGTAAATAAATTATCCGTCCCCGCATCTGTGAGGAGTGAGGGCATCCCATCCATATTATGGATCTCATAGATCCAAGATGGCGGAACAAAATGGCGGCTCAGTTGCTTCACAGACGATTAGAGACATGACCCAGGAAACACACATTGAAATCCACGATAACAACGTATACCTCGCCGAGAATCGAACCCGGACACTCCGAAGTCACTGGCTGGCTATTGCTAGAACCACGGAAGAAGAAGAAAAAAAAACAAAACAAATGAATTAAAACTTTTTCTTCCGTGTCTCCAGGTTTTTCTATGTCCTTGTCGAAAGAGTAGAGTCGACCTCCTGCCCACTGCCATTGTAAAGTTCTGTTCAAACAGAACCGTATCAATATTGAAGAGCAATGTCGTAAGAACAGGTAGGGTCGTTATAACCGCGGCAACAAGCTGGCCCCTTGTCACGATAGTATAAACATGATTTGAAAACTAAAAAAGGAATTTGAAGTACCTATCGATCTACTTCTACTATCTACTCTTTAAATGAATAGTGGTTCGTTAGTCTTGCTAAAACTCGAAAAAGTCCGGGCGGATTTAGTTGATTTTGGTTTTGACATGTTCGTAGGCAGTCCAGGGAAGGTTTAAAAGGTGAGAAAATTTTTAAAAAAATTAAGAGGAAGTTAGTAAAAACAACAATTTCAACAATTTCATTTTCTATACAAAATGTTCCATTACTGTTGCATCCATTTTCCTGTCGAAGGTTGATTTGACGTCGTTGTTTTTAAATTCTTCCACTCTGGGCGGGAAAAATAACAAAGTCCATACAGCCAATAATCGTTTCAACTTATAATCTAAGGCGATGCGGAGTTTGCCGGGTCAGCTAGTTATAAATAAAAACTAGCAACAAAAACAAACAGCAAACATAAACTCGCCCAAACATAGTTCTAGCTCGATGCACTATACTTATAGTAAGCTCAGTCAATGAGCTAGTGCCTTTGCCTAACCTTTCGGGAAATAAAGGGCATGTGATTATGTTATGTTATGTTAATATTATATCCGTAACAAAGTTACCACTTAAAACTAACATAGAGTTTCATGTCTAGCGATACAAGAACTAACTTGAAAACATAACAAAACAACTTAACTTAATCAAAAAGAAACAAAAGTTTCAGAACTTAGAAAGTATATTTTCTAAGTTCTCAAACTTATGTTTGCGAACATAAATCCTTCCTTGGCCAGAGAAAACAGATTTTGCTTTTATATTTAAATATCTTAAAAAAAAATTAAACCGCCGAAAAAACTGAAAAGCATTAAATAATAGGGAAACATTTTCTATTAGGCCTTAATTTACTCACTTCTTAAAGTAATTTTGGATTACCAAGAAATTTTAAGTCGGCGCCACACCACACAAGCAAATTCATTAGCTATGTAAAGCGCGATGCGCAGCGGCATACGTTTTTCGGTTATTTCTTTGAATTTCAGGTAATTTAGTGATCTTTATTCGTTGATTCTGTGGCACCGACTCAAAATTTCTTGGTAATCCGAAATTACTTTAAGAAGTGAGTAAATTAAGGCCTAATAGAAAATGTTTCCCTATTATTTAATGCTTTTCAGTTTTTTCGGCGGTTTAATTTTTTTATAAAAAGTTTTTATTTTTTGCTTTTCAGTTTTTTTGGGCTAATTTTTTGACCCCATTTTTTTTCATACTTCACCGGGTGGTCGCACCCCACAAGGTGGCCACACAACCTGGTGAAGGTTGAGGGACTAACAGGATGAGGTTCGATCACGACCGGTCGGTGAGGCGATTTGTGAGGGAGGCCTATGACCAGCAGTGGACGTCTTTTGGCTGATTTTATTTCATTTCCAAAGATATTGTAAGTAGGTATCAAAAGTTATAATGTAACACGGAAATGCAACCTGTGAGTGGATAAATCGACCCGCCGACCAAAAAGTCACCCCTATTTTCCCACCTTTAGGGTGGGAATTTTATTTCCAAATTTTTATGGGACCAACTTCAAGGTATACCCTGTCGATTAAAAAAAGAATTATCAAAATCGGTCCACACAGTAAAAAGTTATGCGTGATCATACATAAAAAAAAAAAAAAAAAAATATACGCGACGAATTGAGAACCTCCTCCTTTTTGTTTTTTCGTCGGTTAAAAAAAAATACCTTAGTGCAGAGACCCAATTACGGCCGCCTTTGCAATATTGCTTTTCGTCCTCTTTATGGTTTTTTGTATTGATTTTGACACTTTGGAGGACGAAAAGCATTAAATGCGGCCATAATAGTACCCCTGATGGCCTATTATGGCCACATTTGCAATATTGCTTTTCGTCCTCTGGAGTGTCAAAGTCAATACAAAACCAAACGTAAAAAGGACGAAAAGTAATATTGCAAAAGCGGCCGTAATAGGGTAAGTTAGTAATCATCAATATCAATCAATATATATAAAACTCTTCCGTTACTGACTGACTGACTGACTGAAAGACAACGCAGAGCCGAAACTACTGGGCGTACAAAGCTGAAATTTGGCATGTAGGTTCCTTAGGGAGTGTAGGTGAGCACTAAGAAAGGATTTCCCGAAATTCCCACAAGAACGGAAAAAACGGGATTTTTGTGTTTATGAGAAATCTGCGCGGGAAATACCGCGGGGCAGCCTCTAGTACATAGTATAAAACAAAGTCGCTTCCCGCGTCTGTCCCTATGTATGCTTATATCTTTAAAACTATGCAACGGATTTTGATGCGGTTTTTGTTAGTAGATAGAGTGTCTCAAGAGGAAGGTTTATAAGTATAAAACATGAGCAACATAGTAATAGGTTAGGAGGTGCGAAGTTCGCCGGGTCGACTAGTCTGTGATAAAATAATAACTTATCGTTAAGGGAATCTACTTATTAAATTTTGGATAAGTTTAACGTAGTATTAAATATGTGTAATTCATAGCTTATTTTCGAATGAGTAGTAAAAATTAGAATATTCTAAAAATTCGCAAGAGCGAATCACATCTAGGCTATAATCATCAATATCAATCAATATATATAAAACTCTTCCGTTACTGACTGACTGACTGACTGACTGACTGACAGACAACGCAGAGCCGAAACTACTGGGCGTAGCGGGCTGAAATTTTGCATGTAGGTTCCTTAGGGAGTGTAGGTGAGCACTAAGAAAGGATTTCCTGAAATTCCTATGGGAACGGGAAAAAAACGGCATTTTTGTGTTTATGAGAAATCTGCGCGAGTGAAACCGCGGGACAGCCTCTAGTCAATATATATAAAACTCTTCCGTTACTGACTGACTGACTGACTGACTGACTGACAGACAACGCAGATCCGAAACTACTGGGCGTAGCGGGCTGAAATTTTGCACGTGGGTTCCTTATTGAGTGTAAGCGAGCACTAAGAAAATATTTTACGAAATTCCCACGGGAACGGGAAAAAAGGTATTTTTGTGTTTATGAGAAATCTGCGCGGGAAAACCGCGGGACAGCCTCTAGTACATAGTATAAAACAAAGTCGCATCCCTTATGCAACGGATTTTGATGCGGTCTTTTTTAATAGATAAAGTGATTCAAGAGGAAGGTTTATAAGTATAATACATGCACAAGAAAGCAATAGTTTAGGCGGTACGAAGTTCGCCGGGTCGACTAGTTAATAATATTGCGTAAACTTGTATTGAAAGGCGATACGAAGTTGACTCTGTCATCATGTCTTTCGTCCTTAGATAAAATCCATCACTGAAAGTGCCAACATTATATCCACAATATCATAGCGTCTGGCACCCGCCCAACTTGACTAGCCTAATCTTTTTATTATGTTAGCAGCAACTTTACACTCCCTGTCTTCCGAACGTGACGCGAATAATAATAGGTAGTATTATTATAAGTGCGGCATAGAATACCAAAAACCCTATCTCCTCCCAGTCTAGCTCTGCACGATATTATCATTATTTCATGTATGTACTTTAAATCTTATTAATTTATGTTCTTTGTATTGTAAATTAAATTGTAATGTCACATAAGAACAAAAAAAAAGAGAGAGATAAATTGTAAAGTAGAGTTTGTTACCCCTTTCTTCTCTACGCTGTTAAATCATTGCGAAAGGGAGTAGAATCATTTGACAGAGGAGGGCTCGTTTGGGGGCGTCCCCAGGCGACCATTGTCGTAAGGCAAGGCAAACATTTTGTTTGCCTGAGCCAATTAGTGGGCACCCTGAACTACCTCGCCTCTATCAGTATAGGATACTTTACGAAATAAGGTATCAATATTAATTAGATTAATCTAATTGACTTTCAATAAGCGATATCTTGTATCCTGTATTGAATAAATCATTTTTTACTTTTACTTTACTTTACATGGGTGTCTAACACTTACCGGCACACTCCGCCTGTCGACGTAATCTTGTATGCGTGTAAATTGACAGTCCGGCTGTGGGCGGTCGACTTTAGGTGCTCCTAGCGGACAGACCGTCGACAGCCGTTTTAGTTTCATACAGTTAGTATGAAGCACGTGATCAGGTGTCGTATCGCACACATTTCTGTGTTAGTAGGTGTCATAACAAACACTACAAGACTTCATATTGTCACTATATACGCTATGATAGGTACATGATATGACAGACCGCCTGTGGCCGTTAAAACGCCATACAAAATTATATAACAATAAGAACTGGGTGTCACAACACGCTCAACCTAGTTGGTTTGGTGGATTTTTTGCGTACTATTTAAAATGTTATGTGATATGACGTAACGGCCATGGACGTATTTTTTTATAAATCATTTATTTTCATAATAAATAATACATGGTTACATAATGTTGCCACCTACTCAAACCCCATAGGGTTTATATGAGGAGACACAGTTCGTCATCCTTTATGTTTACAATAGAAAATAGTTAACTTATACAAAAGGTTTCATAATTCTGTAGTTTTACAAATATATTATATTAGTGTGACGATAACGATTACAGTATGAAAATTTTATATGAGATTTCGAGGTGCCATATCACAATATCTCAAGACTTAATTGTGTCCCGGAATGTGTTAAGAGGATAGTATAGTCACGCAAAAATATTAATAAAAACTCATGCTGTCGCCCCCTAGTCGAAACCATGCCAAAGAGAGCTAATTTTTTGATGAAATTTGCGTTTCGGGGGAAAACGTTTTTCGCTACCTAAATCTTAGCAAATCACAATGATTTTGATGTCAATCGCTTTAAAATTAAATAATCTAGGTGTATCAAACAAACAAGCTAACACATAATCAAATCTTTCCTCATAATATTGGTCAGTCGCCAGCTCAATTTCCTTCAAAACCACAAAATCCTATTATTTTGTTCCCTTGGGATTTAAGGTATTAAAATTGCCAGGTCGTCTCGTAGTTCTAAGCTACCTTCATATCAATTCCGTGGTTTAGTCATGATAGAATTAGAGACTGCTCCGTAGCTCAGCTGGCAGTGATGTGGACTGAGAGTATGCACCTGGGTTCGATTTCCGGCGGGAAGAACATTGTGGTATGATGAAGATCGACGTTTCTTTTGCGGTCTGAGAGAATTTGTATGACTTTGACTCTAGAGATACAAATTCTACCTAGTGAAAGCTCTGATCTGAATTGATGCCGTATCTTATATTTTTTTCTATTCGTTTGTCTCGCTGTAACTCGAGAACGGCTGAGTCGATTTAGCTAATTTTGGTTTTGAAATGTTCTTCGTAGTCCAGGAAACGAGTGAAAGGTGAAAAATTATTGATGAGTAGCTATTCCACAGAAAACGGGCTCAGCTAGTTTTTAATATCAAAAGGAGTTATCCCTTTATTAAGACTACTTTGTCCTCGGTAAAAAGACCTAAGTACAAGGCCCTCATAGATCTAGAGAAAATTAGAAAACTAAAGTGGACATTGAATTTCTTTGAATTGAAACAATTCGAAACGCTTCATTTGGAGAAAAATAAACTTTACGCCTTTAAAAATAAAGGATACAATGATTTGACAGTATTGTTTGGGCCGAAGAACTAATTTTTATTTTGCTTTGAAGAAATGTTTGGGCTGAGTCTATTTTAATTTAATGGCTAATAGGCCCTATTCACATTCAGGAAGGCGCAGCGAAGATAACCAAAGAATAACAATTTAAACTGGTATCTATAGTACAAATATTAAAATTTTATTTTTTCTATAATCAATATAGGATACAATATACAAGATATCACTTATTGAAAGTCAACTAGACTACATCTAATCTAATTGCTATTGATACCTTATTTGGTAAAGTATCCTATACTGTGAGAGGCGAGGTAGTTCAGGGTGCCCACCAATTGGCTCAGGTAAACAAATGTTTGCCTTGCCTTACGACAATAGTCGCCTGGAGAGGCCCCCAAACGAGCCCTACCTCTGTCAAACGATTCTTCTCCTTTTCGCAATGATTTTACAGCGTAGAGAAGAAAGGGTGTAACAAACTCTACTTTACAATTTATCTCTCATTGTCTTTTTTTTTTGTTTTGTGATATTACAACACAATTAGGTGACAATACAATGAACATTATACACATTAATAAAAATAAAATTAAATGAAATAATGAAAAATATCTTAAGTGCAGAGCTAGACTACTTCCATGCGTCTTAATAAAACAAATACTGACAAAATACTTTATTAAGTACGTGAGTGGGATAAGACGTGCGACGCTGCTTTATTTATACTGAGCGGTAACTGAGAGGTAACCGAGAGCGGGGGAGCCGCACTTGCTGAGGGAGGCAGGGAGTGCCTGTACTGTATGTAGTACTATTTATTATACCGTGACATAATCACAGACCAGCCCAAATACCCGAAATTAATTTAACCTTAAAAAGCCTTGATTACATTTCACTGGCGAAAGGACTCTTCGCTTAAGTTAAGTTCTAAGTAATCTTCGTTTTCAATTACAAGAGAATCACTTGAAGGCTTCTGAATTAATACCAACTCTATTTTGTAAAGGGATACCGTTTCACCCAAGAAGGTACTTATCATCATCATCATATTCCTCAAATGCTAATTCTATACAGCATATATAATTTTGTACATCTTTGAAAACACAACAATATGTGTAAATTGTAATTTGAATGTAATAAAGCTCTTCCTATTATAGGTGTCGTAAAAGACGACTAAGGGAACATCTGAAGGTCGAGCAGCATCGTCCTTCGTTGAAAAACCTGAATAGACATACCTGCCTACTCCGATCGTCAACCCGCCTGCCAAGCGTAGCATTTATGGCAAAACCAATCCCCAAATGATGGTCCTTGTGGCGTTTAAACAATTTAAAATTAATATTATTTAATTTATTTATAAACCACATAAAAAATTTACTCTACTAATAATGGAACCTCTGCTTATTATGGAAAATACGTATCGTCCTATTAAAAACATTGAACCATCAAATGCAAATTTTTCCGCCACCGTCTCCAAAACGGCTACCGAATTAAGATTAATGTACATTTTTAATGAGCAGCGCCGATCTAATCCATCGTCCGGCATCCGGAATCCCTTAAAAGAGCGGAAAACCAATTAATTAGCTCTGTCTCCGAGTGTTATTTACTGGAAAATCCTCTGGAATCGTCGCCTTCCTAGAAAGGAAATAATCTTGGGAAAAGCTTTGAGGAAAACTAAACCGAGAAATAATTTACAATATTAGGTTCCATTTCACCACATTTTTCCTGCAACTGTGATATGGCACACTTTCAGGATTCTTTTCCTCTATTTGACAAATTTTCGTGAAAGTATAATCTTTTGAAACGCAACACCTTATTACATCATCATCGCAAGTGATACAGAGGTAAAAGGCGAAAGGGTCTTTGAGGTCGTGGGTGTGAAGGGCGGGGGCCCGACACGCTCATCAAACGGCCCCGAGATGGGCGGCGGCACAGCTTGTGGCACTGTGCCCTCCCCGAGCACGAAGCTGATAGCAGCTGAGCGTGGGAAGGACTTCGGGCGCTATAATGTATGGTTCCCGGGGTTCTTCCCAAAAGCGCCAAGACGGCCGCCGGGGGGTTTTAGTGGGTGCGAGGCCCACATACCCCCGACGCTTGAAATGCGATAGGCATTACAAAAAAAAAGGGGATATTGAGGTCCAATTCCCGGCAGGGGCGAACTTGATGGGTATTAGTGATAAGGTGTGTGATGATTGTGTCGTAAATAACAGAGCTCTTATATAATCTCACGCCTACATTCCCCAAAGGGTTAGGCAGAGGCACCAGGTCATTGACTGAGCCCACGAGAGGCATCAGTGCATCGAGCAGGACCCACAATCGGCCGAGTTTATGTTTATACCATCACTAGTCGACCCGGCGAACTTCGTACCGTAATTCGTTGCAAACTTTTAAGCATATAATGGGTGTTTCTGACAAGGCGGTAATAAATCAAAGGAGGGATTCTGCTCACCATAACTAACAACTTTCCCAAAGCAACATGTTGCTTTGGGAAAGGTAAGGCAAATTAAAATATATAATATTATAAAGGCGAAAGTTTGTGAGTGGGTGTGTGTATGTTTGTTACTTCTTCACGTCTAAACGGCTGAAGCGATTTCAATGAAATTTTGTACGGAGTTAGCTGGCAGCTGGCACCCTGGATTAACACCTAAGCTACTTTTTACTGCGGTAATAAACCGCGGGTAACTCTGCTGGCACAGCTAGTTAATTAATAAAGGTGCAAACAAAATGAATTTGCATGCAATGGGCGGCCGAAAGGGATTTATGTTAAGGGACCAGCTTAACTACCGAACAGAGAATTATATAATTTTCTTTAGCTTCTCCCACTCACAGCCTAAAGGACTGCTGGCAATCTTGGCAAAGTGGTCACGAGTCTAGAGTCACATTTCCGCACACGCTCTCTGCAGCCTGCGAGCGACACTTCATTAGTTCGCTTCGTTCACCCAGACCCATAGACTTAAACACAGTATAATAAATAGTACTAAGTACATACAGTATGGGCACTCCCTGCCTCCCTCAGCAAGTGCGGCCCTCGCGCTCTCGGTTACCTCTCAGTTACCGCTCAGTACAAATAAAGCAGCGTCGCGCGTCTCATCTCACTCACACAAGCATGATAAGTACGCGTGCATGTACGAGTTTCGGTTGTGCGCGAAGCAACGCGCTTTTTTCTATGAACTGTCCGAGGTAAAGCCGAGGTGTGCCTATAGTTTGCTTGAAATATAGAAAGACATACACACACCCTATATACGATAAACAAACATCGATATCCGTCATAACAATGTTCGCCCCCGGAACCAAACCCGGGCCTCTGAAGTAACCTAAAACATAACTACCGACTGAGCTACGGAGAAAGTCACACATAACTATACTCTTATTTTACGTGCTCTACGATTTATATATATTACAATGTTCAAAGAGCTCTATAGATGAAATATTTGCAAGTTAAACTTGCAAATGTTGAGTAAAAATACATTGTAATATCAAAGGAAGTAAGGAATGCTTCACATCGTATAGAAGCAAGCACTTCAAACCACCAATTGTTATTGTAAATTCGCCTTTATGCTGTATGAATCAAGGTCCTACCTAGCTACTAAGTACGCAAGGTTATAATTTTTGACATTTCTTGTCTGCCTTGTTAAAATGAAACGATCGACCGCGACTGAAATCAATATATATAAAACTCTTCCGTTACTAATTGACTGACTGAATAACTGACTGACAGACAACGCAGAGCCGAAACTACTGGACGTAGCGGGCTGAAATTTTGCACGTAGGTTCCTTGGGGAGTTTAGGGGAGCACTAAGGAATCATTTCCCGAAATTCCCACGGGAACGGGAGAAAACGGGTTTTTTGTGTTTAAAAGAAATCAGCGCGGCAGATACCGCGGGGAAGCCTCTAGTTCTTTATAAATTGTAGTTTTAGACCTTTTGTCGTGTCCTAAGATACAAAATGTAGCTTTAATGCTCGGACTGAAAAAATAAATTATTTTTTAAGCCATTTTCTCGAAAAGGTGACTTTTGCTTACCAAGTTCTCAAGTCGTTTATTCCACCCTATCGAAAAGGTGACTTTTTGCTCACTACTGTTCTTTAGTCGCAAAGTCAAAAACTTTATTCCCTTCCAGTTTTAGGTGGTTAATTATAAATTTTCATACATTCTTTATTGTCCCCTGGGCAATTATGATGCATAATTGTATTATTGTGCTAAAACGAGCTAGCTGGATAAGGTCAGCAGAATTAAGTACCAGTAAGGTGCAAAGGTTCTTCTTTTTTACATGTGAATTTTCTCGTCGGATGGCATTAAAAGCAGAATATACTTACAACTTGGGGGTAAAGTTATTCTGCTTCGGGTAAGCTACAACCCTCAAACATAATCATCATCATCATCATCATCATTTCAGCCGTAGGACGTCCACTGCTGGACATAGGCCTCCCTCAAGGCTCTCCATCTGTACCGATCGCAGGTGGCCTGCATCCAGCGTGGACCCGCAGCCTTGCGCAGATCATCCGTCCATCTGGTCGGTGGACGTCCTACGCTGCGCTTGCCGATCCGTGGTCTCCACTCGAGAACTTTTCGGCCCCAGCGGCCATCTGTTCTGCGGGCTATATGACCTGCCCATTGCCACAAACATAATACATCAGTTTATTTATTTTTTTACTTTTTTACTAATAAACTCTAATACTTATATATTTTTTTTTATAGGGTACTTCGAGCAGGGAGCTTTGAGTAGAAGCTTCTTTCATTAAGATTAAGATTACCAAATCCGCCTGCCAAGCAAGGCGATTATGGCAAAAGATTTTGTCGTTGTTGTCACGTGTGGGGGAGGCCTATGTCTAGCAGTTGACGTCTTTTGGCTGAGATAATAATAATGGTATTAAGTCAGTTTCTTTTTCATGTTTCTTTTTGTGAGGCTTCCTAAAGATACTAACATTTATCACCATCATCAATAATAAGTCTAAAAATAAAAACTTTTTATCAAAAAATTAAACCGCCGAAAAAACTGAAAAGCATTAAATAATAGGGAAACATTTTCTATTAGGCCTTAATTTACTCACTTCTTAAAGTAATTTTGGTTTTCAGTTTTTTTGGGCTTATTTTTTTTTTGACCCCAGCTAATCACCCTTCACAGCTTGGTCGCACCCCACAAGGTGGCCACACAACCTGGTGAAGGTTGAGGGACTAACAGGATGAGGTTCGATCACGACCGGTCGGTGAGGCGATTTGTGAGGTAGGCCTATGTCCAGCAGTGGACGTCTATCGGCTGAGATTATGATTATTAAAGTTCATATAAAAAGACTCATAATTATACCTAGCAGTTTTCATGTAAATCACAACACGGCAATGTAATCTGTGAGTGAACAATAAAGTCACCCCTATTTTTCCACCCTTAGGGTTGGAATTTTATTTCCAACTTCAAGGTATACCTTGTCGATTAAAAAAAGAATTATCAAAATCGGTCCACACAGTAAAAAGTTATGCGTGATCATAAATAAAAAAAAAAAAATATACGCGACGAATTGAGAACCTCCTCCTTTTTGTTTTTTCGTCGGTTAAAAAGTCAATATATATAAAACTCTTCCGTTACTGACTGACTGACTGACTGGCTGGCTGACTGACTGACAGACAACGCAGAGCCGTAACTACTGGGCGTAGCGGGCTGAAAATTTGCATGTAGGTTCCTTAGGGAGTGGATTTCCCAAAATTCCCATGGGAACGGGAAAAAACGGGATTTTTGTGTTTATTAGAAATCTGCGCGGGTGAAATCGCGGGGCAGCCTCTAGTTATACATAAAATTGTATAAAACAAAGTCGCTTTCCTCGTCTGTCCCTCCCTATGTATGCTTATATCTTTAAAACTATGTACAGATTTTGATACGGTTTTTTTTAAAGATAGAGTTATTCAAGAGGAAGGTTTATAAGTATAATACCTGTACAAAATAGTAATATGTTAGGCGGTACAAAGTTCGCCGGGTCGACTAGTCCCTAATAAACTCAGTTACGTTACATTCATTATTTATTATTTGATTTTCCCGCGAACAATTTAATTGAGAGTAAACACGACGCTTTCATCCCTCGACCTTGAACGAAGCTTCAAGGAAAAAAGGGACCCGTACCGAATATTAAAAACTAAATTTCGTTAGTTGTTTTAGTAAAAAATACTGGTTTTTGAACAGTCACAATATATCGTGCCAATAATATCGACAGCGATGGCCGATAATCCAGACACAAATTATAAACAAAAATATAATATTTTGATTAAAATATCCCTGAAACTGATATTATCTTAGCAATGTGAGATTATTTCACATCTCAGAAAAAAATAAGTTTTATTACGCCGCTATCAGAAGGCGCGATAACCGATAATCCTGACACAAATTATAAACAAAACATTTCTATATCCCTGAAACCGATATTGTCTCAGCAATGAGAGATTATCAATTTGACATCTCAGAAAAAAAAACAAGTTTTACCACGCCGCTATCAGATGGCGCTCTACAAATGCTTATAGGTTCAGTTGAAATACTTTTATTTTTTGTTTTATATTGGTCACAAACCAATTAAATATAAACATTTTAGTATATGCTTACAACGTTGATTTTCGCGTTGACTTTTTGGTTAATTGAGAGACAAGGACAGAGATGTCCTTGTCTCTCAATTAAAAGAGAAAATTATACCAGACATGGTTAATCTCGTAGTTTACAGCTACCTATGTTTACCCACCAGTTTTCATACCACCAATCAGTTCAGCAGTTTAGGCGTGAAATCTTAACACACAGTACGAGTACTTTCGCAAATTATTATAATATATGTATATCTTGCTGACACGGTAAACTTCGTACCACCCTGAATTCTGATTTTTGAGAATATTCTATAGCCTTTTTCACCCGGAGATATAACCTTCCCAACAGTGAAATAATATTTAAAATCGGTTTAGTAGTCTCGGTTTAGTGGTATATATAAAGTGAGGATATCAAAATCAAAATAAAAAAATCTATATTCAATAAAGGATACAAGATACTATCACTTATTGAAAGTCAATTAGACTACATCTAATCTAATCGCTATTGATACCTTATTTGGTAAAGTATCCTATACTGTGAGAGGCGAGGTAGTTCAGGGTGCCCACCAATTGGCTCAGGCAAACTAATGTTTGGCTTGCCTTACGACAATAGTCGCCTGGAGAGGCCCCCAAACTATATACTTACGTGTAAGTAGTACTAAGTACCTATTATCGCTTAGTAATGATAATAATTCCACACCTTTTTATCATAATTGCCTACCTTTAATAGCTGTAATAAAAGGGACCTCGAAATTGCTTTTCAAACTCAACTAATTAGGCCGCTGCTCGACAAAATCGTCGATCCGTGAGATTTATCATCGATTTTCCCCAATAACGTACTGCAGAACTAAAGTGGCCATGGGCAGGACATATAATCTCGAAAAGCCCTGTAGGTTCAAACTTAATAATAATAGGTAGACGGTATTATTTTCTTTTGTAACGGGGGAAAATGCCTAACGCATTTCCCGACGCTCGGGGGAGCGTCGGGGGTATGTGGGGCTCGCACCCACTAAAACCCCCCGGCGGCCGTCTTGGTGCTTTTGGGAAGGACCCCGGGAACCACGCATTACTGGCGTCCGAGGTTCTTCCCACGCTCAACTGATATCAGCTTCGTGCACGGGGAGGGCATAATGTTCCCTCCCCGGCTCGCCTTTGTAGCTGCGGCGGCACAGTGCCACAAGCTGTGCCGCCGCCCATCTCGGGGCCGTTTGATGAGTGTGTCGGGCCCCCGCCCTTCACATCCACGGCCCCAAAGACCCCTTTTAGTCGCCTCTTACGACAGGCAGGGTATACCGTAGACCTATTCTTACGCCCGGACCTACAGGGCTTGTATACAGTATGCCCTGCCCTGCGGTAGAGCTTGAATCACCTAATTATCCGAAAAGTAAGATGATTCCGTGCTTCGGAAGGCACGTTAAGCCGTTGGTCCCGGCCGCAGTAGTGGTCGCTATAACCGCGGCGACAAGCTGGCCCCGCCTCACGTTGGTAATAAAACATAAACTCGGCTAAACGTGGGTCCAGCTCTTGAGCTGGTGCCTCTGCCTAACCCATCGGGGAATAAAAGGGGGGGGATATTTTTTATGTTATGTCATGCCTAGCCTGACGTACGAGGCAACTAAAAGGGGTCCTTGGAGTCGTGGGTGTGAAGGGAGAGGGCCCAACAGACTCATCAAATAGCCGCGAGATGGGCGGCGGCACAGCTTGTGGCACTGTGCCGCCGCAGCTCCAGAGCTAGGGGAGGGAACAACATGCCCTCCCCGAGCACGAAGCTGTACAGCGTGGGAAGAACTATGGTTCCTGGGGTCTCTGCCAAAAACGCCAAGACGGCCACCGGGGGGTTTTAGTGGGTGCAAGCTCCACACACCCATAAATTCAATATTCGTTTCTCTTTTTAACAAATAATAATTTATTTTTTACAAATAGAGACCCGCCTTCAATAAATTTACACATACATAAACTGAGAACTCCCTCTTTTTTCAAGTCGGTTGTAATAGGTACTAAAACCTTCTCTTGAATGTAACAAATATATTTGTGAAAACCGCATCAAGATCGGTTCGGCCAATCTCGAGATAATCGCGGACAAATATACATACATACATACAGGTCAAACTGATAACCTCCTTTTTTGAAGTCGGTTAAAAAGGGCAAACAGCTCAAAGAACATAGGGAGAGACCTTTATATAGCATATGATTACCGGGAAAACTTATTACCGCGTTATAATATTCATTTGAATTAGTAATTTCAGCCGAAAGACGTCCACTGCTGGATATAGGCCTCCCACACACAACGCTACAGCGACCGGTCTTGAGCGACCCTCATACAGTGTATTCCCGCAGCCTTCACCAGGTTGTCTAACCACCTTATGGGGAGTCTACCTGCTCTGAGTCTTCCGGTTCCTGGTCGCCACTCGAGAACTCATCGGCCCCAGCGACCATCTGTTTTTCGAGCTATCATATGTGCCCTATGCCCATTGTCACTTAAGTTTCGCAATTCAAAGTCAAAAGTCAAAAATTCTTTATTCAATATAGGATACAAGATATCACATAATGAAAGAGAGATAATAATAATATTAGTTAGAAATAGAATTTACTAGCTTCTACCTTACATTTGCGGTTTTTCCTGACACGGTTATACAGAAAGGTTTCCCAGATAACTACCTAAGACTTAAAGTAAATGCCCTAGTAGTAATAAATGCCCTAGTTTTCGCCCTAGTACCTATGTATTTAACTTAATGATGTAGTATTACGTAAGTATATAACAGAGCATCTTAACATCTACTTAAGATGGCCCGGTAAACGTTATGTCACCTTATATTGACAATTTCCACAATATCATTAAGAACGGTTTTCATATTATCATTAGGATAATTTTTTTCCTATGTGCTATTCTGATTCAGTGTTTTTTGCTTGAAAGTTAAATAAAAATTATAAGAAACCCTTATATATCGCTCCTTTAAGTAGCATATAAGTAAGAAGCATAAATTTGATAAGTATTCTAGCCATTTAAATTTGAAATGTTGTTATTTTAGCCTCAAAAAAAATATATTATAGAAAAACCTTTTCAGTTTCTTTTTTTGTGTTTTTTTGTATAATAAAGAGGATCATTACTCATTCAAATTGTACGGAATTGGTATACCAAATAGAGTTAACGAATGGGGCGGGGGGTTGATCAGCTGATTCAACTTTCTTTTGTTTACATTGTGTCAAAGGCAGCGAATGGAGCTTTATGAAAGGTACATTTCTATTGTAAAACTTCCATTAGTACCAAGGTGATTTCTACTGTAACTGTAATACATAATATTACAGTTTTGAAAGTGTGAAAAACATAGTAATTCATTTTGTTTTGATATTTAATTCCTAACCATAGCAATGGCAACATAATTTTATTTGTTTCAACTTTCTAAAAATTCACTTACTTACTTAATTTAATATAAAAATGCTCACATCAAAGTAAACTCCAATAAAACTCACAACAAACGAGAAACAAACAACTGGACGACACACAATCACAAAAACACAACGGGTTTTGTATACTTAAAAAAAAAAAACATCCAAGCGCCTTTCAAAAATAAACGCGCAATTACAAACACGAGATTGCTAATTTAAAAAATTGAGGCGTTTAATGTTTTGCTAAGCGAAGAGCGGTAGGCGTTTTGGCGTGATTGTGGAAGCGCGTGCGAGCGGGTGCGCGTGGTCGCGTCGGGGTGGTACTGCCGCGTTTGCCGACCCTACGACAGTCCATACATATACAAGTTTACCTTAGCCCGACACCTAGAGAATGTCGATTACTTACTTAATTTGTTGCTCGTAGACGTGGCAGATAATTTGATACAGACGGACGAACATGTCAAATAAAATTGTCCTCATTAGTTCTGGTAAGTTAATTAGGGCTTTAAGAAGAGTTTCGGGTTCGCGTCCCAGCGGCGAATTTTTATGAATGAATGAATGAATGAATATACACTTTATTGTCCTCAAATTCAGAAATATTTAACAATTTGTATAATAGTAAGGTGACAATAGGCGACCTTATCGCTAAAAGCGATTTCTTCCAGGCAACCTGTGTTTGTTTGTTTTTTATGTTGAATGAATGAATTTTAGTTTGCCGGTATGTGTGATATATGCTCTGGCCACCTTAGATACTTGTTTTACTTAGTTAGGGATCTAATTGTAAGCCCTGTAGGTCCGTAGTTACTGTTTTCTTTTAACATGGCCTGCAATTACCGTTTTTCAGGTCGATTATGATATGCCAATGAAGACATTATACCTTAAATAGTCGACCCGGCGAACTTCGTACCGCCTAACCTATTGGTATTTCGTGCATGTTTTATACTTATAAACCTTCCTCTTGAATCACTCTATCCATTAAAAAAAACACATCAAAATCCGTTGAATAGTTTTAAAGATATAAGCATATATAGGGACAGACGCGGGAAGCGGCTTTATTTTATACTATGTATTGATAGACGGTTTGCCTAGTAAGTAGTTTGGTGAAGCGTTGCCACCAAAGCAGCAGGATGCCTGAAATGCGAAATTGACTAAGAAGCAGTGATATGTTGATAAATTGTTCCATATTTTATTAAATTGAGGAATATTTTTATCACTGCGTACTATAAATTGAGAAAATATTCCAACAATACAATAATGTATCATTTTCCTTTTCAAATAATCCCTCTTCACGCCTCCTTTAGATATTTTTTTGTTTTGATCAAAATTTACGTTCTAATGCTTTACCTCGAAGCATTAAATTAGAACGTAAATTTGTTAACAAAATCTTAGCAAATTATATCTATTGCCCTTTTTAATATCAAAACTTTACTGCATGTATTATTTTATGTTATTTATTTCTGTTTTTATTAAGGAAATAAAGCGTTTTATGTTATGTTATCTACTGAGGTTTGTTATATTAAAATGCCACCATCTTATTTCCTACTAATTTTGTAAGTTCGGATGTTTGTCCCATTTTCACGCAAAAACTACTAACTAATAACGCAAAACACTAGGGCTCTGCGTGACAGGCGTTTTCCATTTATTTTTGCAAACAAAGTGCCTACTATTTCATAATAATATGAAATTAAGTTACCTACAATTTTAACATAATAAAATTATGTTTTATTGGACATTTTACTCGAAGGCCTCTCAAATATAATTAAAGTTTATGAACTTATTTTCCGATTCCATTACCTTTTTCATTAAATCCTAGTTTATCCGAAATTTTATCTGAATAAGACAGTTTTTTTTTTACTAAAGTTAATCCTCGTCATCATGACCATTTCAGCCAAAGGACGTCTACTGCTGGACATAAGCCTCTTCAACAGTTTGCCACAATGACCGGTCCTGAGCAACCTTCATCCTATTTACCCCCACATATTCTTTACCAGGTCCTCTGACTAACCTTTAGGGCGTCTGCTTACTCCGCGCCTTTCGGTGCGCGGTCGCTACTTGGGAACTTTTTGGCCCCATTGAACATTTATTCGTTTTATTTTTTTAATAATAAGTAGTTTATATAGTTTCGGTTTCTATAAAAGAACCTGTGGTTCGGGCAGCACAGCGTCCTTCATTGAAAATTAAGGATCATACTTTGATCGCCAACCTGCCTGCTTAAATTGGCGATTATGGCAAAGCCACCATCAAATCTTGTCCTGGTGGCAAACTTTGGGGAAGGCCTATGCCTAACAGTGATCATCATTCAGCTGAGATGATGGATGAAACGTTATGTCTACCGAACACAAAGCATCCGGAACGGTGAAAATTTATTGCTTTTCAATATTTCAATAGGTTTCGGAGATGTTCTAACGTATTGTTATATTACTATCCGGCAAAAAACTGTGTGAACAGTTTGGGGAACTTATGTTTAAAAAGTATTGTAACTTATGGCCAAATAAAGTATTAAAAAAAAAACTTAGAGGCTGCCCCACGGTTACACCCGCTCAGATTTCTTATAAACACAAAAATCCAGTTTTTTTTTCGTTCCCATGGGAATTTCGGGAAATTATTCCTCAATCCTCCCCTACACTCTCCAAAGAACCCAACCCACGTGCTAAATTTCAGCCTGCTACGCCCAGTAGTTACGGCTCTGCGTTGCCGTCATTCAGTCAGTCAGTAGTATCGGAAGAGTTTTATAATCAATACATAGTATAAAGCAAAGTCGCTTCCCGCGTCTGTCCCTATGTATGCTTATATCTATAAAACTATGCAACGGATTTTGATGCGGTTTTTTTTAATAGATAGAGTGATTCCTAAGGAAGGTTTATGTACATAATGCATGAGCAACATAGTTATAGTTAAGGCAGTACGAAGTTCGCCGGGTCGACTAGTCAATATATATAAAACTCTTCCGTTACTGACTGACTGACTGACTGACTGACTGACTGACTGACTGGCAGACAACGCAGAGCCGAAACTACTGGGCGTAGCGGGCTCAAATTTTGCATGTAGGTTTCTTAGGGAGTGCAGGTAAGCACTAAGAATTTCCCGAAATTCCCATGGGAACGGGAGAAAACGGGATTTTTGTGTTTAAGAGAAATCTGTGCGGGTGATACCGTGGGGCAGCCTCTAGTGTACATATAATATGGCACAGAAGTCAAATCAGATTCTTAAATAGAATATTATAACAAAACTACGCATTGTTCCACAACCTTCCACAGCCTAGGAAAATCGCTTTTAACGATGAGGTCGCCCATTGCATGCAAATGTAATTATGATGTTTCGTAAATTGTATAATGTATTTTTCTATCTATTGTGTGCAATAAAGTGTTTTTGTTTTAACTTATAACTTTAACTCAACGTTAGGCCATAGAATGAATGAATGAATGAATGAATGAATGAATGAATATACACTTTATTGTCTATACCAATATTATAAAGAGGAAAGATTTGTTTGTTTGTTTGTTTGTTTGTAACGAATAGGCTCCGGAAATATTGAACCGATTTGAAAAATTCTTTCACTGGTAGGAAGCTACATTAACCCCGAGTGTCATAGGCTGTATTAGATTTTCAAAAAAATTAGGGATCCTTACCTAAACTCAAATAATGTAACCCAAGGTGTAATATTTTTTCCGTTGTTTACATATTTTGGCAGGTGGTTTGTTGTTGTTGTTTGTTTTTTATTCGGCCATTCTGGGCGGGCAAAAGAACATAGTTTATAGAGCCAAGTCTTTTGTAGTATCTTATATTCTATGGCGTAATGAAGTAAGCCGGGAAAGCTCGCTTAAAATAAGTATGTAATTTATTTTATGCATTACGTGTAATGAAAGCACTAATATTTTAAACTTAGTTCATGTTGGTATGTAATCCAGGCTGGCGCAACTGCCGCAACGAGCTGGAAGCCGTGCGCGCGGCGGCGCTGGCCGCGGAGCACGCGCTCGGGGCGCAGCGAGCCGCCGCCGCCGCCGCGCGCGCCGAGCGGGACGACGCCTATGAACGGGTATGGTCACTTTCTTACTTTTGATAGAATCTACCTATATATATCTTAACTTACTATCGAGCGGACGCACTGGCAGCAGCGGCATTTTCTAAAAAAACTTGAAGAGCCATACTGCGACTGTAGCGATTATCGCAAACCACCCGAAATTATTTAAAGACCTAAATCCTAACCAACTAAGAACCTAGGTAGATATTTAAGTGTATAATACGCTACAGAAGCCGTTCTTCAAAATATGAGTAACGAATCAAATAAATCCAAGTCAAGTTGTAGCACAAAACTCTAGTATTCAAATATAACAATTTGTTAACAAAAGGTGACAATAGTCGCTGTTAGCGGTGGAAATTGTATTTTGTGTTTTACAATTGTTACTGGTTACTTCTGTTATCTGCAATATAAAAACCTGAGAGCGAGAATGTGTGCGAGCGGGATGCAGTGATAGGGCTATAGCGCAAGTACACACCTATTAAATTAAATGGTTAGGTAGGCTTCCACACCTCACACAAGTACGTAGGTTTGCCATTGGGTCGGGTTATACTGTAATGGCGGTCAGTTTAGCGAGCTCCCACCGTACGCACCTCGTGCTCAGCTATTTTCAAAGTTTTTAAGTTGTTTCTGTTCAAACCTTCCCCAACCCTTACAGTCGCCTTATCGCTTAAACCGATTTCTTCCAGGCAACCTGTTTTTAAAGGTTTGAATTTACAGAGTAATTTAAATTGTTATTCTCTTAGTATGTTTGCCGCGCGTCAGCATAATGTATCCTAGGCCTTAGAATGTCCAAATTCATCAATTCTCTAAAAACCTCATAGAATACGTTGAAATTCAAAAACATTCCGAAAATTTATTAATGGTTTGAGAGGCGCGAGTATTATTGGAATGGCATCTCAACCCCGCACCCCTTACGTTCCCTTTTTACCACCTAAGGGCGTTTTCACGTACAAAGCTGGCAAGAAACGCTTGTTGGCGCTGGTTCGAAAAATATATAGAAAATACCTGCGCGGACATAGACGCTTGTTCAGATATTTTCTATACTTTTTTCGAACCAGCGCAAACAAGCGCTTACCAGCTTTGTTGTTACACTTCCGGTTTTTCTGTATTGCAAAATAGCTCTTGTTCTTTGGCCATACAGTCTAGGGCTGACGAAACCATAGACAAATCTGTTACGGCCTTCTGGACCGCCTGAATACCACCTGAGGCCTTTATTTTTGTAACGGAAGGAAATGCCTAGGGTGCCCGAAACATAAACAGAGACGATGGACCGGGAAACAAACATCGAAATTCATCATCAATATTCGCCCCGCCGGAAATCAAGCCCGGTGCTCCTGCGTTACAGTCCACATCACTGCCGACTGATTCACTAAGCAGTCCGTGTATAGTGACTCTTAGGCTGCCAGGCGACTATTGTCGTAAGGCAAGCCAAACATTTGTTTGTCTGAGCCAATTGGTGGGCACCCTTTCCTAAATATCCTTTGTCGCTACAGAGAACCAATCAGAATAAGAGTTTACCAGCAAGCAATAATCTAGCCAATCAGAGTTAAGGCAGGTTTCAGATTTTTCAATTATACTAGGTTTTTTGGCAAAAAAACTGCTTTATGTCAGGATGATTTGAAAAAAACTAATGCTTATTACAAATTATCCGGGTTTTCACAAAATCCCTAGTTTTTTTTGCAAAAAAAACCTTATTATCAAATCTTACTACGACAGATATAAATAATCAAGTTCCGACTTCGAGAAACTATAAAATATATCACGCTCGACAGAGTTTAAGACAGAACGAGCCAGGATAATCAGTACTCGGGAACGACTTGTCTGAGTATCATACTCGACCGAGTAGCCTCCAAACATTGTGAATGTCAGCCTTAACTCCCTTTCCTGTTTCCCCCCCTCTCACCCTGATGCACCCTCCCAAGGGGTTCTGAGTTGCAGCTGTTAACGCAGAAAAGATCGCAAAAACCATTTATCTTAAAGATATCCCCCCATTGTCTTTTGCTAGTCGAGGGATTCATTTGTTAAGGAAAATTTGACCCGACTGCGGGAAAGCTAATAATAAAGAGATTATGGGGATAGTAAATTAAGTTTCTTATGTGATTTTTGTTTGAGGAAATTTATATTAATATCTTTTGGAGCATAAATAATGATAAATAGTTTTTAACTTAGACAAATGTAATCTAATTTCGAGTTTTTTTTTTAAAAGTAACATTTTTTAAGGGTTTTTTTTATAATAAACACAGTTCATATTGACAGACTGCTCCGTGGCTCAGTTGGCAGTGACGTGAACTGAGTAAACGTATGCAAATGGGTTCGATTCCCGGGCGAGGCGAATATAAATACGGTGAATTTCGATGTTTGTTTCCGGTCTGGCTGTAATGTTCGTCTCTGTGTGAATAGAAAAGAATAGAAAAGTTTAATAGTGTGATTCATGTACCCTACTTACAGGTTCTTCCTAGTTAGGAGCTCTTAGTGTGATGTGTTGTATAAATATTGTTTTTATTAATATACAGGTGTAAACAGAAAATTATTTTGACCTAACATAAGAAAATATATTTTCTTTATTGAGTATACTCAATACACTTTGTTTATCCATCAGGTTTATACCTGAATCTAATGGTGAAATAACTAAAATTTACCAATAATTTCAAAACCAGTATTCGATTTAAACAATCAAACGATCATTGCATTATCAACCAATCATTGCAGTAATTTCATGTATGTCGTTGTTGTTGCAAATAAAAAAAAATATTTTTTTATTTGGCTAATATGAAAACTTATTTACACTTTTAACAGTGGCCCTCAAACTCGGCAAAGCCTGTCATATGAGGGCCGAATATATGCTAATTTAAAATTTAATTCATATTTGTTACATATTATTAAGAATGAAAAAATAAAATAATAAAACATTTGAAATGTAATGCAGATTTGACATTTTGCTTTTGGAAGGTACATAAGAGGTTTAAATAAATGTTTTTTTCTTCTTCATTTATTTCTTCTATAAAATATTAGTGTAGATAGGTATCGTTAGTATATGGGTATATGGTTTGAAAATTGGTTTGGCGGATAAAAAATATACTGAGAGACCTTACTGAGAGTGGTTTCTGCGATTTGACAGCGACCATCAATCCACACTGGGCAAGTGATGGAAGATGAAACCTTTTCTGTCTGCCCCTTCACCGTTTCATATTGAAAACATTTGTTTAACGATATGGTATCTGCCGTTTCAAAAGATCTATAAATTTCCATTTCTGCCGGTTACCTTTTTAAAATCTGTAGGTAAATTAAAAAATAATGAAATTTATATTCTCACAGTATTTTCTATGTAATAATTTATGATAAACGCCCTTGGAAAAGCACAAGAAACCGCCAAGCCGAGGCAATAAGTAAAAATGAAAATGAAAAAAGCATACATTCACTATAGGACATAAGTTTACTAAAACCTTAAAATAATTCCAAACATAATATTCACCTCTCATAACTGTGCTAGGGACACAAAACGTATATAGACTCTTTGGAGTAATAATCGCAATTATTCGCGTTCACATCGTATCTCTGATTCTCATTGTTGTAACAATTTTACCCTTTGCCACTTTTGACTAACGAAGCGACATAACTACGCAAGCTACGTTTGACTGCGTAGCACGTAGCTGCTACGTAATTGCTACGCGCTACACACGCTACGAGCTTTCTTTAGCAAAGCAATATTTTTTATTACTTGCGTAGCCAACGGTTAAGTGGTATTTAGACTTTACGTATTCATGGTTCCGTACAAAAAATAACAACTGTAGTCTCATATATAGTGAGACAGATTTTGAATTCTTCATTTGTCTTGGTGTATATCCAGACCCAGAACAAAATTAATTTTTACCTAATGGGCGCTCCACAGCTTCGCCAGCGCATTTTTTCTTGAAACATCAAATTTCCAATGTTCCCGTGGGAATTTCAGGATGAAAATTTGCCTGTGTCCTTTCTCAGGCTCTAAACTATCCCTATACCAAATTTCATTCAAATCGCTTCAGTAGTTTTCTCGTGAAAGCAAGATAGATAGATAGACAATGTATATTAGTATGGATAAAATATAACTAAGCAAAGTATGTGTAAGTTAGTGGTTTACGGCATCCTCTGTAACGCTTTCTCCGCTTTCTTATAAGCTTCATAAATTCTATAATCCGCCAGCAGATGTCTCTGGCTACTATAAAAGACAAAATGGCGTATTTTACTGTCGCCTACTACGGTACCATTAACGTGGAACTACCTGACGGTATCGGTCAGTAACCTGTATTATGATGAAAAATGGAGAGATATTGTTAGAAATGGACGTAATGAAATGTAGGGTACCTACAAAAATGGATTGGTTTATACATTCATTCCATGTTGTGGCAGAATCCAGAGAGTAATAGAGAGTTTTATTGTAGTAGATGCAATACAGATTTTTTTTTATTTACCTTATGAGTACCTGCATACTCAACAATAATATGGAAAGTTCCTACCTAGTTTTTAAGTGTTAGTCTTTTTAAGTACCCACTTTTATGTTTCGGTGCCCTTACAGGGTTCATGTGCTGTACTTTACCATACACTACCACCTGTATCTTACCACATGTTCGAAATAAATCTTTCTGATTCTGATTCTGAATACAATTCTGACACTAATTTCTCTCTGTTGGTGTCACAAAAAGGCAACTGAGGGAAGATCGAATAATATCATGCAGTAGAATCATTTGACAGAGGAGGGCTCGTTTGGGGGCGTCTCCAGGCGACCACTGTCTTAAGGCAAGGCAAACATTTTGTTTGCCTGAGCCAATTGGTGGGCACCCTGAACTACCTCGCCTCTCGCAGTATAGGATACTTTACCAAATAAGGTATCAATAGCGATTAGATTAGATGTAGTCTAATTGACTTTCAATAAGTGATATTTTGTATCCTATATTGAATGAATAATTTTTGACTTTTGACTTTGAATATTCTCTTCTCTCGAGCGGCCATCTTTGAGTTCCCCGCCAGGTCGTCTGATCACTTTGTGGATGGCCTGCCTACTCTGCGTCATCCGTTGCTTTTCGGCCCCAGTGACCATCTGTTCTTCGAGCTATGTGCCCTGCCCATTGCCACATAAGTTTTGCAATTCGTCGGTGACTTTAATTTGCTTGCCTAGAGCCGCTCCTGAACTACCTCGCCTTAAACATTACCTATCGGGTACTGTGTTTTAAATTAATTAAAAAAAATATTGTATTTTTTTTAGTTTATTAGACTTTCACCTTTTGTTCTATCTACTTCTTTCTACTATAATAATAAATCGATGTTCGTTAGTCTGTTTGTAGTAGTCCAGGGAACGTTTAAAAGGTGAGAAAAAATCCTTAGTGCTAGACTGCTACCGTGACTCAGTTAGCAGTGATGTGGACTGAGTAAGCGTGTGCACCTGAGTTCGACTCCCGGCGGGGCGAACATTGGTATGATGAATATCGATGTTTGTTTCCGGTCTGGGTGTAATGTTCGTCTCTGTGTATGTTTCGGGTATCCTAGATACAGGTTCTTCCTAGTTAGGGGCTCTGAGTGTGATGTGTAATTATTATTATTATTTTTGTGCTTCCCTACACTCTCCAAGGAACCCACGTGCAAATTTTCAGCCCGCTACGCTCAGTTGTTTCGGCTCTGCGTTACCTGTCCGTCGGTAACGGAAGAGTTTTATATAATGTTGGATTAAATGACCATACTTCAAGTATTACTAATGACAGTACTTGGATTATCTATGCTTACCTACCACAGTACTTGACATAGTCCAGAAAATTGCAATTCGTAAGATAAATCGATAGATGGACACTTGAAATGACCTTATCGCTTAGATTAGATCGATTTCTTCCAGGCAACCCATTGTTAGGATAAAATAAATTTTTAAACAAAAAATGTACGATGGTTAAGTGAAGAACAATATTCCCAGACCAACAAAGCCTTCAATCACCAAAAAGTCGCCTAAGAATAGGATTCTGTAATTGTATTACATGTACCGCCATCTAGTATCGAGTAGCAAAAGCTAGCACTCCATCCAAAATACCGAAATTACGCAATGAAGTTTTCAGGCATTGGGCAAAAAGCGACAAAGGCGCCGCGGCGGAGAGTAGCAGAAACAACACGGCCTTGAGAAGGTCATGCTAAAGCCGTTGCCATGGCAACGGGTTGATGAGGCGGTAGGGAGGGGAACGGTGGAAGCAACAGATGGTCGTTTGGGAAATAAGGGAAAAAGTTGGGGAAAATATAGAATTGTGAGCTTTATTTGCTTTTCCTTTATTAATATAATTATTGGAACGGACGTGCTCATCGAGGCGCGGAATTCAGCAAATTGGTTCTCCGCTTTGCTTTCCTTTGTATTTATTTATATTTTTTGTTATTATTTTAGTACAAATAGCAAATTGCGTGCAATGTAGTAACTACTTAATTAGAGCTTGTAGAAAACATTATAAGAAAAGATAAGATAAGAAAAACAATAATAATACCTAATAATAACGCACCACAGCATAATGTACTTTTGTATCTTAATTATTGTGTAATAATGTGTTTTATCTAGGTAGAACTTAATCTAGGGTGCCCGAAAAAAATACAAAGATATACAAATACAATATAGGGTAACATGCCCTATTACGGCGCGTTTTGACGACATTTTAAAGTAGGGTAAGAAATTAAGCATTTCTAAATATTTTAGCAGATATTTGAATTTTTTTTTGACACTCATGATAATTATATTTTCTATTTCAGTTGTCGTTTTATTTATTTTAGAGTGATAATTAATTTTAAATAAATATTTTTTCTGACAATTCGGAATTCCTATTACGGTGGAAAAATAAAGTTTGAAGCCCATTACGGCGGTAGGCACAGCCTATTACGAAGTATGGGATGACAACACACGCACGATGAAACATTTTCATCTCAGCTCATGGTTCCGTGCAATCAGAAAATGGTATGCAACGATTTGAAAATGGCGGCCGAACGAATACTATCTCGCGTATATTAGTATGATGGAAGAGTTGAGAAGAGATACAACAGCCGCCATTTTGAGATCGTTTCTTTATGTGCGCAGGTTATACATATAAAAGCGTAATTTGTCCGAATTTGGCTAGCTAATCAACATAATTTTTAATATTTTTTGTTATCTACATTAAGTTGAGTTACAAATGATCATTATTTAATGTCTGTTGACCAGGTCAATAACTCAGTAGATGCTCGACAAAAGTTTGTTCAAAAAAGGAAGATTTTGGCACAATTTTTGCATTTTTCTCTAAATTTCCATAATTTTTTGAAGTTTTTAATATTTGTTAGTATTCTTTGGACGACAAATAAAATATCGTGAAATTTTTTCATTAAAATTAATCGAGCCGTTTCGGAAATTAGTGAATTGGCAGACAGACAGACGGATGGATGGAAAAGACATATTAATAAGATCCCGGGATGTGTACCCGAAACCTTAATCAATAAACTAATACAAACCTAAACTGACAACTTCCTCTTTTCTAAAATCGGTTAAAAATAGATATTTTTTTTACAACAACGTTGACACAAACATGCAATAAAATGGAACACAAAAAACAACAACAAAACAGTAAACCAAAATACAATAATAAATAAAACAACCAACGAATCATAATCAGTTTTGTATGGTGTGTCAAAGTTGCGGTAAAATCTTGTAGTAAATTATTATATTGATAAGAAAATACGATAAACCTAACCTTGTGTAAGTTTTTTAATTATTTACTTACCCTGTTATTCATCAAAAGTTAAAGTGCATTTAAGTTATTTGACGTATGTCAATTTAGACAGGATGTCACGTATTTACCATACAACAAACCAAATAAGTAGACCTGCAGTAAAGCTTTTTAAAATGTACGGTATCTTTATGAATAATACGGTTAAATTATTAGCTCTGTAATTTCCATACACCGTGTTAGGATTCCTTACAGCCTAATACGGTAGGTACTAAAATATCTAATGACTTTTTATATCCTAATTCTGAAATATAATGTTAAGATATTTCGGTAATGTAAGTTATTACTTACAAATAAGAGCACTCTGACTTTACCATAAAACTCTCAAATCGTTAGTAATCGTTGTATTAGACTATTTTTCTTTATTAAAACTCATACGTTAGGTTTCACGGTATTCTAACAAACTTAAATTTTACTGTCAACTTTAAGCGTAAAAAACAAGGATTCTAGTTAAAAAACATGTACCTCCAAAATAGGTTTTATACTTGAGAACTAATGAAAATTACACTTAAATAATGAAATGTTCATAAATTATATTTAATATACCACTAAATTTAAAAATTACTGACACTGCGTTTTTCCTATTACCGATGGTACCCTCCGTAATAGGCGGTACCCTCAAATAGCCTTCCTAACACGGCGGACTTTTGTTTACTCATATTTACTTCCTTTATTCGATTTTAAACAGAAATCAACAAGATTAACTAAGACTACTTGAATGTAAAAAGTATTCGAATATAGTAACATAATCTTCAAGTGTTTGTTTGAACTAAAAATGAAGTCTGAAAATTCAGTGTTCTACCGCGAGTCAGTCTGCGTTTGTATGAAACAGCTTCTCGCTTAGCTGACGTTACACAAAATGATTAATTTAAGTAATTTTAAACGATTTTAAACGCACGAGTGCTGGGTAATAAGTTACGTGTTAGTTTTCCTTGGACACTATGTAGTCACCTTTACCATACACAGTCACAACGAATCATAAATTGCAAAAGATAAAATAGAGCCGTAATAGGACGTGATTTTGACTACCGCGGTAATAGGACGTTTTACCCTACGCAGACTAAAAACAAACTCGATGTCCATCATGAGAATGCTCGCCCCAGCTGAGAATCGACCTTAGACATCCGAAGTCACTGTCAAAAATACTTACTATACTACCGAACAAACCAAGAGATCACAAAACTAAAATCTTTAATCAAATCAAATCAAATAATCATCACTTATACTAAGTTACTTATACTTAACCACTTATTGAAGTCAATTAGACTACTTACATCTAATCTAATTGCTATTGATACCTTATTTGGTAAAGTAGCCTATACTGTGAGGAGGCGAGGTAGTTCAGGGTGCCCACCAATTGGCTCAGGCAAACAAATGTTTGGCTTGCCTTACGACAATGGTCGCCTGGAGAGGCCCCCAAACGAGCCCTCCTCTGTAAAATTATTCTATTCCCTTTCGCAATGATTGCACAGCGTAGAGAAGAAAGGGGTAGCAAACTCTACTTTACAATTTATCTCTCTTTTTTTTAACCGACGAAAAAACAAAAAGGAGGAGGTTCTCAATTCGTCGCGTATATATTTTTTTTTTTTATGTATGATCACGCATAACTTTTTACTGTGTGGACCGATTTTGATAATTCCTTTTTTAATCGACAGGGTATACCTTGAAGTTGGTCCCATAAAAATTTGGAAATAAAATTCCAACCCTCAGGGTGGAAAAATAGGGGTGACTTAATTGTTCACTCACAGATTGTATTGCCGTTTTGTGATTTACATGAAAACTGCTAGGTATAATTGTGAATCTGTTTTGTATGAATGTTAATAATCATTATCTCAGCCGATAGACGTCCACTGCTGGACATAGGCCTCCCTCAAAAATCGCCTCACCGACCAGTCGTGATCGAACCTCATCCTGTTAGTCCCTAAACCTTCACCAGGTTGTGTGGCCAACTTGTGGGGTGCGACCACCCTGTGAAGGGTGATTGGCTGGGGTCAAAAAAATTAGCCCAAAAAAAACTGAAAAGCAAAAAATAAAAACTTTTTATCAAAAAATTAAACCGCCGAAAAAACTGAAAAGCATTAAATAATTGGGAAACATTTTCTATTAGGACTTAATTTACTCACTTCTTAAAGTAATTTTGGTTAACCAAGAAATTTTGAGTCGGTGCCACAGAATCAACGAATAACGATCACTAAATTATCTGAAATTCAAAGAAATAACCGAAAAACGTGTGCCGCCGCGCATCGCGCTATAGGTAGTTAAGGAATTTGCTTGTGTGGTGTGGCACCGACTTAAAATTTCTTGGGTAACCAAAATTACTTTAACGGTTATTTTTACCGTCCCCAAATTTCATAATCCTACTAGATGGCGTTGATGTCGCAAATAAAGAAAATTAATTAATATCTGAAGAACTACACCAAATTTCGACTAGATGTTCTGTTTCCCGCAGTTAAAATTAAATAATAAACGAATAATGATTTGTTTTATATTTTTCTTTATTAAATTTTAACATGTTGTCCACAGTTCATAGTATCTAATTGGGTGGTCATTGCGAGAGCTAGAGTGCAAACGTGTGCGTGATTACGTCACAGAAGTCAGTCTGTATGAGTGCAAGCTTCCGCTAGGATCCATTCATGATTTTTACGCACATAATTCCATCTCTCTCTATTCTCTCTTTCTTACGCTGTCATTTGAAATTGGTGCCCTGCCCACGCGTAGGTATCTAACCTATTTTGTTGGTATCGTTTGATTGCAGTCTGAGCCAGTTTAGTTTTATTTTTGTCGAAATTAATAATGTACAATTTATTAAGTTATTCCTAGTTTTAAATATGATAAAACTACTGTTTGTGCGGTGGACTAATAACTATCTTATTGAGAATTGTGATAAGAGAAGAGAATTATGGCGTAAAAGTCCCGGAATTATAATTCATTTTGCATAACGTAAGATTCGTTCGTTATTTTTGCCACATTTATCATCATCATATCATCATGGTCAGTGTAATATTGGTGAAAAATAAACAGAATACCTACTTTAAGAATTACATTTCGTGCCATTATTTGTGTTCAAAAGAGGTCGAAATGGTTGAGTTTTGAGGTTATTCAATCAATTGAATTTGCTTCACTTGAGGCTTAGGCACCTATGCTTGGTGACATTCACCTAGTGTTTTTTCAATAAATAATTTTGCTGCCAATATAAGTAGATAGGTTATACTGGTCATATCTATCATAGATTTCTTTGAAACTAGGTAGGGTACCTACCTACCTACCTACAGGACAGATTACAGTTCTTTATCACCTAATAAATCAGAACTATACCTGCCTTGTCTTGTACTATACCTAAATAAACACCTATTCAAATTATTTTTATATCAGCGTCTTCATCGGACAGTCCATTCAAGCATTTAGGTAATATGTAGATAATGACCAGTATCCACCAATTATATTTAGCTACCTATCTAGTATCCACCAGTTATATTTAGTTATCTGACTGCTCCGTGGCTCAGTTGGCAGTTGGGACTGAGTAAGCGTGTGCACCCGGGTTGGATTCCCGGGCGGGGCGAACATTGATATAATGAATATTGATGTTTGTTCCCGGTCTGGGTGTGATGTTCATCTCTGTGTATGTTTCGGGTACCCTAGATACAGGTTTCTCCAAGTTAGGGGCTCTGAGTGTGATGTGTTATTAAAAAAGAAAAACTATAGTAAAAAAATAAATGTGTTTTTCTATGTTTTCAGATATAATTGAGGATAACCAAACTATTTCAAGGAACGCTTAGATGGAATATCAATTGTAATGTGCAATAAAATTTTAAATATGATCAAACTAAGTAAATACCAGGATATAATTGAAAAAATAAAGTATTTTGTTACTGTAAGTTACTTGTGTTTATTTAAAACAATATAAAATACCAAATACTACATCATATAGTCTTGAGCAAACCGAAGAGCAGCGTCCCTAACTTTATAACCAAACTTGTTCCTCAAGTTACTTTGTGCTTATTTAGAAGAATATAAGTTACTAAATACAAAGGTAGGTACATCATAAGTATAGTCTTGAGCAAACCAAAGAACAGCGTCCCTAACTTTATAACCAAACTTGTTTCTCAAGTTACTTGTGCTTATTTAGAAGAATATAAATTACTAATCATAGGTAGGTACATCATAAATATAGTCTTGAGCATACCAAACAGCAGCGTTCCTAACTTTATAACCAAACTTGTTCCTCAAGTAACTTGTGCTTATTTAGAAGAATATAAGTTACTAAATACAAAGGTAGGTACATTACATCATAAGTATAGTCTTGAGCAAACCAAAGAACAGCGTCACTAACTTTATAACCAAACTTGTTTCTCAAGTTACTTGTGCTTATTTAGAAGAATATAAATTACTAATACATAGGTGTACATCATAAGTATAGTCTTGAGCAAACCAAAGAGCAGCAGATTGTACCTATCTGATTGCCCGCTTGGTAGAGAAGTATAGACTGGATAGAACTAATTACTTATACATTATGGAAGTAACTAATTCAGACCGTTTACTTATAGGTGGGTATGGATAATAGCGACTACAATTTTTATAGGATGAGGATGAGGAGAATTATGAGGGAAGTCAAAGTAATAAATAATACATACTTATACTATTAGGTGCGCTTAGTGATTATTTTCAAAAATATGCTATACTATATAGGTATGTATTGTCTCAACCACCACCAACTTGAAAAGCCCTTTGATCAACAGTGAAAGTCTTTCAGCTTATGGTTTCGTGCGGCCTATACTTACTTTATTACCAAAGATCAAGAGCCATATTGCAATACAGAAAAACCGAAAGTGTTACGCCTACCTAGACCGCCCGCCACTGTACAGTGGCGGACTAGGAAGCCGTAACAGATTTGTCTATGGTTTCGTCAGACCTAGACTGTATTACCAAAGAACAAGAGCTATTTTGCATTACAGAAAAACCGGAACCGTGTTACGCCGACCGTGTCCGCCACTGTACGTAGGTTTAAGAATTCGTTTTGTCTACTTTTTGTTGAGAATTAAAAAAAAAAACATTTAATTGAGAATTTTTAGGTATGTAGGTACAGTGGCGGACACGATCGGCGTAACGCTTCCGTTTTTTCTGTATTGCATAATAGCTCTTGTTCTTTGGTAATACAGTCTAGGGCTGACGAAATCATAGACAAATCTGTTACGGCCTCCTAGTCCGTGACTGTACAGTACAGAGCACATCAGGCTAAACAATTTGATTACAGTAGGTATGGCTCCTAAGCCATGACGAAATTTTTCGCTTATAGGATAGGTAATTCTGCATGAATGAATTGAAATGATTCAAATCGTTGGTCGACGACCAAAAGGTGGAATGTTCATATTTTTTTTTGTAAATAAAAAAATTTGTTACTAAATGTTGTTACTGTAATAATAAAGGGTACGCTAAAAGTGCAAATTTTATTCTAATTGCCTCCATGGTTCAGTTGGCATGGCAGTAATGTCAACTGTGTCGCGGTAGCACCGTGTTTCTCGGTCTGGGTGAATTTGTTTATCTTTGTATGTGTTTCGGGCACCCTAGATAGTCTAGATACAGGTTCCACCTAGTAAGGGGCTCTGGGTGTGAACCGTCATTTCTTTCACTTGCAATTAGGTTGTTTATGAATATTTTGGTATCTTATGATCGTGTAGGCATTTTAGATTTTGTTACTATGGCTTTACTAACAACACCGCTCAAGTCGATTTTTGGCGGTTTTGACATTTTGATGCCATTGGATAGATCTTTTTTTCGCGCGTCTTTTAAACTCATCTGATTGGTTAGTTGTTTAACAAGAAATGCCGTTATTTTAAATTATACTGACACCGCTCAAGTCGATTGGTCTTGAAACACCGCCCAAGTCTGTCAAATCGCTACGGAAAACAGCACGCGCCGACACTGTGCTCCATTATTTAGTGATATTGTGTGATTTTTTAGCTGAATAAACCTGAAAAGTTTGTGAATAGCTACCTGAATGGTATGTTTTTGTATTTAATAACTAATATTGATGTTTCATTGAGTAATATTAAAGTTTTTCAGTTCTAAAATAAGGTCTTGGACTTAAGCGGTGTTTGGAGATTAAAACTACCGACTTGAGCGTTGTTTTTGTATATGTTTGCAGACGGACGATACAGATTTCTGGCTTTTATAATGAGTTTCTTAAGAGATTGAGAATAATGGTAAAATCTATAGTTAAAAAAAGGTGTACCTTGCATAAACTAAGGATAAAAATCATCTAAAAACAAGTACACAGATGTCGAAAATATTGATTTATCTGTCTAATCTTCAGTGCATTGAATGAATTTAGTTGGTGCTTCAGAGCCAACTCTAAAAATATATGAAAGGTGTCATTCCTTCTTGGTTCTTTTTAAAAATATATGTGTGGCCTAGTAACGAATCTATAGATATCATAAAATGTGACTAAGGGAACATTGGAAGATCGGACAGAAGTTCTTCATTAAAAAACTTAACAAGCCATACTGCGATCACCAGGGGCCAGGGGGTCATCATAAGGGCTGAGAAAGCTGCCAGAGCCGTTGTCGCTGGTAATAGCGCTGAAACTCAATGTGGGCACGAGGGAGGGCGCTGGGGATCCGTAAGGGCTCCGAAGAGACTATGCAGAACCAATCGGGCTTCAATGCGGAGGCAGGGTTCTATGTGGGCTTGAGAGAACCTACTGGTCCGAAAGGTGCTTCTCTTAGGGTCTGCACGGGCTCTAAAACACCCACCAGCAAAGCAATAAAGGCTTCCACGAACGAAAAACCCACATAACTATATCAATCTGGTAACTGCGCAGGAGGTCTGTGTGGGCTCTAGGGAGCCGCTAAAGGTACTTAACGGCTCAAAAAGGACTCCGCCCGCGGGTCACACCTGGCTTTAATGCATCAGCTGGAGTATACACGGGATCTAATGCACCCTCCAGTGTAGCAATAAAGGCCAATGAAAAATACACATCGGTATGCAATGATAGTGGAAAATAACACAAAAATGTATAGCAGCCCAGCTGACTACCTGCAGTTTTTTGATGAATTCGGATGGCTGCAATAAATGAGGGGAAATGTACAATGGCTCCTAGCACGCGAGCTAAGTGCAGGCATTCCTCCACCCCCACAACTGGAGAAAAAGAAGGATAATAATAGGATCACCAACCTGCTTACCAAGCGTGGCGATTAAGGCAAAACTTCCCCTTCGAAATGTTTGTCCTTGTGGCAATCTGAGGGGGAGGCTTATGCCCAATATTGGAAGTCTTCCGGCTGAGATGATGATAAAAAAAGACTGAGCTATCTTTTTATAATTTCTTTGTAAGTATTGACAAACCCACCTATTAGTGGGTGCTAGTAACAAATCGTTAACTAACTACTGCAAGTCTAAAATATATACACAATTTTTGGTCCAAAATACATGGTTTAAGTCTCTGTAGAGTTATAATTAAAGTAAAAACGGCTTTTATGATATTAAATAGTTTTTCGTTCATAATAAAAAAAAAACTTGTTTTCCTATCAACACCGCGTAAGTCCACATTTTTTACCGATGAACACCGCCCAAGTCATTTTTAAAGCACATACATAAAAACACAATTTAGGTGTCATTTTCGGATTCATTATTCTTTTATAATCACTTTAGTGAAAAAAAACATAATTTCGACAGTTATTAGCTAAATAATGAAGTTTTTATTGCCTCCTGAAAAGTTAAGAAAAATGACTTGGGCGGTGTTGTTAGTAAAGCCACGTAATGTATCTGTTTCGTTACGTTATTATTTATTACGTTATTTCATTAGCTGTGGTTTTTTTTTAAGTACCTAAAGAGACGTTCACCCCGTAATGAAAAAAAATAAAACAAATTCAAATCATAATTTATTCAATATAGGATAGGTACCTTCAAGGTAACTTTAATCGAAATTTTAGTAAACTAGAATTGATGAAAAAAAATGTATCCTCAATATATTTTTTTGCAAAAATACAATGAACATACATTTTAAAGAAGGTTGTTTCTGACAGTGACAAGGCGGTAATACATCAAAGGAATGATAAATCTCTCCATTACTAGGTAGATATGGTGAGCCGAATCACTCCTTTGATTGATTACCACTTGTCAGAAACACCCAGCATATTAAACAGAAAAAAATATTTTATGGATGACGTCAATCAATACTGTATTGACAAAACTTCTCCAATATTCAGTATTTGACAGAATAAAAAACAATATTATAACAAATTAACAACGTTGATTGTATAATTTTTATGTCGCAGTTTAATAACTTCTTCTTTCTTACTGGTGTTTCCTTTCTTATCTTTGTTAGTTACTTTTTCTTTGGAAAATCTGAATATGTTTGCATGTACTTGAAGATCTTCCTAGTTTCGGTGACAGGTAGCTTCTGATGCTGCGCTGTACTCTGTTAGTATACCTGTTTAAAATAGAAATACATTGGTAAGTCTGCAATAAAATAGCAAAATTATACTTAAAAATTACTTAAATTAACTTTGTCTATTCATCTCATGCTTTTTTTAAATCCTTTCATTTGATACCCATATTGTAGAATAGCAAATAACTAGGCCGCCATATTAAAATATTTCGACGTGAGTTAAAGAATTATCTTTATGTAGTTTTGTCGTTGGACCGTCTTCATATTAGTGATAATATTAGACAGGTTTTAAAAATCACAAGGTCTGTTTGTTTGTCTAAAACAGCAAATTTAATTTAAAAAAATTAATATGATGTTACGAAAAAGTTTTTTTTTTGTTTTGTAATTTTTTCCCAGCAGTGGCACACAGTCATAGACTATTAAAAACCACGTTACGATTTCTCAAAATCCCAAACATATATGAAGAATACGTACCTACGTTCCGACCTATAGCACTATATTTAAACCTGCTGTCTCCCGTACTCCCATCGCTCCTTCTCTTTTACACCGCCTTCAATCAGTATTTCTGCGTCAATCTTTTTTGCCATCTCTATAAAAGGGATGTGCAAAATTGCGCGCGCTCATTGGCGTCTTGTGTTCCGACCTGTACACAGCTGCAATACAACTTGCCGTTCCGGGTGAGTCGTATCGTTGAATTTTATTTTATTTTAACGGAATTTCTTCCGTTCGATTTGAAATTTATTTTTTATTTTTCTGTCTCCCTTTAGATTTAAAAATGAATTCAGGACCTAGTAGGAAAAGGATTAATCAAAAGCATGTTTATCACTCGTTTAATTAAACTCCCAAGTGAATAACATTCAAGAAATTTTAAATCAGTTTTTAGCTCAGGCACAGCTAGGGGGACTTAATGCAACAGACGGGGACGTTTTAGATCTTGAGGCTAGCGAGGAGTTGTTTGATAATGAGCAAGTTAGTATTGAACCATATGAGCAACAACAAGCTTATTATGCCCCGTCTGCTGCAGTGAGTCAACGTCTACAAACCCCAAATGTCACGATTAGTTAAGCCTCAAGCACCTGCTAACTCTGCGGGAACAGAAAATGTTAAAGACGAGGCCGGGTTTTTCTATGCCGATAAAGGCGATCATGAAGGAACGCGCAGTTCCACCATCAGTGCCTGACATCAGTATTGACTGAATGGAATTCAGATCAGTTTCACTGTTAAAAGATGGATGGTGGCCGTCTACAAGGAAATCCTTCCAGCCAGCTTGACAGCACTGCATTGCCTGGGCTATGAATAATAAATAAGGAAAAACCATCCTCACCAGACTGCTCAGACCTAGCAAAAGTTTTTATGCATTTTATTTGAGATTGTTAAAGCTTATACCAGAACTAGAGCCTGCCCCGCGGTTTCACTCGCGAAGATTTCTGATAAAAACAAAATCCAGTTTTTCCCGTTCCCATGGGAATTTCAGGAAACGCTTTCTTAGTGCTCACCTACACTCTATAAGGAATCTACATGAAAAATTTCAGCCCGCTACTCCCAGTAGTTTTGGCTCTGTGTTGTCTGTCAGTCAGTCAGTAACAGAAGAGTTTCATATATATTGGTTATGGTTGTTTCTAAATCTGTAGTGTTTTCTCTGTGCAACCCCAAAAGGGAGTCTTGTCTGATTTCTCATATTCTAGTCGAGCAAGTCTTCTATTCTAATGACTTAAAAGTTCTTGTGTGGTTTGTGAATGTCTTATAATCCGGGTTGAGTAATATTTTAATTTAAAGCACTCATTCAATGAAAACTTGAGACGTGCAGCCTGTATTTTATTATGCTCACGTTGCAAAGAACCTATGCGACATTACTAACTTACTTTCTGTAAAGTATACATTTTGTTATAGATAAGTATAACCTCTTCTTCTGTTAAAACTGATTCGGATAAATATATACAAGAAGACAAGATTGAGACATAACTCAGGGCAAAGAGGTTCAGCTTTGAACCCAATTTTGTGAATAGAAAGGCTTATTTTATTATAACAACAGTGTTAAAAGGATAACTTGTGCCTTACGGTATGCGGGGAACCACAGGCAGTATCAAACACCAGTTTGGCAATCTGTTTATGCTGGCTCATTCAGGTTGGCAGGTGTATCCCAGATTTGGATCCAACCAAAACAATGATTTGGATGATATCTTAAAGAAGGGAAATTAATGTCTAAAAAATACCTTCTTGAAGTTTTTACTTGAATAATAGCCATAGTGTAGCCATATAGCCTAGTTTTCTATTAATTTTTATTTCAGAAAGAATTTACTAATTAATTTTGCCTACTACTAAAACTAAGGAAAAGGAGTGATATTGACTATTTAATGGAAATAAGATGTACACCTATCATTGTATTGTTTTTAAACATTATTATGTATTACCTAAAACATACTTGGAAAGTACTGTGTTTACTCTAAAATAAATAATAATATTCGGTTTACATCTTTCTGTGTAAAATTTTAAGGTAACTTTAACACACTGTACAAGTACTAAATAACTGTAAGCTTGGTCTCTGTTTATATTTAGAAATATGTTTCTAAAATAATAAACAAGTTTTCTTAAGTTTGTACCTATAAATAGGTTTAAGTATAAAATTAATAAACCAGTTATCATAAAAAATAATAATAATAATAATAATAATTTATTATTTCTGAATAATCATATTGTGAATAGTAAGTACAATAATTATAATAGAGTAAAATATAATAATAACAATAATAATTTATATTAAAGTGATCACATTGGCGTCTTCTTTTACACCAGGCGATAACAGACATGTCTCTCCATATATGTTTGGGATTTTGAGAAATCGTAACGTGGTTTTTAATAGCAGCGTTTTACCAACCAATAAAACGCTTATTAAAAATACTTACATTTCTCAAAATCCCACAATCTAATTCTGCCTGGTGTCAGGCTACGGAGAGATCCAATGAGCGCGCGCAATTTTGCACATCCCTTTTATAGAGATGGCAAAAAAGATTGACGCAGAAATACTGATTGAAGGCGGTGTAAAAGAGAAGGAGCGATGGGAGTACGGGAGACAGCAGGTTTAAATATAGTGCTATAGGTCGGAACGTAGGTACGTATTCTTCATATATGTTTGGGATTTTGAGAAATGTAAGTATTTTTAATAAGCGTTTTATTGGTTGGTAAAACGCTGCTATTAAAAAAAAATCAAAAATAAACTTATGCACGTTTTAAACTTAGCCGGCGACAAATTTAATTTTATTTTTTAAAACGGTATATTGTTTATAATAAAAAAATACATAGGCATGTTTTAAACTTAGCCGACGACTGTTGATAAATAGGTTGAGAGCAGAAGCTTTGTAGCAGAAGTATATTGTATGCGGTTTTCTGGGATCTTATTTTCTTATAAGGTTATTAGTACAGTGGCGGTCTAGGACGGCGTAACAGATTTGATTATGGTCTCGTGTGACCTGACTGTAATACTAAAGATAATACCTAAGAACAAGAGCTATTTTGCAATACAGAAAAACCGCAAGTGTTGCACCGTCTTAGAACGCCACTGTACTAAATTGTAATTAGTTTTAGGTAAATTTTATATTTACTATATTGTTCATTATTATACTCATAAACCTTCCTGTTGAATCACTCTATCTATTAAAAAAAACCGCATCAAAAAAGCATTACAAAGAGAGCTTGGCTTTGTAAGAAAATTTATTCCTTCACTACTGAAATGTATAAAAGTGAGGTATATTAAAATTTTGTGTTATCAGTCTAAGTGCGTATTCATGTACAAAGATGGTTGCCAGCGCTGGCAACTATAGCTGGAAAACCAGCATTCTACTAAACAGCCAGTCAGTTTCTATACATTTAAAAACCAGCGCTGACAAGTTCCTGAGGTTGTGTATTAACACTTTCCGGGACACTCCGCCTGTCAACGTAATCTTGTAGGCGTGTAAATTGACAGTACGGCTGTGGGCGGTCGACTTTAGGTGCTCCTAGCGGACAGACCGACGACAGCCGTTTTAGTTTTATACAGTCAGTATGGAGCACGTGATCAGGTGTCGTATCGCACACATTTCTGTGTTAGTAGGTGTCATAACAAACAGTACAAGGCTTTATATTGTCATCATACAGCTATGATAGGTATTTATATGACAGGCCGCCCCTGTAGCCGTTAAAACGCCATACAAAAATTTGAACTGGGAGTCACAACACACTCAACATAGTTGGTTTGGTGGATTTTTTTCTTACTATTGAAAAACTTATGTGATATGACGTAACGGCCATGGATGTATGAAAATTTTATATGAGATTTCGAGGTGTCATATCTCAAGATTGAACTGTATCCCGGAATGTGTTAATACTCTTTGCTAGAGCCATCCAGCCTGCATCAACCAGCTTTCTTAACGTTGAGGTTACAAGTACTTAGAAGCGCTGGTAGCAAGCGCTGGCTACCAGCGTTGTATGTGAATACGCCCAGGGACAACCATTATATACTATGGTCTGGAGCCCCTCGGTATCTACTGGTACACATCTGTACCATAGTTTCATGCATTTAATTTAGATGGCATGAGCAATATAATAATGGGAACTTGATGTAAATATGTATGTGCTTATTGAATCTGAAACCTCATCTCTGACAAATTTCCACATATTTCAAGGATAGTGGGTAGTTTTGGGAGATCTAAGTAGGTATGTTGTTTGTTTTTTCCTTACTAGACAAATGTAAGTAGGTGCCTCACTTTTGATGTAGGTACCTAGTTTATGATTTAGTATGCGCAAATTATATTTCTACACTACTGTACAAAGGCTGCATTGCTTTGAAATTTCAAATTTCAGTGTCACCAAAAGATTAGCCGTGAACTTACCTTCCTTCTACACCATTTTGTCTCTTGAATGCAGACCTAGATCGGTTTTTGTTGACTCTCGGCCCGGAATATCTGTGTTTGAGATACAAAATTTTTTTTGACTCCATTTTGAATTTTGTTTTGAATCCAATTTGTAGTTTTCCTAAGTCCTTTTCTGTGATCTGACCTGAATAACAAAAAAACAGAACAAATTAAACGCAGCGATGTTCAAAATTATAAATAGTTTATCTTTGCAATTCGAATCCATATAATAATGCCAGATGCAACAAAAAGCCGTGAAGTCAATCAAAACAAAAGAGTCGGTGCAGTGTTGCTAACTCGAATTTTTAAAGGGAGCTAAATCATATCTTAAAAAGAGCTAGTTTTTTTAGAAAAGGGAGCTGCTGACTACCATTTAAGTACCTACATTTTAGCTATGAAAACAAATATTTTAATCCTTATTTGCGTCATCTTACTATGGTCATTATAAACTACTCATGCGGTGACATGTTCCGAACCAAAGCGAGACGCCAACTTACCACTAGCTCTGAATTAGTTACTTCCTTCACTATTCATGAGGTAATAATATTTATATTATGTACTCCTTATTTTAGCTATAAAATTGTAAGAGCTAAAGATTTAAACCCAAATTTTTTAGAGCTAACTAAGACGATTTAGAGCTATATCCAGCTCTAAAACATCGAGTTGTCAACACTGAGGAGGTGAGTAAAAACGCGGCATTTTTTTTTCAAGAATCGTTCGTAAACTAAATCCGTGATGTGTAATTTACTTACTACTTGACATTATGTTATTTATTTTTTAGAAAAACCACGTTATTTCACTTGATTTATATTTAAAATATCTAAATAAACATACATTAAGAATATGATTGTATAAGTCTTGTAAATTACTAAAATCACAATGTTGCTAAACAATCAGAGCCAAACAAGAACACAAGCTTTTGAACGTCCCTAACTTTATGAATGAAATTACCTACACGAGCGTACAGAATCTATAGCGATAGTGTAAATACTTCGCTTTTAGCGTACGAGAGATGTCGCTAATGTGGCAAAAACATGAAAAATTTGCATGTTGGGAAAACCTTGATATTTTCTATAAATTATTCATAAAATTTGTATATGACTATGTTCTCGCAAAGAGCAAGGTGTCTAGTATTTTTTATCCAAAGTTCAAGTAATTTAACATACTTGTCATGAATTGCGCTCCTCATAACTTAGCCCAATTTTTAGCTGAATTTGTATGGAGCTTGTGCCACCTTAAATTAAGTCCTAATAGAAAATGTTTCCCAATTATTTAATGCTTTTCAGTTTTTTCGGCGGTTTAATTTTTTGATAAAAAGTTTTTTGTTCTTTTGTGACATTACAATATATTTGGCGACAATATAATGAATATTATATCTGCCTACTCTGCTTCTTTCGGTTCGTGGTCGCCACTCGAGAACTTTTCATCCCCAGCGACTAGTTTTATTAAAAGCTTTATTTAGAACGCTTGTAGGTCACTGCTGGCATTAACTGAAAATCAGCACTGTTGGTGAAAGCCTCCAGCAAATGCTGAGCCAGTGCCATTTTGCAGCAACTGCGACACACCATAATCAACAGTTTCTCTTTGTTTATTATTTTTATTTAGATCTGTTTTTGTTTATTATATGATTTGTCACAATTTTTTTTTGTTGATTTTACTTTTTATTTGTACTTAGATTATGTTTACACTTTATTATTTTTGTATTTAATGTTTTCTTGTGTGGGTCAATGGTTGTTGTGATTAAATAAAAATTTCTTTCTTTCTTTCTATTACATAATTGTTAGAATTAGTATTTTGTGAACGCATCCTTTAGACAAGGTAAGGCAATGCAATATAGGTTGTCTCTCTCTCTCGCTCTGTTGTCAATGGAGGAATGTGTATTGTTTTAAAGTGCTTAGTAAAATAAACTTTATCTGTTAACATCTGAGTTTAATTTAATAACCAACGAGAATAATAAACTAAGAGACATCACAAAACTAAAATCTTCAAAGATGAAGATAAAAAACGCTACATTAAGTTTTTTTTTTCTCGACTCAGCAGTATTTTATTGATATTATCGGCGTTATAGGCAGTTTGCTCCCGGGGCATAAACTGCGGCGTAAATAACAAAACAATAAACCTTGCAAAAAAAATCTGCAGACAAAGCGTTCATTATATTACTAGAGGCTACCCCGCGGTTTCACTCACGCAGATTTCACATAAACACAAACATCCAGTTTTTTACATTGTCTACTCAGGATCATTGATTTAAACACACAGCCGAGTTCTGACTTCAAGACAGTGAAGCATAAACGCTCGATCCCCTGCATGTCGTAAGAGGCGACTAAGAGCGGACCCCGGGGTCGTTGGGTGCACGAGGCGGGGGCCTCGTGTAGTCATATAACGGCCTCGAGAAGGACGGCGGAACGCGGTGTCCCGATTCCGTCGTCGAGCGTAGGAACAACCATCCGCGCTCAGGGGGGACTACCACCACTTGTCCCCCCGTGAAGAGGCTAAACAGCCAATGCTGGAGGGGGTCGCGGAGTTGAACACAACGATCGAAAGATCACCCGTGACCCCCTTGCCAACAGCCGAGATGGACACCGGCGGGGTTTTAGTGGGTTAACCCCACATAACCCTGCGACTCCCCCCGGGGTCGCAGGGTACTCGTTAGGAGTTTCCCCGCCTAAAAAAAACGGCAAATGAGATGGCTCGGTCCAGGATAATCTGTACTCGAGACCGACTTGTCCGAGTTGAATTTCGAGCTAGTAGCCTCCGAAACAGTGATTGTGAATGTCAAGCCTAAGTGCTCAAACAGACGAGAACGACAACTCCACCACGCCCACACCACGCTGCCGTCAGGCGACTATTGTCGTAAGGCAAGGCAAACATTTGTTTACCTGAGCCAATTGGTGGGCACCCTGAACTACCTCGCCTCTCACAGTATAGGATACTTTACCAGAAAAGGTATCAATAGCTATTAGATTAGATGTAGTCTAATTTTTCAGAAATTGACTTTCAATAAGTTATTTGTCACAGCGTAGGACGTCCACCGACCAGATGGACGGATGATCTGCGCAAGGCTGCGGGTCCAAGCTGGATGCAGGTCACCTGCGATCGGTACAGATGGAGAGCCTTGAGGGAGGCCTATGTCCAGCAGTGGACGTCCTACGGCTGAAATGATGAAGTGATTTGTATGCAAGATTTTTTAGTTATTTTTTTGCATTTTTTTAAATTGGGTCGGACATAATAAATAAGTTTATAAGCAGCTAGCAGTAGCAAGTAGTAAACTCTAATCAAATTGGCAGAGTAAAGAGGATGTACGCGACATCAGCTTCTCGTTGAAAAGATAATATTGTTATTATTTAGATCCACCATTTTATACGAGGATGTAAAACTCCATGCATAGAAAGATGGAACGAGAAAACAGCAGGATCTCAACTCAACTCAACTTGTAAAGGCGTTGGGTAAAAGATAAAATATAAAAAACTACCCAACTAGCAACGAAGGTCGTATAAGATTTACTCTTTCGACTATAGATCGTAAGACACTTGTATAAACGATCCTAAAATGTTAAAAAGCTGTATAAAAGCGGCTATCTGGATTATTTTGCATTAAACGCTTTTTGGCTCTATAAACATGTCTAGTAAACGTTTATACGATGAAATCATATCGCATTTACTCGATTGTTGTATAAATGTATCTCTTGATCGCCATTATACAACAATAAGTCGTAAGACAGCTCTTTAAAAGCAACTGAATTGCTAATTTGTCGTCAAACTAGCTGTTATAGCACAATCTATCGACATTTAATTTTAACAGCATAATTGTGGAGTAAACGCGTATTATACGATAAAACAGCATCTTAGTTACTTTAACAGCACTTTATGTCGTATGATAACTCTATGGAATGCTTTTATTCGACTTAACTAATTAGGTTGAGTAAAAGCTTTCAAATTATTCTTTTACAGCCTTTTCGGTCTCTAAAGGTTATTTGAAAGCCATTTTACATCGATATAGTGGTATAAATGCTTTTTGAAATCTTTTACAGCACTATCTGCCATTTTGTTACATGATACCAAAATAAACAACGTAATTTGTTTTTTTTTATTTTCAAAATGGATTATAATCGATGGAAAAGGATTACAAGAAGTGGAGGATTCCGACTTAAAGTAAATAAGATGTATACACGATTGAAACAGTCAAGATCTTCACTGGCTATAACCACGAGTCAAGAGCGTTTAATTGATAGGCGTGAGGGTTCCGTAGCGTTTAATAATTACTAAGTACTACTATTAGGTACTATTAGGTATTCTGTAAAAACGGCCTTAAAGACCACCGTTTGCAATTTATTGAATTTGCCAGTATGTTTTTCTAAGTCATGGGTGTTTATCTTATACTTATTGTGTTTTTTTTATAATTTTATAAGTTAGTTTGTAGGTACCCAAAGAATTTGACTAAACTATTATTATTATTTTTTTATAATAAAGAGATACTTAAGTAAGTACTTACAATTTTGTTTTGTATTAAGTGATCCTACTTGCAATAATAACATTCGTCGCTTGGATAGTGATAATAAATTGAATATTCTGAACAATTCGGACACCAGAAAAATGAGGTGCGCAGTAATAATTTTATTCTCTTCTCAGATAATATAAAATGACGTGGTTTTGATCCATTTTTAATTACAAAATGACATGAGTAACATTTAAGCATTATAAAAAAATGTGTTTTCTTCCAAGGCCATTTTGCTTCTTTAAGTCCTCTTTTTTATGAATTTATCTATATGCAAGTAGACTACCATTTTAAATTGTCACCCATAAAAAAAAGGGTAATTTTACCTAAAATATTGTATTCTATGAACTTACGCAAACCAAATTCAATGTAACTTAACTATTCAATGTGTTTTTTTTTAAGTTAGGTTGATGGTATAGGCAGTTTTTAAACACGGCCGCGCGCCCCGTCTCAAACAGAGGCGCAGATCGGCGTTGTCTGATTGGTCAATCTTTCCAAAATTTAAAAATGTTTCAAAATATGCAAAAATTTAGCGAAGTTGACGGTATATTAAATTTATTGATAGTAAAATAATTATTTTATACTAAGTAGCTGACCCGGCAAACTCCGGATCGCCCTAGATATAAGTTAGCACGATTATTATAACATTATCTACCCGCTAAAAACTTGGCTGTATGTACTTTGTTATTTTTCCCTGCCAGAATTAAAGAATTTAAAAACAACGTCAAATCAATCAATCTTTTGATTAAAAATGGATACAACAGTAACGGAAAACTTAGTATTGGAAATTATAAGTAATTGTTGTTTTTTACTAACTTTCCCTCAATTTTGCCAAATTTTCTCACCTTTTCAACCTTCTCTGGACTACTACAAAACAAACATTTCAAGACTAAAAGCTAAATCGGCCCAGCCGTTATAGAGTTTTTGCGAGACTAACAAACCACGATTCATTTTTATATATTGGTAGATAGTAGGTAGTAGAAGTAGATAGTAGATTTTGCACTAAGGAACCCTAAACTACTGTAATGGCGTCCCTAGAAGTCGTAAGATGGAAATCTCATTTCAATCTTTCGACTAACAGCTGAGAGAATGCTCTGTGATGATAAATGAGTTGCTATTATTTGCTATTGATGGCGAATTTATTTTAAATGTTAAATTAACATTATTTTTTATTCATTATTTACATAGAAATCTTGGGGCCCATTGAAATATTAACTACAATGCTAGGTATATAGACGGAAAAATTAATTCCGCACATGAAAGTTAAGACCCTACGACCTAACTTTAACAGGTAACTAATTACCTGTCATCATTTGGCTTGATGGCTTAAAAACGTAATGGTTAATACGATGGCAAAATATACTTATATTTATGAGGTTTGACACTTCAACTGACATAAATTACACGTATAAAATAAAAAGTCTATAAGTGCTGCTTGGGTGCAGTTACACGATAAAAAAAGTCGAGTGATTGCAACCAAATTGCTTTATAACTATAAATAAGTCGAATAAAAGCGGTTCTACCGACTTGGAAAAAGCAGATGTGTCGAATAATGGCATTCTGATGGCCATTATGGTACTAAGTAGCATTCTAGTTGCGATTACTCGATATTTATTCGACTAAATGGCTACTCATACGATAATCTTACGATATTTACTGGATCTAAAGCTGAGAGAAGTGCGCCCAAATCGCGTTGAGAGAACGTGCACAGAGCATTTACACGACTTTTTAAAGATCCTTCTTACGACCAATAGCTGAAAGAGAAACGTGCTGCTGACTTTTTTACGACACGATTTGCTGGTTGGGTAGAGAGGCTGCCCCGCGGTTTTTTCCAAAACAAAAATCCCGTTTTTTACCGTTCCCGTGACAATTTCGGGAAATCCTTTCTTAGTGCTCACCTACACTCCCCAAGGAACCCACGTGCCGATTTTCAGCTTTCTACGCCCAGTAGTTTCGGCTCTGCGTTGTCTGTCAGTCAGTCAGTCAGTCAGTAACGGAAGAGTTTTATATATATTGATACTTTATTGCACAAAAGGTAAAATACAAAATTACATTATCCAATTCAGAGAAATAACAATGGGCGAACTTATCTCTAAAAAGCTATTTCATCCAGGCAATCTCATAGGGAAGTGATGACGACTTCATCGCCCGCTGGAAAAGCCATTCCAATGCAATTAGAGAGTAACCACAGGGACGGCTTGTGGCCCTACGGGAATTGAACCCAGACCTTCCAAGTCGCAGTCTACGCTACTGCCCACTGAGCCGCTGAGTTAGTCAAATATATTTATTGCAGTATCAATATCAATACATAGTATAAAATGAAGTCGCTTCCCGCGTCTTTCCCTATGTATGCTTATATCTTTAAAACTATGCAACGGATTTTGATGCGATTTTTTTTAATAGATAGAGTGATTCAAGAGGAAGGTTTATAAGTATAATACATGCACAAAATAGTAATAGGTTAGGCGGTACGAAGTTCGCCGGATCGACTAGTTATTAATAAATCTAAAAAAAATCGGTTTTAGCGATGAGGTCGTCATTGCATGCAAATTCAATTGTTTACCCTGAATCAGAAAATGTACTTTTGTATGTGACGTTGTACAATGAAGTGAATTTTATCCTTATCTCTTTATCTACCTTTTATTAGTATTAATATCAATACATAGTATAAAATAAAGTCGCTTTCCGCGTCTGTTCCTATGTATGCTTAAATCTTAAAAATTCGGATTTTGATGCGCTATTTTTAAATAGATAGTGTTTCAAGAATAAGGTTTGAAAGTACAATACATGCAAAAAATGTTAAGCGGTACGAAGTTCGCCGGGTCGACTAGTGATATAATAAAAGTCTCTTCTTGTGTGATAGGTAAAGAAAGTTTACATACAATACTTCAAGAGTTGCGCAGCTGCTATGTTCAACCAACATCAACGTTAGGGTCCTTTCACACTAACTCTTAAAGGAGCTCGTCAGGAAGAGTAGTTATTAAATGCAACGCATGGAGCCGTTTAAATCAAAGATCGTGCCAGCTTTAATACTTTCCTATGTTAAAAATAATGTTTAATTAGCTTTTCCCCGATGTTACCCGCTGTTTATTAGGGAAAATAAATTGTGTAAACCCATTGAAATGAGATATTTTTCCGCAGTTAAATGCAGCCTATGCATTAATCCAGGGTGTCCGCTTACTCCCTACCAAATTTCATTGAAATCGCTTCAGCGGCTTAGACGTGAAGACGTAACAAACATACACACTTACACACATTCTTTTTTTTCCTTATGTATAAAAAAACAGGTTACCTGGAAGAAATCGCTTAAAGCGATAAGGTCGCATTTTGTCAACTTACTGTATTAATGTTCTTGTTTTTGAGTTTTTTGTGCAATAAATATATCATTCATTTATTCATTCATTCATTATTATTAGTGTGTTTTCTGTTCGCAATCCTTTACCGTTTCTCACGAACTTTTGTGGAATTATTATTTTTCGGCAGTTTAGCAGTAGGTATTTGATAAGGATGAAATGGAACAAAAAATAGTGATATTAGCAAAGCCAGCTAAGATGCATATTTTTGATAGCAAATTAGCATAATCTCACGCCTTTTATTCCCCGAAGGGTTAGGCAGAGGCACCCACATTTAGTCGAGTTGATAGCAAATTTTGAATCAAAAAAAAAAAGGGCTAAAAATCTGCTCTCCTCTCTTAGCCGTTCTGTGTAAAATGACCTTAAAGCAGTATTAGCAACGCAACGCGTCGCTGTGTACGCAGCTCCTTTTTTACGCTCATAGTCGCATATATACTTTATACTACCTCACTTTACATACGACTCCGGGATGTTATTTTTCTATATATAATCAGATTATATTCATGCGATGTAAAGTAAAAAAAAAAAGTAAAAAATGATTTATTCAATACAGGATACAAGATATCGCTTATTGAAAGTCAATTAGACTAATCTAATTAATATTGATACCTTATTTGGTAAAGTATGCTATACTGTGAGAGGCGAGGTAGTTCAGGGTGCCCACTAATTGGCTCAGGCAAACAATGTTTGCCTTGCCTTACGATAATATAAAGAATACTGAATGGATATAAAAAGTATATTTTTTGTCATAAAAACATTTTCTCTTAAAACAATGAAACAAGTATTTTTCCTATTACAATCAAAGTTATAGTTAAACTGTTATCCATCAATACATAGTATAAAACAAAGTCGCTTCCCGCGTCTGTCCCTATGTATGCTTATATCTTTAAAACTCGGCAACAGATATTGATTCTGTTTTTTAAAAAGATAAAGTGATTCAAGAGGAAGGTTTATTTTATATGTAGGTTTGTCTGTTTTTATAGCTTTATACATGCACAACAGAATAATAGGTTAGGCGGTACGAAGTTCACGGTGTCGACTAGTTGATTTATAACAAACTTTGTCTTTCTAAAAGAAAACGTTTTTCAAGGAAAGCTTCGTTAAGTACTAACTCTTAAAACAAGTGAAGCAAGTAATTCCGTGATCAGCTGAAGCGAAAAGCTCGTACATTCAGTCGCAGCTGTTAGCTTCTGAAAGCTCCAACTAACTGAAAAGTCTGAGTCAATACGAGCTTATTTTTAAGATGTTTGACTGTTACTTCTTAATTTGGTAGCTTTAACATTGTTTTTTTTTGTTGTTTTTATCAAATTGTTGGTACATTGACTGTTTAATAACACAGATATAAAATTACTATCTAGGTACTATATTATATAAAAATGAATCGTGGTTCGTTAGTCTCGCTAAAACTCGAGAACGGCTGGGCCGATTTAGCTGATTTTGGTTTTGAAATATTTGTAGTAGTTCAGGGAAGGTTTAAGTTAAGTTAAGTTCGCCGGGACAACTAGTTTAGGATACAAATACAATTTTAAATTAAATTTTTCGTGCAATGGATGAGGTTATCGCTAATAGCAATTAAATATAAGCTAATATAAGATCGAAGCGCTCGTCAAAAATAAACACAAAGAGATAATAAATATCATAAAATAAATCATAAGTATTTATCTATACCAATAATAAGGAGGAAAAATTTGTGTGTCTGTTTGTATTGAAAGGCTCCGAGATTACTGAACCGATTTGAAAAAATATTTCACTGTTGGGAAGCTACACTATCCCCGGGTGACATATACTAGAGAATATTCTCAAAAAAATCTGAATTCAGGGCAGTGCGAAGTTCGCCGGGTCATATAGTTCTTAATAAAATCTTCTAGAAAACCAGATTTTTTTTCTGTGCTTCAAAAATATGCCTTGCCTGCGACATAAAACTCTAATACCTATAACGAAAAAATGGGCTAGCTTGGCTTTTATACGTTAGAATATGTATATTTTATAGATATTGTCACTTACTATTATCTAGTACGAGGAGATCAATGCTTTTGATCTCAGTATGATATATTGTATATTGTATATTGTATATTGTATATTTTCCTTTTATGTAAATCGTGCTTGGATAGAGCTTGGCATTAATATTATCAAATGGAAATACGTATAGGCGGAAATAAAATAAAATGCAAAAGGCTACCTTATATTTGAGATCGAAACAAAAAAGAGACCATATGTTTTTGATACTTGTTTACTATCATATTTTTCGAGATTCTGAAAAAAGTAATTTTTAAGTGTGCATTAAAAAAAAACCTGTTCTGTGATGGTAAAAAAATAAAGTTAAAAACTAGTGCCTCTGAGCTGTTTTCATCGCTGAAAAAAACTAAATAATATCAAATACTGGTTAAACTGCACTTACAGATACAGATCATGAGAGGAATTTGATTATGTTAAACCAAAAGCATGCCTTACTGCTGATAACTTTTGATTATGCATAAGTCAATGACAATAATCTCAATAACACATTTTTTTTAATCTAATGGACTGCTTATTCTCATAATACTCTTTTGTTTCATTAGATACAATGTGGCGAATCGGAAAAACTTTTTATTAAAATGTATGCGAATGGGTAAATAAAATGTTTCGGGCGAATAAATTCAGGCGAATGGGGAAGAACCTGTTTTATTATAGGGTGAAAAAGGAATAAATGTGGTTCGATTCGGCTCGGTGCGATTCAACTCACCTCAGCTGTCAGTCGATGGGCGCCTTTCCCCTTCCCGCGGTCGGGCGAGTGTCGGAGATTCTTCGCGTCTATCTGTACGTTTGTCTGCATCCTTGCACCCTCAAAACTTTACTCATGTAATCTTCACTATCACTGATTAACAATCACTTTACAGTTACGAGTTTAGAAACTCAGTTTTTTTAAGAGTTCAACAATTATAGGTTTAGATTTTTTTCCAAATTTTGGAATTTTATATTATTGATGTTGTTTTATTTTTGATATATTATTTTATCTAGCTATCTTTTTATGTTTGCTCAAAAATAAAGGTATAATATATTTTAAGTTAAACTTTCAGGACATAAATAACACAAGCCACACTTAGTTTTGAGCACTTTGGTACTTAATTAAAAATACCAATACATATTTACCCTGTTATTCATAAAAAGTTAAAGAGCATTTTAGTTATTTGACGTATGTCAATTTAGACTGGATGTCACGTATTTACCATACCACAAACCAGAGAAGTAGACCTCCAGTAAAGCTACTTAAAATGTACTGTATCTTTATGAATAACACGAATAGTGTTAAATATCTTTGTTTGTTTTTTGATATTGGTATTATTAAAAGTATTTTATATATCTCTGCACCAGTCAGTCACCTATCTCTGCACCTTTGTGCCCCGACAGAAATCTGCAACAAAAAAATTAACAGTTAGTATTCATACTTTTAATTAGCAATTTTAGCCCCAGCGCATATCTGGCGAGGCGCGGCAAAGATCAAGAAATAACAAAATACAATTTATTGCACACAAAATAAGATACAAAAACTTTTATATCAAAAAGTCCGCCGGAAAAACTGAAAGGCATTAAATAATAGGGAAACATTTTCTATTAAGACTTAATATATAACAAGTAATTTTAAGACGTCTATATTGGTTACGAGCAGTCCCGGCTTACTTCGTTACGCCATAGAATATATGATACTACTCAAAGACTTGGCTGTATAGACTATGTTCTTTCGACTGCCCAGAATGGGCGAATCAAAAAATAAACAACAACTACAAATCACCTGATAAAATTATGTAAACAACGGAAAAAATATTGCAGCTGGGTTTACATTATTTGAGTTTAAGTAAGGATCCCTAATTTATTTGAAAATCTAATATAGCCTATGTCACTCGGGGATAGCGTAGCTTCCTACCAGTGAAAGAATTTTTCAAATCGGTTCAGTATTTCCGGAGCCTATTCGTTACAAACAAACAAACAAATCTTTCCTCTTTATAATATTGGTATAGATAATGATGATCATAAAATGCAAACTAGCGAAGGGTGAACTAAACCAATACAACAATAACGCATCACACTCAGAGCCCCTAACTAGGAAGAACCTGTATCTAGGGTGCCCGAAACATATACGTAGACGAAAATTACACCCAGACCGCGAAACAAACATCGATATTAAGATGAACATTGGCGGAGTGGATTGTTCACTCCGCCAGGAATCGAACCCAGTTGCACCTGCGTCTCAGTTAGCATCACTGCCAACTGAGCTACGACTGACTGCTCATCAATGCATATTTTATCGTTCCACTGTACTTTTTAACCGACTTCAAAAAAGGAGGTTATCAGTTTGACCTGTATGTATGTATGTTTGTCCGTGATTATCGCGCGTTTGGCTGAACCGATTTTGATGCGGTTTTCAGATATGTATTCGTTACATTCAGGAGAAGGTTTTAGAACCTATTTGAACGACTTCGAAAAAGAGAAGTTCTCAGTTTATGTATGTATCAGTTTGTTGAAGGCGGGTCTTTTTTTGTAAAAAAGAAATTTTGTTAATAATAGTTTGCATGTGACGGCGATGCAATGGAACGTTAAAATTTGCATCGTTTGATTGCGCGGCGGCCGGCGGAACGGCGGTGCGGCGGCGGCGCGGTAGCGTCGTCTGTTTGAGCGCTAATAGTTCCCTTGAACAAGTGTTTATGATGGCGCCAGCTGACTAGCCAAGTCTCAATATAAGAAAGGGAACAAAGTATAATCTATTACATTTTTCCTGGACGCACTTAATCCGGAGGCAATATCAGTGAGAGAGTAATAAATCTCTTACAAAAAGGATGTTTATTGCAGCTCGCGTTACGAAGAAACTCAGATTTTTATACAGGGATTTTTTTTAAGGGGCGAAATTAGCGGCACAGTTAAATAATTAATATCTTCTAAACTATGGCCGAAATCAAAAATATGCGTCTTTGACTTGCCTAGATAATGTTGCTTGGAAATTTTAAGGCTCTGTTGTGTAGCTTTTAGAATAATTATTTTAGAAATATTCTTTTACGAAACTAAAGTGGCCACTTAAGGCAACAAACTGTTTTTTCTTTGATTTTAAACCTGAAAGCTACACAACAGTGCCTTAAAAATTCTGAGCAGGATTATCTAGAGAGACAAAGGCGCATATTTTTGATTTCGGCCATAGTTTAGAAGATATTTTAATTATTTATCCAGAGTGGTGCTTGTTTCGCACCGTTTAGCCATAGCGTACTGCCCTGTAGTACATCCGTTTGATTTTCAATATTTCGTAAAGTTTGTGATTTTTTTATAATCTATGTTCATTATGGATAATGTAGGATTCTTGGTGATTTTTTTTTTTCAAATGATTTCATTAGTTTCGAAGCCTATTCGATTTAAACAAACAAACAATCAAGGCTTTCCTTTTCAATGCATAGTATAAAATAAAGTCGCTTTCCGCGTCTGTCCATGTATGCTTAAATGTTAAAAACTAACCAACAGATTTTGATGCGGTTTTTTTATTAGATAGAGTGATTCAGTGAGAAGGTATAATCAGTATTATACATGCACAAAATAGTAATAGGTTAGGCGGTACGGAGTTCGCCGGGTCAACTAGTTATGTATAATATTAGCGTAGAAAAATATAGGAGGAAGTGAAAGCTAATTATATCCCTTCCGCTCAACATTAAGAAGCAGTAAAAGTACAAGTATAACAGCTTCATATTATTATCTACCAGCCAAACTGTGTAGGTATGTACTTAAAGCAGCTAAACTTGGAAAAGTTATTTTATTGTCTCTTCGTGACTTCAATTTTTGCGAGAGACACTTATAAGAGCCGGACTAGAACAGAAGTTTGCGCCGTTCAAGTAAAGAAAACATTTAATTTTATTTATTTGTTAAGGGGGACCGGCAAATGTGTGGCGGTAAATAAAAAAAAAACGTTTTTTATTCATTCTGGAGAAAATATAAAAAAAAATGTTGCAGAAATGTTCAAAGACGCAGAGTAGGCAGGCACCCACAAGGTGCTCAAACGACCGGGTAAAGGTTGCGGGAGTGTTCTGAATGACCAGTGTGGCGATGAGTGGGGAAGCCTTATGTCCAGCAGAGGACGTCTTTCAACTGCGATGATGAAAAGAAAATTAGATTGGGTGCTTTCGGACACTGGGGGGTTTTAGTCTGTGCTATTCACCCTCAAGAAAAGTTCATTCGCCGAAATAAAACCTGAGTTATGAAATTTAAAGCTATTCAAGAAAAATAATTCAATTTTTCAGAACGCGTTTGGAAGCCATTACGAACAGAAGTTTGGCGCCGCGCCAACGAGCGATTGTAGGGTTAGAAATGACAAAGGAGTCAAAAGCTTTTATATGTATAGTGAGTGACCAAGTTTATAAGAGTTTTATTCTATTCTTCCTTCCAAACTTGGAATTGTCGAAAGACTCTTAAATTTAACGCTTACTAGTCGAGCCGGCGAACTTCGTACCGCCTTACCTATTTATATCCGGTGCATGTATGATACATATAAACCTTTCTCTTGAATCATTCTGCCTTTAAAAAACGCATCAAAATCGGTTGCATAGTTTTAAAGATTTAAGGCACAGACGCGGGCTTAGAAGCGACTTTGTTTTATACTATGTACTAGAGGCTGCCCCGCGGTATTTCCCGCGCAGATTTCTCATAAACACAAAAATCCCGTTTTTTCCCGTTCCCGTGGGAATTTCGGGAAATCCTTTCTTAGTGCTTACCTACACTCCCTAAGGAACCTACATGCCAAATTTCAGCTTTGTACGCCCAGTAGTTTCGGCTCTGCGTTGTCAGTCAGTCAGTCAGTCAGTCAGTCAGTCAGTAACGGAAGAGTTTTATATATATTGATTGATATCTTTAATCCTATCGAAAGTTATTCTAAGCTATAATAAAAAACGACCTTTTAGTTTTCAATATATCTATTCCATAGAAGTTAAAAAAAAATCTAGGCCAATTTTATTCGTATTCGACACAAAAAAAAAAAAAAAACAAAAAATAACAAGCTAAATTCACCAAAAAAATCAAGAAGGAAACCTATTTGATCCTCAACAATCCTACACGACATGAGAAGGTTGTTATGACATTCGCTTTCCCAGAGTTGACATAAAAACAAAACGGACACATCTCAATTTGTCGGTTTACCTCCCTCTCCGCTTGAAGCAGCGAGCTCTTAATCTTATAGAGGTCTAATCAAATCAAATCAAATAAATCTTTATTCAATATAGGATACAAGATATCACTTACTGAAAGTCAATTAGACTACATCTAATCTAATCGCTATTGATACCTTATTTGGTAAAGTATCCTATACTGTGAGAGGCGAGGTAGTTCAGGGTGCCCACCAATTGGCTCAGGCAAACAAATGTTTGGATTGCCTTACGACAATAGTCGCCTAGGTCTAATCAGGTCTAACTGCATTAGGCAAAGAAGTCAGTGATTTGGCCGCTAACTTGACGTGGTACTAATTAGATTGATAGACACTTTACTTCAAATCAATCATTAACCTAATTACATTTTTCCCATTTTTCTTAAAATAATGCATCAATTCAAATGAGCGGACATATCGCTTCAATATATTTCTTCCAGGTACACATACATCACACATCATTTTTTGAAATGAATATGTTTTCTCTTTTACGTTACTACTCGCTGGCCTGATTCCTTCACTGCACAGTGATCCCACGTCACAGCCACTGAGCGATGGCTGGATCACTGTGAAAAATCATGAAAAGACTACATTTACTCATGATCAGACTATAGAAAAGGGTCTAATTCTAGCATTTTCTCATTTTACGGGCCTAAGTATTTTTTTTAATCTCTTCTTACACGTGTTTACGTTTACTTTTTTGTATAGAAAAAGCTCAGTGTAAACCAAAACTCAGTACCTCTAAGTTAAAAAGATAAAAACACTTTATGACAGTAAGATACAAAAGTGTATATTACAATTTAAGGTACAAATCATTCCTCTAGTGATCACTAAGGGAACCAAAAACTCAATCTTAAAATTAATTCTAAAAACTAAAAAGAATACCACGTCCCATCTCCTCCAGTGAACAACAAGACAACTAAGGGAAAAGCCGAAGGATGAGAAGCAGTATTCAAACACTTAAGAGCCAGTTTACAGCGATGCTAGCGCCATTCGCGAAAAAAATTAATATCTCCTAAACTAAGGCAAATATCACAAATGTGGCACTGTATGACACTAGATAATGTAGCCTAGTATTTTTAGGGCTAAAAAAGCTACAAAGTGTTGCTAAAAGTGGCCACTTTTAGCAACAATCTGTGTATGATTTCGTTCTTTTAAGTTAGGACAACTGTTACTGTGCTAAAAAAATACTAAGCAAGATTGTCTAGTGTCATACTGTGCCACATTTTTGATATTTGCCTTAGTTTAGAAGATATTAATTTTTTTCACGAATGGCGCTAGCATCGCGGTAAACTGGCCCTTAAAGAGCCACACTGCGATCGCCAACGCGCCTGCCGAGCGTGTCTATCAACGCACAGCCCAAACCACTGGACGGATCGGGATGAAATTTGGCATGCAGGTAGATGTTATGACGTAGGCATCCGCTAAGAAAGTATTATGATCAATTCTACCCCCAAGGGGATAAAATAGGGGATGAAAATTTGTATGAAACTTTTTCATTTTTAAACTGATCGGGTTTAGACTTATAAAGCTTCTATGATGTAGGCATCCCCTAAGAAAGGATTTCGATAAATTCCACCCCTAAGGGGATAAAATAGGGGATGAAAGTTTGTATAAATTAATAATAATACTTCTTAACGCGAGCGAAGCCGCGGGCAAATGCTAGTTGTTTCTATATGTGCGCAGGTTATACTTACAGCCAACTCAATCCACAAGGGTATAGATAGGGCGTCATTGACGCATATTTTCAATTTCGGCCATGGTTTAAAATATATAGTTACTAGAGGCTGCCCCGCGGTTTCACCAGCGCATTTTTCTCATTAATTTCTCTCTCGTTTTCTCCCGTTCCCGTGGGAATTTCGGGAATAAATTCCTTAGTGCTCCCCTACACTCCCCAAGGAACCCACGTGCAAAACTTCAGCCCGCTACGCCCAGTAGTTTCGGCTCTGCGTTGTTTGTAAGTCAGTCAGTCAGTCAGTAACGGAAAAGTTTTATATATATACTAGAGGCTGCTCCGCGGTTTTTCCCGCGCAGATTTCTTATAAACACAAAATTCCCGTTTTTTTCCCGTTTCCGTGGGAATTTCGGGAAATCCGTTCTTAGTGCTCACCTACACTCCCCAAGGAACCCACGTGCCAATTTTCAGCTTTCTGCGCCCAGTAGTTTAGGCTCTGTGTTGTCAGTCAGTCAGTCAGTCAGTCAGTCAGTCAGTCAGTCAGTCAGTCAGTCAGTCAGTCAGTCAGTCAGTCAGTCAGTCAGTCAGTCAGTCAGTCAGTCAGTCAGTCAGTCAGTCAGTCAGTCAGTCAGTCAGTCAGTCAGTCAGTCAGTCAGTCAGTCAGTCAGTCAGTCAGTCAGTCAGTCAGTCAGTCAGTCAGTCAGTCAGTCAGTCAGTCAGTCAGTCAGTCAGTCAGTCAGTCAGTCAGTCAGTCAGTCAGTCAGTCAGTCAGTCAGTCAGTCAGTCAGTAACGGAAGAGTTTTATATATATATTGATATTGATTAATCGGAAGTGGCGCTAGTATAGCACCGTGTGGCCTGTTAAGGCAATCTGTACATGAAAACTAAATCCTGCAATAGACGCTTGTAATGATGAAAAGATCCCAAGACCAGTGATAAATCGTCACGTCAACACGGTTATCAAATCAGATCTCATTTTCCCGCCACAGCGGCGGCGGACGCTTCCGGCAACCGGAAGCTGTCGGTATTGACGAGTGTTGGCGCCAAACGGATGTGACAGATATTAGGACGAGCCGCTATTTATATAATACGAGCTGCCCCCGCTTACTTCGTTACGCCATAGATATTATAAGGCTCTATAGACTATGTTCTTTTGACTGCCCAGAATGAGCGAATAAAAAACAAACAACAACAGCAAACCACCTGTCAAAATATGTAAACAACGGAAAAAATATTGCACCTTGGGTTACATTATTTGAGTTTAAGTAAGGATCCCTAATTATTCTGAAAATCTAATATAGCCTATGACACTCGGGGGTAATGTAGCTTCCTACCAGTGAAAGAATCTTTCAAATCGGTTCAGTATTGACGGAGCCTATTCGTTGAAAACAAACAAACGAACAAATCTTTCCTCTTTATAATATTGGTATAGATTCAATACTGCTTAACTATTTATCCTGCTCCATAGCTCAGTTGGCAGTGATGTGGACTGAGTAAGCGTGTGCACCTGGGTTCGATTCCTGGGAGAGGCGAAGATGAATATAGATGTTTTCTTCCGGTCTGGGTGTAATGTTCGTCTATGTATATGTTTCGGAATGAGTAAGTTTTGAACAACCGATTGAATAACTTCATGAACCTAGCGACTAGTAATTTAAATGGATTCCATGTGTTTTGAAAAACACACTTCTTGCAACGCTTCTCTGGTCGAAATGTTCCTTTATTGGGCGAAACGTTGTGAAACTAGCACCACTCCTGGGGGTCAAGTTTCTTAACTAAAAACAATCGAATCGTAATTGTCTTTTTTTGGGACTTCGTTAACCATTGCTGCTTTAACAAAGGCAATTTCTGTTGCACGCCCAAAGAAAAACAGCAATGGTTAACGAAGTCGATAACAAGACAATTACGAGTCGATCGTTTTTAGTTAAGAAACTTGCCCCCCTGATAAAAATAATTAATATCTTGTTAACCATGGCCGAAATCAAAAATTATGCAAATATAATGTCAATGACGCCTGTTGCCTTAAGCGGCCACTTTAATTTCATAACGGTATTTTTTTATTTTGAACCTAAAAGCTACACAACAGAGCCTTAAAAATTCTAAGCAAGATTATCTAGGGAGTCAAAGGCGCATACATTTGATTTCAGCCTTGGTTTAGAAGATATCAATTATTTATCAAGGTGGCGCTAGTTTCGCACCGTTTTGCCCCTTAAGGTGGTAACTCTCGCTATGGCGCGAAATTCAAATTCTTTCGTGTTTTTTATTTAATCTGGCGAAATTCATACATTTTTAATAAAGTTTAAACGAATTCGCGTATGTAAAAAACCATCTCCCTTATTGTAATACAACGTTTTTTGAAGACAGACCTACAGATTTTGTGTCTAAGGGGTAAAAAGCCAAAAAACAAGTTCCTTGAATATACACAAAATCGGTAACTCTGTCTTTCAAAAACGATATATCACAATGTGGGAAATAGGTTTTTACGTACGCGAATCCATTTAAACTTTATTTAAAATGAATACTTTCGCCAAAATAATTAAAAAACGTGAAAAAATTTGAATTTCGCGCCATACCGAGAGTTACCGCCTTAAGTTGAGAATTCCTTTTGCAAACTTCTCTCACATTTCTGAATCCTTTTCTAGTCATTATTCCGAGTCCCGCCGGATCCGGCTCCTTCACGATTTATGCTCCGGACTTTAACGACCGACGAAACTAGCTTTTATTACGGGGACCTAGTTTTTAAGGCGCCGCCAATGAGTCCCTGGAACCCTATTGTAGGGCTTGTCGGTTCGTATGTGTTTTTTTTCGTAATCTGCTTTGAGATCGTAAAAGAGAGGCTTTGAGATGAAGAAATATAAAGTTACTAGCTGTCCCGGCGAACTTGAATGAAAAAAGAATTGTTACTTTTACTAACTGCATCACAATTTTTTCATATTTCCTCACATTTTTAACCTTCCCTGGACTTATGAACATTTCAAAACCAAAATCCGCTATAACGGCCCGGCCGTTCTCGAGTTTTAGCGAGACTAACGAACCACGATTTTTTTTATACATATAGTAGATAGTAATAAATGCGAAAGTAACTCTGTCTTTCGTGTATCTGTCTGTCTGTCTCGCTTAAACTACTCAAGCAATGTTAATAAAATTGGTTACAGTGATAGTCTAACTAAAGCATGAGAAAGCACATGGCCTACTTTTTATCCTGAAAACCCCACGGTAATGAATATTTGGGATTTTTGGCTGGCGAAGTTATTAAAACTGGAAATAATGACGATTTTCAAACAATCAATATATATAAAAGTCTTCCGTTACTGACTGACTGACTTACTGACTGACAGACAACGCAGAGCCGAAACTACTGGGCGTAGCGAGCTGAAATTTTGCACGTGAGTTCCTTAGGGAGTGTAGGTGAGCACTAAGAAAGGATTTCCCGAAATTCCCACGGGAACGGAAAAAAACGGGATTTTTGTGTTTATGAGAAATCTGCGCGAGAAAAACCGCGGGGCAGCCTCTAGTATGTTATAAAATTGACGATCGAGTCCCTCCGACAGGTCATTAGAGCTGTTGCACACGCTGCGATCAATCACGTGTGTCGCGTGCCTGCGGCTTTACATTGCAGTTTAATTTATCCCCTTTATGAGTCACGTTTTAATTAAAAAATTTGAACTTCCGTTGTTATGGAATGCTTCTAGTGGTTGGTGTTTTATTCATACTCGTTATATTAAAACCTTATGTAACGTGTTGTTTATTTTTGCAAGAGCTCGAACAACCCAACTAATATTCGAGTTATAAACATTTAAAAATTACATAAAAAACATACATAATCTCACGCCTTTTATTCCCCGAAGGGTTAGGCAGAGGCACCAGGTCAAGAGGACCCACGTTTAGCCGAGTTTATGCTTTATTACCAACGTGAGGTGGGGCCAGCTTGTCGCCGCGGTTATAACGACCACTACTGCGGCCGAGACCAACGGCTTTACGTGCCTTCCGAAGTACTGAATCATCTTACTTTTCGGATAATCAGATGATTCAAGCCTGCCATGTCCTATCCAACCAAAAACAACCACAACGTGTTTTTTGTGAGAAATCAATATGTGGTGTTTTCTGCGGGATCGAACCAACAACCTTCCGTGCCCTAATCAAAGGCACAACGCGCAACGCTACTGAGCTACGGAGGCGGCCTACTGAGTGGCGGTCTAGAACGGCGTAACAGATTTGTCTATGTCCCGTGCAGCCTAGACTGTATTACCAAAAAAACAAGAGCTATTTTGCAATACAAAAAGACCGGAAGTGTTACGCCGTGTTAGACCGCTACTGTACAGGATATTGTGTACTTAGTAATGGAAGTTTTTTAAAGTATTATAGAAAGACTAGAGGCTGCCCCGCGGTTTTTCCCGCGCAGATTTCTCATAAACACAAAATTCCCGTTTTTTTCCGTTCCTGTGGGAATTTCGGGAAATACCTTCTTAGTGCTTACCTACACTCCCTAAGGAACCTACATGCTAAATTTCAGCCCGCTACGCCCAGTAGTTTCGGCTCTGCGTTGTCTGTCAGTCAGTCAGTCAGTCAGTCAGTAACGGAAAAGTTTTATATATATTGATAGATAGGATTTAATGGTGCAAAAAACTATGCCAACTTATTTTGACTTTGTCGCTACGTCATAGTTGCTACGGCCTAGTCAGTAGTCCCTACACTATGCAGCTACGGCGTAGTAGCAACACTGCTTAGCTAAAAATCTAAAAATATAGTTATTGTGAAAAGCGGTGTTAGCATGACGGGCAATTTGTCGACTTTTCCATCTATATGTCACTTTTGTCGATCATCTCCATACATTTTCCCGCATTTAAGTATCAAAAGCGATTAAAATTGACAAAATTATTTGACAAATGGTCCATCATGCTGCGCAGACAGGTATACAGAGCTTAATCTCTAAGTACCTACCATAATTTATTTCCGACTTGTCAAAAAAACCCAGTATTTAATACATAATTTTGAAAATGTAATAATGTTTATAAATAAATTATGCACGTCCTCAACTGCGGATTAAAATCTAGTTTTAATTAAACCGTACCGAGCTCGGCTCGCAACGAATGCTCACCTTTGTTGGACAAAATTAAATGGTTCCAGGAAAACAAAGATTGCTATCTGTGAAATGAAATATTTACAAAATCGTTATAGGTTAGGCGGTACGAAGTTCGCCGGGTCGACTAGTAAAATTTATAAATGGTTTATGGATTGGTTGTAAAAAAAGATCTACCGTACTTCATGCCATAGCCACGATGATTATTCCTTTACCAAAACAGCGGCGGTAACATGACGGACAATTTGTCGAATTATTAATCTATATATATAAAACTCTTTCGTTACTGACTGACTGACTGACTGACTGACTGACTGACTGACTGACTGACAGACAACGCAGAGCCAAAACTACTGGGCGTACAAAGCTGAAAATTGGTACGTGGGTTCCTTGGGGAGTGTAGGTGAGCACTAAGAAGGGATTTCCCGAAATTCCCACGGGAACGGGAAAAAAAGGTATTTTTGTGTTTATGAGAAATCTGCGCGGGAAAAACCGCGAGGCAGCCTCTAGTGTATGTATAAGAATAATTACAGTAGTAACACAAATCTTTTTCTAAAATCTATTTTTATTTTTATTTATTTATCATGTTATTTAATAATCTATTTTTTTCGGCTGCACGGCTACTCAAGGTTCTGGCAGAATATTCAGCGCTGCATTTCTTGCAGCACATGCTGAGTCGGAGCCTTTCCACATGCGCAATACATGCTTTAATAGTTTTAGTTTTGCTTAACTCTTCTTTGTATTTTTTTCTTTTGTTTTGTATGCCTGTATTGTTCGTGTGAATAAAGATTTATCATTTGTCAATTTGTCGTATCTATCTGTCACTTTTGTCGATCATCTCCATACATTTTCCCGCATTGAAATGACAAAAGCGATTAAAAGTGACAGGAAAGATTCGACAAATGGTCCGTCATGCTGCGGAGGCAGGTTGAGTAATTTCGCGATATCGTCACCTTCTGTTAACTTAATTGCTGTTAATAATAATTTAGTCAATCTAATAATAAATTTTCTACAAAAAATGAACCCGCCTTGAATAAACTGACACATACATCAACCGGGCCGTTCCTCTTTTTCGAAGTCGGTTAAAATATATACTAAAACCTTCTCCTGAATGTTTCAAATACTTATCTGAAAACCGCATCAAAATCGCTTCAGCTAAACGCGAGATAATCGCGGACAAACATACATACATACATACAGGTCAAACTGATAACCACCTTTTTTGAAGTCAGTTAAAAATATCCAAATGTTTTCCTTTCGAAATGTTTGTCCTTATTAAAGTGAATTGAGGAAGAGGCTTAAAAAATATGTAGTGGTAGTCTCTCAGCTGCGAAAAATGAACCAAAAAAAACTTTTATCTTTATTATGCACGCACTTTAATTAAAAAAAAAGTATATTTTTAACCGACTTCAAAATAGGAGGTTACCAGTTTGACCTGTATGTATTTTGTATGTATGTTTGTCCGCGATTATCTCGCGTGTGGCTGAACCGATTTTCTTGCGGTTTTCAGAAATGAATTTGTTGCATTCAGGAGAAGGTTTTTGAACCTATTTTAACCGACTTCGAAAAAGAGGAAGTTCTAAGTTTATATACGTGTCAGTTTGTTGAAGGCGGGTTCCTTTTTTGTAAAAAAGAAATTATCAAAAATAAAATAAACAGTTTCAAAGATAACCCGTACGCGACGCGGAACGAAATTCAAATTGCGCAATTCCTAAGTAAATCAGCCCAACTCTTGGCAAGTTAGCGAAAATTGTACTAAGTTTTGACATTTAGTATCAACTTATAACTCGCTTAACTTCGTTACTTGTGTAGCTGAAAGGGATACAAACTTGGTTTTATTGTTTCCTATTGTGTTTCGCCTTATCGGAGCTTTAATAATTTGGAAATGAGAAACCATAAAATTAGTTCATTTTGAATCATGAAAGCCTTATCAGTAAGTTTAATTTCACATGAATAATAATAATAATAATAATAATAACACATCACACTCAGAGCCCCTAACTAGGAAGAACCTGTATCTAGGGTGCCCGAAACACATACAGAGACGAACATCACACCCAGACCGAAAACAAACATCGATATTCATCATATCAATATTCGCCCCGCCCGGGAATCGAACCCGGGTGCACTCGCTTCTCAGTCCACATCACTGCCAACTTAGCTACGGAGCAGTCGAATGAAAATCTATATTCTTGGAGTTGTCCTGCGAGAAATGATGAGTAACCTAGGAGAACTAAAGTCACCGATATAGCCCAAATAATTACAAAACGTAAATGGCAATGGGCAGGGCACATAGCTTGAAGAACAGATGGTCGTTGGGGTCGAACAGTTCAGGGACTCTAGTCTCTTAAACTAACGATTAAACTTCTATTCTATTATTATTCTACTACTAGAGGCTGTCCCGCGGTTTTTCCCGCGCAGTTTCTCATAAACAAAAAAATCCCGTTTTTTCCCATTCCCGTGAGAATTTCGGGAAATCCTTTCTTAGTGCTCACCTACACTCCCTAAGGAACCCACGTGCAAAATTTCAGCCCGCTACGCCCAGTAGTTTCGGCTCTGCGTTGTCTGTTAGTCAGTCAGTCAGTCAGTCAGTAACGGAAGAGTTTTATATATATTGATTACTCTACTACGATGGGGTCAAAAATTGCGAGTCTGGTAACTTTGATCGATCATTATAGTATAGCAATAGAATATGAATAGCAAGCTATAGAATAATCTGGGTTTTTTTACCTAAATAGTTAATCCTGTTTTATTAGACGAAATTGGACCGGGCGTAGTGTTACTGTCACTTAATATCAATCAGTATTGACATTTATAATGTCAGTCGAACGTAATCATAACAATATCTTATTATGGAGCAGACTACCCTTTTTGGTCAATTCCAATCTATTGCGATACTACTGCTATAGTTATAGCAAAATTCATTACGAGACTACCAAATGTGTATTTTCTTGCGATTAACGTACTGTTCCTACTCTACTTTTATTCGATAGTTACGTTTTGCGCAATGAGACTGAGGGCCCTGGTAGGCAACGAAAGACGCAGAGTTGGTAGACCCCCTACAACGTGGTCATCCGACCTGGTGAAGGTTTTGGGAGTACATTCGCTGACGATCACATGAGACCATCGGAAAGGGGGAGTTTTACGTCCAGCAGTGGTCGTTTTACGGTTGTAATGATGAAATGATACGTTAGTTTTGTTATAGCTAAGCTGTTGCTACTACGCCGTAGCTGTATAGTGTAGGGACTACGCCGTAGCAACTAGCCCGTTGCTACTACGACGTAGCCGATAACAACGTATAATTCTATGGGAACTATATTTTCTATCACAAAAATTAATATTTGTCATCAAGTTGTATCACCTAATAAATAGATCTATCGCCACGAAATATTTTCGTTCTCAGATAAACAAAAATTGTCCCAGGTATGAATTATCAAATTAATGTTAATATATGTGTATAATAAAATATCGATAACCAATAAAATTATTTTGCATTACATGAATATAAACTTCGTTCTTATAATAACAGTTTTGTTACTTAAATAATAGCTCTGTGCTCAGAATGGTAGATCTGTCACTATTCTGCTAGCCATAAGCCAGCTATTTTAAACCAGCGCTGATTGTTCAGTGGTAATTATTTTAAACAATAAATATTGATTATTTTGACTTTTAATTGTTTTATTTACTACTCTGCTAAAATTTTTATTTAAATATATGTTATACTTCCAGTGGAAATTTAGAACCTTGGGAGTCTAGTTAAGTAGCAGAATCTTTTGGTTGAAACGATGATGACAACCCTAATTTTTTATTTGCACTTAATGCAATTTTCTAGTAACATAATATGATTTATTGGTGATCTCTTTAAATTAGTTTGCTTAAATACTTATTAGGACACACCTATTATAATACATACAAAAACATTTATTTGGTACTAGACCTTATATCTCAGGATTTTAGGTGATTTATTGTGGAACTGATTTTGCATTGTTTGGTGACTACATTTTGGTGACAGATCTACTATTTTGAGGACAAACCCTATTATTTAAGAAACACAAAACTAATTAAATTGGTGATAGCTTAAATGATACCCTAATTCTATGTGATTTAGGAAATTATCTTTTATTTTATGGCATAATTGATTGAAATCGCTTTTAGTGATAACGCCGCCGTTTGCATTGATACTTCTAACTTGTTTTTTTTATGTACTTTATGTTTTATATGGATTCCAATAAACAATTCTCTTATCTTATCGTATTATTAAGTTTCCGCTGCAATACTCCCCCCCAACCCACCACCTCTCACCCCCTTGTCGTCCGCGGCAGTACTCCAAACTAAGTTACACTTCCGCGACGATAACTCGCTCAAAGTTATCTTTCGCTTGATTGCCGGCGGACGATCTATGAATATTCCACAATTTTATTTTATTTTATTTGGGTCCACAAACAACATTACATTACATAGTAACAACTAAAAATATAATAATATGTAAAGTAATCAATGTAACGCCAACAACGAGAACCACAGAGTTCTTTCTATGAAGCAAGAGAGATTTTATATAAATCTAAACCCTTAGAGGTAATAAAAAAAAAAGCTAAATTAAATTTAACAAGAAAATAAGTAATAAAGGAGAAATAAAGAGGAATAAGAGCATCAATCAGCATTGAAACCGGACTGTAAATTACAGCGAATACGTGTTCTAAACACTCCAGCAGATGTAGTGATAATATCGACGTCACTGAAATGTGTGTTGTACTCGTTGACTATTCTTACTAAAGGCGACCTCTCGCCAGCGATAGTGCGACAGTTGGTCGAAGCGAACAAACGGTTCGGTCGACCTGTTCTATGAATATTTCTGTATGGTATTTTATAGCTTAGTTTATTTAATAAATCAATACAATCGTACTTGTGATGAAAAATATCATGCAAAAGGGAGACATCATACATGTTTACAATACATGTATGTATCTATCTCTCTATTATATAAATCAAGTTAGATAAAGTTCCAAGTGGGTTGAGTGGAATAAATCGCTTTTAGCGATAAGGCCGCCTACTGCATGCAAATTCAATGTGTCTGTACTTATTCTTGTATATTACTTTGTATGAATGGGAAAGTGGCCAGGATCGGGAAAAGTGGAGAAAGGGGAAGGAGGCCTTTGCCCAGCAGTGGGACACTACAGGCTACAAATAATAATAATAATAAATAATTACTTTGTATGCAATAAAGTGTTTTCTATTCTATTCCAAATCAATTGACGTTCGTTTGTCTCGCTAAAACTCAAGAACGGCTAGGCAGATTTTGCAGATGTTGGTTTTGAAATGTTGGCCGGTTTAGCATTTAGCGAACTGTGGAAAGTCCAATTTAAATTTCTCTCTCTCTCTATCTCTATCTCTCTAACTCACTTGGCCACTAACATTATGCCTATTAAAAACACGGCCTAAGTAAATAGTATAGTTTTTATTAATGCATCCCATCTCTTGCTGCGATTCATACAATGATAACTTGCACAGTAGTTATTGAGGTTTATACATTCAAACCTAACCGACTGTGACGAAGAATATTCATGACGCGTTGTTGTTCCAACACAAAATCTATCTAAAACACAGTTTCCATTATAAACATAGTTAATGTTATCCATACAAAATTATTAAATAAATACAGGAAAAAAATTATATATATAAAAAGAAATAAACCTAACACGCAACTTTTTTTGGTAAATAATTTTATTTTATTCTACCTCAATAAGTACTTACTTTAAAGTATTAATCAATACCACAACTGTTAAATTTGGCAATAATAACTATAGACCTTCAGTTCTCACTAACCAATGTTGTTTAAAAATAAGCTATTTAACTGATTTTTTCTTACTGCAAATGTTTTTCTTAATCTTCTTTATTTTTCGACGCAATCCTCGGAACCAAAGACCTGGCTTAAAAATTTGGACTATCATCAAGACCAAGCAAACGAGTGAATATATATAGTGATATTCAACATAAAAACGTATTTATCATACCAATGACAAGTGGCTTAGTGGCAAAGTGCATATTAATCAATATCTAATTTTTTTTTAAAACAAACAAACAAACATTGAATCTAAACATCAAATTTCATTGAAGTCTGTTTTATTTTCTGTATGCGTCACGTACTACCAGTACGAACGTTATATCGGCCCCAACGCTATGAATATGCTGATCTACTGAATTGTAAAATCGTCCGGAAACGATTGTGCTACTATTTACTACAAGTCGACCCGGCGAACTTCGTACCGCCTAAACTATTACTATTTTGTCCATTACATTATACTTATAAACCTTACTCTTGAATCACTCCATTAAAAAAAACCGCATCAAAGACCGTTGCGTAGTTTTAAAGATTTAAGCATGCATAGGGACAGACGCGGAAAGCGACTTTATTTTTCACTATGTATTATTTAGTTTCATATTAATAGAATACATTGCGAGTATTAAACGTTTTTTTTTAAGTATTTTAGGGTTCAATAAACGAAGCATACATAAACTGAGAACTCTCACTTTTCTGAATCGGTTAAAATAGGTACTAAAACCTTCTCCTGAATGTAACAATACTTTTGTGAAAAGCGCATCAAAATCGGTTCAGCCAAACTCGCGGACAATCATACATACAAGTCAAACTGATAACCTCCTTTTTTGAAGTCGGTTAAAAATGATAATATTCTGTTACGAAGTTTGCCGGGTCATCTAGTACTGAATGGAATAAGTGAACTCTTTCATGTTTTTTTTAATGAAACCAGAATGTTGTTTAATTACCATCATCAGGGAAGGGAGTGATCGTATTTTCCGATAGATACTTACTAATCAGATAAGGCCCCTTTTGCCTGCGGGGGCTGCGGTAAGGGAGAGGGGAGACCTCGTTGACACGTAGTCGTAAAAAGCTCTGTCTTTGAGCTAGATTTTTTTATATAGGTATATTTTTAAGATAGTCTATGGCTTTGCTACAATTTTATAGCTATTGAAATATTTTATTTTTTTCAGAATCATAGACATAAACCTTTTTTATCCGACTTCATAAAGGTGTTCTCAGTTTGACCTGTACATATGTATGTCAATGCAAATTTATATTCTGCACCCATAATTTAACAATTGTACTTTTTGTGTCTTACTTTTTTATTTTATTTATTTATTTATTTAAGCACACATAACAGGAAAGAATCCAAAATGCTGTAAACATAAAATTAAACATATTTTGCTCTTGATTCATGCCTAAAACATGCATGCATAACAATTACAATCAAACACGAAATTCTAAAACATAAAATTTAAATTGAAAATTAAAAGTGTAAAATAATAAAATTAAATTATTATAATTGAATCAATAAATTAGTTATTATTTAAAATATAACAGAAATGTTTTTTTTTTTAATCTTGCCTTAAACAATGAGTGTCGTTGATCAAAACTATCTATCTCTAAATCTGATTTATGCTCGTTGTAAGTGCGACACATTCTTACTACAGGGTTGTAAAATGTATGCTATAAAGTGTTTCTATTCTATTTTATGTCCACAATTATCTCGAGTTTGGCTGAACCGATTTTGATACTGTTTTTACAGAAGTATTTGTTACATTCAGAAGAAGGTTTAGTATGGTTTTAGCCTATTTTACTTTAACTTCAGAAAAGAGTAAGTTTTCAGTGTTTTACAAAACTATTGCAAAAAAGATATTAACCTAGATTATTTAATGCTGAAGCGATGGACATCAAAATCATTGTGATTTGCTAAGATTTACGTTTTCCCCGGAAACGCAAATTTCATCAAAAAAATTAGCTCTCTCTGTCGCATGGTTGCGGTTAGAGGGCGACAGCATGAGTTTTTTTTTATACATTTGCTACCTTATTCTTCACTATCTTCTTGTGGCGACCTTTGGTTAAACCTATTAGCTGTTGACATCTTTCGGCTGAGATCACGACGCTGGTTCAATCATATAGAATAGACTTTCTTGATACATTTACATATATTATCTCTGTAAGATACATATCTTAGTACTAACATCTATCTATATCTATATCTAAACCAATAATAAAGAGTATAGATTTGATTGTTTGTTCGTTTGTGTGCATCGAATAGGCTCCGGAAATACTAAACCGATTTGAAAAAATCTTTCACTGTTGGGAAGCTAGACTATCCCCGAATGACATAGGCTATATTAGATTTTCAAAAAAATTTGGGATCCTTAAACTCAAATAAAGTAACCCAAGGTGCAATTTTTTCCATTGTTTACATATTTTGACAGGTGGTTTCTTGTTGTTGTTTCTTTATTCGCCCATTCTGCGGAGTCTAAGGAATAAAGTCTATAGAGCCAAGTCTCAAGTAGCATCTTATATTCTATGGCCTAACGAAGTAAGCCGTGTCAGCTAGTATTTCATACATTCATATATATTTCATACACTCATATTCATTCATTCATACATATATTATCTTGATACATTTTTTGTATTAACTCTGTAAGATACGATTCTTAGAACTTATGTCGTGAAAACTTGCCCAGCCTCATTAGTCTCGAGCTTTGAGGGCCGCATGTGATCTTGACCTTAGGTTTTGCCCTTCATAATTTACATCTCCTACTTGACTTACACAAAAATAAGCTATTTTTTTAAAAGACATTTGTGAAGTAAGAAGACTTGAATTCTTATATTTGCACAATGTTGTTATTTTGAACCTGCTCCCAAGCATATTTGACCTAGACCTAGGTTCTCGAAGGATATTTCAGTAAAAAGAAGAATAAATGAATAAATTGAAACAGAAAACTACCTAATAATATTTTATTAAAATTACGACCTTTCCCGGCTTACTTCGTTACGCCATAGAGTATAAGATACAAAGACTTGGCTTTATAGACTATGTTCTTTTGTCTGCCCAGAATGGCCGAATAAAAAACAAACAACAACAACAAACCACCTGTCAAAATATGTAAACAACGGGAAAAATTTTGCACCTTGGGTTACATTATTTGAGTTTAGGTAAGGTTCCCTATTTTTTTTGAAAATCTAATATAGCCTATGACACTCGGGGTTAATGTAGCTTCTTACTAGTGAAAGAATTTTTCAAATCGGTTCAGTATTTCCGGAGCCTATTCGTTACAAACAAACAAACAAATCTTTCCTCTTTTTTTTTTTTTTGGTTTAGATTACTATAAAATTCCGATTAAGCAATTATTTGTAAAATTTACAAAATAATTTGTAAAGTTTACAAAATTATTAGTAAAATTTACAAATTATTATACCTAAATGTAGATTAATCAGTAAGCGCTCATAAAAGAACATTTATCAAAACAACTAAGAGCTCTGCAAGATTAATTTCACTGAGCGACGAGAGAGTGCTCTGGAATTATTCATCAAAGTCTTGTTAAATTAATTTTACTCGGCAAAATTCCTTTTTACAAAAAAAAAATTATATCAAAAAGAGTTCGGTCCATTTTATATTAACTACCTAGAAGTGAAAATGAACGGGCGCGCGGTAATCCACACCAATTCTAACAACTAGACCAAGATCCAGAGCGGGTGTATGCGCGGAGCGATAAGCTGAGCGGCAGCCATAGTTTAAGGCGTTTCAAGCCTGTGTGGCGCGAAATTATATTTTTTTCACGTTTTTCTCTTACGATTGGCAGGGGTTACCTCAGTTCTGTTCTTCGGCCCGGTACTGCAGGGCCTACCCGGTCACAGATCTGCTGCGGTTCTGTTCTAGCTGTTACACCAAGCCTTACCGCCTTATGGCAAAGCCGTGGACCAGGGTCCCGAGTCGCGTATTTGAAAATGGCACAAATGTAAATGTGATTGAATGTTAATGTTCGTTCAACATTGGCTTTTCGGCACTTTGGTAGTCTTTACTAAACATAATTTGCCATTGATTTGACAGTTGCGAAGGGATTGCAATGGTATGTGAAATGAATGTTTGACAACGGTAAAATACGCGACTCGGGACCCTGAACTCAACTAAATGCGGCTAATGCTCATAGGGTCTCAAAGGGTCGCTGCGTTGTCGCTCTGCCCGTTGCTTATCAATCAATATATATAAAACTCTTCCGTTACTGACTGACTGACTGACTGACAGACAACGCAGAGCCGAAACTACTGGGCGTAGAAAGCTGAAAATTGGCACGTGGGTTCCTTGGGGAGTGTAGGTGAGCTCTAAGAAGGGATTTCCCGAAATTCCCACGGGAACGGGAAAAAAACGGGATTTTTGTGTTTATGAGAAATCTGCGCGGGAAAAACCGCGGGGCAGCCTCTAGTACATTGTATACAATAAAGTCGCTTCCTGCGTCTGTCCCTATGTATTCTTATATCTTTAAAACTATGCAACGGATTTTGATGAGTTTTTTTTTAATAGATAGAGTGATTTAAGAGGAAGGTTTATAAGTGTAATACATTCACAACATAGTAATAGGTTAGGCGGTACGAAGTTCGCCGGGTCGACTAGTATACATATATAAGAGAACGCTCTCTCGTATAATGAAACGCAAAAAAGACTCTACGCTAAGACGTCGACGGATTAAATAAATTAGACTGATTAGGTACCTGGTATATAACATTCAAGTAACCAGATAAGAAGACGAATTCTATTTGATTATTCTTCGTTGTCGAGTCCAAGTTGCGTTTGACACGCTTCTCATAATAAGAGAAAGCTCTAAAGCGTGGACTACTTCGATTGCTTCATACACATTCTTTCTAGTAAGTTTTTCCGCTTGCCGCGTCTGATTTTTCCGCTTATTCTTAAAGGTCGTGGCTGTTTGTTTATTTTGATACCCAAGGTTTCATGATCAAAAGGCGAAGATATTCTTTTAATGTTTATTTTGTATATTTTTATGAGAAAATACTTTCCCAATTGACGATAAAATTGAGTTTTTATCGTGTAAAAATAATACTGTGGCGAACATTGTTATTGATGTATATCGATGTTTGGTTTCTGATATAAGTGTGTTTGTATGACATTGTTTTGTTTCAGGCACCCTTGTAACAGGTTTTACCTAGTTAGGGGCTCTGAGTGAGATGCCTTTTTCTTATTATTGTGTAACTAGTAGGCACATGCGGCTTCGCCAGCGCATTTTCCCTTAAATCATCAAATTCCGTATTTTCCCGTGGGCATTTGGGGATAAAAAGGAGCCTATGTCTTTTTTCAAACTCTAGACTATCCGTATACCAAATTTCATTTAAATCTGTTCAGTAATTTTGTAGAGGAAGCGAGATAGACAGAGTTACTTTCGCATTCATAACTTAAATATAGAATGGAAGTATGTTTTTTTTTAAGTTTTTTTATAAGGCCGTCTACTAATCAGTGAAAACAAAATAAAGTTGGCGTAGGGTTGCTACATAGTTAAGGGGACAAAAGGGGAAAGGAAGGGCAGCGCTCAATTAGCCAGGACTCTCATTACAGTCTTTGTCTCTGGCTAACAACTTTCACCACCAAGGTCAAGGCACACTTGACGTCTCGGCACCGAAAAGTAGAAAGTTAGGAGTTACTACGAACTTTTTGTGCCAAACGATATAGACGTTCACACTGTTTGGCGTGGTTTGTATCCACAATTTGCCAGAAGAGCAAAAATTTGGATGGGGTTGCAATAATCGCCACGCTTTGCAGAAAAGTTGGCGATCGCAGATTGGTCTTTAAGTTTTTAACGAAGGCCGCCTGCTGCTCGTCCATTGGGTCCATTATTCGTCTCTTACGACACCCATATAATAGGAGATGGGGTAGCGTTCTAGCGGAATTCTGTCTGACATTCTAATAGTGTTAAAAATAATAGTATAAAAAACTTTTTATCAAAAAATTAAACCGCCGAAAAAACTGAAAAGCATTAAATAATTGGGAAACATTTTCTATTAGGACTTAATTTACTCACTTCTTAAAGTAATTTTGGTTAACCAAGAAATTTTAAGTCGGTGCCACACCACACAAGCAAATTCCTTAACTACCTATAGCGCGATGCGCGGCGGCTCACGTTTTTCGGTTATTTCTTTAAATTTCAGGTAATTTAGTGATCGTTATTCGTTGATTCTGTGGCACCGACTCAAAATTTCTTGGTTAACCAAAATTACTTTAAGAAGTGAGTAAATTAAGTCCTAATAGAAAATGTTTCCCAATTATTTAATGCTTTTCAGTTTTTTCGGCGGTTTAATTTTTTGATAAAAAGTTTTTATTTTTTGCTTTCCAGTTTTTTTTGGGCTAATTTTTTTGACCCCAGCCAATTGTCGCACCCTACAAGGTGGCCGCACAACCAGGTGAAGGTTTAGGGACTAACAGAATTAGGTTCAATCACGCACGACCGGTCGGTGAGGCGATTTTTGAGGGAGGCCCTTGTCCATCAGTGGACGTCTATCGGCTGAGATTATGATTATTAACATTCATATAAAAAAAGACTCATAATTATACCTAGCAGTTATCATGTAATTCACAACACGGCAATACAATCTGTGAGTGAACAATAAAGTCACCCCTATTTTTCCAGCCTTAGGGTTTGAATTTTATTTTCAAATTTTTATGGGACCAACTTCAAGGTATACCCTGTCGATTAAAAAAGGAATTATCAAAATCGGTCCACACAGTAAAAAGTTATGCGTGATCATACATAAAAAAATATATATATATACGCGACGAATTGAAAACCTCCTCCTTTTTGTTTTTTCTTCGTTTAAAAATCAACAAAAACTTATTCGGCTCTCGATGCCATCTTCGCATTACGCATCATATAAGTACAGAGAATTCTTTTATCATATCAATGTAAGCAATACAATGGAAATGCAGTTGTAGCAAGTGTATGTTGACCTTTAGGTAAAAAACCATTCTGAATTCCAGTAGCCTGCGCCGCGGCTCATAAAGCTGCCGATTCCTTCAAGTGACTAATTTGATTGCGACTCAGCACTGAGAGTAGAGGCAGCAGCGTAAAAAACTTTAGGATTTGAAGAATTATGCAAAAAATTATATCATCTCAGCCAAAAGACGTCCACTGCTGAACATAGCCCTTCTCTACAGATAGCCATAATAAACGGTAATTATGCTGTGCGGCCATTAATTGGTGGCCGCTTCTATGCTACTTGAGGCTACTATTTGCTTGAATGAGCCAATTTAGTGGCCACGACTAGTAGCTAAATGTACGCTTTAAGAGGAATAGCACAACTAAAGTAGCGCCACCCGCGAAAAAATTTATATTCTCTAAACTAAGGCAAATATCAAAAATAAGAAACAGTATTCCACAAGATAATGCAGCCTAGAATTTTTAGGGCACTAGGGTATAGCATTCAGGTTAAAGACCAAAGAAAGCTATTGATTGTTGCCAAAAGTGGCCGTTTTTAGCAACAATCAAAAGCTTTCTCTGGTCTTTAACCTAAAAGCTATACAATAGTGCCCTTAAAATACTAGGCTGCATTATCTAGTGGAATACTGTTTCGCATTTTTGATATTTGCCTTAGTTTAGAAGATGTTAATTTTTTCTCGGGTGGCGCTACTTTAGCTGTGCTATGCCCCTTAAATAAACTTTGCGATAGATAATTTTCATGTAAAGTGAATGAAATCTGTAGGGGGGCACACTAGCGCCACTAGTGATGCCTTGTGAAAGCGGAGATCGCTCGATCAGCAATTCCTACATCACGACAACGAAGTTTCTGACGCAGCTAGCATAAATAGAATTTACAAAGTAGAAGCATTCAATTCAATTCAATATACTTTATTGGGATATTATGTTATTAAATATTACCTTAAAAAAAAAAACTAAACAAAGACATATTTACAAATAAAAAATGGCCTCCAAATCGCTGCCACCGGAAGGTACGGTGCCTAGCAGGCTGGCTGCGTTACCTCTCTGAATGGCCAGACTTATTCTCTGGCCAAGGTACGAGCCAGCCCGCCGGTCACCGGAATGGTCGATCAGACGCGTCGATAATTCCTTAAATAGTCGACGCGCCCCTGGCCCCCAAGGGCCTAAAGTTTCGACCCCAAACGGCACAAACTCATACTGCTGACTAATTGCCGCGTATTTGCGCCGTTTGAGGTCTTCGGCAGCTGCGGCCGCCGCGCCAGCCTCACCTGATGTTCTTTGCACGTGGCAAGCCGCCATGGTGTCAACACACGTGGCGTCCCACACCAGCGGCCTGCCACGTGTCCAGGGGACGATAGTCATACCGTCGGGCCTCTTTCCGTCGTCTCGCGCCAGACCGTTAGGTTCAAGAACGGCCGGCACGTTGACAGTGGTAAGGGCCCGACGGATAATGTCATTTAGACTGGCGTGGCGAGCCATGCGACCAGCGCTGCGCATACAGGAGAGGCCGTGGTGGCCGAGGTGATCGACCATATCTCCACAGTGGCAGCGATGAGGAGCACACGTCCTGACTCCCAGTCTCAGGCACACCCCCAGGGAAAGTGTGGTCTTGTGTAAGAGGGTTCCCAGGTTAGCCGATGGTAGCGCCTGCAGCCAGTAACCTGACACCGGATCAAATGCTGCGTGTAGGCGAGCCCGTTCTGCAGGATCGCCGGCAGAAAGTATAAGCTTGTTTTGTATTATCTTGCAGATGGGCTCGTCCCACTGCTTCTGGGAGTTTTGGTTTAGTGGAAAATCTGCGCTCGGGCAAGCTGCGCTCCAGGCGGTCCTTGCCTCGCCTGAGTACGACGCCTCAACGTCACCGAGTGATGGGTTAATTAATTTACCGTAGAGGACGTGCGTACTCGAGACAGAGGATAGGAACGCCGGGAGCGCTATATCTGAAATTTTCCTAACTCCCAAACCGCCGAGACGAACAGGTAGAGAGCCCTGAGACCAAGCTTTATCAGTAAACGGACAATTTAGAATCTCGGTTAGGCTTAGTTTAATCATATCGTCGATTTTTTCTAAAAGGTGTTTAAATTTAAAAAGGGGGGAACAACGTAGAGCGTAAGTTAATTTGGGAACAAAAAGACAGAATTTTAAAATAAAGAAAGCCATATGGGGGTTTATTTTCAGAAGGTGTTCGTAGCTGTTATTGAATTTAGTAACCTGTTCGTCGAGGAAGTCGGGAATTGCCTCGGAGAGGAGAGGAGCTCCCAGAAGGCGAAGTGACTCTTTGTGTAAAATTTTAATATTAGGGGCTAGATTGTTAAATTTGGAAATAATTTCATTTTTACTAAGAGAATTTAGAGAGTCGGATAAAAACAGTTCACATTTCGAAAAATTTAATTCTAAACCAATATTATTAAAACTGGAAGTTAATTTAGATAGGTCAGCCAAAACGGTGGTCACATCGCCTCCAATGGTTCCGTCATCCAGGTACCATACATTAAATTTTGATTCAATTTTTGAAATTATAGGGTGTATTGCCAAACTAAAAATAGCTGGCCCGAGCGGGTCGCCCTGTTGACACCCTACCGCCGAATGTAGAATATCATTTTTGTAGGTTAATTTGGAGGGCGAACTGTAACATTGCCATAGATAATTATAAATTTCTGGGGTCTGGTCTTTAATCTGGGTCAACAGAGCGCCTCTGTCGACAGAGTTAAAAGCGTTCTTAACGTCCACCTTCAGCAGAACGTCGGAGCTGCCGTGTTCCAGATATGTTCTGGCAGCATGTACGGCAGCTTCGCAACCGCCCTTGCTGCCAAAACCTAACTGGATCGGTTGAAACCTGCTACAAACACTCGGAAGTATGTGTTTGCAGCAGATTTTGGATACCATTCGCCGTATGGTCATACCCACCGCGATCGGTCGTATCCCACCGTCTTTTTTTTTTAAAGCACAAAGGTTGGCGCCATACAGCAAATCCGTAGATTCGGCGTCAACCTTTCCTGCCAGCATGAGGTTTGCTAGCAGTGTGAGGGCATTTAAAAGCTCATTGCCGGCATCACCGACGGTCCCACCCACAAGGTCTTTAAGATGTTGTGGGCTTAAACCGTCGAGGCCACCGGCAGAACCATTTTTAAACGACATCACAGCTGCTAGCACCTCTGATGCTGTTGTCTGTGGCGTGCTGGCGGCGGGGTCGGGCGGGTCCGGCAGGCATGACCCTGCTGAGGGTGGAGGGTGCTTACTCTCCAGAGCTGCGAGCGTTTCCGCGGTGGCAGGAGCGACATCGTCACTGCTGAACAGGAGCTGAGCTGCTCCCTTAAGGTCGCCGTCACTAATTTTGTTCTCCACTAATTTATACCTAAAGTTCGGTTTATTTCGATTTGTTTGGTGATCTCGATTTGATAAGGATGTGCGAGGATTTGTTCGATTAGCGCAGTTATTTTTTATTTTTTGGGTAAGGGAGCAACTGCCAGCATCCTTGTTCTTTTCTACGTGCAGTGCTTGGTAGGAAAAAGAAAACAGTTGTTGCCAGCTTTCTTTACTATTGATATTAATAACATTATTTATTGTTTCTGTTAGGGCACGGCACACAGATAATCTAGCTCCACGAGGGATTCTTTTTACTAATGGAAAATTTTGTTTTAGTATTGATAATTCTTGCCAAAAATGAGTTGATGGGGTTGAAATGGAACCAGGGTTGGTGGCAGAGGGGTCCGCGGATACTATCGTTGGAAGTACCTTATGTACCCTTCCGATATGTATTCGTAGACCCCTCTGCCCTTTAAAATATTTGGGCTGGCAACAACTTGGGCACCGCACGAGATTGCAGGAGGCGTCGCTGTACTGGCTGGGTTGGGTCTGTGCCTGGGGCGGAGTCAGGGACATGCAACTGTATCTTAATTGCTAAAAAAGAAAGTACTTATCCAAAAAATAAAAATCAAAAACAAACACTAATACTAATATTAAGTAACACCACACAAACACAATTAAATCTTCATTTCATTATCCCTTGGTTCCTTCCTTCAAGGTTGGGCACAGCAGCACAGGTGTTACAAAAAGATCCCAGATTTACTTTAATAATCATCGGCCAGACACGTAGATTTGCACTTTGGTGAACTGTATAGATATTTTTCTAGTTATCCTGTTGTTAGTAAATATAAAACCAAATTCTTGTGGGTGCTGAATGATGGAGCTGACTGACATGGGCGATGTCATTCAAAATTTTGTTCGGGAATTCCTGATTTTCCTGATTTATCTGATATTTAGTATAAGTTTAAAACTTGTCCACATTGATTTTTTATATTTTAAACACTTCCGTGGGTAATTTTTAATAATTTTAATAATGTTTATAAAAATTTTGCTTGCTTGCTGTGCGTTGCCTTTATTGGGAGGTATTGGTACATTGGGAGGTATTGGCCAATACCTCTTTGCTCTACCTAAAAATGTATATTGAAAATTGCTTTAAAATAATTTACCAATTTTTTTTAGCAGCCTGTATCGTCCTACTGCTGACCTAATTATTTTAATAAAATGTATATGGCAGGCAGTCGTGAATTCACATTATTGTTGAGTGAGACCTCAAGGGTAAGTACTTGCGAGTTAATTTAATCTAATGAAATCTGAACCTCTCTCAGGCGAGTGCGGATTCCTTTGCTTACTTCAAACCTTCAAACAATCCTTACCCTAAGGTCGCGACAATTCCTTGAAACTTGTTTTGTTCCCAAGTCTTCTCTCTGCCGCCTCCGTAGCTTAGTAGCGTAGCGCGTTGCGCCACGGCACGGAAGGTTGTGGGTTCGATCCCCGCAGAAAACACCAATATTGATTTCTCACAAAAATCACGTTGTGGTTGTTTCGGTTGGATAGGACATTGCAGGCTTGAATCACCTGATTGTCCGAAAAGTAAGATGATTCCGTGCTTCGGAAGGCACGTTAAGCCGGTTGGTCCCGGCCGCAGTAGTGGTCGTTATAACCGCGGCGACCAGCTGGCCCCTTGTCACGTTGGTAATAAAGCATAAACTCGGCTAAACGTGGGTCTGGCTCTTGAGCTGGTACCTCTGCCTAACCCTCCGGGGAATAAAAGGCGTGAGATTATGTTATGTTATGTCTTCTCTCTCTCTCTACCGTTACATGAATGAAATTGAATAGCCGACGAGAACGAGTGCGACTGGAGGCTAAACTTTTTGTCATCCGATATAGTTGAGTGTTTCTATTGAGTGTTACGATAAGAAGTATCTTGGCACTCGCCGACCGCTCCCATAGCACGCTTGCTTCGCTTGATCAGCTCGTGCGTGTGGTCTATGTCAAAAAAAACGCAAATTTGATCCCCGATGGATCCCTTCGATAACCTTTTATTTTTCTCGAGGGGAAACCCGTTATGGGTACCTCGTCGCTTAGGGGAGAGACGAAGGTTATGTCGGGCTCACACCGACTAAACCCCCCCCCCCCCCCCGGTGAGGTGACCACCACTGCATGTGGCATAGAGGAACCGGGAAGCACTTGAAGGAATACGAGTCATAGTCCCTCTTTGACGCAAAGCTGCATAATGCAGCCCACCACTATACCCTCGCCATGCCCCAAAATGCGCAGCGGCAGAACAAGATGATCATGGCCTGTTCTGCCGCCTCTCGAGGGACCGCCTAAGGCTTCAAACGCACACGGTTTATATGAAACATATTGAATGCTCGCGCGGATAAAAATTCGCCTGTACGTTCGGGGCCTATGAATAAGGTTGAAAATGAAATAACAACCTTTCAAACCGCGCGGAAATAAAACCGCTACAGCGGATTGAGCGGAAATCCGTTCTACTCTGCTTACTCTTTGTAGTACCTAAGTTTTTCTTCTTTCCTTCTTTGTAATTTGAATAACAAAGTGTAAAGAAACAAACTAATTCACTGCCAGCTTTCTTCAGTGAGCTACAATAAACAATCAGTTGCGCGATTTTGCAAAGAAATTATCATTAAACTTCGCGTTATTTTCACAAACAAACTTTACGAATTCCAATTAAGATTTTCTCCGTTATTTTGTTTTTATATTATAAAACTTAAATTCACCTTTTAATAATATTTTACTGCCTCCGTGGATCAGTTAGCAGTGATGTCCGCTGGAGCGTTCGATCCCCGGCTGGTCGTAAGGCAAGGCAAACATTTGTTTGCCTGAGCCAATTGGTAGGCACCCTGAACTACCTCGCCTCTCACAGTATAGGATACTTTACCAAATAAGGTATCAATACCAATTAGAATAGATATGTACCTAGTCTAATTGAATTTCAGGCAGTAAGTCACGGTATGGCGCGAAATTCAAATTTTTTCGCGTTTTTTAATTATTCTGGCGAAAGTATTCATTTTTAATAAAGTTTTAATGAATTCGCGTATGTAAAAAAACCATTTCACACATTGTAATACAACGTATTTCGAAGACAGACCTGCTAATTTTGTGTCTAAGGACCTAACTTGATTTTTGGCCTTTATGTCCTTAGGCACAAAATCAGTAGGTCTGTCTTCTAAAAACGTTGTATTACAATGTGGGAAATGGTTTTTTACATACGCGAATTCATTTAAACTTTTAAAAATATGTATACTTTCGCCAGAATAAATAAAAAACACGAAAAAATTTGAATTTCGCGCCATAGCGAGAGTTACCACCTTAACACGTGATATCTTTTATCCAAAATTGAAATAATAATTTTTGACTTTGACTTTGACTTTTGTTTGTGTGCTTTGTGGGTCCGTAACTACATTTCGAGATAAAGTTATTTTTGTTGATCTTCAAAACCTTTTACTAATTCATGTTAGCCTGGTACTTTTTTCTTTAAAAATACCAAACCAATAAGTAGCCAATTACAAACCAAATGCATCCGACGGTCAAGTGCAAGTCTGGGGGGACCACGAGTAAAACGCAAATTCGTCGTGCCCCCCCCCCCCCCCCCCAGGGGGGCAACGCAGGGGGGCCACGAGTCTGTCGTGGTGTTGTTTGTGTTATTTGCGTACAAGCTGTTTTAGACCAAACACTATGTATGGAATTTGGCAAGCGACTATACGTACATTAGGTATTTATGTACCTAACATTGTATATTTGATGTCGACCTCAGAGATACCTTTATAAATTCCTGAATAGCATAGCACGGAGGCTTTACCGTACGTCATTTCACTCGTTTCTATAGAGTGGCGTCCTTCACCGCATCACAGCCCGACGGTGAAAAGAGGTCATTTTAGATTGTCAATATTTTACTGAAAAGGTTTTAGGTCCCACGTTATACCTTTTACTCAAATTTTATTAAAATAAAATCTTTACTGTTACACTTAATTCGTCTAGGCCATGGCAAAAGCCATTATTGGCAAAAAAAATATCTTAAAAAAAACAATTTCATGGTATACCTAACCATACATTTTATTTTTACGTTTTTTTTTTTCATTGTTAATTCTGTATACCTTTAAAAAACACTTTATATAAGTTAGAAGTGAGAGCAAATTAATGAATTCAGCACACGAATGGAATGTTGATGGCCGGACTAGCACGAACATCGCCTTATTAGGAATTAATCTTGGGATTCCTTAGTCTATCTAGACTACAACATTACCATTTACTCCGCCATTGGCACAGCGGTCTCACATAAAAATAATAACACATCACACTCAAGAGCCTCTAACTAGGAAGAACCTGTATCTAGGGTGCCCGAAACACACACAGAGACGAACATCACACCCAGACCGGAAACAAACATCAATATTCATCATTCGCCCGGGAATCGAAACCGGGTGCACACGCTTACTCAGTCCACATCACTGCCAACTGAGCCACGGAGCAGTCGAATAATAATAGAACATCACAATAAGCGATCTAACAGACGACGGTACCACCGCATCGCCACCGCTCCGCCGGCGCGCTGCCATCAAGTGCGAGTTTCAGAACTAGCAATGTACAGTGGCGGACACGATCGGCGTAACACTTCCGGTTTTTCTGTATTGCAAAATGGCTCTTGTTCTCTGTTAATACAGTCTAGGGCTAACGAAACCATAGACAAATCTGTTACGGCCTCCTAGTCCGTGATAAAACCAATTTAATATCCTAAAATGCTAGTACAGTCACGGACTAGGAGGCCGTAACAGATTTGTCTATGGTTTCGTCAGCCCTAGACTGTATTACCAAAGAATAAGAGCTATTTTGCAATACAGAAAAACCGGAAGTGTTACGCCGATCGTGTCCGCCACTGTACAAACAACTTGAGCAGCTGGACTGACGCGCGGGCTTACGGGAATGTCTTGAATGCGTGAAGCGGCGTAGCGCGAACGCATGCAGCGCGGACGATGACTAGGCATATTAAGCGGGCAACTGGAGCGGCGTAGCGAGAGAGCGGCGGAAAGGGAATAACTCGTACTAACAATAGTACAGTTGACGAACGATAAAATTTGCATTGATTTCGCGGCGGCGGCGATGGAGCAGCGGGGCGGGTGCGGCGCCATCTTTTTGAGCGCTGACTAGGTAGAGCCTGTATCTAGACTGTACGAGTGCCTGTATCTTATCAGTTTTATTTTTATTTTAGTTTTATTTATTTTGCCTATTGCTGTGTTTTATTTTCTTTTAATAACTAGTTGTTGCTTTGTATTATTAACTTGTAGTTTTCTTACTTGTTCTTGTTTTGAATTTATCTGTGGAAATTATTGTGTTGGCCACTCAAGACACACAACCAAACCCAAGAAACAAAAAATGTTATCCCCTAAACCTTCAGGAATCGAATTCAGAACGAAGTCACAGTTATCATCTCTGCCAAATGAGCCACAGAAGAAGTCCGAAATTTTCTAAAAAAAAAAAAAATTACGCATGCGTTCGTTCACTAGATAGAGAAAACCAGGCAAACTCATACGTAGTCGCATTTATACACATTTTAATAAATAATTTATGAGGGCCCCGTTCTTAGATTAGAATCTACACAAAATAACAATTTATTTTCAGTACCTGAACTTTACTAATACAATAGAAGCCATTCAGGTTTGTATCATAAATAATATTAACGAGCAAGGTATTTATAGTTTACTAGAGGCTGCCCCGCGGTTTTTCCCGCGCAGATTTCTCATAAACACAAAAATCCAGTTTTTCCCGTTCCCGTGGGAATTTCTGGAAATCCCACCTTAGTGCTCACCTACACTCCCCAAGGAACCCACGTGCCAATTTTCAGCTTTCTAGGCTCAGTAGTTTCGGCTCTGCGTTGTCTGTCAGTCAGTCAGTCAGTCAGTCAGTCAGTCAGTCAGTCAGTCAGTCAGTAACGGAAGAGTTTTATATATATTGATTACATACATACATAATCTCACGCCTTTTATTCCTCGAAGGGTTAGGCAGAGGCACCGGCTCAAGAGCCGGACCCACGTTTAGCCGAGTTTATGTTTTATTACCAATAGTTAATTATTGTTATTATATAAATTTGCATAACAAATTCATCGGTCTCCGGTTATCGGAATCTATGTTATTGACTTTGTATTTTTAACGTATATTTTAATATAATTAATTTAAAAGTAAAATTTATAGATAAGTACCTATAATTTTGTAGAATGGTTTCATTATTTTGATTCCGATGATTTCGCCTACAACGCGTAGCTTGAACGCGGTGCTACGCCATGCTACACCATGCTACGAAATGCTACGCCATGCTACGCAATGCTACGGAATTTGTCTGAGGCTACGGCGTAGCAGCGTGACCACCATTCTTTGAGACTTGGTGCTAGACTCTAGCTAGTAGCTCCATAGAGAGTAGGATTTAAGTACTTTAACTTGTACTTTGTACTTTTTGTATTTCTTGTGTGATATAAAGTGTATTCTATTATATTCATTCTATATCGCCTGAATTATGTCGTGGTCGCCGTTGTTGAATATCAAAGGGAGTCATAAGTTCATTTATTTATTAAATTTTGATTAACTTTAAATACTTTTGATTGAACTTAAACAATGACAAAATAGTACAATTAAATTAAAACTAACAAATTAACAGAATTACCTTTGATACCAGCATCCTGAAACAATCTGAAAACTTTAACACGTGACCCCGAGTTATTGGCGAAATCTGTTCCCAACTGGCCACTTAAAACGAACTTTGTTTATTTAGCGTTCAAGTCTAAATTTGTTTGAGCTTTATCAACAGGTACTATTGTTGTTTGTTTGTTAATGCCCACTGTTGGTTAACAGTTATAATCATGGATGCGTTTTTTTTATTAACATTGTTTATAGTGGATATAATATTTAATCATTTGCATACATAGATAGACAGACATTTTATTGCAATCGATGTTGGCGCTTCAGCCAAAATTTTAAACCTACTAATTTAAGAGTACAGTATAGCAACGAAAGAATATCTAGAAAAACTCATGCTGTCCCCCCCGCACCGCAAACGTGCGATAGAGAGATATCAAATTTTTTGAAGAATTTGCGTTTCGGGGGAAAACCTTTTTCACTTTCTAAATTTAAGCAAATCACGTTGATTTTGATGTCTATCGCTTCAGAATTAAATATTCTAGGTGATTAAGTATGTTTTCTTTTTTTATTGAATATGCATTGGTTTCGTAAAACAAACAACTTAATCCAACCAATTTTTATCACAAAAAAAACTGTTTTTCAGGGACCTTTATGTCTAAATCTATTGCGAATTTTGAAAAAAAAAACGTAAACGTCAAAACCTAGTTATCTATAGTGTTAGTAACTTACTATCATTTGATGGCAGTTGAAAAAGAATTAGTTTTGGAAAAAACGTTTTCACTTTTTGTATGTTTGTTTTTCTTGCAAAAAAAGCTCTCAAGATGACGTCGAAAGGACTAGTAGGTATATTGATAAGATCTTTCTTAAATCAACATCGTCTAGGCATCAGATTGCTCCGTGGCTCAGTTGGCAGTGATGTGGACTGAGTAAGCGTGTGCACCTGGGTTTGATTCCCGGCGCGTCGAATACTGATATGATGAATATCGATGTTTGTTTCCTGTCTTGGTGTAATGTTCGTCTCTATGTGTGTTTCGGGTACCCTAGATACAGGTTCTTACTAGTTAGGGGCTCTGAGTGTGATGTGTTATTATTATTATCTCGGAAAGACGTCCACTGCTGAACATTGGGCTCCCCCACTGATCATCACAATTACCGCTCATTGACGACCCTCATTCAATGCAACTCCGCACCCTTCACCAGGTCGCCCAAATATTTTTATGGGCTTTGCCTACTCTGCGTTTTCCGATGCGCGGTCTTCATGTTGAAAAGTTACTTGTCGAGTTTTATTTCAAAGCAACTTTTTGTAACTTCGTTAAGTTCTCAGACTCTGCGGGAGCTTTCTCGTCTCAAAAACTCAAAGCTAAGCTCATATAGAATTCTTTCTACTCGAAAAAGTAACATAAAGTACTTACAACTTGTACTTTGTTTTATTTTTATTAGAGACCCGGCAAACTTCGCACAGCCTTAAAATTGAATTTTACACAATATAATTTCTTTAAAATTGTTTATTAATTTCTTTAAAGTTGTGCTATTCTATGTTTTTATTTCATGTTAAAAATAGATCGTACAACAATATAATGTAAAATTTAAAATCTCAACCTGATGTTATATTTATCACAAGTCGACCCGGCGAACTCCGTACCGCCTAACAATACAATGATTATTATTTATTAAAAGTAGTTTTTTTATTCTGGATTGTTCAGAATAGACAATAGACTATATCTATATACCGGGTGTTTCTGACAAGACGGTAATAAATCAAAGGAGGGCTTCTGCTCACCATAACTAACAACTTTCCCAAAGCAACATAGGTCGAAATGTCAAATAATAAAAACAGCTGTTCCATACAATCGTTCGATCAGCTGACGGGGTCAATGTACGGGACAGCTGATTTTTGTTTTGAGATTTCGACCCATGTTGCTTTGGGAAAGTTGTTAGGTATGGTGAGCTGAAGCCCTCCTTTAATTTATTACCACCTTGTCAGAAACAGCCGGTATATAAAACTCTTCCGTTACTGACTGACTGACTGACTGACAGACAACGCAGAGCCGAAACTACTGGGCGTAGCGGGCTGAAATTTTGCATGTAGGTTCCTTAGGGAGTATAGGTGAGCACTAAGAAAGGATTTCCCGAAATTTCCAAGGGAGCGGGAAAAAACGGGATTTTTGTGTTTATGAGAAATCTGCGCGGGAAATACCGCGGAGCAGCCTCTAGTCCCTGATAATTTAGAAGTCTAATGGTGAAATAGGTATTCAGTTATCTTCTGAATCTTATGATTATCATTTGATTACAGGGAAACTCATAGCAATTTTCACTAAACTAAAATTTTAAAGATTCTTTGGGCACATAATGCGCTCACCACACCACAGCCTCGAAAGTGACATCGTAATGGGGAAAGTTAAGGGCAAGCGCGCTAAAAGATGAAGAGATGACGAGGAAGAGCCCCTAAAAGATGGTCGGATTCCATTAAACAAGCTTGTGGTTCCATGCAGAGGGTAGCCCACATAGCCCTTGATAGCGATATATGGAGGGAAATAGTTATTAGTCACGATCCTCAGCCATGAAGGAACGACGATGAAGAAGAGAAACTTTTACACAAAAAAAAGCTAAATTTGACCTGACCATAACATAAAATTAATAATATTTTTTTTGGCCCTTTATTGAGGTCATTTTGCCTCCCTCCTATACCTAGTTAAGTTAATTAGTGAAAATAATCACGCACATATTTTCTTCGGTCGCGCTGAGAAGGAAATATTCGATATTCTCACGCGCTACCTACCACCATAGACTTAAAAAAGACCTTTTCTTTTTTTACGGGGGTAAAAGACTATCGCATTTCCAGTCGTTTGGGGGAGCGATGGGTTTATTTGGGGCACTTTGGGGTATCAGCGTTTTTGGGAAGGACCCCGTGAACTATTATAAATAATAATAATAATAATAACACATCACACTCAGAGCCCCTAACTAGGATGAACCTGTTATCTAGGGTGCCCGAAACACATACAGAGACAAACATCACACCCAGACCGGAAACAAACATCGATATTCATCATATCAATATTCGCCCCGCCCGGGAATCGAACCCGGGTGCACTCGCTTCTCAGTCCACATCACTGCCAACTGAGCCACGGAGCAGTCAAGGCATAATATATAATATTGGCACAGTATAATAAATAGGACTACATACAGTATGGGCATGGGCACTCGAACGAAACTCGACTGTGTATCGACAATCAATATATATAAAACTCTTCCGTTACTGACTGACTGACTGACTGACTGACTGACTGACAGACAACGCAGAGCCGAAACTTCTGGGCGTAGCGGGCTGAAATTTTGCATGTAGGTTCTTTAGGGAGTGTAGGTGAGTGCTAAGAAGGGATTTCCCGAAATTCCCACGGGAACGGGAAAAAACGGGATTTTTGTGTTTATGAGAAATCTGCGCGGGAAAAACCGCGGGGCAGCCTCTAGTCAATATATATAAAACTCTTCCGTTACTGACTGACTGACTGACTGACAGACAACGCAGAGCCGAAACTACTGGGCGTAGAAAGCTGAAAATTGGCACGTGGGTTCCTTGGGGAGTGTAGGTGAGCACTAAGAAAGGATTTCCCGAAATTCTCACGGGAACGGGAAAAAACTGGATTTTTGTATTTATGAGAAATCTGCGCGGGAAATACCGCGGGGCAGCCTCTAGTTAATAATAAGAATATTATAACGCAGAACTCCTAACTAGGAAGATCCTGTATCTGGGGTGCCCGAAACATAATCAGAGACGATCATCACACCCAGACCGGGAAACAAACATTGATATTCACCATAACAATGTTCGCCCCGCCGGGAATAGAACCCGGTGCACCCGCGTCTAAGACCACATCACTGCCAATTGAGCTACGGAGCATTCAAATGCTTTATAACTCTATGGCTAAGTACGGAAAAGGAATTTTCCTACCAACGCCCGCACGATTTTTTTTTTTATTCGGATCACCGACAATCCAGAGAGGTCTTTTTATGGCGTACAGGAACCATAATGGGTCAACCCTGGCTTACGCGTTTGGTATAAGAAGTGGGGGTTTATGCGTAGTCCTTAAGAGCCAGTTTACAGAGATGCTAGCGCCATTCGCGAACAAAATTAATACCTTCTAAACTAAGCAAAATATCAAAAACGCGGCACAGTATGACACTAGATAATGTAGCCTAGTATTTTTAGGGCACTGTTGTATAGTTTTAAGTCAAAGACCAAAGAAAGCTACAAATTGTTGCTAAAAGTGGCCACTTTTGGCAACAATCTGTGGATAATTTTGTTCTCTTTAGTCGGGACTACTTTACTTTGCTTAAAAAAACTAAGCAAGATTATCTAGTGTAATACTGTGCCACATTTTTTTAACATTTGCCTTAGTTTAGAAGATATAATTTTTTTCGAGAATGGCTCTAGCATCGCTGTAAACTGGCTAGACTGGCTCTTAAGATTCAGACCGTACTCAACTTAGTTTATTTTGAGCGTATTGTTCCCATAATGTAGGTATGTATAATCCATACATAACAAGTGGTATGTACCTGAATACAAAATACAAAAAACAGTGAAATTTCGAATTTTAATTTGGCGACCTTATCGCTTAGAGATTTTTTTTCCATGCAACCACTTATTTAGGAAGGTATACTCAAATAATAGTTAAATACTTAACGTTCATACTCACATATCAATCTACTATCTATCTACATACCCTCATATTCATAAAAAGTTAAAGAGCAATATAGTTATTTGACATATGTCAATTTAGACTGGATGTCACGTATTTACCATACAACAAACCAGGGAAGTAGAACTCCAGTAACGCTACTTAAAATGTACTGTATCTTTATGAATAAGACGGTAAGTATATATATAAAAATTAATCGTTGTTCGTTAGTCTTGCTAAAATTCGAGAACGGCCGGGCCAATTTAGCTGATTTTGGTTTTTAAATGTTCGTAGTGCTCCAGGAAAGGTTTAAAAGGTGAGAAAAAATTGAAAAATTTTGGGAAAGTTAGTTCAAATAACGCGATACGAAGTTCGCCGGGACAGCTAGTTTAATATAAATTCTATTCTATAACCAATTTAATTTCAAAAAAACTTAAAACCATCTTAATAAAATAATAAACTTACTTTTTTAAACAGTCACTTCGCTCGCTTCGCTCTTTCGACTCGCTGCGTTCGCCACACCCGCCTCGCCTGATTGGGCGCAAACGAATTCAACGCCACACTTCACTGAGGCTTATTCACTTGAAAATATTTAACTTTAACCATGTTTTAATTTTAAAATTTAAGCACTATAATCATTAATTTCACAATTATTAAGTTCGTAGTGGTACACGCTTGTTTCCAGCAGTTGGTTAAATAGGTATTTACTAATACGTAAAATAAGCTAAGCTACTCTAATGTTAATAATAACTAACCAATTTAAAGTTAAAATTGTTTAAGACGAGAAAAAGTTTGATTAAAAATAAAGTTATTCTAAAAGTTTTATTCAACTTCAAACTAACGAAAAAACCGAAAAATCTTCACTACAGTCAACAAGTAAATTTCCACCGGGTATAGTCTTAATAGTCTCGGTCGGTGGGTCGTTTTAATAAGGGAAAGCACTCTCAAGGGATTCCAAAAAACACGATACTCGTCGCCCAACGAAGTTAAAGGACGCGAAAGGTTCCAAACAGAGATGAAAGTGGAAGCACGTGGTTCGTCGCCGCGGGTGGGCGTATACTGCCGTGCGGTGACTCGGCCTGCGAGCAGCAGTGGATGGGAGCCGCTGGAAGGCGAGGGTTGGTTGGTTGGACACAGGTTTCACTGACTGAAGGTTTAGTTGGTCTTATTGTTGTTTTATTTAAATGCAAACAGCTCCTGTATTTACGCGCGCGACGGCAATGTTTTGAAATGAACTGACAGATTACAGATTTAGTTAGGAATACAGATTAGAATTAAGTTTTCCGTTTTGTGGACGATATTTTATGGTTTGTCGATTGATTATCTTTTTGTCTGTCCACTGTCAGTTAAGAAGGCCCAGCGCCCAGCGCATATTTGGCGAGGCGCGGCCATCTTAACTGGTCGGGCACGCAAGCTTGAGTGATTCGCACGAATGACTGGTCTGTAAGTAAAGTATAGACCTATGGCCTATGGTAACAAATAAAGATTCTGATTCTGATTCGCCCGTAGTGTTTTAGGTTTTAGGCCGCATTTAGTGGCACGCGGCGCGTTGCGCGGGGCGTCGTGCGGGGCGTGCTGCGATTAAATCAAACGTAAAGCAATGTATGAGATCGTTTACGAAGACGCGTTGGCAAAGTCAATCGTAGACGTTCAACGCTTCAAGATCAAAACATAGGGCTATGTTCGATATAGTACAGTGGCGATCTAGTACGGCGTAACACTTCCGGTTATTCTGTATTGCAAAATAGCTCTTGTTCTTTGGTAATACAGTCTAGGCCGAAAAAGATAATAGACAAATCTGTTACAGCGTCCTAGACCGCCACTGTACAGTCACGGATTAGGAGGCTGTAACAGATTTGTCTATGGTTTCGTCAGCCCTAGACTGTATTGCCAAAGAACAAGAGCTATTTTTCAATACAAAAAAACCGGAAGTGTTACGCCGATCGTGTCCGCCACTGTACAAGACGACACCTCGGCGCCAGGACGACGCGCCGCGTAAAATGAGGCCTTACAATATTTTTCTACTGAAATTAATTTAAAGACGAGTTATTTTAATTTCAGTTAATTTATCTCGGTATCCAGATGTGAGCCGGCTTACCCGCATCGAGCTAGGCTTTGTCCATGTCGTAAACTCGCTTAGTAAGCTAAGGCTTCAATACATAGTATAAAATTAAGTCGTTTCTTGCGTCTGTCCCTATGTATGCTTAAATCTTAAAAAATACGCAACGGATTTTGATGCGGTTTCTTTTAATAGATAGAGTGATTGAAGAGGAAGGTTTATAAGTATAATGCATAAAATAGTAATAGCTTAGGCGGTACGAAGTTCGCCGGGTCGACTAGTCTTAAATAAAATAATCATTGTAACTAATAATTTTTATTATTAAATAAAGATCTGACGTTCAACATTTAACAACACACTTCTTATCATGGAATTGATAAGCACTACCTAGGACTTAATAATACCATGGTCCTAGCACAGTATTATTAGTCAAATCTTATCTAACTATAGTTACAAGAACTAAGTTTCGGCATTCTCGAACAAAAATGTGAATTACTTACTTATACATCAATATATATAAAACTCTTCCGTTACTGACTGACTGACTGACTGACTGACTGACAGACAACGCAGAGCCGAAACTACTGGGCGTAGCGGGCTGAAATTTTGCATGTAGGTTCCTTAGGTAGTGTAGGTGAGCACTAAGAAGGGATTTCCCGAAATTCCCACGGGAACGGGAAAAAAACGGGAATTTTGTGTTTATGAGAAATCTGCGCGGGAAAAACCGCGGGCCAGCCTCTAGTCAATAATAAAATTGTGCATGATCTATTTGTTCGTTTATCTATACCAATAATCTATCTATCTATATCTATACCAATAATATAGAGGAAATATTTGATTGTTTGTTTGTTTGCATCGAATAGGCTCCGGAAATAATGAACGGATTTGAAAAATCCTGTGTTGGGAAGCTACACTATCCCCGAGTGACATATGCTTTATTTGATTTTCAAAACAATTAGGGATCCTTAAACAAGAATAATGTAACCCAAGGTGCAAAGTTTTTTCGTTGTTTACATATTTTGACAGGTTTGTGATGGTTGTTTGTTTTTTATTCGCCCATTCTGGGCAGTCAAAAGAACAAAGTCTATCGAGCCAAGTCTTTAGACCGACGCTGAGTGTGATGTGATATTATTATATTATTATTAACTATGTATATCAATTTGGATATCGGCTAAACGTGGGTCCGGCTCTTGAGCTGGTACAGTCACGGACTAGGAGGCCGTAACAGATTTGTCTATGGTTTCGTCAGCCCTAGATTGTATTACCAAAGAACAAGAGCTATTTTGCAATACAGAAAACCGGAAGTGTTACGCCGACCGAGTCCGCCACTGTACCTCTGCCTAACCCTTCGGGGAATAAAAGGCGTGATATTATGTTATGTTATGTTATCAATTTGGACCGTAGAACGATTACCTACCTTCAAACGCATTTAAATTATGCACAGTTTATGTGCGCACGACGCAGTGAGGTTTAAATTTCATTTTCACAATTAGGATTGAGAGGTCGAGCTGCGACCCATATCCTATTTCTCTGGTTGTGACTTCCCTGTGAATATTAGCCAAATTCAAGTTATCCTAGTAATAAGTCTGTGGCCTAATTGTTGTTGCGCGTGCGCCGCAGTTCGCCCGCGAGCCAGGCGATGCCCGCGCGCACGCCCGCGCCCGACAGCGCGCTCGACGCGCACACGTGCCACGGCTTGTCCGTTATACGCTCCAGGCCCAATGCTGTAATAAAGTCATATGCTATTGGTTACAAATAATAAATAGGTAGTTGATGGCACAGTGCTTTTAGAGAGCGTTTTGATCAGAGATGTGTACCGAGCTTTAAGTATGTGAAAGTATTAAGTTACCATTACAATAAAATTCCTTTTTTAATTCATAAATTTATTAATTAATCATGATTCCACCAAACTCACAACCTATGACTTTGTTAGCGCCTAGAGTCCCTACTTTTGCAGTGCTAACGTAGCCCTAGGAAACAGCGCATTGCATTGCGACCGGTTGCGGACACAGTGGCATAACTACCCAGAGGCGTCCTGCGGCAGTGCCCTGGGGCCCTCAAGCTCAGGGGGACCATCAAGGGTTTTTTTTGCCCTCGGGCCTTCGGTTACCTAGTTACGCCACTGCACGGGCAATTCAAATCAAAATCAAAATTTAAAAAAAAATTATTCAATATAGGATACAAGATATCACTTATTGAAAGTCAATTAGACTACATATAATCTAATCGCTATTGATACCTTATTTGGTAAAGTATCCTATACTGTGAGAGGCGAGGTAGTTCAGGGTGCCCACCAATTGGCTCAGATAAACAAATGTTTGGCTTGCCTTACGACAATAGTCGCCTGGAGAGGCCCCCAAACGAGCACTCCTCTGTCAATTGATTCTACTCACTTTCGATTCGTTTTACTAAACTACCCACTACAGCTTTATACGAAACAGCAAGCCAGCACCTTGCTTGTGCATTCGTAGGCGAAAGCGCACAAGCGAATTCGTAATATTTGTTGGTTTACCTGCAGCTAGTTGGTGAGGCGGCAGCGCGTTCTGCGCGTCACTTTTGTTGGCGAAAACGAGAAGCGGCACGCGCCGCGCAACAAGCTCGGGGTGACGCGAGGCCAGCTCCAACTCCTCGCGAGCTACCACTGTAACATTACATTTAAATCTCATTAGCTGGGTGCACACCAAGCGATCAGATCGTGTAGTCCAGCTGCGCGCTTCAAAAGAGCCCAGTGAGCTCCTTCGGATCATGTTAGATCGTTAGGTGTGGGCCTAGCTATCATCATCATCCCACCGTATGCTGGAGGCCTAGAATATAACCAATCTGCTCCCATGGGTGTAGTAAAAGGCGACTTAAAGACACCCGAAGGTTGGCAGCAGTTCTTTGTTCAAAAACTGAACAGCCACGCACAAGCACTTGCCATGGATGGCGATTTTGGATAACTGCCCCATATTATTGTCCTGTACAACGTCTCTCAGTTGAGATCGGCCTCACGCAGGGATCGCTATAATTACCAGTTTATTGCGACCCTTAGCTAAACAGTTTCAACGATAGGCATTGACGACTGCGCATAGAAGTCGCAGAGTTGGTAGACTTTCCAACTAGCAAATCAGACAAACGCTAAGCGTTGTGTGCAGTGCCAGTTTAGAGTTTGTTTGTGACAAGGCGGTAATAAATCAAAGGGGGATTCAGCTCACCATACGAAATCTCAAAAGAAATCAGCTGTCCCATACATTGACCCCATCAGCTGATCGAACCAATGTATGGAACAGCTGTTTTTTTTTTTGGAGATTTGACCCATGTTGCTTTGGGAAAATTGTTAGGTATGGTGAGCGAAATCCCTCCTTTGATTTATTACCGCCTTGTCAGAAACATTCAGTAGAAAGGTTATTCTGGAGATCTATGTTCAGCAGCAGCAGCAGGGGACGTCTTGGCTGAGATGGGCATAAAGAAATTAGATGAATGATATCCATCCTCTTGGGCTAAGATGAAGATAGAAGAATGTAAGTTACCTATCCTAAGATGGTCTGCGGCGTCAACGACAAAAATAATGGCGTCTGCCTGACGGTAGTGACGCTCCCACAGCGGCCGCAGTCGCCGCGCTCCTGACACGTCCCACGCAGAAAACGACACCCCTCCACCTATGCGTAGACAACGAACTTAGTCGAGACACAGTATAATAAATAGTACTACATGATATATGATATGGTATGATATGACGGAGTCATTGGTAAAACATTGCTTTATAGACTAGTAATAGTAAAAGTCTCGGACTATTTGTAAACGTAAACTTACTAGTAAATGAACTCTGCTCCTCACCGACAGTAGGTAGTACAGGATCGGGGGCCCCTGTACCACCCTGGGTCCCCTGGGCCCCCTCACCACTCTCAGGGGCCCTAAGAGCGCGTAGTAAAGTACTCTTGCCACTGTTATCGAGTCCCAAAACCAGTACAGAGACAGGGGTCCCGCGGTTGCTGCGGCCCAGCCACGCAGAGAACTGATCTAGGAGCCCCATTGTGAGATAACTGAGTGCGGCCCTGTATGGACCTCGCTACATTTCTGGAACTGTTGTTATAAAAATGTATTAAAATAACTTATACGTAAGCAAGAAATAATACACATGGTATACTTAGATCAGCTCACAAATAACACGATCAAGGCTGCTTCAACGCTCAAGATTGTCGAGAGCGCCAACGATTTGTTTTGGCCCTTTACTCACCAACGAAGATTAAAAAAGAGGCATCAAAATTGCACTGGATGTTTGTCGCACAAGAGCAGTAGTGTGGTAACGAAAACAGAATGCTATTTCATCAAATAAATAAAAAATAATATAGAGAGCTAGTTTACAGCGATGCTAGCGCCATTCGCGAAAAAAAAATCTTCTAACCTAAGGTTAATAAGTTTAATAACAAAAATTTGGCACAGTATGGCACTAGATAATCTTGCTTAGTATTTTTAGCACAGTGAAGTAGTCCTAAGTAAAAAGAACAAAATAATCCACAGATTATTACTAAAAAAAGACACTTTTAGCAACACTTTGTAGCTTTCTTTCATTTTTAACCTAAAAGCTATACAACAGTGCCCTAAAAATACTAGGCTACTACATTATCTAGTGTCATACTGTGCAACATTTTAGAAATTTCCTTAGTTTAGAAATTATTAAGTTTTTTCGTGAATTGCGTCCTAGCATCGCTGTAAACTGGCTCTTAGAGCAATCTGACAAATATATTTTTTTATCAAAAAGTTTTTTTCGTTAAATAATACCAACATAAAATAAAACTTACCTTACACAGATAAAACTTTGCAAGAACTTGTTTACCTTAATTTGATTATTAAGTTTGTTGAAAACATAAACTATTTTGATAATTAACCAATGTTCGAAGTTTAACACGTTATTTGCTTAGCTGGTTCGATTCGTATCGACGCAACTCCTCGTTGTCATGGCAACGTCGGCCTCAACAAAGCCCTTATTTAAATGCCTCATGACGCTCAACAACTAGAGCCAGGGTTTAATGGAATTGTTGCCTATATTTAACGTACCTAGGTAAGACATTTGTTTGGAATTAAATTATGGGCCCCAAGGTTTTTTATCCCTAATACAGCCCTGGCTCAGTATTCCGTAAGCAGCTTTAAAGAATATAAATTAGTTTATTCTTGCTTACACTCGAAAACGGCTAGCTATAATCTACTATAAATTAATCGTGGTTTGTTTTTCTCTCTAAAACTCGAGAACGGCGGGGCCCGATTTAGCTAATTTCTCAATGTAATCCAGGGAACGTTTAAAAGGTGACAAAATATGTAAAAGTCCCTATACCAAACATAAGAAGTCGCAAGCACAGTTAGTTTTATATAAAAACTAGTCGACCCGGCGAACTTTGTACAGCCTTACCTTTTACTATGTTAAGCATGAATTATACATTAAACCTTCCTGTTGAATCACTCTATCCTTTAAAAACGCATCGTTATTCGTTGCATAGTTTAATAGATATAAGCATACATAGAGACAGAAGCGGGAAGCGCCTTTGTTTTATACTATGACATCATCATCATCATCATTTCAGCCGTAAGACGTCCACTGCTGGACATAGGCCTCCCTCAAGGCTCTCCACCTGTACCGATCGCAGGTGGCCTGCATCCAGCGTGGACCCGCAGCCTTGCGCAGATCATCCGTCCATCTGGTCGGTGGACGCCCTACGCTGCGCTTGCCGATCCGTGGTCTCCATTCGAGAACTTTTCGGCCCCAGCGGCCATCTGTTCTGCGGGCTATATGACCTGCCCATTGCCACTTCAACGAGCTTATCCGCTTGGCTATGTCGGTGACCCTGGTTATACTATGTAGTGATGATTAATATCTTAGATTAACATTGATGTTTTCTCCTTTTGGTTGTTCCTTTAAAACCTTGTTGTAGTTTGCGATTATTGAGCTTTCAGCAGCATACGCCAAGGCTATCCAGGAAAACAGTTTACATCTTAATAAACGTTCGTTCAGGTTAATGGCTTACATCAAGTTTACATCAAATTATTTTGCATCGCGTATCACTAACAACTCCCCCTCTCTCCTCTTGGCCCCTCATTCTGTAACGCTGAAAGATAAACTAAAGTTTTCAACTTCACCACCGCTTTTACCCCTTTAGTCAAATCAAATCAAATAATTCTTTGTTCAATATAGGATACAAGATATCACTTATTGAAAGTCAATTAGATAACATCTAATCTAATTGCTATTGATACCTTATTTGGTAAAGTATCCTATACTGTGAGAGGCGAGGTAGTTCAGGGTGCCCACCAATTGGCTCAGGCAAACAAATGTTTGGCTTGCCTTACGACAATAGTCGCCTGGAGAGGCCCCCAAACGAGCCATGCTCTGTCAAATGATTCTACTCCCTTTCGCAATGATTTTACAGCGTAGAGAAGAAAGGGGTAGAGAAAACTCTACAATATTTATCTCTCTTTTGATAACGGGGGAAAATGCTTATCGCATTTCCGTTCTCGCCTCTGGAGCTGCGGCGGCACAGTGCCACAAGCTGCGTCACCGTTTTTCTCCCAAGACCAAAATTACCCTTTTTATTCGTATAAAACTCTTCTGTTACTGACTGACTGATTGTGTGACTGACAGACAACGCAGAGCCGGAACTACTGGGCATAGAAACCTGAAATTTTGTAAGTGGGTTCCTTAAGGAGTGTAGGTGAGCACTAAGAAGGGATTTCCCGAAATTCCCACGGAAAGGGAAAAAACGGGATTTTTGTGTTTATGAGAAATCTCCGCGGGTTAGACCGCGGGGCAGCCTCTAGTTCAAGTATAAAATATTCCATCCAAAATCTTCTTTATGAGATGAAACAGTCAAATGATATGGAAATCTTTGGAAAATTTGAGTATAAAGCGGTGGAGAAGTAGAACGTAACGGAACGGAATAAGGGGGCTGGTTGGCCTCACACCACCCGCGTCCCCGAGGATTGACTATTAACATCTTAAGCCCCTGAGCCTGTGCTTGAAGCCCGGACAACGGATACAATTTATAGCTCACTGTTGATAGTTGCTATGATTAAATATGCATTTATTTGTAATAGTGACTTTTCCAGAGTTTCTCACTATTAAGTCAAAGTCAAATGTCAAAAATTATTTATTCAATATAGGATACAAGATATCACTTATTGAAAGTCAATTAGACTATTTAATCTAATTGGTATTGATACCTTATTTGGTAAAGAATCCCATAGTGCGAGAGGTAGAGGTAGTTCAAGGTGCCCACCAAGCGGCTCAGGCAAACAAATGTTTGCCTTTCCTTACGACAGTGGTCGCTTGGAGACGCCCCCAAACGAGCCCTCCTCTGTCAAATGATTCTACTCCCTTTTACAACTGTTTAAACCCTGGACGACGACAAAATTATCAAAACAAAAATTAGCTAAATTGGCTTAGTTGATCTCGAGTTTAAGTGAGACAAATGAACAGCATTTTGTTTATATATCCCAACTAGAGGCTGCCCCGCGGTTTTTCCCGCGCAGATTTCTCTTAAACACAATAATCCTGTTTTTTCCCCGTTCCCGTGGGAATTTCGGGAAATCCCTTCTTAGTGCTCACCTACACTCCCCAAGGAACCCACGTGCCAATTTTCAGCTTTCTACGCCCAGTAGTTTCGGCTCTGCGTTGTCTGTCAGCCAGTCAGTCAGTAACGGAAGAGTTTTATATATATTGATTTATAGGGTTGCTCAACAGGTTGACTCCAAACTTAAGATAAAAAAAATGGTTACAACCCAATTACAGGCAAACTCAGCATGCATAGAGTTAACAATATTATTTTTAACTTACAAAAAAAATATAAAAAAAAAGAAAAGTGCGTTTATTCTTTTACAATAATCATCATCATCATCGTCATCTTAGCTGAGAGTACACTGTTGGATATAGGCCTTCCCCGCAGATCTTGTCAAGGACAAACTTGGGGGTTGACCATCATCCTCCACGTGTTTCAAGCGGGTTCACGTTATCTGTGGAATCTCAAGTATTTTAACGAAGGACGCTTTGTCCGTCCTTTGTTTTCTCTTTCCTCCGCCATTTTGCCTTTACGACATGCATCGGAGGAGATGAGGTGGTGTGGTATTCTATGCCGCCATCGCCAGTCGCCACCACACGCCCCATCCCCATTACATAATTAAATTAAATAACCCTAACATAATATTTTCATTGGGTTTCCATCAATTACTTTTCACTTTTGTGTTGTTTTTTTTTAACTTTTTAATTACTCTGTTCATGTAATGGAAGTACGAGAAAGAAAGAAAAGAGTTTTCATTCTTAAAAATGTATCGTTCAGAGTATGTTGTCGATAATTATATTCGAACAGAATACGTTGATCTATTAAAACCAATATTTATAATAGAGAGAATTTTCCTAAAATGTAAATTCAAAATAAAAAACAACTTTATGCATCCAAATTCGAATTTTTACAGAGTTCTTTCACTTATATCTTGTGTTACTTTAATTTATTTCCATATTTACGCTCTTTTTCAACTAACGGAATATATGAAGAGTAATACGATGTGTTTTCTATTTAATGTTCATTATTTGCTACTCTTATTTGAATTCGTCGTCATTTATGTGTCCAGTGTATGCCACACCCGAAGCATGATTCTCATATTCAGCAAGATACAAAAAGTTGACCAGAAATTGAAATATGACCTCAAAAAGCTAAAAGAATCGAAAATTTTGATCTGGATTTTGTGTTTATCGATAATGTTGAGTCAAATCTCGACTGCTATCGTAAATGTAACATTTTTCGTAGATTACATTAATAGTTTAGTTGTAGTCTTCAGACTTTTGTTCGATTTTGAAATGGTTTATGCGATTTTTCTGTATGATTTTATTAAGTTGAGAGTCGATTTGTTTAGAGAGAGAGTTAAGTGTATTTTTGGTAGTGACGGACTTTTTGATGTTTATGTTAATATCTTCGAGGTATATGAGGAGATACAGAAAGTGTTTATTTTACCTGTGAGTAGTTTATGTTACCTATTTATAAATTTAAACACTCGAAGACTCAATGTTTGCCACCACTGGAAATCGAATCAGGACCAACAATTTACAGACACCATACTTAAACGACAAGACAAATATATTTTTCATTATTTCGTGTACTTACTTTAATTTTTGTTCTTTGTATTGTCGCCAAATTGAAATGTAAAATCGCAACTAAGCAAAAAAAGATAGATAAATTGTAAAGTAGAGTTGGTTACCCCTTTCTTCTCTACACTGTCAAATCAATGCGAAAGGGAATAGAATCATTTGACAGAGGAGGGCTCGTTTGGGGGCCTCTCCAGGCGACCATTGTCGTAAGGCAAGGCAAACATTTGTTTGCCTGAGACGCTTGGTGGTCAAGGCACCCGGAACTACCTCGCCTCTCGCATATAGAATACTTTACCAAATAAGGTATCAATACGAATTAGATTAAATAATCTAATTGACTTTCAATAAGTGATTTCTTGTATCCTATAACTTTGTTACCTACCAAGCTACCAACTAACGAAATTATCATGCTACTAGAGGCTGCCCCACGGTTTCACTCGCGCAGATTTCTCATAAGCACAAAAATCAAAAAATCTAATCCCGTTCCCATGGGAATTACGGGAAATCCTTTCTTAGTGCTCACCTACACTCCCTAAGGAACCCAAATGCAAAATTTCAGCCCGCTACGCCCAGTAGTTTCGGCTCTGCGTTGTCTGTCAGTCAGTCAGTCAGTCAGTTAGTCAGTCAGTCAGTCAGTAACGGAAGAGTTTTATATATATTGATTGCTCCTCAACAAATGTTATATAAGTTACTGACCAGTTAAAAGTGTGTTTATGACTTTTTATGTAATTCGAGTACCCTAAGATAAGTTCTTTGTACATTTATTCACAAATGTTTGATACTTTTCAGATTGCGTTCTGCATTACAAAGTTATTTTTACATTCACTGATTTACATCGAAATTGTAATTGGAGCTGATCAAACCGTAAGTAAAAGCCTCAATAAAGTAAGTTTAAAACAAGAACCAAACACATATTATACTCATTCCGTATAATTTCATACTATATAACAATAGTTATAGCGTTGCTATTATATCTAGTAGTCAGTATAAACTAAACGAAAATAGGTTCATCCGTTTGGGCTCTAAGATGTCACAGACAGACAGATAGGCAGAGCGACAGAAAGATACATACTTTACACTTATAACACCCGACTGTATCTTCAATTTTCAATCAATCTGTCGCTATGTATGCTTAAAAATACGCAACGGAAGTTGATGCAGTTTTTTCTTAATGATAGATAGATTCAAGAAACATAAAGAGGACGAAAAGCAATATTACAAAAGTGGCCCTAATAGTCCCTCTGAGCGGTAACAGAAAGGTAACCGAGAGCGGGGGCCGCACTTGCTGAGCGAGGCAGGGAGTGCCCATACTGTATGTAGTACTATTTACTATACTGTGCTAGTAGGTTAGGCGATACGAAGGTCTTCAAGTCGACTAGTAACTTTTCGTAAGAAACTTAAAAAAGCCTAAATTAAGATTTCCACAGTGGTTGCAGGGTATGGGAGCCCTAGCAGGAGCAGTAAATGGACCAGTCACTAGCGGCAATGGTACCGAAAGTTACCAGAGATTTACAATTAAGGTAAAGTAAATAAAACTGATGATAATGTCCTCCACGACGTATCCGTCGACGGCGACACCTTGTCAGCTCCTGGCGTGTGCTCGGATGTGACTCGCAAAGCCGAACTTAGTCTGAAACGTAAACCAAAGTAAAACTATATACTTAGTAACCAGCGCAGTACCGGGCCGAAGAATAGGACTGAGGTATCCCCTGCCTGTCGTAAAAGGCGACTAAGAGGGGACCCCGGGGTCGTTGGGTGCACGAGGCGGGGGCCTCGTGTAGTCATATAACGGAACGTGGTGTCCCGATTCCGTCGTCGAGCGTAGGAAGAGCCATCCGCGCTCAGGGATGGCTCTTCCTACGAACATAACGATCGAAAATTCACCCGTGACCCCCTTGCCAACAGCCCAGATGGACACCGGCGGGGTTTTAGTGGGTGCGAACCCCACATAACCCCCCCGGGGTCGCAGGCTACTCGTTAGGAGTTTCCCCGCCTTAAACAAAAAAAAGGGCAGAATTTTGACAAACCCTAGGGTACAACTTGGACGGAGGGACCAATTTATTTGCACCTTCGATATACATTCATATGAGAAAATATTTAATTGTTTTTGACCGACGAAAAAGAAAGGAGGATATTTTTTTACATCGAATATGCTCTGAAATCTAATAGAATAGATAGTTTTATTTTTAATACTCTTACCATAAGCATTCTACACATTATCTCATTTTTACAGATAAACGACAAAGAAAATATATTTGCTTTTATAGCTGAATGTACGATGTACATGATATGGCTTATCCGGATTTTGATGATGATAGTTCTAATTTGCTACAAAAGCGAGGCTTTGGATGTGGCATTCAATCTGGTGAAACAGGAAGCTGTGGCGAAGATCGACAATTGCGAAGATGGTAAGGTTCTATTTTTTTAAACTTCCCATCTCCTCCCATGTGTCGTAAAAGGCGACTAAGCAATTACCCGACGAATTGACAGCAGCTGCGATCGGCAACCAGCCTTTTCTTTTTTTTTGTAACGCATTTTCCGATGCTCGGGGGAGCGTCGGGGGTATGTGGGGCTCGCACCGACTAAAACTCCCCGGCGGCCGTTCTGCGCTTTTGGGAAGAACCCCGGGAACCACTATGATAGCGTCCGAAGTCCTTCCCACGCTCAGCAGCTGCTATCAGCTTCGTGCTCGGGGAGGGCATATTGTTCCCTCCCCGGCTCGCCTTTAGAGCTGCGGCGGCACAGTGCCACAAGCTGAGCCACCGCCCATCTCGGGGCCGTTTGATTAGTGTGTCGGGCCCCCGCCTATCACACCCACGACCCCAAAGACCCCTTATAGTCGTCTCTTACGACATGCAGGGGATACCTCAGTCCTATTCTTGGGCCCGGTACTACCAACCAGCCTGCCAAGAACGAAGAAAGCTGCTGGCCGCCTTTCGTTAGTTTCCTAAGTCGCCTTTTAAGACAGCATGGAAGAGGATGGGGAGGTGGTTTTCTATGCAGCACCCACGGCAGGAATGAATCACCATTTCTCTCTTTTTCCCAGAACAAACGAAGAGACTTTGCAAAAATGTAAAACGCATCTCGACAGTTAGATATAAGAAAACAAACTGCTTCGGCATCGTGGAAGTTGGGGCTGGACTGCCACTCAAACTTGGAGCCCTTGTGGCAGCTTACACTGTTGTTCTATTACAATTTGCTTTTCTATAAAGCGCAATAAGTCACATATTTCCCCAGTTTTACCCACTTGTATATTTGTAGAATTAACAACGAAATTATTTTCCGTACCTAACGTGTGAATAACTTCATACAAAATTTACCACCCAATTTTAAATCGGGCTCAACAAGTGGAAACTTTCTGTAGTAACTTGAGCAGCTGGAGTGACGCGCGGGCTTACGGGAATGTCTTGAACTTGAATGCGTGGAGCGGCGTAGCGCGAACGCATGCAAGGCGGACGATGAGTAGGCATATTTAGCGAGCGGCGATAAAGGAATAACTCTATCTTAAAACAAATTTTCAAACTTTTGATGGTGAATATATAAATGATAAACTGGGGAATATCAAATATTCATATTTGTCACAAAAAAATCTACCTATAATCCTTAAAATTAGATTTATTGTGACCTCTTTCATACATTCCACCCTAGATTTCCCGGACTATATGAATATGTACCCAACCTGGTAACACATAAATACTAGATCACTTCTTAGATCCGAAAAAAAGCAATAATGTTGAAAAAACGTTGGCCCAAATAATGCAATATTATTGAATAACGTCATTTTCTCTATATTATTATAAAAGACCTTATTTGTAAATGTATATCAAAGTAACTTTATTGTTTTTTATTCCTCGCTTAGTATAATATAATGCACTAATTATAATATTTTACAACTATTTAAAATAATATTTTATAGATACATAGGTACTTTCTTTTATTAAATATAGGTTTTCCTTCTGTCAAAAATGAAAAAAAAAAGTTTTTTTAGTTACTCAAATATAAGGCACTTGGCAAAGTCAACAAAGTTTTACTTAAAATCTAATTAGGTACTTACTAAACTCATTAAAAAATATTAATAATAATAATTAAGATCTTGTGACTTCATATAAATCTTCATATCTATTTACGATACCTATCACAAGATAGGTAACATATTAACAATAATAAAATTACTGTTATATCATATCATCAAATAATAAATAAATATGAAAACTATTTGTTCTTTTTATGTTTTGTCACGGCAGACTCGTAGTCCCCCTGCGTTAACCCCTGGGGGGGGCCACGAGGAATTCGCGTTTTACTCGTGGTCCCCCCCAGACTTGCACTTGACCGTCGGATGCAAGTGGACCTATATAATTGGCTACGTATTGGTTTGGTAGTTTTAAAGAAAAAAGTACCAGGCTAACATGAACTAGTAGGTTATGAAGCTCAGCTCAACACACAAAATATCTACACATGCCATGCATGCAGCTCCAGTACGGAAACTCTTTCAATATCTACTGTACCAATAAGTCCTCCCAGGGGGGAACGCAGGGGGGCCACAAGTCTGTCGTATTTTTTGTGTCATCAAACAACATATTTTATACATACATAACGTCACGCCTGTATCCCATCGGGGTAGGCAGAGACAATTGATTTCCACCTGCTACGATCCTGACACACTTCTTTCGCTTCTTCTACAGTCATAAGCCTTTTCATACACGCACGTCGGTTTCGTGAACTCTTCACGCGGCCTTTCCTCAGAACGTCACCAATTTGGTCGGTGAACGTTTTCCGTGGCCTACCTCTTCCAACCGTGCCTTCCGCATCCGCTCTATATATTTCTTTTGTCAATCTCCTGTCATCCATTTGCTCTAAGTGACCAAACCACCGAAGCATACCCTTTTCAATCTTTTTTACATATTTTATGACATTACATTATTATTATTGATCTTACTAAGCTAAGTACCTATACATCTTTTTGCGACTATAAAGAATCTTACAAGCCATGGCAAATATAAAAATGTGATCCTAAAACACTTAAAAATTTATAATATAATTCCTAAACAAATAGCCAAAGAAGATATATACAAAATATTTATAAAAAAAACTTAAACTATACTTACTAAATAAAAGCTATTATTCCATACATGTTTTTCGAGGAAAAACAATAATTAATACATTGTAAAGTTAAGTTCTTGGAACTCTGCGTTAGATTTAAGTTAGTTTTTAAGATAGTCCAGTGCCCTTACAGGGTTCATGTGCTGCTCATTAATTTTAAGAACACCTTTTGCACTTACCACATGAAGGAAAATAAACTATTACCTATATTCTATTCTATTCTTATTTGCAAGATCATTTCTTCGATCTCTGAACACAGCTAAAAACCCTCAAATCGCGCCCGAATATCTCTCCATCGCTGAGCGTTTGTGGTAATGGCTGGTTTAAGGTTTCTGGTAGGAAGAGTGACGTTACTCCCGCGAAGATCGAGAGTATACCCATGATGATTAGGGGAAGGGCCCGCGAGTAGACTGCCTGTGAAGATAAAGTAAATTATAATACTTACAGAGAACATAGCAGATATAATCTATATAAGGGTTTGACCTGGTGAAGTACTGTGAGGAAGACTTGTGTCCAAAATAGGACCCATCTTTTGATCTGAGATGATGATAATGATAATAATTTGTATCTAACAAATGCTATTTTACTTTGCAAATAAATAAATTTACCCAAAGAAATCAGTATCATATTATATTATAACAGAAGAGGAAAAAATATTGGACATATAATAAGACTTCACAATGTCATAAAAAATAAGTATAATAGAATGAAACAAAAGGCGGGTAAGCCCAACGAAGCATAAATAAAGGAGTAGACTTTAAGACAAGGACTTAAAGGAAAGAGATGAGAGACGATTGGAGTGGAGGAGGCTACCAGACAAGAGCTCAGCTCGTAAATAAAATAAGATCAGAATAAGCAATAAATCTTAGTTAATTTATACTTTGGATAAGCGTATCTTCCACAAAAACTTACCAAATAAACAATATATGGGCAAGCAAGAAGTCCAAGACCTGCTACAAAAGAGGCAGCTCCCATAGCTTGAGCCCTCAGCACTGTTGGAAGCAACTCTCCAATCAGGACGTAGAATACTGCAAACGATGCAGCTGCACATAGACGACCGAGCATGGCTAGGGTTACTGTCACCCATGGTAGATCTAAAGAAAGAAAGAAAGAAAGAATATACATTTATTTAACGAATTAAAAGTTAGGAGGTAGACGTATAACATAGAACAAGTAAAAATAAAATAAAAATAATAAAAACCAGTGTCCACCTGCCTATTACCACAATACCTAATACAAAGTTGAGCTAATATATTCGTTAAAACGGAGTATTGACTCAGCATATGCCATGGCCGAAACCAAGGCGCTGTTCTTCCGCCAACACCGAAGATCTGGAAGGTTAACATTTTTTTGATAAGCCCTGTAGGTCCGGGCGTAAGAATAGGTCTACGGTATACCCTGCCTGTCGTAAGAGGCGACTAAAAGGGGTCTTAGGGGTCGTGGGTGTGAAGGGCAGGGGCCCGACACACTCATCAAACGGCCCCAAGATGAGCGGCGGCACAGCCTGTGGCACTGTGCCGCCGCAGCTACAAAGGCGAGCCGGGAGGAAACAACATGCCCTCCCCGAGCACGAAGCTGATTGCAGCTGAGCGTGGGAAGAACTTCGGACGCCAGTAATGCGTGGTTCCCGGGGTCCTCCCCAAAAGCGCCAAGACGGCCGCCGGGGGGTTTTAGAGGGTGCGAGCCCCACATACCCCCGACGCTCCCCCGAGCGTCGGGAAATGCGTTTGGCATTTCCCCCCGTTACAAAAAAAAAGGTTAAAATTTGATGTTATATCTAGAAATCGGTGAAATAATGAACTCTGTACGATGTAACTTTAAGCTTACTTAGGCAATTCCATCACCGCGCGGTCTCATTCAAATTGTATAAAATCAGTTCGGAGTTCGGTCATCAAGAGTACCGCGCGCTCTCACCTAACCATTTAGATTATTTACAGGACAATATAATCGGTTTATCAGTTAATCAAGATTTTTTTATTTACAACACAAAAGAATGTGGTCCTAGACCATACAAACTCTTAATTGTGCAGAACTTCAAATGAGTCTTCGTTAGTTTTTATATCATTGTATGTGCTTCTGTCACCCTAGATATAGGTTCTGCCTAGTAAGAGGTTCAGAGTGTGATGCGTTAATATGACTTTATGTTAATCTATCTTTTGGATATCACGGTATGAAGATGGTCCTGGTCGTGGTCCCCCTTATTCCATAACGCTTCAGAGCTCTTCAGTCGTTCAAGACGTTTCCACAGCTTTTAATACATTAATTCCAAAATAACTCTATCTATGAGATAGGTATATTTCGACGTTTAATTACTTGCCGGACTATTAAAATTATAGAAATCGGTTTTCTGCGTTATGGAATATGGAATGGAGAAGATTATTCAAACTTGTAGAAGATTTTCGCAAGTTTTTCCAAATTGGAAATTGATCTACCAGGCACTAGATGCTAGCACCACTAAATGGACAAATTGTAATAAACGAGCTGTCCCGGCTTACTTCATTACGCCATAGAATATAAGATACTACTAAAGACTTGGCTCTATAGACTATGTTCTTTTGACTGCCTAGAATGGACGGAAAAAAAAACCAAAACACCTGTCAAAATATGTAAACAACGGAAAAAATATTGAACCTTGGGTGGGTCACATTATTTGAGTGTAAGTTGATCCCTAATTTTTTTGAAAATCTTATATTAGCCTATGTCACTCGGGGATAGTGTAGCTTCCTACCAGTGAAAGAAATTTTCAAATCGGTTCAGTATTTCCGGAGCCTATTCGTTACAAACCATTTACAAACAAATAAACAAAATGTCAGAACGCTGTTAAATTAAGAAGCTAAGGAAGCTAAGAAAGCTAAGATTATTATGATTTTAAGGTTACCTTCTGGAACTAAAACGCAGCTGAGGCAAGCCAGTCCTCCGATGCACATGAAGACACAGAGCACCCAGCGCCTTCCAAATCTGTCCATGCACTGCCACGCTATGAAGTAGGACGGTATTTCTACGGCACCTCCTGAAAATTTATGTTTTTTAGACCTTTTGAATCTAAGTAAAAAGTTTAAACGCTTATTTAAGTTCAATTTAAAAAAATAATTTAATTTGGCCAAATAGAAGATCAGAATGTTTGTGGGAAAACAATTCGATTTGTGAAAAAAACAAAGCATTAGGTATAACACCAAAAAATAATGTTTATTTAAAGGTTTACTTATTAGTTAGTTTTTAACTTGAGCTAAAAATTTTTTTTAACCTAGTTATAAGTTATAATATTTGTATACCCAATAATATAGGTCTATCGCAGTGATACTACTACTGAATACACTAATAACAAACAAACAACCTGTGATAACGAATAATTTTTTCTGATTCTGATAATAATTAGCGTTATAAAACCAGTCCCATCCACAAAACATTATTTGGCAACATAGCGACCAGGATCGACAAACTGAGCCGTGAATCGTCAAATCATCCAAACAGAAGAAATCATAATTTTAGTGTTGAAGTTAAAGCGCTTGCTTGCACTTTACAAAAACGACGTACATTGTTATGGATATCGATACTCTTTTCTTGGGGCTGGGTATGTTTGTTCCTATGTATATTGGAAGTATTTAAGGTACTCAAGTTCTGTCTAGTAAGAAAAGGCTATAAGTGTGATGCTTTAGAGTTATAACTTACCAATAAAGAAAGCCAAATAATCATCAACGCCCAAATTAGGCGTGTTATAACTGAGACTGTTATAAATAACACCAAGTGCTATCCAATCAAAAGTCAATAGTAAAAACTTCCTTCTGATATTCGGATATCTAAACACATCTAGCGGAGACGCCTTGCAATCACCAATCGAATTCTGATCATCCATCCTTTTATTTTCCAGATCACATGACGAATCCTCTTTCACAAACATCCTAGTAACTAGCTGAATAGATTTCCTTCTTAAAGTGTTAGCTTTGTATGGATCTGTCTGCGTTGATGTTTTATGATGAGATTCTTCTTCTCTTTCTTCTATATTATTGTCTCTTTCGTCTTTTCTAGTTTTCTTCTTATGAACTATTTCGGCAACTTCTGAAGCTATTATTCTTTCGATGTCTTGAGTTTTGTTCCGTTCGTCCTGACTGATTCGTTTGTGATCTGTTTGGAAACTTAGCATGTTACTTAGTCTTCTATCTATGTATCGTGGTTCGTCGTAGTCACTTACGTGACCGTTTGCGTTTGTAAGCATTGACGTTTCCGCGTCTTCCTCATCTTTGACTTTTTTCTGGAAAACATAAATCATCGTTACTTTTGTTATTGGTTTCTTTAGTGGTAAATAAACTTTTCTGTATTCTGTCTGTCGCCATCATATAGTAAATGTTTTATCAATTATAAAAGCTTATAAACCTATAACACTTACGTGTATTTCAAGGAGGAATCCATAAGGTAGTAGAATATCGTTTTTCTTTGCAAGATTGCGAAAAACTTTTTCAGCTTCTGCTATACGACCACGCCCAACCAGCCATCTTGGAGATTCGGGAATCAACCAGTAGTAACTAAGAATAACATAACGTACATTCATTTGGAAGTGTAGAGCCGGCATAGAACATTGGTATCATAAAAGGCAACTATGAATCATCCAAAGACAGGTCCTTTATTAAAATACTTGAAGAGCCACACTGCGATCGCCTACCCGGCTGCTAAGCGTGGCGTTTACGTCAAACTCCCTTTCACAATGTTTGTTCTTGAGGCTAACTATGGGATGAACTTATATCCAGAAGTAGACGTCTTTATCAATTTAAAAAGTTGACAAATATGAAAATGTTTTAATAATATTGAAATGCAGAGGAAGATTATTAACTAATGCCTAATTTAGTTACGTAAGAATTACATATGTTATTTTAAATTGAAGCTCTAAGCTTAATAATAAGTAAGGTTTGTAAAGGTGAAATCAAAAATGATATAATTAAAACAAATACCTGTATAAAACGACGAAAGGTACACTAGTAGCTAGCGATAGAAGAAACCAATCGCGGATAAAGTAGGCAAGGATAGCCAACAAGCACATCCCGCTTGCAAACAACATCCCCACGACGATTCCTGAAGAGAAAATATTGATATAGTGTGATGCAAGATGAAAATCATTCTATCGAATGTATTTGAAAAATCCATAAAAGAACAAATATTGTTTATTTTATTTAAACAATGTTTTTGGATTTGTCTAAAAAGTCTCTTATTTATTTATTTATTTCGGTATACAAACAGTTAACAACCAAATCAGTGCTTATTCATCATGGCAGGTATTTTCAATTTCATTAAAGTGGCCCTAGCCATAGCATTGTACTCTATCCAACAATTAGCATTTTTATTTCTATTTTTATAAGCATACAATTTTAACTGGGTTTCCGCAGGGTTTATATCTTTGCCCAATATTTTTTATATTGGTTACTTGCACAACACTTTAAAGACTTTATTAGTAATTATATAATCAACCTGTATAAGTTCTTTGAAGAGGCGGCATAAGTTCCAAAGCCAGTATAAATGGCTGCTGATACAAAGCAGGGAAGAATAGACCACCAGCCACCCTCAAGGCTGCGTGCATCATATAATCTGAAGGAAAAGACGCAGCAATTGCTAGAGGTACTTCTAGGTAGATCATAAGAAGTATAGTTGGGCGACGACCGTATCTGGAATTTAAAACAAAATGCCTCTTATCACAAAAAACTAGTCTTAGTCGTTAGACTAGTGTTAAATCACGATTTTTAGCCAAGTTTTTTTATTAAAACCTAGTCTTACTATTTTTAGGCCACGCCACGTGTAACTTTTTTGTGCTCAGATCGTTTATGATTAATTGTTATTAGTCTAGTGTGCTATATAATATGTCAATATTCGAAGCATTTCAAAGAAAACTTCCTATCCTTTTGTCATCGCCGTGTGTGTGTAAATTATTTTGAGAGAATGTATATCAACTCAACTTCTTTATTTTCATGATTTATGTTTTTAAAGATTCAGTAAGTAAGTATAGGTATAATATGACAATATTCTAAGCATTTCCTAGAAAACGTCCTATCCTTTTGACTTCGTCCTTTCGCACACTTATTTTCATGATTCATCATAAACCTAATCTTATTTACTAGAGACATACAACTAGAAATAATGGATAATAAAGTCTTACCTATCAGACATCCATCCAAAGAAAAGGTTTCCAAAGATGGATCCCACCCAGAAGAGTGTATTGCTAGTGCGCGGCCACCAGTCATTGTCGCAGACTAGGTCAAACTAAAAACATAAAATACTGATTATTTAAAAAACATTTTTTTTAAGGATAAGGTGGATTGGTTGAGATTTTTGTAGCGGTAACCCCCGTAATGTTTGGAATATGGTTGCTTACGATGATACTTTTAAGGACGGAATTCCCGAAATTCCCTAGAGAAACAGACAGAACGAGATTTCAGCGTAAACATTTTAAGAGCCATAGCACAGCTAAAGTAGCGCCACCCGAGAAAAAATATAATATCTTTTTAACTAAGGAAAATACCAAATACTGTTTCACATTTTTTATATTCTCCTTAGTTTAGAAGATATTAATTTTTTTCGAGGGTGGCTACTTTAGCTGTGCTATGCCTCTTACAAGAACAGGGGGAAATTCTGGGAATACTCTAGACTGTAGGCAAAGTCTTGTATAATTAACGTAACGGATTGAAATGTAATAAAAAAAAGTGAAAGTAAACAATGATATAGCATATCGAGTCGTGCTCTAAATAATCACATTTCACGTTAAAGTTATAAATAGATTATATTGTATCAGTTTATTTATCAATTATCAGGTCTACAATGTGTGAAGATAGCGTTCATGACTCGCAGATTACTACGAATCTCTGTTTACACTTACAATAAAGTGTGTCGAATGCTTTACTAAAATCAGAACAGACGGTGATAAATTTTACATACATTGTTTAAAAAAGATAGTATATTTTGAAAATTAATTTTAAATTATATATCTCGGCAAACCATAGCCTTGTAAGTCAGTAGTTCCAAAGTTAACATAACATAATCTCACGCCTTTTATTCCCCAAAGAGTTAGGCAGAGGCACCAGCTCATGACCCGCCGGACCCACGTTCAGCCGAGTTTATGCTTTATTACCAACGTGACAAGGGACCAGCTTGTCACCGCTGTTATTACGACCACTAGTTCCAAATTTATCCCAGATATTTCCTATTTAAGTCTGAATTTTGGAAAATCCTTCCATAATGCATCATGCTTCACTATCTATCTTGATTCAAGTTTTAAGTATCTCTTGAAATCTCAAGCGGTTTTGGTTTATCTATCAATTATTAATACACAGAACAGTAGTTATAATAACAAAAATAAAGGTATAATTAATCAGATCATCCATCACGCCAGGCCTAAGAAAAGACAACTAAGCAACATGTATGTATATTATCAGCAGCTCATGCAATTTCATTATTTATTTAGTACATCATTACGATTTGTATGATTCTTTGCATGAAAAAAACACAACTATAGGACCACAGACTAGGAGAACCGAAAATTACGGTAATGAAGAATTTGTTACCTCAGTGACCAAAGTCTTGGAATAATGTTCTTCACTGTACTGCCATCCATTTGAGCATTTTGTAGGAGTCTGGCTCCTAACTGATAGAATTGCTTCTTTAACTCGTGATATCTGAATTTTGAAGAAATTGATATATTAGACAATAATCATCATCATCTCAGCTGGAAGATAATTACGGTATACGATTATTATTTTAATAAAATTCAATGCACCTAGTAAATTAAAACATTAAACCTAGCAGAAGGTTTATCTAAATCCTTCCCGGTTGAAATCCTTTATTAACCGACTTCAAAAAGGAGGTTATCAGTTTCACCTGTATGTTGTTTATGTATGTCCGCAATTATCTCAGTTTATTGAAGGCGGTTTCCTTTTTTTGTAAAAAAGAAATTATGTATTTTCTACTGTTACATTAAAAACGTTTACCTGATCTTTCCTCTCAGCTTCGCCCTTGGCTGCAACCAGCTGTTTAATTTGTACTAATCGTAGAGATCCATCCTCACGAGCTACCTCAGACCTTTGAACGACAACGTTTTAAGAGATTTGAGTAGGGATCCTTTCATTGGGGTTTACTTTAACTGACTGATTTTGTGTTATTTTTTTTGTTAAATAATAATAATAATAATATTCATTTATTTCAGGCAATATTTACATTAAAAAATAACAATAATACAATAATACACATCACACTCAGAGCCCCTAACTAGGAAGAACCTGTATCTAGGGTACCCGAAACACACACAGAGACGAATATGACACCCAGACCGGAAACAAACATCGATATTCATTATATCAATATTCACCCCGCCAAAGAATCGAACCCTGGTGCACACGCTCACTCAGTCCACATCACTGCCAACTGAGCTACGGAGCAGTCATAATACATCACTCTCAGAGCCCCTAACTAGGAAGAACCTGTATCTAGGGTACCCGAAACACACAGATACGAACATTACACCCAGACCGGAAATAAAGTTGTTTAATTTATTGTTTTCATTATTATCATTATCATAATTTCAGCCGAAAGACGTCCACTGCTGGACATGGGCCTCCCCTACAAATCACCACATCGACCGTTTTTAAGCGACTCTCAGCCAATGTACTCCCGCAGCCTTCACCATGATTGTTTTGCTTAAAATGTACTATAAATAAAATTAAAGAGTGCCTAAGAAAAAAATATTGTAACCCGAATTGGGAATTTTTGTTTTTTTTTTCGCTTTATCGTTAGTCCGTATTTCATGTACATATTCTCAGATATATATTTTTTTATTAGTGGCGCTGTGTAGCGCTAGTGAACTGTTCAACTTCACCGTACTAACGTCATCTTTTGTGTAGTAAATAAAATTTATATTATTGAGACCTTCATCGACTAAACTATAGGGCCATGAGCCATGAGCTGATCTTGCTGACAACGGAATCAAATTAAGATTGATGGCATGGCAGATGTAAAAATGGCGGCAAACCAATTGCTTATTTATTGGTCGATCAAGTTACTAGCTGGCCGGCGAACTTGGTGACGCTAGCCTAGCTCCGTTTTTCCAAACGTTTTTGAAAATTTACTTGGCCTACTATGTTCATCACTCATCCCTTGCTGACTGACTGACTGACAGACAACGCAGAGCCAAAACTACTGGGCGTAGCGGGCTGAAATTTTGCACGTGGTTTCTTTTGGGAGTTTAGGAGAGCACTAAGGATTTCCCGAAATTCCCATGGGAATGGGAAAATATATAAGAAATCTGCGCGGGTGAAACAGCGGGGCAGCCTCTAGCTAGGGATAATGTAGGATTGTAAAGATGTGTTTTTTTTTATTGGTTAGTGGTTATGTAGTTTTAGAGCCTAATCGGTTTAAACAATCAATTACATACTTTTACTAGTTGCCCCTGCGAACTTCGTACCGCCAAACCTATGATTATGTTGTGCATATTTTTATACATTATTCCTTCCTCTCGAATCACTCTATCTATTTATTTAAAAATCTGCATCATCCGTTGCATAGTTTTAAAGACAGACAGACAGCAGAAGCACTTTGTTTTATACTTTGAATTTATTTATTAGTGGAGATTGACAACCTGTGTAGTTCAGTTGGTGCAGTGACTGTGGTTTCGAAGGTCCGAATTAAATTCCCGGCGGCGGCGAACACAATAATTACAGGACACAAACAAAAACTACTAGGCCATCATAACTATATAGGCACAGTATAATAAATAGTACTGCATACAGTATGGGCACTCCCTGCCTCCCTCAGCAACTGCGGCTCCCCCGCTCTCGGGTACGTCTCAGTTACCGCTCAGTACAAATAAAGCAGCGTCGCACGTCTCATCTCACTCACACAAGCATGATACGCGTGCACGTACACGAGTTTCGGCTGTGCGCGAAGCAACGCGCTTTTTTATGAAGTATCCAAGGTGTGATATAGGTACCTTTCATCAACATACTCCGAAAGGGCTGCGTACAAGGCTCGAGGGTCAATATCGTAGGACAAGCAACTCTCGAACGTTCCATTTTCCCTTCCAGGTGGAACGATGAGGTTTCTCAGCTGGTCTTCTGGTATACCCAGGGGTTTTAGTTCTGGAGGTGAGGAGCACCAGTGTTGAGGGGTTGCGTTCGTGAAGACCTGGAAATGAGAGGTTGATTAGTTAGTTGCATATACTGGAAAGGCGGTAATAAATCAAAGGAGGGATTCTGCTCACCATAACTTACAACTTTCCCAAAGCAACATGGGTCAAAATCTCAAAAAAAAAATAACAGCTGTTCCATACATTGGTTCGATCAGCTGACGGGGTCAATGTACGGGACGGCTGATTTTTGTTTCAAGATTTCGACCCATGTTGCTTTGGGAAAGTTGTTAGGTATGGTGAGCAGAATCCCTCCTTTGATTTATTACCGCCTTGTCAGAAACACCCTGTATAATTGCTAGTGTAGGATACTTTTAGAGTTAAGGGTTAATGTTATAATAATAACGCATCACACTCAGAGCCCATAACTAGGAAGAGCCTGTATCTAAGATGCCCAAAACATATACAGAATGAACAATACGGGTGTATTGTTCATTGTTCATAAACCGGAAAAAAAAGAGAAATTTGTAAGTAGAGTTAGAGAGTTTGTTACCCCTTTCTTCTCTACGCTGTAAAATCATTGCGAAAGGGAGTAGAATCATTTGACAGAGGAGGGCTCGTTTGGGGGCCTCTCCAGGCGACTTTTGTCGTGAGGCAAGGCAAACATTTTTTGCCTGAGCCTGAGAGGTGGGCTGAACTACCTCGCCTCTAGCAGTATAGGATACTTTACCAAATAAGGTATCAATATTAATTTGATTATTCTAATTGACTTTCAATAAGTATATCTTGTATAAATAATTTTTTACTTTACTTTACTTTAAAAATCATTGATTTTAATCATAATATTAATAATGTTCGCCCCGCCGGGAAACGAATCCGGTGCAACCGCGTCTCAGTCTACATCACTACTGCCAACTGAGCCACGGAGCAGACAATTTCCAATCATTCAATACAAGTTCCAATCAATCAATAGTTATTCTTAGTCAAGCCATGCTTAACGGGTTTCGTAGCCAGATAAAATATTGCGTTAACACGCCTAGACACAGGAAAAGAAACATCGGTAACCAAAATGTCCGTCCCCGCCGGGAAGCGAACCTGGACCTTCGAAGTCGAAGTCTACATCACTGCCAACTGAACCACAGGGAGCTGGTCGCATAGGAGATCGGGTAGAAAACATAGTTTGAACGTGTCTTAACAGGCATAGCATAGCTAAAGTAGCACCACCCGCGAAAAAAGTTAATATCTAATATCAAAAATGTGAAACGCGGTGGCACTACTACTAACTATTTAGTAATCTGTGGCACGAATCTACCATATTTAAAACGAGCTTTCCCGGCTTACTTCGTTACGCCATAGAATATAAGATACTACAAAAGACTTGGCTCTATAGACTATGTTCTTTTGACTGCCCAGAATGGCCGAATAAAAAACAAACAACAACAACAAACCACCTGTCAAAATATGTAAACAACGGAAAAATATTGCAACTTGGGTTACATTATTTGAGTTTAGGTAAGGATCCCTAATTTTTTTGAAAATCTAATATATGACACTCGGGGTTAATGTAGCTTCCTACCAGTGAAAGAATTTTTCAAATCGGTTCAGTATTTCCGGAGCCTATTCGTTACAAACAAACAAACAAACAAACAAATCTTTCCTCTTTATAATATTGGTATAGATGAAATCTGTAGTGGGTCATACTATGATCTCATCCTATTCAATCTATACTGTAAAAGATTATCCTCATAAATATATCGAAAACAAAATTATAATTCAAAAGCATAATTTCCTTTCAATAGCACAAAAGGACATCGTGGCATGAATCTTATACAAAGTTTAACACACCTCTATTTAGTTGAAATCAATAGGCTATGACTGTCTGCGAGCTATGTTCCTAATACAGTAATATCTTTATTAGCTTAAGATTATGTTATTTATTTATTGAAATCAAAGACACAAAATAAATCAGTTTCGTAGCTTTACAACATAAATTAAGAATACCATTTCTTAAACTACCTATTATTGTGTAAAAATGTGAGAGGTTTTATATCTATGTTATGTGCTTTAAACTGATAAAACCGAGTAATACTTTTTTTTCAATCGTTAGAAATCTAAGACCAATTAAATTTAAAACTGTAGCCTATGTATAATATTCTAATATAACCTATAATATTTATGCAGAGAAGTTTCATCGAATTCCGTGCAGACGTTTTTGCGCAAACCTTCAAATATCCTCACAAACTTTTCATTATTAATTAGTACTTAGGATGTATAGGATGTAGGAACCTATCGTTCATAGTTGGTTTACTTGAAGAGCTATGCGCAATGAGAGGTTTTCAATTTGACAGCTCAGAAGAAAAAAAACAAGTTTTATTAAGCTGCTACCAGATGGCGCTCTGCCAGGAGCAATAGGTCAAGCTGAAATGAATGATTCAATAGCTCAAAATTAAACATAACAATTGAAATTTAACTGAGGCAGTGACGGAGTAGGTGAAATTAAGATTTATACTAAGCAGAAAATGATCCAATCCAAAGATTCAGTCAATATTCGATCTCCCATCTCTCTAATATTGCTGTAGACACCGCCATCTACCGGCGTATTAAGAATCTTTTTTTTTCTTTTCTGTCACTTTGAAAACCCCTCATTGCGTAATGCCTACCCACCTGCAAAGCATGGCAATTATGATAAAACCCCCAGAATTTATCCTAGTAGCCAACTTTAGGACTTATATCCAAAAGTGGCCGTCTTTACGCTAAGATATAATAATTATAATAATAATAATAACACATCACACTCAGAGCCCCTAACTAGGAAGAACTGTATCTAGGGTGCCCGAAACACACACAGAGACGAACATCACACCCAGACCGGAAACAAACATCGATATTCATCATATCAATATTCGCCCCGCCCGGGAATCAAACCCAGGTGCACACGCTTACTCAGTCCACATCACTGCCAACTGAGCCACGGAGCAGTCCTAGCCAATATAGTAAGCTGCATATTAATATTTATAGCTAGTAATGAGGCGTCACCTTTCTGAGACTTTATTTATAATGCAAATAGTATTTGTTACTCTTTTATCATGCTTCATTGGTTTGTGCTATTTTAATGTAGGTTTAAGATAAAGGATTATGTACCTACTCAATACGCTAGATCACGACCTTGAGCGTATTTAAGCGCGGCGCGATAAGCTGAGCGTTATATAGCCATAGGCTTAAGCGGATATCTGCCTAGTCGCGGCGGTATATACCTATGTATTTGATTTCACATACGTTTGCCTGAGTCGTAGGGGGGCGCCCCTGAATCACCTCGCCTCTCAATGTATAGGATACTGATATTATGATTATGTATTATTCTGATATTATTGTAAAGTTTCATTGAAATCCTTTCAGTAGTTTTTAGTGGATAGTAACAAAGATCAATACTTAGAATATTTCGCGTTTATAATATAACTACTATTCGACCCGGCGAACTTCTTACTGCCTTACCTATTACTATATTGTTATTGTATTATACACATAAACCTTCCTCTTGAATCACTCTATCTTTAAAAAAAAAATCGCATCAAAATCCGTTGCATAGTTTTAAAGATATAAGCATACATAGGGACAGACGCGGGTAGTGACTTTGTTTAATACTATGTATTGATTGAAGTAGGATCAAGTTTTATACCCTATGGTACAGGGTTAAAAACTTGTTTTTTTATAGGAAACTAGAGGCTGCCCCGCGGTTTTTCCCGCGCAGATTTCTCATGAACACAAAATTCCCGCTTTTTCCCGTTCCCGTGGGAATTTCGGGAAATCCCTTCTTAGTGCTCACCTACACTCCCTAAGGAACCTACATGCAAAATTTCAGCCCGCTACGCCCAGTAGTTTCGGCTCTGCGTTGTCTGTCAGTCAGTCAGTCAGTCAGTAAGTCAGTCAGTCAGTCAGTCAGTCAGTCAGTCAGTCAGTCAGTCAGTAACGGAAGAGTTTTATATATATTGATAATCAATGAGCTTCTTTTAACCATGTGCCATGCCATATAATTTAGCGACCAGTTAAAATTGATTCTCTCGGTATTAGTATCTTACTCCCATAGATTAGACATCAGGATTACTGAATGTATGAAAGACGCTTAGTTTATCGCGCCGCGCTTAAAACCGCTCTTGGGTCGTGTTCCAACCGTTAGTTAGGTTTCCATAAGCATTAATTATTAAATATTATAATACATTCATGTGCACTGCAATTTGAACACTTTTGCACTGAAAACTGAATACTTAATAAAATTTTATTGTATGTGACTGTACTTACCTATGATTTTGTTATTGTAATATTAAAACGTATAATCAATCAATATATATAAAACTCTTCCGTTACTGACTGACTGACTGACTGACTGACAGACAACGCAGAGCCGAAACTACTGGGCGTAGCGGGCTGAAATTTTGCACGTGGGTTCCTTAGAGAGTGTAGTGGAGCACTAAGGAATAATTTCCCGAAATCCCCAAGGGAACGGGGACAAACGGGATTTTTGTGTTTATAAGAAATCTGCGCGGGAAAAACCGCGGGGCAGCCTCTTGTTAGTTATAATTTTATGCGTGTTACTGAAAAGTCGGAGTCGGAGTTGCTTGTGATTCAACTCACCATACTAAATACTATTAAAAATACTTAAGTAACTTTATTAGATTTTTCTATAACTAGGTTCATCTAATTTTTTCTTGGTTCGAGAAATTCATTTTTTAGAGAGTGGCGCTTTTTCGAGTAAGAGGATGGTCTTTTATAATGTTCTGGTACTAGTCTTGGACGCGGGACTTTCCTTATAATGACAAATTTGTGCGTCAGTCTGTATGTTATAGACATTTTTTCCGAAACAGCCTCTCTTTTTAATCCTAGGTAGATTTACGTCTGCTCGCGGTGAAAATACGAAACAATTTAGCAAACAGTTAGTCAAATAACATTTTTTTTTAAGGGCGAGTGAAGTACGTATACGTACAGTGGCGGTCTAGGCAGGGTAACAAATTTGTCTTTGGTCTCGTGCTTTCTAGACTGTATTACTAAAGAACAAGAGCTATTTTGCAATACAGAAAAACCGAAAGTGTTACGCCGTCCGTGACCGCCACTCTGTACGCGCGACTAGGGGTCCCAGTCGTGCGAACACTTAGCAGGTGCTTAACTGTACATGAAATGTTGCACGAGATACTTTTGTTGCCCAAAGAATACTAAAAAATATCGGAATCTAACATAAAGTAATGTCTAGTCTAGTAAAAATAGTCTTATTGACTTTCAATAAGTGATATCTTGTATCCTATATTGAATAAATAATTTTTTATGTTTATTTTTACCTGAGAGAACACCAAGAACGACGTTGGTATAGAAGCCAGACCGCAAAGCAAATAAAAAAGTACAATGTGCCAATATCCTTTCTTAGTGGCCAGTATCGATGCTTCATCCAACTCCTTGGTCCAAGTTGTCATTGTTTAAAAAAAAATTGTTCGCAGTCTGATTTCACTTCACCTTTTCACTGTTCTTTTTTTGAACGCAAAGTTTTTTAGCTTGCGTTTAGGCATTTCTTATAAAAATAAATGAATTGGAATTTATTTAAATATCGTCTATATTTAGAAGGGTTGCACTTTTTTTCGCTTATTTTTCAATCTCATGCCCGTTTTGAGATAAATTATGTTTTGGTCAGTGACAGTTGAAATTTACGACATTAATATTATAACTAAAATTAATAATATCACATTTACATTTAAAACCAATAAAAACACTTGACACAAATAAATCAACGACTTGTTATTCACTTCTTAATTTTACTTTTATTTTATAAAGTTAAAAGTATTATTAAAAAAAAAGTTTTTTTATATATTAACGTGTGTTAAAGCGAACGATCTTACGAACACTGGATGCAAAATAATGTTTCCCCCTAGGACGGCGGTCAGTCGTTTTAGAGTTACAGTCCGCTACATAAACAGAAAGCATAATTACTATTTTCATAAATAAATAAAAACAATTATTGCAATTGGTGGTCTTATCGCTTATAGCGATTTCTTCTAAGCCATCAAATCATAAAATAAAATAAACTTATAAAAAAAAAGTACGGTGGCTTAATAATGTAAAAGAAACAGCATAATCGCATACCCTTACAATCGATATTGAAAAAATTGCGTCCTATTATACTTATAGGAGAGCTGCTCTTGGGTTGCCTGGAAGAACCGCTTTAAGCGCTAAGGCCAATTGTTTAAACATAACGTGTTTTAGTTTAAGAATTTAAACGACAATATTTCTGTAGAAAACCTGAACTTATTCTGTGTTTTTTTTACGATTTTCAAATTGTTATAAAACCAAGGGTGAAATCAAGACGCTAGTTACAGTGGCGCCGGCGCTTAGCACATTTTGAGATTGTGTTTTTTGAGAAAGGCAAATGGTTTACTTATAAGTGGGGCGCACTGTACATACGATATTCACAAGTACCTTGACCACATAAAGTGGTTTTGTTTGTGCTTATGTAGCGGTAAATAGAAAGGAATCAGATTTATTCTATTTAATCAGATTAATTCTTTATCAACAAATATCTTTATAAAAGTTATAATAATTAATTTTATCATAATTAATTTGAAACAATTTATCTTCTGTTTTAGGTCTAAGATAAGTAAATACACCAGTATCAGGCTTTTTAATTTCAATAATCTTAAAAGAACTTTGACGGCTCCGTGGCTCAGTTGGCAGCGATGTGGACTGTGATGCGCGAGAACCGGGTTCGAATCCCGGCGGGGCGAAAATTGTTATATTAATATCGATGTCTGATTCCCGGTCTGGGTGTATTGTTCGTCTCTTTATGTGTTTCGGGCACCCTTGATACAGCTTCTTCTAGGTTTTTTTTATAAAAAAAAAAACAAAAATTCACTACAGTAGGTACTGCATAGTAAAGGCAATGTTCACATAGCTCGAAGATCAGATGGTCGCTGGGGCCAACAAAATCTCAAAGCGTCGATGCATCGGAATATAAAGAGTATAGGCAGACCATTCGTAAGGTGGTCAGACGACCTGGTGAAGGTTACAGAAGTACACTGGATGACTGCTGGTTCGCACAAGACTGGTCTTTGTGGCGTCTTGTGGGGGAGGCATATGTTCAGCAGTCTTTCTGATTACATGATTATTTGAATAATCATCAGACTATTTTCATTTTTGTGTTTCGTTCGGCACACAATGTTTTTTTTTTTCATTTTTTAGTTTTTAGTAATTATTATCTCTATGTACAGTGGCGGACACGATCGGCGTAACACTTCCGGTTTTTATGTATTGCAAAATACCTCAAAATAGACGAAACCATAGACAAATCTGCTACGGCCTCCTAGTCCGCCACTGTACTTATTATAGTTCGTTTATATCAATTTTATGAAACCAATCTTTCAAAATCTTATTTAATTTATGTGTTACTGGAGGCTGCCCTACGGTTTTTCCCGCGCAGATTTCTCATAAACACAAAAATCCCGTTTTTCCCGTTCCCGTGGGAATTTCGGGAAATCCCTTCTTAGTGCTCACCTACACTCCCCAAGGAACCCACGTGCCAAGTTTCAGCTTTCTACGCCCAGTAGTTTCGGCTCTGCGTTGTCTGTCAGTCAGTCAGTCAGTCAGTAACGGAAGAGTTTTATATATATTGACTAGCTGGTGCCCGCGACTTCGTCTGCGCATATATAATATTGGTATGGAAGTATAGATTATTAACTTAATAAAATCCTAAGTCTGTTCATTTATTACCTACTACATATACGCACACTTTGGACACGAATCAATTAATAAATTAATTTGTAATTTTATTTCTATATCTTTAGTTTGAACGCACCAATCGCAATGCGAATAGTCTGAGCGCTATCAAAATACAGGTCGCCGGTATTATGATAGCGCTCAGTGACAGTGGATCAGACTGGCGCAGGACCGTGGTGCATGGCGTGCGAGAGAAGAGGCCTATATCCAGCAATGGGCTCTTACAGGTCGATGATGATATCATAGTACATACATACTTCGAAGCTAGGTAATGTTCGTAAGGGGCGCTCACTCGCGCACTGACTCGCGAGTAGTCCGAACGCTATCATAGTACTTGGCAGCTCGGGAATGTTTGTAAGCCACAATCACTAAATCGCGGGCACTCTAAGCGCTATATCTGTACTTGAAAGCTGGGGAATGTTCTGAAGTCACTAACTTGCAAACGTCTGAGCGCTATCATAGTACTTGGCAGCTCGGGAATGTTTGTAAGCCACAATCACTAAATCGCGGGCACTCTAAGCGCTATATCTGTACTTGAAAGCTGGGGAATGTTCTGAAGTCACTAACTTGCAAACGTCTGAGCGCTATCATAGTACTTGGCAGCTCGGGAATGTTTGTAAGCCACAATCACTAAATCGCTGGCACTCTAAGCGCTATATCTGTACTTGAAAGCTGGGGAATGTTCTGAAGTCACAAACTTGCAAACGCCTGAGCGCTATCATAGTACTTGGCAGCTCGGGAATGTTTGTAAGCCACAATCACTAAATGGCGGGCACTCTAAGCGCTATATCTGTACTTGAAAGCTGGGGAATGTTCTGAAGTCACTAACTTGCAAACGTCTGAGCGCTATCATAGTACTTGGCAGCTCGGGAATGTTTGTAAGCCACAATCACTAAATCGCGGGCACTCTAAGCGCTATATCTGTACTTGAAAGCTGGGGAATGTTCTGAAGTCACTAACTTGCAAACGTCTGAGCGCTATCATAGTACTTGGCAGCTCGGGAATGTTTGTAAGCCACAATCACTAAATCGCTGGCACTCTAAGCGCTATATCTGTACTTGAAAGCTGGGGAATGTTCTGAAGTCACAAACTTGCAAACGCCTGAGCGCTATCATAGTACTTGGCAGCTCGGGAATGTTTGTAAGCCACAATCACTAAATAGCGGGCACTCTAAGCGCTATATCTGTACTTGAAAGCTAAGGAATGGTCTGAAGTCACTAACTCGCAAAAGTCTGAGCGCTATCATAGTACTTGGCAGCTCGGGAATGTTTGTAAGCCACAATCTCTATATCGCGGGCACTCTAAGCGCTATATCTGTACTTGAAAGCTGGGGAATGTTCTGAAGTCACAAACTTGAAAACGCCTGAGCGCTATCATAGTACTTGGCAGCTCAGGAATGTTTGTAAGCCACAATCACTAAATAGCGGGCACTCTAAGCGCTATATCTGTACTTGAAAGCTGGGGAATGTTCTGAAGTCACTAACTCGCAAATGTCTGAGCGCTATCATAGTACTTGGCAGCTCGGGAATGTCTGTAAGCCATAATCACTAAATCGCGGGCAGTCTAAGCGCTATATCTGTACTTGAAAGCTGGCGAATGTTCTTGAGTCACTAACTCGCAAACGTCTGAGCGCTATCATAGTACATGACAGCTCGGAAAGGTTTGTAAGCCACAATTACTAACTCGCGGGCAGTCTAAGCGCTATTAGGTATATCTGTACTTGAAAGCTGGGAAATGTTCTTAAGTCACTAACTCGCAAACGTCTGAGCGCTATCATCGGGAAGGTTTGTTAACCACAATCACAGATTCGAGGGCAGTTTAAGCGCTGTATGTGTACTTGCAAGCTAGGGAATGTGAAGCTCCGACGCCCGAATACTTCAGTCACGTTTATTAAATATTATTAAAAATAATTCAGCCGTTCTTGACTTATAAATAGTGTTATTAACACGACTTTCTTTCATATATAATAGATTATAGTGTGCCCCATTCCCAATATTCCCGTGGTAATACCAGGATAAAAAGTAGCCTATCTCCTTTCTCTGGCTCTAGACTATACATTGTATAAATTATAGTGTGCCCCGCGGCTTCGCTAGCGCACTTTCCCTTGAAACATAAATTCCCAATATTCCCGTGGGAATTTCGCGATAAAAAGTAGCCTATGTCCTTTCTCAGGCTCTAGACTTTCCATATACCAAATTTCATCCAAATTGGTTCAGTAGTTTTCTCAGGAAAGAAGGACAGACAGACAGACAGAGTTACTTTCGCATTTATAATATTAGTATGGATTAAAATAAATCAGGTACAAATTCTAAAGTGACTGCATTATAATTTTCTCTACAACATCAAGGCGTGAATGAAACTGAGCGAAATTGGCACCGCAATAATATTATTGCAATAAATCAATCATACTTAGGTAAGTACTTACCTACTTCTAATACTTACATACTTATTTATAAACTAGTCGACCCGGCAAACTTCGTACCACCTAAACTTTTACTATATTGTGCGTGTATTATCATCAATATCAATACATAGTCAATATACATAGTATAAAATAAAGTCGCTTCCCGCGTCTGTCCCTATGTATGCTTAAATCTTTAAAACTGCACACCGGATTTTGATGCGGCATTTTTGAATAGTTAGAGTGATTCAAGAGGAAGGTTTATATGTATAAAACATGCACAACATAGCAATAGGTAAGGCGGTACGAAGTTCGCCGGGTCGACTAGTACATAGTATAAAATAAAGTCGATTTCCGCGTCTGTCCCTATGTATGCTTAAATCTTTAAAACTGCACACCGGATTTTGATGCGGCATTTTTGAATAGTTAGAGTGATTCAAAAGGAAGGTTTATAAGTATATAATACATGCACGAATTAGTAAAAGTTTAGGCGATACGAAGTTCGCCGGGTCGACTAGTTTATAATAAAAACAAATTTCCAGAAATTGAGTTTCTTCATTATCATCATACCTAGTTAGTGTCAACAAAAACTATAAAGTAATTTCGAAGATCTAGGCATTCCCGTTTTCGGAATTTTTATCTTTGACGAAATAATGTATCGAGGTTTTTGTATCCTCGTTGTGTTTCTAAATTATAAAAAACTTTGTTATATCCTCCAGAAGGTTATGTTAAAGTTTCAGATCTCTACCGTCTGTAGTTTATGAGAATTACTTGATTTAAAAAACCTTCAAAACTCATAAAGCGTCTTAAATAAACCTTCCACCAGAATCACACTACCCATTTAAAAAAAGCCGCATCAAAATTCGTTGCTTATTTTTAATGATTTTAGCATACATAGCGACAGAAAGCGACTTTGTTTTATACTATGTACTAGAGGCTGCCCCGCGGTTTCACTCGCGCAGATTTCTCATAAAAACAAAAATCCCGTTTTTTTTCGTTCCCATAGGAATTTTGGGAAATCCTTTCTTAGTGTAGTAAAGTAAAGTAAAGTAAGTAAAAAATGATTTATTCAATACAGGATACAAGATATCGCTTATTGAAAGTCAATTAGACTAATCTAATTAATATTGATACCTTATTTCGTAAAGTATCCTATACTGATAGAGGCGAGGTAGTTCAGGGTGCCCACTAATTGGCTCAGGCAAACGAATGTTTGCCTTGCCTTACGACAATGGTCGCCTGGAGACGCCCCCAAACGAGCCCTCCTCTGTCAAATGATTCTACTCCCTTTCGCAATGATTTTACAGCGTAGAGAAGAAAGGGGTAACAAACTCTACTTTACAATTTCTCTCTTTTTTTTTTTTTTTTTTGTTCTTATATAGTGCTCACCTACACTCCCTAAGGAACCTACATGCAAAATTTCAGCCCGCTACACCCAGTAGTTTCGGCTCTGCGTTGTCTGTCAGTCAGTCAGTCAGTCAGTCAGTCAGTCAGTCAGTAACGGAAGAGTTTTATATATATAGATTGATTGATGATGCAAAAGTTTCTAAGATATTTTGAGGTTGGTTCAAATTAAGTATACGGTAAAACATTTTAGATAGTCTACATTGTGTCCCCCTGCTAGGCAAACACCTCCCAAGCCTGGGGTTTGGGGTCGTGGGTGTGAAGGGCGGGGGCCCGACACACTCATCAAACGGCCCTGATATGGGCGGCGGCACAACTTGTGGCTGCCGCAGCTCCAAAGGCGAGCCGGGGAGGGAACAATATGCACTCCCCGAGCATGAAGCTAATAGTAGCTGAGCGTGGGAAGACTTCGGACGCTATAATGTGTGGTTCCCGGGGTTCTTCCCAAAAGCGCCAAGACGGCCGCCGAGGTGTTTTAGTGGGTGCGAGCCCCACATACCACCGACGCTCCCCCGAGCGTCGGGAAATGCGATAGGCATTTCCCCTTGTTAAAAAAAAAAAAAGGCAAACACCTCCCCCTTTTTGATCTCGTGTCCATTTCCTGTGCCACTTGATTCCAGTCGGATAGATCAGAATCGATATCAACCCGCCATCTCCTTCTCGGCCGGCCACGTTCTCGTCTTCCATCAGTTGGCACTACCCACTCGATTGCGAATTTCTTCTTTGATTCTATGGCGTAACGAAGTAAGCCGGGACAGCTCGTAATAAATAAATTTATGAAGACAAAAAACTAAATAATACTCAGGTAAGTATATAAATATAATATGCTTTATGAGTAAATAATGTCGCACACACGTCTCGCTTGACCGAAGGCTTGAGTAAGTAGCTGAACAACCTCGAATCGACAAATTTAATCATGCATTTGTATTATATGAAGCAGCAAAGAAAACAGAGGTCAAGTTAAATTTGCAGTGTTCACACTTCACGGATTATCAATAATATTGGTATTTGCAAGGTGATTTAAGTTTATATTAGTTTAGAATATTATTTTAAAGATTACAAATAATATTTTGGTCATTATACGAACTAGTCGACCCGGCGAACTTCGTACCGCCTAACCTATTACTATTTTGTGCATGTATTTTACTTATAAACCTTCCTCTTGAATCACTTTATCTTTTAACACAAACTGCATCAAAATCCATTGCATAGTTTTAAAGATATAAGCATACATAGGGACAGACGCAGGAAACGACTTTGTTTTATACTATGTACTAGTCGACCCGGCGAACTTCATACCGCCTAACTTATTGATATTTTGCGCATGTATTATACTTGTAAACCTTCCTCTTGAATAACTCTATCTTTTTAAATAATTTCTTTTTTACAAAAAAGGAACCCGCCTTCAATAAACTAACACTTTATCTACTAAAAAAATGGCTTCAAAATCCGTTGCGCCGTTTAAAAGATTTAAGCATACATAGAGACAGACGCGGAAAGCGACTTTATTTTATACTATGTATTGATTGACATGAGGTGTATGGAACTGTAGAAGAATTGAAATAAGTAGGTACTTATTCAGGATCTTAGATCTTAGCTAGTGGATATCAATTGTGCCTGTCTACCCCAATAGGAAAGAGGCGTGAAGTTATTATGTCGGTACGGTACCTATGTACCTATGTTTAACGGCTTATATTTGTTAAATTTTGAAGGTGTGTTGGACTCCTATAAAATTTATACAAATATATTACAACCTTGAAGGTTCAGGTAGCAAGCATTAATATTATTGATTGTGAATTCAGATGTTTGGGTTCGTTACCGTTTTCTGACAAAACTGAAACCACGGGGTGGCTATAGAGCTAAATGGCCATACAAGGCTTTACCCATAATCAACGCGGAAAACCCCTTAAATCCTTAGCAATTAGCATTCCCCCTGCAAAACTACCGCGTTCCAATTCATTCCTATAATTGCAATCGACGCATATTGGTTAATAGTTGCGCGCGCATAATTGGACCTATTTGTGGACCGTTTGTTTGCAGGGTTGTTCAATGAATTGTTTTGTAAACTTACCGTCTTATTCATAAAGATACAGTAGATTTTAAGTAGCCTTACTGGTGGTCTACTTCTCTGGTTTGTTGTATGGTAAATACGTGACATCCAGTCTAAATTGACATACGTCAAATAACTAAAATGCTCTTTAACTTTTTATGAATAAGAGGGTTACTTTGTATGGTATATGTACTGGCCCGACAAAATCTCTAACGTAGACAACTGTGAAACATTTTTTTGTAATTTTGTCGGTCTGAATTAATTTTTGACCCTAATTATACTTTGAGGCGACCACAACGCTGAAATCCTTGAAGATTCACTCTGCAAACGCTAACCTGCTTCCAAAAGTGGCGATTATTGCATCTTCCTCCTTAAAATTAGTCCTTGAGCCAATCTGTGTCAGAGACCTAATGTCCAGCAGTGGACGTCTATCGGCTATCAGTCTGGTAGATCAGTTAGTTGTAGGTGTAGGTAATTGAGTTATTTATAGAGCAGAGTAATACAAAGATTCAGCAAAACAAATAACTGACGAAACGTAAAAAAAATATCGATCAATCAATTACTATCAGACAGACGTATACTAAGAGATTTTATCACGATCTAACTTTAAATACCAAATACTTACCAGGTGTAACTATTAAGTTGAATAACATACATAATCTCACGCCTAATATTCCCTAAAAGCTTAGACAGAGGCACCAGTAGTTCGGTCGAGTATGTTTATATAAATAATATATATAGTTACAACGAGCGGATAAGCTCGTTGAAGTGGCAATGGGCAGGTCATATAGCCCGCAGAACAGATGGCCGCTGGGGCCGAAAAGTTTTCGAGTGGAGACCACGGATCGGCAAGCGCAGCGTAGGACGTCCACCGACCAGATGGACGGATGATCTGCGCAAGGCTGCGGGTCCACGCTGGATGCAGGCCACCTGCGATCGGTACAGATGGAGAGCCTTGAGGGAGGCCTATGTCCAGCAGAGGACGTCCTACGGCTGAAATGATGATAGTTACAATGTGTATTTTTGTCGGCGTGGTTATAACGAGCACTTTAAACTACGAGCAGAACTTTCTGAAATCATAATATTAGTTTTGCTGCGTGATCGAATTAGAAATTGATGAGATCCGCAGCAGAAATATAAAGTCAACGACAGCCAAAATTATTCCATAACTTAAGTTGCATAGGCATCACATAGGTCGAACCCGAAGGACACATATCGCTGTGGACTAAAAGATCTCGAATGGCGACCGCACACCGAAAGACAAGCAGATAAGGCAGACCCTTCACCAGGTACCAGGTGAAGGATGTGAGTGAGAGATGAGGAGTGAGAGACACTGGATGAGGGTCGCTCAAGGCTGGTCAGGGAAAATTTTGGGGGAGGCCTATGTCCAGCAGTAGGTATATACGTCTTTCGGCAGAGATGATGATGATGACCTAAACCACACCTCGGACACTTCGAAAACGCGCGTAGCTTCGCGCACAGCCGAAACTCGTGTACGTGCACGCGTATCATGCTTGTGTGAGTGAGATGAGACGTGCGACGCTGCTTTATTTGTACTGAGCGGTAACTGAGAGCTGCCGATCGCGGGGCCGCACTTGCTGTACTGAGGGAGGCAGGGAGTGCCCTGCCCATACTGTAAGTAGTACTATTTATAATACTGTGCTTAACTTACTATTTATTGTGCAATAAATCAACAAATAAAAATAAAAACTTTACACATTGTATTTTGGTTCTTATTTGCGTTGTTTTCGAATCGCAAGCGCACGTGTGGCGGCCGTCCAGAATTTACAATTTGATAAAACTATGCGAGTGGTTTTACGTGATTGTAATGATAAAAAAAATGAAAGTAAGTAATCGCTAAAAAAGGTAGTACTTACTTACCTACCTATTTGTAAGTATACCTAGAGTATAATAATAATAACACATCAGACTCAGAGCCCCTAACTAGGAAGAACCTGTATCTAGGGTGCCCGAAACACACACAGAGACGAACATCACACCCAGACCGGAAACAAACATAAATGTTCATCATATCAATATTCGGCCCGCCCGGGAATCGAACCCGGGTGCACACGCTTACTCAGTCCACATCACTGCCAACTGAGCCACAGAGCAGTCAAAGAGTATGAAGGTAATATAGATATTTCTCCAACTACATGGCTCAGGTTGTGAAAAATGTGGCACAATATGACACTAGATATTGCTGCCTAGTATTTTATAGGGCACTGTTGTATAGCTAAAAGCTAAAAATTTTTTGAGCACAGTTAAGTAAAACGAACAAAATAATCCACAGATTGTTGCTAAAAGTGGCCACTTTTGGCAACAATTTGTGGATTATTTTGTTCTTTTTACCAAGGACTATTTAACTATGCTCAAAAAATACTAAGCAAGATTATCTAGTGGCATACCTACAAGATTATCTAGTGTCATACTGTGCTGTGCCACATTTTTGATATTTACCTAAGTTTAGAAGATATAAATATTTTTTTCGAGAATGGTGCTAGCATCGCTGTAAACTCGCTCTTTAAATTACATTTTGATACTTTGGGCTGCTCTCTGTACTCCAATTCTGTCGATAGTTTTAAAAAAGTTTTTCACATGTAAGTACTTACGTAGTTTTATCTAGCCTACTGATATGAAAGTTTCAAAGGCATTAAGTTATACCTACCTACATACAGAATCATTCTTTTGCAACCACAAGCCTTTTACCAAGGCTGCGTCAAAGTGCGTCAACGAAACTCATGCCATGACGTCATCATCCGCGGTCCGTGACGTAATGACGCACGAGTGAACTGACGTTGCGTCACTGGATATGTTAGGTTTTTACTTTCAAGTACCTATACAAAAAATTATACCACTGTAATATTTAGTAATATTGGATATTCATATTCAAAGCCAGAATATCCAAGAAAATTAGGAAAAAATTCATAAAAACATACATATGGAGCATTGCACTATACGGTTGCGAGACATGGACACTGACCCAGAGAGATAGATATAGACTGGAGGCATTCGAAATGTGGTGTTGGAGAAGAATGGAGGGAATAAGTTGGACGGACAGAGTCACTAATGAAGAAGTATTGAGAAGAGAAGCGGATGATTTTGAACACCATAGAGATAAGAAGGGGAAAGATGATAGGCCATCTGATACGAAACGACACACTCATTACTAATATTATAGAAGGGAAGATTGAAGGAAAGAGACAGCGTGGACGACCAAGGGCAAGCTACTTTGACCAAATAAGGGAGCGAGTCAGTGCAGATTCGTATCAGATGGTCAAGCAGCTGGCGGGGAACAGGCGTGAATGGAGAAGGCTCCACCGACAAGAGCACAGCTCTTAAGAGAGAAGAAGAAGAATATTTAGTAACTAGTCGACTCGGTGAACTTCGTACCGCGTAACCTATTACTATATATTGCATGTATTATACCTACTTATAAACCTTTCTCTTGAATCACTCTATCTATAAAAAAAAACTATCAAAATCCGTTCCGCAGTTTTAAAGATTTAAGCATACATAGGGCCAGACGCGGGAAGCGCCTTTATTTTATACTATGTGATGATGATGATAATGTGGCACAATATAACACTACTAGAGGCTGCCCCGCGGTATTTCCCGCGCAGATTTCTCATAAACACAAAAATCCCATTCTTTCCTGTTCCCGTGGGAATTTCGGGAAATCCCTTCTTAGTGCTCACCTACACTCCACAAGGAACCCACGTGCCAATTTTCAGCTTTGTACGCCCAGTAGTTTCGGCTCTGCGTTGTCTGTCAGTCAGTCAGTAACGGAAGAGTTTTATACTGGGTGTTTCTGACAAGGCGGTAATAAATCAAAGGAGGGATTCTGCTCACCATAACTAACAACTTTCCCAAAGCAACATGGGTCAAAATCTCAAAAAAAAATCAGCTGTTCCATACATTGGTTCGATCAGCTGACGGGGTCAATGTACGGGACAGCTAATTTTTGTTTTGAGATTTGGACCCATGTTGCTTTGGGAAAGTTGTTAGGTATGGTGAGCTGAATCCCCCCTTTGATTTATTACCCCCTTGTCAGTATATATTGACAGTATTATTAGGGCACTGTTGTTGTATAGCTTTTAGGTTAAAGACCAATGAAAGCTACAAATTGTTGTTAAAACTGGCCACTTTTAGAGGGTTAAAATAGTGCTGTACTGTACACTGGCGGACACGGAGGACGTAACACTTTAGTCCATGGTCTCGTTTGCACTAGACTGTAATGTCAAAGAACAAGAGCTCTTTTGCAATACAGAAAAACCGGAAGTGTTACGGCGACCTAGGCCGCCACTATACCACATTTGTGATATTTTCATATTTGCCACAGTTTTATTTTTAGCTTAATTTGGCGCTAGATTCACCACCCCTCACCTACACTTTACCTAGGTATTTTAGTATTTGCTGCTCCGTAGCTCAGTTGGCAGTGATGTGGACTGAGTAGCGTGTGCATCTGGGTTCGATTCCCGGGCGGAGCGAACATTGATATGATGAATATCGATGTTTGTTTTCGGTCTGGGGGTAATGTTCATCTCTGTGTCTGTTTCGGACACCCTAGATACAGGTTCTTCCTAGTTAGGGGCTCTGAGTGTGATGTGTTATTTTTAATATTTAGTCTAAATAGGGGGATGTCAGATTTTGTTCGACCTACTCCAGATTTCAGCCAAAATAAAACACTGCAAGTAGGTTATCCGTTATATACAACTATTTATTCATAAAATAAGTAACCTTGATTAAAAAGCGATACAATATGATACATAATGTTTCTTATATAGTAATCAAAAGGAGGAGGGACTCAACTCACCATACCTTACAACTTTTTCTAAGAAAAATGACATGGGTCAAAATCTCAAAACGGAAATCAGCTGTCCCGTACATTGTGTCGTTTGGTATAGTGAGTTAAATCACCCCTTTGATTTATTATCGACTTTTCATAAATATCTAGACATAGATACGGACGCTATGTTAAAAAAAAATGGGGTTAAAAAATATATTATACTCTTAAATATTACTCTTCGAGAACTGATCTTCCCCTTCTTCAATCATCAACTTTTTTTTGTAGCGATTCCTGAAACAACAAAATATTTTTTTTTATTTTTTACTAGTCGACCCGGCGAACTTCGTACCGCCTAACCTATAACTATTTTTTTCATGCATAATACTTATAAACCTTCCTCTTTGATCACTCTATCTATTAAAAAAAAAAGCATCGAAATGCGTTGCGTACTTTAACAGATTCAAGCATACATAGGGACAGACTTGAAAAAGAACTTTATTTTATACTATGTACTAGAGAGGCTGTCCCGCGGTTTTTCCCGCGCAGATTTCTCATAAACACAAAAATCCCGTTTTTTTCCGTTCCCGTGAGAATTTCGGGAAATCCCTTCTTAGTGCTCACCTACACTCCCCAAGGAACCCACGTGCCAATTTTCAGCTTTCTACGCCCAGTAGTTTCGGCTCTGCGTTGTCTGTCAGTCAGTCAGTCAGTAACGGAAGAGTTTTATAGATATTGATGTCCAGGGAAGTTATAACTTAATTTTTAGGGTGTATTCTATGATCAAAACTTGTATAAGTTTTTCTTTTTTTAAATTAAAGGCAATATTTGGTTATTTTGTTAGTTACTTAGGTAGCCTAACTAGTCAGCCTTCGATCAAGCAAGACCTAAATTAAGGTTCTGCGAGCCTTAGATCATTAACTGTGAATTTAAAAGTAGGCTGGATCGACTTGCAAAAAAAAAAAATCATACTGAAAGAGGGGGGGGGGGTGAGGCTGCGACCCCCCATATGGGGTGTTTTCGTCGATGAAATTGATCATAGAATACACCCTTAAAATTAATTTATAACTTCCCCGGACACCCTGTTTATGTCGTAGGAAGATTTGATAATAATTTTTTTTGCGAAAAAAAAACTAGGGATTTTGCGAAAACTCGGATAATTTGATAATAGGATACAAAAATAGGTTAGGCGATGCGAAGTTTGACGGGTCGACTAGTTCGTTTTTCTGTGACTTAGGAGGTTTTAATACAAACTTACCTCTTAGGATACGGCTGTTTGAGATGAACGGTCCGGTGATGCAACTTCAAACTGTTGCTCTGAGTGAAGCACTTGTCACACGCCTGGCACTGCCACGGCTTCTCTCCCGTGTGCGTCTGCATTTAACAAAAACACATACTTTGAGGAGGCATAATTACTTAGTACAGTGGGGGACTCGTTCAGCGTAACACTTCCGGTTTTTCTAAATCGCAAAAAGCCCGACTTCAAAAAAGGAGGTATTCAGTTTGACCTGTATGTATGTTTGTCCGCGGTTATCTCGCGTTCCGCTGAACCGATTTTGATGCGGTTTTCAGATAAGTATCTGTTACATTCAGGAGAAGGTTTTAGTAACTATTTTAACCGACTTCGAAAAAGATGAAGTGCTCAGTTGATGTATGTGGTGGTTTATTGAACACGGGTTCCTTTTGTGTAAAAAAAAAAGAAATTAGTCTTATTCGTATTACAGTCTAGTGCACACGAGACCATAGACAAATCTGTTATGCTGAACGAGTTCGTAACTCTAAACATATTAAGGTAGTAACTATCGGTATGGCGCGAAATTCAAATATTTTCGCGTTTTTTATTTATTCTGGCGAAAGAATTCATTTTTTTTTTTTTAAGTTTTAATGAATTAGCGTATGCAAAAAACCATCTCCCACATTGTTATACAACGTTTTTGGAAGACAGACCTAGTCTGCTCTACCACAAAAAGAGTTAAACCGGGTCTAAATCACTAGACTAGGCCTAAATTACTATTTCGTCATACAAATTGGCGATTTTAGACTAGTCTAACTTTTTTGTGGTAAGGGGGAGTAAGTCTAAGGACATAACTTGACTAAAAGGCAAAAAATCAATAAAAACCGCTATGAAACTAAAGTGCCCACTTTAGGCAACAAAAGGTTTTTTTCTTTGATTTTGAACCTGAAAGCTACACAACAGGGCCTTGAAAATTCTAAGCAAGATTAGCTAGGGAGTCAAAGACGCGTATTTTTGATTTCGGCCATGGTTTAGAAGATATTAATTATTCATTGGAAGTGGCGCTAGTTTCGCACCGTGTAAGCCCTTAAGTCGATACGAATTTAGCCAGGTCAGCAAATAATCTATACCAATATTATAAAGAGGAAAGATTTGTTTGTTTGTTTGTTTGTTAGTAACGAATAGGCTCCGGAAATACTGAACCGATTTGAAAAATTCTTTCACTGGTAGGAAGCTACATTAACTCCGAGTGTCATAGGCTATATTAGATTTTTAAAAAAATTAGGGATCCTTACCTAAACTCAGGAGCGAGAGGAGTGGAAGAGGAGGGAGGCCTTTGCCCAGAAGTGGGACAATATAGGCTAATAATAATAATAATAACGGCGTAGGGATGTGACGACCCCATCGCCCAGTGGAAACTCCAGTACTTTCGGTCTGGAACTTCCATTGCAATTAGTCACCGCAGGGACGGCTTGTCAATATATAAAACTGTTCCGTTACTGACTGACTGACTGACTGACTGACTGACTGACTGACTGACTGACTGACTGACTGACTGACTGACTGACTGACTGACTGACTGACTGACAGACAACGCAGAGCCTTAACTACTGGGCGTAGCGGGCTGAAATTTTGCATATGGGTTCCTTGGGGAGTGTAGGGGAGCACTGAGGAATAATTTCCCGAAATTCCCATGGAAACGGGAGAAAATGGGATTTTTGTATTTAACAGAAATCTGCGCGGGTGATACCGCGGGGCAGCCTCTAGTACATAGTCAATACATAATAAAAAATGAAGTCGCTTCCCGCGTCTGTCCCTATGTATGCTTATATCTTTAAAACTATGCAATGGATTTTGATAAGGTTTTTTTTATTAGATAGAATGATTCAAGAGGAAGGTTTATAAGTATAATACATGCACAAGATAGTAATAGGTTAGGCGGTACGAAGTTCGCCGGGTCAACTAGTATAAAATAAAGTCGCTTCCCGCGTCTGTCCCTATGTATGCTTAAATCTTTAAAACTACGCAACGGTTTTTGTTCCGTTTTTTGTTATTAGATAAAGTGATTCAAGAGGAAGGTTTATAACATTAAAACATGCACAAAATAGTTATAGGTTAGGCAATACAAAGTTCGCCGGGTCAGCAAATAGCCTATAAGCACTGGACTTACAACAGCGTGCCTCCGGAGCGCGGCGGCCTGCACGAAGCCGCGGCCGCACGCCGCGCACGCGTGCAGCACGGCGCGGCTGTGCGCGTTGGCGTGCGCGGCCGCGCTGCCCGGCTACGTAACATAACATAATATCACGCCTTTTATTCCCCGAAGGGTTAGGCAGAGGTACCAGGTCAAGAGCCGGACCCACGTTTAGCCGATTTTATGCTTTATTACCAAAGTGACAGGGGGCCAGCTTGTCGCCGCGGTTATAACGACCACTACTGCGGCCGGGACCAACGACTTAACGTGCCTTCCGAAGCACGGAACGTACACGTACGTACACGGGGAAAAATAGACACCCTTAGCAAAGCTACTTTACTCCGACTGCTCCGTGGCTCAGTTGGCAGTGATGTGGACTGAGTAAGCGTGTGCCACCGGGTTCGATTCCTGGGCGGGACAAATATTGATAATATGATGAATATCGATGTTTGTTTCCGGTCTGGGTGTAATGTTCGTCTCTGTATATATGTTTCGGGCACCCTAGATACAGGTTCTTCCTAGTTAAGGGCTCTGAGTGTGATGTGTTATTATTATTATTTTATTATTACACCCTTGTTTTTTACTCTCCTCTACGCTGTAAAATCATTGCGAAAGGTAGTAGAATCATTTGACAGAGGAGGGCTCGTTTGGGGGCGTCTCCAGGCGACTATTGTCGTAAGGCAAGGCAAACATTTGTTTGCCTGAGCCAATTAGTGGGCACCCTGAACTTCCTCGCCTCTCACAGTATAGGATACTTTACTAAATAAGGTATCAATACCAAGTAGATGTAGTCTAATAAATAATTTTTGACTTTTGAAGTAATAATTCAAATTAAACTGTATATAACCCCTGAATGTTTGTTGAGGATTCTTATCTTGCCTCATTGGCGTTCACTCAATTTATTTACAAAAGATCAGAAAAAATAAAAATCTTTTTTTATGCGAATATATTCTTGGCTCCTAAATTCCTAAGGTAGGTAACTGATTGAAGCGAAAGCAAGATTGATTGATTGAAATACTCACAGCTAACGAAGCGCCGCATATCTCGCAAATTATCTTTTGAGATTCGTCATAAAATGACATCCCTGGATGTTCTTTCTTGTGGTGGTCCATACATTTCACGAAGCCGTCAAAATATTTTCCACACTGTGTGAATACGCAAATTTAAAAATTAACCAAAAAGTAGACAGATGGTATGCCATGCCACGCGACCCAGACCCAGACCACACCTCGGACACTTCATAGAAAAATTATTTTTTACATACACATACATAAACTGAAAACTTCCTCTTTTATGAAGTCGGTTAAAATAGGCACTGAAACCTTCTCCTGAATGTAACAAACACTTCTGTGAAAAGCATCAAAATCGGTTCAGCCAAACTCAAGATAATCGCGGACAAACATACATATATACATACATACTACAGGTCAAACTGATAACCTCCTTTTTTTGAAGTCGGTTAAAAAAGCGCGTTTCTTCGCGCACAGTCGAAACTCGTGTACGTGCACGCGTATCATGCTTGTGTGAGTGAGATGAGACGTGCGACGCTGCTTTATTTGTACTGAGCGGTAACTGAGAGGTGACCGAGAGCGGGGGAGCCGCACTTGCTGAGGGAGGCAGGGAGTGCCTGTACTGTATGTAGTGTTGAGAATTTGGTTTGTTCTGTATTCAAAGAAATATTGACATGTGAAGTTTTAGTTTCCCTAGTAACGTGTTTTGTGTATATGATCACTTGTGAATTTCTAGTCAAGAAGACAGTTTGCTTTTGAGTATATTTAATCAATACATAGTATAAAACAATGTCGCTTCCCGCGTCTGTCCCTATGTATGCTTATATCTTTAAAACTATGCACCGAATTTTGATGCGGTTTTTATTAAACGATAAAGTGACTCAAGAGGAAGGTTTATATGTATAATACATGCGCAATATAGTAAAAAGTAATGCGAAACGAAGTTCGCCGGGTCAACTAGTAGAAAAATAAATGATATAAGCCAAAAGAAGTGACTTTGTATGTTCTAATATATAGTACTAGAGGCTGCTCCGCGGTATTTCCCGCGCAGATTTCTCATAAACACAAAAATCCCGTTTTTTTCCGTTCCCGTGGGAATTTCGGGAAATCCTTTCTTAGTGCTCACCTACACTCCCTAAGGAACCTACATGCAAAATTTCAGCCCGCTACGCCTAGTAGTTTCGGCTCTGCGTTGTCAGTCAGTCAGTCAGTCAGTCAGTCGGTCGGTCGGTCGGTCGGTCGGTCGGTCGGTCGGTCGGTCGGTCGGTCGGTCGGTCGGTCGGTCGGTCGGTCGGTCGGTCGGTCGGGCGGTCGGTCGGTCGGTCGGTCGGTCGGTCGGTCAGTCGGTCAGTCAGTCAGTCAGTCAGTCAGTCAGTCAGTCAGTCAGTCAGTCAGTCAGTCAGTCAGTCAGTCAGTCAGTCAGTAACGGAAAAGTTTTATATATATTGATTATTTATTATACTGTGCTCTTTCTGCACCCAACACGGATCAAAATCTTAGGCGGACGTTCACATCACAGTCACTGTTTGGATTTTACTTAGACTGATCCGTGGCTCAGTTGGCAGTGATGTGGACTGAGTAATCGTGTGCACCCGGGTTCGATTCCCGGGCGGGCCGAATATTGATATGATGAATATCGATGTTTGTTTTCGGTCTGGGTGTGATGTTCGTCTCTGTGTGTGTTTCGGGCGCCCTAGATACAGGTTCTTCCTAGTTAGGGGCTCTGAGTGTGATGTGTTATTATTATAATTCAATTAACTTACAATTCGACATGTTCTAGGTTTACAGGTTTGTTTTTTTAATTTTAGCGGCTTCTTCTTTAAAGGTTCATCATCGCTGTTTTCACTGAAATAATACAGTCAATCAATCAAAATTCGTTTCAATATTTATCTACTATCTAAGTATCTATTAACAACTTCAACTGTAATCAATACATAGTTTAAAACAAAGTCGATTCCCGCGTCTGTCCCTATGCATGCTTATATCTTTGAAACTATGGAACGGATTTTGATGCGGTTTTTTTTTAAAGATACGAGTGATTTAAGAGGAAGGTTTATAAGTTAAATACATGCACAACATAGTAATAGGTTAGGCGGTCCGAAGTTCGCCGGGTCGACTAGTAGATATATGTATAAATGAATCGTGGTTCGTTAGTCTCGCTAAAACTCGAGAGGGGCCGGGCTGATTTTGGATTTGAAATGTCCATGGAAGGTTAAACCTTGAAGGTGAGAAAATATGGAAAAATGGAGGTGAAGATAGTAAAAACACGATTAATTTCTCCATGTAAATTTGTAAGGCGCGATATAAAGTTCGCCGGGACAGCTAGTTTTATATAAAAAAAAAAACACTTTTAAAACACCAAAATTAAACACACAAAAATAAATTACGTAACAAATAATACATAGAGTGACTGAGTGAGACTGGTGGCGCCACTGTATACGTACGTCACAGGTCATTTGAAACAAAATGGTTCATATTTTGACCACACGCAAACTTATTTGGCACGCACTCTACAAACTTAATGGCCTAACTTTAATAAAACAAATGGCCGAAATAAAAAATATGCACCTTTGAGTCCCTATATAATCTTGATTAGATTTTTTAAGGCTCTGTTGTGTAGCTTTTTGGATAATGATCTTAGAAATATTATTTTATGAAACTTAAGTTGATACTTTAGGCAACAAACGGTTTTTTCTTTGATTTTCAACTTGATAGCTACACAACAGAGCCTTAAACATTCTAAACAAGATTATTTACTTATTTATTATTGAATCCCTAGTCAAAGACGCATATTTTTGATTTCGGCCATGGTTTAGAAGATATTAAATATTTATTGGAAGTGGCGCTAGTTTCGCACCGTGTAATCCCTTAAGGTACCTAGATATAATAAAATAATATTACTGTACAGTAAAGAAGAAAATAAAATTATCCCCTCGACAAACCTTCCTACTTCTATTCTATGATTTTTAATTTCGGGGCAAAACACAATATTTTAAATTTAAATCGCTTGAATTTTTTTCGGTAGTAGATGAACAGTCAACAATATTAAAAACAACTTACTTTTCAATTCCAAGTTTTTCTATTATCTGAAAAAAACATCACATAGATTAATTAAAAGATTTAAAAAAAACTGCAATTTTGAATTAACTTAAGACGAATGACCAGAGTAGGCAGACCCCCCACAAGGTGGTCACACGAGCTGGTGAAGGCTGCGGGAGTACACTGGGTGAGGGTCGCTCGAGACTTGTCGTTGTGGCGATTTATGGGGGGGCCTATGTCCAGCAGTGGACGTCTTTCGTCTGAAATTATGATGATCAATGACAGTGCTAAATTTTTAACGGTAATTTTTTTCAGATAATGTTTAATTTCACCCTAGATACAGGTTCTACCTAGTTATTATAGCTAGCTATTATACATAGCATAAAACGAAGTTGCTTCCCACGTTTGTGCCTATGTATGCTTAAATCTTTAAAACTTCGCAATGGATTTTGATGCGGTTTTTTTTAAATAGATAGAGTGATTCAAGAGGAAGGTTTATAAGTTTAATATATGTACAGTGTCGGACACGATCGGCGTAACACTTACGGTTTTTCTGTATTGCAAAATAGCTCTTGTTCTTTGGTAATGCAGTGTGTAGGGCTGACGAAACCATAGACAAATCTGTTACGGCCTCCTAGTCCGTGACTGTACAATATAGTAATAGGTTAGGCGGTACGAAGTTCGCCGGGTCGACAAGTTAATAATAATATTGATATAAAATAAACTTACAGCTGCGCGCGTTTTCTTTCGGAATTCTTTTTTTTTCGGGATCGGTACATTCTTTTTTTCTCTGCAAATGACAAAAAAAAAGTATGTAGGGTAAGCAGTCCCATTCTCGGCCCCTTCCCTATTGGTATAAGTGTCCATTTAGAGTATGAATATAAGAATTATTGACATTTTACTGCATAATAACTCAAATTAAAAAAAAATAAACACCCCCAACCCAGTCAGACACCTCATCAACTTAACTAGAACTAGACCTCATTCGCAGAGAATCATCTTCAAAAGATCCCGGGTGCCTTACCATATACTTTCAATATCATTGAAGTAACACGGTACCAAATTTCAAATCGATCGGACATAAGGAAGCTAGTAAGATCCCCTCATCACCTAGAAAAGAGCTGATGATCTTTAAACCGCTGATCAGATCTTCATGAGACATGGCTGAGAACACTCGGCCTGAAATTACCTAAGATACAAAAAAAACTAAACCAAAATATAACGACGAATGAATTCTGATATAATAATAATAATTATTTATTTATTTAAAAGACAACTTGGTCCACAATAGGCAGGTCAGATTAACTCAAATTAAAATTAAAAATTAAGTACTTACATTTAAATAAAAATAAAAATAAAATAAATCAATAAAGTTCAAATAATAAAATAAAATAATAAATAATAAAATCAAATAAAATGAAATAAAATAATAATTGATAGTCATAAAATTAAAAATAATAATTAATAACTAATAATTAATAACAAGGAGTGACATTGTAGTTTAAAAGCGTCCAGGTTAAGGCATCATCAAACCTCCCCGCGATCATGATGATAACAGTGTGTCTCTTACCCAATAGCTTCATTGGCATGCAGTTCTGAATGGAAGAAGTGTACACGGAACGCTGAGAGCGTTGAAAACTTGACCTTACACGTTGAACAGTCATACGATTTCTTATTAGCATTGTCTTCAATGCAGTCGAGGTCTTCATCTCTCGTTGATGTTTCCTGTCAAATATGTTATGTTGATAATTCATATCTATACAAATATACTGGGTGTTTTTGACAATCAAAGGAGGGATTTTGTTCACCATAACTAAAAACTTTTCCTAAGCAACATGGTTAAAATCTCAAAAAAAAAAAAACAGATGTTCCATACATTAGTTCCATTTTTTTTTTTAATATAGTAGGATGAAACGTGGTACGTTAGTCTCGCTAAAACTCGAGAACGGCCAAGCCGATTTAGCTGATTTTGGTTTTAAAATGTTCGTAATAGTCCAAGGAAGGTTTAAGAGGTGAGAAAATATTTGAAAAAATTAAGGGTAAATTAGTAAAAACGACAAATTCATTTTCCATACAAAATGTTTCATTACTGTTCGATCCATTTTCCTGTCAGTCAAAATATTTGACGTTGTTAATAAATTCTTCCATTCTGGGCGGGCAAAATAACGAAAGTCCATACAGCCAAGTTTTTATTGGGTACAGTGGCGGACTAGGAGGCCGTAACAGATTTGTCTATGGTTTCGTCAGCCCTAGACTGTATTATAAAGAACAAGAGCTATTTTGCAATACAGAAAAACCGGAAGTGTTACGCCGACGGTGTCCGCCACTGTACGTACTATAACAAAAATCGTGTAAACTTATAATCTTATAAGGCGACACGGAGTTCGCAGGGTCAACCAGTGGAATTATAATCACAGAAGAAACTCACATCATTCCCTGACTTGGCTCCTGTGGGATGTTTGACATTATTATGCAACCGAAGTCCCAAACTGCTGACAAATGATTCCCCACAGGCCGCGCACACGTGCTGCGAGCGGTGCTGGCGCAGGTGCGTGTACAGGGTCGACGAGTGTCTGCGGATTTAGTTCATTATGATTATCATAGTCATGATCGTTATTATTATCATAATCATTATCATCACCATTGTCATTACCATCATAATCATCAATATCTTGCTGATCATTATTGTAATTATCAAGTCATGGTAATTTTAAAGATCTTCTTACTCATACTCAGTCCATTATCATCATCATCATAGTCATGATAATTTTAATGAACATCATTCCTGTCATAATTTCCATTCTCATTGTCATCACTTCCATAATCACTCTCATTTTTATCACCATTTTTAAAATCATTCTCATAAACACTATGTAATCAAACTGCTGACAAATGATTCCCCACAGGTCACGCACACGTGCTGCGAGCGGTGCTGGCGCAGGTGCGTGTAAAGGGTCGATGGATGTCTGCGGAGTTAGTTCATCATCATCGTCATCATCATCATCGTCATTATCATCATCAACATCACCATCATTAACATCATCATGAATCTCATTCTCATCATCACCATTATCAACCAACATTATCATAATTAGTACATCCTCATTAAAACATCATCATCATTCTTAATCTTATCATTATACCCATGATAATCATTATCATCATATTAAACACCATAATTATCAGCATTCTCATTATCGTCATCATCATCTCAAGCAAAAGCTGGACAGAGGCTGCAGATCGAATGAAAAGCAAAATATACAAGTTTGGTGTAAAGTTATTCTGCTTCGGGTGCAGTTAAAACCCTCGCTATGTTCAGATATAAACCGGGTATCAATTGAACTAAGTGGCCAGATCGTAGAAACCTAGTTTGGGTCTGTGTGTTGTAAATTTTTATTATAATTACTACTTACTTAAATTCCTTTCCACAATGAACACAAGTTTTCTTAAGATCCTCATGTGTTTCATTGTGTAGCATTGCTGATACTCTGTAAAGAAAAAATAATATTAATAATAATAAAACATCACACTCAGAGCCCCTAACTAGGAAGAACCTGTATCTAGGGTACCCGAAACACATTCAGAGATAAACATTGCAACCAAACCGAAAACGAACATCATATTATATGTTTGTCCGCGATTATCTCGCGTTTGGCTGAACCGATTTTGATGCGGTTTTCAGAATAGTATTTGTTACAGTCAGGATGTGGCAGCTTGTTGATTGTGCTGAATAATACCGGACAAAAAAACAAACATACAGGTTAGCCAGAGAACGTTTTTTTTTTTAAATTAGTTAGAAAAATAAATTATTTTACTTACTCCAAACAAAATACAGGTTTTGTATTACAGCGCAGACATTGGAAGCGCGTGTAGTGCCCTTGAACATGCTTCTGCTTCTTATGGTTCAATTTAAAAGTCATATGGCAGAATTCACACTCATTTTTGTTAGACTGAAACTTTAAAGAAATATTTTTGATAAACTTGCAAGTACTAAAGACATAAAGCTTGTCTAAAATTCGATATTCGGAACATCCCTGATTTATACACCATAAATAAATTGTATTTATTTTTAATGCTGTTAAAAGCCAAGAATCCATTCAGCCATCCATTCTTTCATCTATTCAGCCTCTATATGGATACCAATAATAGGAAGGGGGGCTAAGAATGGGTCAGCTTGCCCTACATACCCTTTGATGCATTCGTATCTTATGTCTGTCAAGCATTTCTGCAGTCGAGAATCCTTTAAGACAATCCATACATTTAAACGCAGCCCGTGTAAAATATCCCTCCGCGGCCCGTTTCTTGAATTCAATTTCAGCTTCGTTTTGGTTCAAAATAGTTATCTTCCAATGTTTAGGATCAAATAATTCTGATAAATTTTTTTTGGTCTGTTTCTTTTTTTTTCTCCTTTTAGCAACTAAAGTGGATAGTGGTTTCTCTTTTTTGTTCAAATTTTTTTCATTTTCTGTTATACTTTGTTCATCACAATTTATTTGTTCATCTTCCATTTGTTCACAATCATTATCTTCGGTTTCTGGTTTTATTGTAAAGTTTTTTAATTTATCTTCTTCCTCAGAATCTGTTTGAGGATATGCCAATACGGTCTCATCTTCAGATACATTTTTGTCACAAGACATTTGTTCATCATCATTTAGATGTTCAAAGTTCAGATTATCTGTTTCTGATTTAATTGCAAAATAAATTTCAGAATCTATTTGTACATCTTTTTTTTGTAGTGTATATTCAAGCATTTTGTTGGTGTGTTTTATTTTTTTTACAGCTTTATATGTAATCTGTTAGAAAAGTACCAAATCAAATAAGAAACATGTATAAAACTTTTGAGCAAACTTAGTGTAAACTTCCTTGTAACTGATCAAATTGTTTGTAAATCCTTGCAAGTTTGGTCAAATTTGTTAGTGTGCAGCTGTGTTTGACCTATTTGTTGAACAATGTTGTGTTAAAAGCGTTCGATGAAAATTTAGTTTAAAAAAAGTTCAAGCCAAACCTATAGGTTTTGTTTTTTCATTTGATGCAACATTTGACGAAAACGTGAAATTTGGCAAAACATTTGTCAAGCAAATTTGATCATTTACAAGGCGCTTATGAGGTGAAACAGTAATCATAACAGAAACACTTTAAATCAAACACTATCCCTGTTATTCATAAAAAGTTAAAGATCATTTCAGTTATTTGATCTATGTCAATTTAGAGTGGATGTCACGTATTTACCATACAACAAACCAGATAAGTAGACCTCCAGTTAAGCTCGTTAAAACCTTACTGTATCTTTATGAACAATACGGTAAGTCTTTAGAGTACCTACATAATATTAAGATTTTTTTCTTTCTATCTTAACTAAAACTTACAGGTCCCTTCCATTTCATTTCCAGCAGAATTCTCTGTCCAAGAAAGCACTTTTCCCTAAATTTTTTGTACTTTTGAAGAAGCGCTGCACATTCGTAGCAGACGACAAGTGGCAGACCATCCTCTTCATTCATCTGGTAAGGCAAATATTAAATGTGAGCAATTTCGTTCAGGGACGTTTGTATCAAAAAAGTAAGATTTCTGAATGATATTTAGGCTGTTGCAAAGTCAGTATCTTTCACAAGGACGTATAGTTAGAGTGTAGTTTGCTCAGTATTTGAATGTTAAAAAATAGTTTTTAGACTTACTACATAGGTTAAAATTTCATCATAAACCAGCTTGAGGTTACAGCGGTTTAAATTAAACATTTTCGCGTCGGTTCGTAGGCATATGCGACAGATTTCAAGTTTAGACATTTTTCTCTTTACAAACTAACTTGTAGTTGTAATGATTTTTAATCTAAATTACTATTTTCGAAAAAACTTTGCTACACCCTACACCAACAAAACATCAACAAAAGAAAGAAAAGAAACGCCATTTTTTGTTAGTTTACTGTTGTGATTTTTTATTCGCCCATTCTGGGCAGGCAAAGGAACATACAACAAGAGAGCCAAGTCTTCAGTGGTATATTTCCTGAAAGTTTAATGTTATTCGGAAGTTTATTTTTATGTTTTGCATAACCTAACTACAGTTATTTCCATCCACTACACTAACACAGCTAAAGCCACGGAGAACTAACTATTTTAGAAAATTAAGGAACAAATTGCGAAATTTTCTTATTGCTTCCCGCCAAAAATTGTTTATGTGATTGATAGTTTTAAACGGTTAAGAATTCAGTTCGAAATCAATCCAAAAGCGGCGATGATAAACGAAGTCGCTAACAAGACAATGAGGGGTTTTCGTTTTTGACAGTTTTTATGGTTCTAGGAGAATGATAATAGATGGCACTGTATATATATAAATGTATGTAGGTGTAATGTCAACGTCAAATCTGATTGACCTGACTGATTGAATTCATATAGAATTTGACATTTAACCGGATTGCTAGTGCCATCTTGTGGCAGTCTCTGAAACTAAAAGTGACAGTTCGAAAACCGCTTATTACGAGTCGGTCGTTTTTAGTTAAGAAACTTGACCCCCTGTACGTTTGTTTGTCCGCGATTATCTTGCGTTTGGCTGAACCGATTTTGATGCGGTTTTCAGATTAGTATTTGTTACATTCAAGAGAAGGTTTTAATTCTCAGTTTTATGTATGTGTCAATTTATATAGAAGTCGGGTCTCTTTTAAAAAAAAAAGAAATTATTTTATTCATTATGTATTTTTATTTATTTTCATAACTTAAAAATATACATAACTATCTAGAGTACTATATAGGTAAGTAATTAGTTACACCAAATGGATTAAAACTTTTACTTAATAGCCTTATAATAACAATATATTCATACAGTACATTATCTTTAGCTCGATCAACCGAATATATTATAAACGAGCTTTCCCGGCTTACTTCGTTACGCCATAGAATATAAGATACTACAAAAGACTTGGCTCTATAGACTATGTTCTTTTGACTGCCCAGAATGGCCGAATAAAAAAATATAAACGTAAATATGTAAACGAAAAAAATATTGCACCTTGGGTTATATTATTTGAGTTTAGGTAAGGATCCCTATTTTTTTGAAAATCTAATATAGCCTATGACACTCGGAGTTAATGTAGCTTCCTTCCAGTGAAAGATTTTTTCAAATCGGTTCAGTATTTCCGGAGCCTATTCGTTACAAACAAACAAATCTTTCCTTTTTATAATATTGGTATCGATAAATTCCACATGTTATAAGGTTAAAAGACAACAAATTCCAAAAACAAAAACAACATTTTAGTGCTACCACGGCAAGAAATCTAAAATTGCAATTTATATACTTATACAAAATTTTTCACAATACAGACAGGGTGCAAATAACAATTTTTTTTAACGAAAAAAGAAAGCTTAAAAACAAAAGAGTTTTACTGACAAAATCGTAAATTTGTTGTCGCGCTAAGCTATACCTAGTGCGAGCCAGGTACAGGTCCCACCAGTAACTTTGTCTTAGACCTTGAATGCGCAGAAATCAAAAATCAGGTGTCATAGGAAATAACAGGGGGACGGGGCGGGATGTGCATCGCGCGCTAGCGCTCTATTGGCTATTTTAATCGTGCTGCGTCCACGCAATGATACTATTCGTCCCCTTATTTTACAGTCGTTCAGTTCGTTCGTTCATTTTGTACACATGCGTAGTAATCCCCTTCTTAATTTGCAAAGAGCTAAAGTTATGTGTCGTGTAAGTAAGTAATTGGTTCATATTTTGACGGCGCGCAGACTTAGCTGGCACGTACTCTTAAGAGCCAGTTTACAGCGATGCTAGAGCCTTTCTCAAAAAAAAATATATTTTGTAAACTAAGGCAAATATCAAAAATGTGGCACAGTATGACAATAGATAATCTTGCTTAGTATTTTTTGAGCACAGTAAAGTAGTCCTAACTTAAAAGAACAAAATTATACACAGATTGTTGCTAAAAGTGGCCACTTTTCTCAACACTTTATAGCTTTCTTTGGTATTTAACCTAAAAGCTATACAACAGTGCCCTAAAATACTAGGCTACATTGTCTGGTGTCATACTGTGCCACATTTTTGATATTTGGAATGGCGCTAGCATCGCGGTAAACTGGCTCTTAAGGCGGTAACTCTAGGTATGGCGCGAAATTCAAAATTTTTCGCGTTTTTTAATTATTCTGGCGAAAGTTTTCATTTTTAATAATGTTTTAATGAATTCGCGTATGTAAAAAAACATTTTCCACATTGTAATACAACGTTTTTGGACAGACCTACTTTTGTGTCTTATGACATATAACTTGATTTTTGGCCTTTAAATTTGAATTTCGCGCCATACCGAGAGTTATACCACCTTAAGTATTTAATTACAAATGAAGCTGCCATTAGATTAATTGTATAAATAACCACCATTATATTATTCTATCGTTCATAAAATGTATCTACAGAAATATTTAACTCTTAATTTCTTCTTTCTTCTTAGCATCGTGTTCCTCCGACTTCCTTCCGCAAAGGTCACGCTTAGCGCAACACTGGTCACTCTGTAATTTATAACATCAGTATAAGCCGCGCAGATAAGGAAACTATTTGAAAATGGCGGCCGAACGCATAAATTATCTCGCGTATTTTTAGTATGAGTGAAAAGTTAACAAGAGAGACAGCCTATAAAACGGCCGCCATTTTGAGATCGTTTCTTTATGTGCGCAGGTTATAGGTACATAGTATAAAACAAAGTCGCTATGTATGCTTAAATATTTTTATATTTTTAATAGTTAAAAGTGTTTTAAGGGTTTATACGTAATACGTATAATGCACAAAATAATTATAGGTTAGGCGGTACGAAGTTCGCCGGGTCGACAAGCATAATATATTAAGTTCACCTCACTGTCGCTTGAGCAGCTATCACTGGAGGAGTCACTGTAGGGCCCCAGTCCGGGGAGCACCCCCACGCAGCGGAGCCCTACGCCTCCGGGGGCCACTGCCTCTGTATTGCTAAAAAAAAAGAAAATTGAATAAAATAAAATTAATTATTTGCCGCAACCCAACACAATACTCAAGAAGCGTAACTAGCCCAATAAAATTCCCCACGCAATGCACACGGAATAGAAGCCCCGGTGGGCGGGGCTTAGGTTACGGACACCATGCCGCGTCAGTTCCTAGTGGCACCTTGAGTCGTTTGGCTGCAGCGTCGGGAGCATATTACTGTGTTTTTGGGTATTTCTGACCGTGTTTTATCTTTACAAATATGCCTTCGTGCATTATAAAGTGTTGTAGAAACCATACAGACAAAAAAAAACTAATATCACCTTTAAATAAATATTTTGTGAAATAACACTTGACCGCCATCTAGTAGCGATAATATGTACCAGCCAAAAGCAGGGGGGCTAGCTCGCTGCTTTGTCGACAGACGCGAGCGAAGCGGCCAATAGCGCGCAAGCTTGTCTATGAGAATGTGTGTGTTTGTTGCAATAGGAGTTACTGTGTGTGCGTAAGTGGAACCAAAATAGAAGCGGTTTTGTAGGAGAGTTACGCTTCCTGAGTATTGTTGTTCGTAGGCCACAACCTTAACATTTGGCAAGATGGATTGTTATTAACTAAAATGCGTATTTCAATAAAAAACTATATATAAGTATAGCACAAAAACATTTGGTTTGATCTGTTAAAACTTAAATTTTTTCAGACTAGTCTCCTTCCTAATATAGGGTTGTCAAAATGATTTTACCAAAATAACCAGTTTGTTTTTAGAAATTTTTTTAAATGTCTATTAAGGGTCGAAACGGTGCAAAACTAGTGCCACTTCAAATCAAAAATATGCGCCTTTGACTCCCTGAAACTACGCCCACTAAAACTAAAGTGGCCGCTTTATGCAACAAACGGTTTTTTTCTTTGATTTTGTACCTGAAAGCTACACAACAGGGCCTTAAAAATTCTAAGCAAGATTACCTAGGGAGTCAAAGGCGCATATTTTTTATTTCAGCCATGGTTTAGAAGATATTAATTATTTATCCGGAGTGGCGCTAGTGTCGCAACATTTCGCTCCATAATTTAATTTACCTTTCTTCAGTTTTAATAGTGCCATTAATTTTTGGCGGTTTCACATCAACTGCCACCTTATTCTCTTCAACTTCGCTAGCTTTCCTTTTTCTTACAATCACCTGTAAATAAATGTTATCTTATTTTACTTGTATTTCAGTTATGATAAGTGACATAAGTTTCGTTTTAGACAAGTTATTTTTATAATATTTATTTTACCAACTTTACCGCCTCCGTAGCTCAGTGGCGTAGCGCGTCGCGCCTTAGATTAGGGCACGGAAGGTTGTGGGTTCGATCCCCGCAGAAAACACCACATATTGATTTCTCACAAAAATCACGTTGTGGTTGTTTTTCGGTTGGATAGGACATTGCAGGCTTGAATCACCTGATTGTCCGAAAAGTAAGATGATTCCGTGCTTCGGAAGGCACGTTAAGCCGTTGGTCCCGGCCGCAGTAGTGGTCGTTATAACCGCGGCGACAAGCTGGCCCCTTGTCACGTTGGTAATAAAAGCATAAAAAACTCGGCTAAATATGGGTCCGGCTCTTGAGCTGGTACCTCTGCCTAACCCTCCGGGGAATAAAAGGCGTGAGATTATGTATGTTATGTATGTAACAAGTTTAACAAAGATTAGTATTCTCATTGCTAGCATTTTTAATTCTTTACTAGCTGACCCAGCAAACTCTGTTTTGCCTTACCCTGTTATTCATTAGGTTATTTGACACAATTCAATTAGCATAGCACAGCTAAAGCGCCAACAAAAAAAAAAAAACTAAACTAAGGCGAATATAAAAAATGTGGAATAGTATTCCACTTGATAACCTAGTATTTTTAGAGCACTTTTGTAAAGTTTTTAGGTTAAAGACCAAAGAAAGCTACAAAGTGTTGCCAAAAGTAGCCGTTTTTAGTATAAGTAACCAGAAAAGTAGAACTTCAGTAAAGCAATTTTAAACATATTATACCATGTTATTCATAAAGATACAGTACATTTTAGGTAGCTTTACTGGAGCTTTTTCTGTGGTTTGTTGTATGGTAAATACGTGACATGCAGTCGAAAGTGACATACGTCAAATAACTAAAATGCTCTTTAACTTTTTATGAATAACAGGGATAGTATCTTTATGAATATTCGGTCAGTATACAGTATACAATACCCCTTCAAGCGCGTTCCTAGTGGCGGGGCGGGCGCGCGGCGCGGGCGCGGGGGCGAGCTGCGCGCGCAGACGCTGCTTCTCTGCGCTCTCGGCTAAGCCAGATACGCGGTCACTGACATATGCATACATTGTCAAATCAATTATTATTGCGTTCATGAGGTAGTATAAATAAGGTTACAACAAACACATTTTCAAGAAAAGTCACACCTGGCATCATTCTATGCTGCTTTATGATTAAAGTTACCTACTGTCCCACCCAACCCTATCTTTAAAGAACTTACCGGAACTCCCTCATCTCTTTCTGCTCCTCCATGGAGATTTGATGCGCCTGCTTGGCTTTCGTCTCTTCCACCAGATCTAGGAAGCCAACCTCGTCATCGTCGAGGACTCTGATCATGTTCTCTAAAGGAAAGGTTCACGTTATCAGGTTGATCACTCAAGTCAATCAATTTGCAGAATAAAATCATGGTGATTAGGGTTTCTTTTTGCTTGTTATTTTTTTAATTTAGAAAAATAACATCAAATGGTCATTGTTATGAATTGCTTTATCAGACAGACAAAGAAATCACCAATTGTTAGGATAAGTTATAAAAAAATTGCAATACTGTGGGCATAGCACATGTTGGTAGACAGTGGATCACAATGGAACAGGACCATGGTGCGTGGCGTTCGAGAACAGAGGCAAATGTCTAGCAGTGGGCTCTTACAGGCTAATGATGATGATAAAATAAATAAACTCACTCAATTTGTGTGCTTCCTCATATTCAGCTTCTTTCTTCATGCGCTGCTCCTCAAGACGTGTGAACAAGGGACGGTTGTCGTAATCTTCTTCTGGGGCCTCTGTAATAAACGTTTTCAAATCATTCACGAGAACCACGAGCCCAAAAGGTTTTAGTGAACGAGCAGAACCGAATTACAAACCCTTTGGCTGGTCCTCCGTGCGTACTTTCTCCCATTCCTCTTGCCGGATGCGCCTCGCCTCCAGCGCCTCGGACTCCGTGATGAATCCTGAACTCATTACAAGTGTCTAAATCAAGTTACAAAGGAAATAAATTGTAATTTTTATCAGCAAAACACATGCAATCAGCGATGCAATGCAAGCAAAAAAACTTGGATACGGAAAGGAAAAAGTGATGATTGATTGATTGATTGAATACAAACTAACTACTTATTTATGAGGTGCTAGCAGGCCTACTTAGGCCCTGTCCACACTGCAATTTTTTTCCGCAGGGGGGTTTTAATTTTGTCAGTTTTACTATTTTCCGGAAATACAATAATAGAGCCAAATGTACGGTACAGTCACGGACACGGTCGGCGTAACACTTCCGGTTTTTCTGTATTGCAAAATAGCTCTTGTTCTTTGGTAATACAGTCTAGGCCTGACGAAACCATAGACAAATCTGTTACGGCCTCCTAGTCCTTGACTGTACATATACTCGATTTTTTTATTAGATGAACTTACTGACAGTTTTCTTTAATACTTAGTCTACTGCTGGGCAAAGACCTTCCCCTCCCGTTTCCACGTTTCCCTCTCCTGTGCAACCTGATTCCCTTCGGATACATAGGAATCGATTTTATTCCACCATCTCCTTCTCGGCCGGCAGATATTATAAAATAATGTTTCACTATTAAAGTTAATATTACATAATGCGTTCAGTTCAATCAGAGTGTGAATATTAAAGAAAACAATTTCAAAATTTCTTTATTAAATTTAATCAAACTGCTCATCAATATATATAAAACTCTTCCGTTACTGACTGACTGACTGACAGACAACGCAGAGCCTAAACTACTGGACGTAGAAAGCTGAAAATGGCACGTGGGTTCCTTAGGGAGTGTAGGTGAGCACTAAGAAGGGATTTCCCGAAATTCCCACGGGAACGGGAAAAAACGGGAATTTTGTGTGTATGAGAAATCTGCGCGGGAAAAACCACGGGGCCTCTATTTACAAAATAAATTGCGTAAATGCGTTTTTTTTTCGTAGAAAAAAATCGCAGTGCGGATGGGGCCTAACGTGTTTGTGACATTTTATTCAATAATTCGCGGTAACATAGCGTGTCAATCGATCAATCCTGCCATTCAAGTTAATTATAATTTTCCCGATTTTATTTTCCTGTGCATTTATTTTAATTTTTTCGGAATAAAAATATAAAATTCCGAAAAGAAAAAAGTTTTATGATTTTAATGTGTAATAAATACATTTAAAAAATCAATTGAAGACAGACTGCATTATCTCAATTCGAAGTAAAATGTCCGAAGAACAAAGTGTACCAGCCACTGATAAAAACATTACAGAACTTGTCGAAGATGGCAAAAACAAAATGATAGTAAAATGCAAGTATTGCGAGTCCAAAATGCTGGAGAAGAAATCCGCCACGTATTTAGCACAAGAGGTACTTTAAATCTTTTATATAAACTTTTAACATTTTACATTATTATTAAACGCATCACACTCAGAGCCCTTAGCTATGTAGAACCTGTATCTAGGATTCCCGAAACACATTAACTTATAAACCGACACAGACCCTGGAAATAAACATAAATATCCTTCATAACAATGTTTGCCTCTGCCTGGAATCAAACTTCCAAAGTCATAGTCACAGAGAACATTACTGCCAACTGAACCACAAAGGTTGTGAAATATAGTTCACCTAGTTGAACCGCTGAACTTTGTACCACCTATTCTATACTATGTTGTGCATGTATTAATACCAGAGATGTGACTTATCTAAGATAAAAGTATCTTAAATACAGATACAAGATACAAAATACGTATCTTCAATCTTGTATCTAGATACTTTTTTTAAAATGCATTTTGTATCTGGTATTTAAATACTTTTGATAGGTATCTTAGTATCTTGAAGATACTATGTTTGCAAAATACTTTTAGATTTGATTATGAGGGTGTGTTTGATTGATTGATTGCTTGATTACTCTGTCCATAACTAACTAGACCGATATATAAAAAAAACTGAATCCTGAATTATTCCTGACTAGCTTTCCCGGCGAACTTCGTATCGTGCCTCACACACAATTTTATATGGAAAAAATTAAATGTCGTTTTAAGTAACTTCTCCTCCGTTTTCCATATTTTCCCGGCCGTTCTCGAGTTTTAGCGAGACTAACGAAACACGATATTTTTTTATAGATATAGTAGAAGGAGATAGATTAATTAACAAAGCCTATAGAATAGAGTATATTCAATAGACTATAGATAAAAAATATTCCCAAGAATTCAAAATAGCGGAAAGGCTTTAATTATGTAAATGTTAATATTTATTTATTTCTTTATGTACTATTTGATACTATTGCTATTATTATGTTCATCAGGGTTAATGTAGGATTCATAAGATGAAAAAATAAAACGGTCCGGTAGTTATGAGCATATTCGATGCAACCGAACACGAACATTGTGTAAACTTACATTGTAGGGTACAAAGTTCGGCGTGCTAGCTTGTTTTATACAGGGTGTCCGGGGAAGTTACAACATAATTTTAAGGGTGTATTCTATGATCAATTTCATCTACATAAACACCCCATATGAGGGGTCGCAGTCACCCCCCCCCCTCAGTATGATGTTTTTAAGTTTTTTGGCAAAAGTCAACCCCGCCTACTTTAAAATTTACAGTTAAAGATCAGAGGCTCACAGAAGCTTCATTAAGGTCATGATCGAAGGCTAAGTAGGTAGTTGGCCCCGCATCACCTTAGTGGCCAAGGGGAGAAAGCCAGTCTCCCCGGGCCGAGCCCAATGGGCACAGTGCGGTGGGGATGCTCGGAGTAAATGTCCAATGTTCCCAAGCATCCTTAAAAGCACGGTAGTAGGCCAAACGGAGGGTTATTAGCGGGTGCGAGTCCGCACACCCCCGTCGCTCCCCCGGGTGACAGGATAGTGCATAAAGCATTTTTCCTCCGTGAGAAAAAAAAAGGTATTTGCATTTTTTTGTGGTAACTTTGAAAAACCGTACAAAATGCAAAAAAAAAAATTATTGTTTCACCCACATTTTAAAAAAAAGTAAAGGCAATACTTGGTTCTTAGTAACTTAGGTAGCCTAACTACTTAGCCTTCGATCGAGACCTCTGTGATCCTAAGATCTTAAGCTGTGAATTTAAAAGTAAGAGAAGTCGACTTTTGAAAAAAAAAAACATCATACAGAGGGGGGGGGGGGGGTGAGGCTGCGATCCCACATTTGGGGTGTTTTCGTCGACAAAATTGATCATAGAATACACCCTTAAAATTATGTTATAACTTTCCCGGACACACTGTATAATGTTGTTTGTCCGTCCAATATACGAAATAAACGCGATTTACTCTTAAAAAAAACTCATAAAAAAAAGTTATGTAAAAAGTATTTTATCTATAAAAAAGTATCTTAAAGATACGTATTTTGTATCTTGTATTTCAGATACTATTTTAGAAAGGTATTTGCATCTGGTATCTAAAATACTTATTTAAAAAGGTATTTGTATCTTGTATTCAGATACTTTATTCAAGGTATCTTGTACATCTCTGATTAATACTTTTAAACCTTGCTCTTGTATCACTCTATCTTTTAAAAAACTACATCAAAATCTGTTGCATAATTTTAAAGATATTAAGCATACATAGGGACAGACGCAAAAAGCTACTTTATTTTATACTATGTAGGTGGTATTTATTCTTTCCGAAGTAACCAAAACCATAATTAATTTAATTAAATTTTTGAAGATTTTTTAGTCTAAAAAGAAATTAAACTTAATTTGAAATTAAAATTGTCTTGTTGGTTTTAAATTTATTGATAAGATCAATACATAGTATAAAATGAAGTTACTTCCAGTGTCTGTCCTTATGTAAGCTTAAATGTATGTATCTTTTAAACTATGCAGAGGATTTTGATGCGGTTTTTTTCAAAGAGTGAAAAGAAGGTATGTACCTATGTATAATACATGCACAAAATAGTAATAGGTAAGGTGGTGAGAAGTTTGCTGGGCCGACTAGTAGTTAAATAAATTCAACATGCTTCTGGCAACTTAATTCAAAACTTAATTTTATTTCTATTTTCCAGAAAGAACTACCCCTCATGTTACAAGACAACAGACAAGAGGGCTCCGTACAAAACGAACTTATAAAAGACTTCTATCATGTAGAAAGTATGTACACATTTGAGAATATTGGCTTTACACATACGGTAGCTAATAACAAGTACCTCAGTTGTGCGGACTGCGATGCGGGGCCAGTAGGGTACTATGATATGGACACTAAACATAGTTACGTAGCTCTATCTCGTGTTTCCCATGCTTGAATAGTTTGTAGAATCTCAAACTCAATTTAAGTTTCATTTGTTATTTTTTTATATTTTAGAAAATATTTCATTTTATTTATCTGAAGTAAGTTTTTATAAATTTAATTCATAAGTAAGTAAAACTAGAGTCTTTTATTGGGTAGTCCTAAGGTCCCCCCCAGTTCCAAATAATAAAAAATAAATAAGTGAAGTTCATAAATAAGGACAATTTTAATTTATATATTATCTCCACTTAAAAACTTACCTGCACCTTCCGGGGTATATTTTAAGACTACTATGCAACTCGGTCCATTTCTGAGCTTATGAATGAAATTTATCCGTATACTTATAGTTTCTTAGTAGATAACCAACACCATCTAGCTGAATAAATAAGCATTAATAAGTATTGTGAATAAATAAGTTTTTTTTTTTTTAACTTTTCATACATTCCCAGTCAAAAAAAAATTGAAGTGTTTATTTTGCCGGAAATTCAGGAAATAAAAATTTTATGTACTTAACTAATTATCGTTACCAATTTTATATCATTAGGTAACTAAATTATGTAACAAGTTATATTAAAATATAAAATCATATAATTATTATTATCTTCTAACATTTAGTTTGAGATTGAACTTTTAATGTAAGTAATAAAATATTAATTTTTAATTATACTAAGTATTATTATTTCAAACGTGGTTCGCCAAATTGGGTCAAAGGTAAGTTCAAAATAAAATTTAGATAAATACGATAACAATAACGCTTTATTGCTAAAAAACAAAAAAAGATTTAAATAACAAAAATAATAATAATAATAATATTACATCACACTCAGAGCCCCTAACTAGGAAGATCGTGTGCGACAGTGGGGCCGGAAAAGTCACGGCATCGAAATTTTGAAAATGCCAATATTCAGTGCATCGAACGAAGGATTAGTGCGCGAAGTGTCGAATTTGTGCATCCAGAGGTTCTGGAGTTATAGGCTAAAAACTAATTCTGCTGGGATGACGTCATCCTGGAAACACTTTTTTGAACCGCTGGGCCTAGGTCTTTGAAACTTGGCAGAAATGTAGCTTATAAATGTGCCTAAATGTGCGCTGAATCTGGTAAATGTGCCTCTTCAGATAACAGAGTTATTCCATCTGTTGCTGGACTGACGTTTTGCCGGAAATCTATTTTATTAAATATTTCGGAAACTGCTGACGCTAGAGAACTGGATTTTTTTATAAGCATTACTAGTCACTTTCTTGAATTTGTGACAATATGTCGGTTTCGAAATAATTGTTAGTTTTCGTGAAAAAAAAATTAACAACAAAAAGAGAAATACCCTGATCACTAATTAAGGACGATACTTGGAGACTTCAAAACTCTATAAACCCTTCCTTACCTTGTCCTTCACGTTATTCTGAAGTTTTTATAACGCTAGGTCAAATACTTTTCGAGAAATAAAGCTTTAACTAAATGTTTGACCGCGCGTTAGATTTACCAACCTCTTACGCAAAAACCAAAGCAGCGACGACATTGGTAACCTGGCACTAATTCGAGTATTATGTAATAAAGATTTACTTTAAATTTCAGTGTGATATTCTTAAACAATCCGAAGTTATTCAAGAAAAACATTAAATTTAGAACTAACCGACCAAATTAAATGGACCACTAAAAAGCGGCCATTGCATACAGTGTGCCCACATTTTCTAGTTTGTTGGATTATAGTGTACCTTTTAGCTGAAAAGTGTATTTTAAGGTTGCAATATGTACATGGCTAAGTTAAAAAATACGAAATTCCTTTCTCTTAGTACCTATATGATATTTTGAATAAGTACCTAATGCTACACTACCTAGATATTATCACTATTTGACGTAAGTATTAAATATTTAAGTAAGTACATAGTTAGTTAGGCATTAGGTAATGACGATTCACTAAGTATTAATTTCTTGCTAGGGTTTAGCGTTTAGCCTAGATATAGAGTACCTACCTACTGAAGTAGGGTGGCGGCAAAGCGCTGGGCGGTCCGCTATCCGCTACGCACAGGGCACAGGTCTGGTATTCTTTAGTCCATACAATTAACCTTTTAAGCGCCATTTACTCGGAGAGAGTTTCTCAAAGGATTTGGGGCGAGAATCGGATTTTGAAACTTCTTTGAAGTTAAATTTAATGAACTAGCTTTAGTGGTGAGATGTTCTGATGATTCCGATTTTGAAAAATTATTTTCCTGTTGTAAAACTAAGTAAGTATAACTTCCCTGGGTGACATAGGCTATAGAATATTCCCAAATTCTGAATACCTAGCACAATAGTATGTACAAAACAAAATCAAGTATAGTAAATAAATTTATTTTTAATTTTAAACGCTATAAAAAAACATTGTTAACCTTTTAACCGCCAACCATTTTTTTTATAATATTATTGCAGCAGTGGTCCTTTCGTCTGTGGATAGTCCGAAAAACTGATTGTTTTTCAAATATATTTCAACTCCTGTCTGTGGAGATTCCGTTTTTCGGAATAAATACTTATACATATATATTTTTTAATTATATTCCAAAATTTCTTTAAGTTCAAAAATGTCAAAAAATACAAACATCTTATCTCACTCACACTAGCATGATACGCGTGCACGTTACACGAGTTTCGGCTGTGCGCGAAGTATCGCGCTTTTTCTATCATTGTGTCCGAGGGTGTGGCGATGTAGACTGGAACAGCTACTTTATGAAAAAAAAAAATTAAAGGGGGGTTTAAGCGGTATCATAGCGGAAAGCGCTTTGCAAGAAAAATCATTAAAAATACTTGTTTCCGCTTTATTTATCGGCCTAAAAAAAGATAATGTTACGATACTGTCACGACGAACTTTATAACATAAAAACGATTTATTGCCATAATAGACACAGAAATAAATAACAAATAAAATAATACATACTTACAGTCATATGTAACATCTACATAACATGTCATAACATCTACATACATAGTCATGTCTATTTTACATCTAACTTCTAACCTACATTGCCTCTAAAACAAAAATATTGTAAAAGTCATTAAATTATCAAGATTTCAACCAAAATATCTTTCATTTCCTTTGTTCACAACACAAGCGTGAACAATGTTGATGTTAAAAAGGGCAATGGGCGACCTTATCGCTAAAAGCGATTACTTCCAGGCAATCCAAACTTCTTCTTTTTTTGGATTTTTGTTGTTCTGCATGGCTTCCAACCACTCCCATTACTCCCATGCTGTAACCAGATTGCTCATGAGAATAGAAAATGATGAATTATATGAACTTAAACAAGGATAAATTTTTACATGAACTGAAGGTAGGTAGTACTTATGCCCGCAAGGAGTAAAATCTCGTGTGAAGGTAGGTTGGAGCCGGTTCTAACGGTTGAGTTGGTACGGGTGTGTTCACAGGAACATTTCTTAGGTACCTCAAGCATAGTGGAGCAAGCAAGACTGGTGACAGAGATTCCCTAGTATGAAGTTACCTTCCTGATAGTCTCTTCTTTCTCTAAAAATATATACCTATATCTTCTGAACAAAGGCAAATAAAAAAAATGTGGCACAGTATGACACTAGATAATTTTGCTTAGTATTTTTTGAGCACAGTTAAGAGCCAGTTTAAAGCTATGCTAGTGTCATTCTCGATAAAAAAAATATCTAAACTAAGGCAAATATCAAAAGTGTGTGTATGACACTAGATAATGTAGCCTAGTATTTTTTAGGGTACTGTTGTATAGCTTTTAGGTAAAAAACCAAAGAAAGGTACAAACTGTTGCTAAAAGTGGCCACAAAATACAAGCAAGCTATAGCAAGATTATCTTGTGTGATACTGTACCACATTTTTGATATTTGCCTTAGAAGATTATTTTTTTGTCGAGAATGGCACTAGCATTGATGTTAACTGGTTCTTAAGTAGTCCTGTAAAAATAACAAAATAATCCACAGATTGAGCAACACTTTGTAGCTTTCTTTGGTCTTTATCCTAAAAGCTATACAACAGTGCCCTAAAATACTAGGGTGCATTATCTAGTGTCATACTGTGCCACATTTTTGATATTTACTTAGATTGTTATTAGGGACATAAACTTGACCTTAATATTATGATGATTAATAAAAAAGTGAAAAAAAAAACAATTTTTTCTTATATATAGGTATTTACAAAAAAAAAATACTTAACCTTTTCGGCGCTGCTGCAAGGTGTAAGAAATAAACGAAGGTTGCTCCCTCACGCCGAGGCATTTTACCTTCAAAAACATTAGTGATTGCAAAATTCAATCGACACACAAAATCAATAAAAAAAATTATGTGAGATAAATAAACAATGGAGTGATTAATATGCGAAAAGCTAAATATTTTCCCGTTTTTTTTACTTTTGTTATGCTAGAGACCCAATTAGAATTTGCTATTAAAGGGGCCACCGGCTGCGTAGTGACGCGATAATAGCGCCACTTTCGAAACATAATTAATATCTTCTATTGTGTAGTTTTCAGGTTCAAAATCTCAGGAATATACTGTTTCTTGCCTAAAGTAGCCACTTTTAGAACAGGCGCGCACTAGCGGCCGGGCTGCGCCTGCCTGGTCGCGGCGGCCAGCGAAATGTATAAGGCATTTACACATACCAATAACCAACCTCCTCCAACCTCTCTTAGGCTCCGAACACACAGGCGGATTTTATTTCCGCCCGGTTATAAAGGTTGTTATTTCATTTTAGTTTTTAACGCGGTTTATCCGCGCGGAAATAAAACCGTCCCAGCGGATTTTTATCCGCGCGGTTTTTTATCCGCTGGTGCGGACACTTCCATAGGATTCAATATGTTACATAAAATGCGCGCGGAAAAAATCCGCCTGTGCGATTGAAGCCTTAGGCGCACACAAACGACAGGACGGGGGAATATTTTTTCATATGTTTGTTGAAATCAAGCAAGAAACGGCTCTGTGACCTTCGCCACTTTCCGGAGGCGTAGTAAGTAAGTAGGTAAATAACTCGTGACCTTGAGCGAGTGACGGTACTCTACCTGGCTTAAGTACTTATTTAAGGTTCGAAATTATGTCCCTACCCTTTCTATGTGGGTGACATTTGTAGCCATTTTATTTTTTTAATTCTTTAAGTGGATACGAAAAACGGAATCCTCCAGAGATGCAGTTTAAAATGTTTTTTTTTTGCTATTTTAATATTTTTTTTTTATTTTTTGACATTTTTTTAACTTAAAGAAATTTTGGAATATAATTAAAAAATATATATGTATAAGTATTTATTCCGAAAAACGGAATCTCCACAGACAGGGGTTGAAATATATTTGAAAAACAATCAGTTTTTCGGACTATCCACAGACGAAAGGACCACTGCTGCAATAATATTATAAAAAAAATGGTTGGCGGTTAAAAGGTTAACAATGTTTTTTTATAGCGTTTAAAATAAAAAATAAATTTATTTACTATACTTGATTTTGTTTTGTACATACTATTGTGCTAGGTATTCAGAATTTGGGAATATTCTATAGCCTATGTCACCCAGGGAAGTTATACTTAGTTTTACAACAGGAAAATAATTTTTCAAAATCGGAATCATCAGAACATCTCACCACTAAAGCTAGTTCATTAAATTTAACTTCAAAAAAGTTTCAAAATCCGATTCTCGCCCCAAATCCTTTGAGAAACTCTCTCCGAGTAAATGGCGCTTAAAAGGTTAATTGTATGGACTAAAGAATACCAGACCTGTGCCCTGTGCGTAGCGGATAGCGGACCGCCCAGCGCTTTGCCGCCACCCTACTTCAGTAGGTAGGTACTCTATATCTAGGCTAAACGCTAAACCCTAGCAAGAAATTAATACTTAGTGAATCGTCATTACCTAATGCCTAACTAACTATGTACTTACTTAAATATTTAATACTTACGTCAAATAATGATAATAGTAGTATCTAGGTAGTTAGGCATTAGGTACTTACTCAAAATATCATAAAGGTATACTTAGAGAAAGGAAGTTCGTATTTTTTACTTAGCCAAGTACATATTGCAACCTCGAAATACACTTTTCAGCTAAAAGGTACACTATAATCCAGCCAACTAGAAAATGTTGGCACACTGTATGCAATGGCCGCTTTTTAGTGGTCCATTTCATTTGGTCGGTTAGTTCTAATTTTTTTGTTTTTCTTGAATAACTTCGGATTTCATAAGAATATCACACTGAAATTTAAAGTAAATCTTTATTACATAATACTCGAATTAGTGCCAGGTTACCAATGTCGTCGCTGCTTTGGTTTTTGCGTAAGAGGTTGGTAAATCTAACGCGCGGTCAAACATTTAGTTAAAGCTTTATTTCTCGAAAAGTATTTGACCTAGCGTTATAAAAACTTCAGAATAACGTGAAGGACAAGGTAAGGAAGGGTTTATAGAGTTTTGAAGTTTCCAAGTATCGTCCTTAATTAGTGATCAGGGTATTTCTCTTTTTGTTGTTAATTTTTTTTTCACGAAAACTAACAATTATTTCGAAACCGACATATTGTCACAAATTCAAGAAAGTGACTAGTAATGCTTATAAAAAAATCCAGTTCTCTAGCGTCAGCAGTTTCCGAAATATTTAATAAAATAGATTTCCGGCAAAACGTCAGTCCAGCAACAGATGGAATAACTCTGTTATCTGAAGAGGCACATTTACCAGATTCAGCGCACATTTAGGCACATTTATAAGCTACATTTCTGCCAAGTTTCAAAGACCTAGGCCCAGCGGTTCAAAAAAGTGTTTCCAGGATGACGTCATCCCAGCAGAATTCGTTTTTAGCCTATAACTCCAGAACCTCTGGATGCACAAATTCGACACTTCGCGCACTAATCCTTCGTTCGATGCACTGAATATTGGCATTTTCAAAATTTCGATGCCGTGACTTTTTCGGCCCCACTGTCGCACACAGGAAGATCCTGTATCTAGGGCGCCCGAAACACACACAGAGACGAACATCACACCCAGACCCAGATAATACAATTACAGTAAAGTTTATAATAAGACAAGGGAACAAGCGGACTTATCGTTTAAAGCGATTTCTTCCTGGCAATCCAATAAAGAAATAAAAACACAGGTAACCCAAAAAACCCAGTTAGAGAAAAAGTATTTTCATGTAGGAAGTTTTTTTTTTAATTGAATTGATCTGACATTATACCTAGATGTATTTTTTTATGTGCCTAATTCACCTTGAAATTATCTAGGCATTTGCTGTGTTATTTAGTCTAATTGATACACGTTCCGGTAGTTGCTTTTTCTTTCAGTCATTCATCACGCGAAACGGAAAACGTAGGCCGACTACCGGAAATTGACCAAAGTAGAAATAAAGGCCACGAAAAAAATAGTGGTATTTCGAATTAAATGGCTGTTTTTTGGTTTTAGCACAGGTTTTAGCTGATACGTCGTTATAACCGCGGCGACAACCTGGCCCCATGTCACGTCAATACATAGTATAAAATAAAGTCGCTTACCGCGTCTGTCCCTATGTTTGCTTAAATCTTTGAAACTAAGTAACGGATTTTGATGCCGTTTTTTTTATAGATAGAGTGATTCAAGAGGAAGGTTTATATGTATAGTTTAAGCACATAAAAGTAATAGGTTGGGCGGTACGAAGTTCGCCGGGTCGACTAGTTGGTAATAAAGCATAAACTCGGCTAAACCTGGGTCCAGCTCTTGAGATGGTGCCTCTGCCTAACCCTTCGGGGAATAAAAGGCGTCAGATTATGTTTATGTTTTTAGCTGAATAAAAGAGTAGGGTTCGGCCTATCTACATCTTGCGAAGATACAAATATGATTCCAATTTAATCTAAGTATACTTAAGTTTATAAATTCTATGGCAAACGGTTACGGTAAACGATTACTCATTATCGTCCCTATGAATCTGTATTCCGAAAATTCCATAAGAAAGGGAATTTCCGAAGGTCGGGCAGCAGCGACTTTCGTTGAAGAATTTAAACAATCATACTGCGATCGCCAACCCGCCTGCCAAGCGTGGCGATCACGGCAAATTCCCTCCACAAATGTTTTCGTCGTTTTTTTTAATTACCAACATCAAGCTGTGCTGTGCTTTGCTTAGCTCAGTATTAAAAGTACGTAATCAGCAGCTCGTGAAGTCGGCACCAGTTCGGCACAGCGCGGCCCAGCACGGCGAGGGCGCTATATGAGTTTTTAAGGTTTTTTAAATCAAGTAATTCTCTTAGGCTACCAACGCACAGGCGGTTTTATTTCCGCGCGGTGTCAAAGTATGTTATTTAATTTTCAACCTTATTCATAGGCCCCGAACGCACAAGCGTGTTGGTACGGTTTTTTATCCGCTGGTGTGCGCACAGTTCCATAGGATTCAATATGTTACATAAAATCCGCGCGGCAAAAAACCGCCTGTTCGTTCGTAGCCTTAATCTATAAGAGGTAAAGATCTTGAATTTTAACATAACGTTTTTGAGGATATAACAAAGTTTTTTTTATAATTGAGAAACACTTGTGGAATCAAAAAACCTCGATACATTATTTCGTCAAAGATAACCATTCCCAAAAACGGGAATAGCCAGTTCTTCAAAATTACTAACTAGTTTTTGTTGAAACTATACATAGGAATAATGATAATAAAGTAAATTAAATTCTGGTAATTTAAATTTGATTTAAGAGTTATAATTAAAAAGATATTTAATATTTATTACTTTTTCGAATAAAATGTAGTAACCGATGTGGGCGACTGACATTCATTTGCGACAAGAACGTGATAAGTCAAAAAACCAAGTTTTTGGGGAAACGCTTTTGAAAGTTTAAAATTCCTGTAACTTTTTAATTATTATGTTTAGACTATGCGGTTCTTTACAACATATCTTCACAAACTATCCGTTTATCGTTATAGCTTGCATTCAGACTATTTACTCATGTATTTTATTTTTTATGATTTTCTATTTAAAAAACGGGCCTCCTTGTTGCGTTATTCTTGTAAAAATTTAGAAATATTGCGAGACAAACAGATATGTTCCGTTTTTGCTGACAAAAAAAAGTATTAAACACCAATAATTTTACGAGTTTTGTAGTATTGTTACGTTTTTATTGATAATCTGTGATATAAACATACCACTCCATAATAAAAATGTATGGATCATTTTAATTAAGAGACGTTATTGCAGTAAAAATCACTTTATTTATATTATTATTTATAAACTTCAAATATATTTTAGCGATAGTATTTGCTATATACTGGGTGTTTCTGACAAGGCGGTAATAAATCAAAGGAGGGATTCTGCTCACCATAACTAAAACTTTCTCAAAGCAACATGGGTCAAAATCGCAAAAAAAATAACAGCTTTTCCATACATTGGTTCGATCAGCTGACGGGGTCAATGTACGGGACGGCTGATTTTCGTTTTGAGATTTCGACCTATGTTGCTTTGAGAAAGTTGTTAGGTATGGTGAGCTGAATCCCCCCTTTGATTTATTACCCCCTTGTCAGAAACACCCTGTATATTATGAACTTCTTAAATAATAATATATATGATTTCAAATAAGATATTCTATTAGCTTAATATTCTTTAATAGAAACATAATACAATATAGTAAGGTTAGCTATTCTTAATGTCAATAGGCACGGTCATCCCATCGACATTGACACTATGGAGCTAGAGAGTGAGTAATGTGGTCATCGTTGTTTTTGCTTTTCCTTATTAATCCGATGCACGCGACACGTATAACCACATCGTCTTAACAATGTCGAAGAACAGATGGTCGCAAAGGGCTGAAAAGTTCTCGAGTGGCGACCACGCACCAGACGACACATAGTAGGCAGACTCCTCACAAGTTTGCAGTTGGGATGCAAGGATCGGTCGGCATTGCGATCTGTGGACCACGACGTCTGATCTATGTGCAGTGCGCTTCTTCCGGCTGAGATGATGATGATAATAAGTAGGGAAGGTTTAGGACTTCTGCATTCTAAACATGCATACTTCGGTTATTCCTAAACATGCATAAGGATAGTCATAAACTTTTTCACATAATCAACTTTTCTCATAACACCAAATAGCGCCGTTTACTGATTAATCACAACTACTACAGACATACGTGATCGAAGATTTAGTGCAGATGCAACACATTGAGGAGCGCAGAGATTAATTCCTACGTTCATTCCTTCGGACAAGGTTTAAAATCTTCCCATACCTAAAAAATAAGTTGCATTTAGACAATTATTTTGTCATCTATATTGCAACATTGTAAGCTATCCGGTGTGAAAATTTGTTATTTTTCATCAAAAATGTGATAACTTGAGACAACCAACATCAAGACTAAACATTTTGTACCTTCATTATCAACTGTAACGGAACATCTGAACTTAACCAACAAAAATTTTAGTTTTTTTCAGCAACAACGGTACATCTCGATTTAAACCATAGCCTGTGATTAAAATTTTTACAACAAAAATGATTTAGATACAAATGTTCCGTTTTAGCAGATTTAATTAGTACAGAAATAAAATTATAGTGAGTTTGCCTTTTCATCAAAACCGTGACACTATGTCTTGTTACGCTCTTGTCGCAATCCGTCAGCATTTTTCTTCAAAAGCGAGCGGTGATAATGACGTAAACTGTTCTTGCAATAAACATATGGTCGGGAAGAGATGGCACTAAACCGGAGATCGCTGACCTTTTCCCTCATTGCTCAGTCATTTTTGGAGCTAGAAATATCGCGTTTTTGCAGCAAATAGAGCACGTTGCGGCGGATTTTACTGTATAATTACTGCAAAACGGTATAGTTATGAAATAACACGTTCTTGCAGCACATGAGATGACTGTTCTTTTCCCTCAGTATGTTTGAGGGAAAAGGACAACCTTTGATCCTCGGTCGTTTGATTTATTTCGCGTATATCGTCTTAAACAGAGCGTAGCCTCACACAGCACAGCACAGCATGGTTTGTTTGTATCCTCATTTAAACATTAGACGAGCGAGTTGATCAAACATAGCACAGGGCAGTGCAGCAGCACGACAGACTCGTGGTCCCCCTGCATTGCCCCCCTGAGGGGGGAGGAATTTGCGATTTACTCGTGGTCCCCCGATACTTGCACTTCACCGTCGGATGCATGTGGTAGGTACTTATTGGTTTGGTAGTTTTAAAGAAAAAAGTACCAGGCTAACAGGCAGCGCAGCATAGCTCGATGTTGATTTGATTTTTTACCCTAACCATGTGCCATACAATACAAGTGAGTTAAAATTGGTATCTTCCCTTGTTTTCTTGTAAAATGCTTTTTAATTTGTAGGTAGGTACGCAGTATGTGTTAGAGATTGATTTTCAGCCTACATTTTAGTTTCAATTTGTTATGTGTTTACGTATATAAGTACTAGTCGACCCGGCGAACTTCGTACCCCCCATTTCTTAAGTATGTTATGTTTTGTGCATGTATTATGCTTATAAACCTTCCTCTTGAATCACTCTATCTATTAAAACAAACCGCATCAAAATCTGTTGCGTAGCTTTAAATATTTAAGCATACATAGGGACAGACGCGGGAAGCGACTTTGTTTTATACTATGTACTTACTATTTTACTGAACCAACCCACCGTACTTTTTCTGTTGTCTATTTTATCTTAACAATGGGTTGCCTGGAAGAAATCGCTTTAAGCGATAAGGCCGCCCATTGCAATCAATGCTTTAATTTAAGAATATTGTAATATTTTAAGTTCATTGATTGTAATAAAGAGTCTATCTATCTATCTATCTATGTACTATGTATTGTATAAGATATTATCTTTCACAATTCACACCCTTTTAGGCACATTATCCTATTTCTTTGTCGAAAAGGAATTTAATTTGGACATTTCTGTGTGATTCGATTCTTTTGAAGCGGGTTTAGATATTGCTTTCAATGCCGAATTAGCCTATATACTGTTAATACCTATTCTGTGGTTTGTGCCCATTTCAATTTAATATTTAGGATACTAATTACACATTAGTTTCAAGAATAGATAATACAGTCGATGGGACTGAAAGAGAAAAATTACGGCGCATTCCAGATTTTGGTGTAGGTAGAATAGAATAGAAAACACTTTATTGCATACAAAGTAATATACAAGAGTATGTACAGACAAATGGTAGGTGGTGTATATAATGTAAATAGTTAGAAATGATGAATTGATAAGCTAAATCATCCTTTTTATTAATTACTAGAGGCTGCCCCGCGGTTTTACCCGCGAATTTTTCTCATTTATACACCAAAATCCCGTTTTTTCCATTTCAGTGGGAATTTCGGGATTTCATTCCTTAGTGCTCCCCTTCACTCCCCAAGGAACCCACTGTCTGTCAGTCAGTAACGGAAGAGTTATATATATTGACTAGAGGCTGCCCCGCGGTATTTCCCGCGCAGATTTCTCTTAAACACAAAAATTCCATTTTTTCCCGTTCCCGTGGTAATTTTGGGAAATCCCTTCTTAGTTCTCACCTACACTCCCCAATGAACCCACGTGCCAATTTATAGCTTTCTACGCCCAGTAGTTTCGGCTCTGCGTTGTCTGTCAGTCAGTCAGTCATTCAGTCCGTCAGTAACGGAAGAGTTTTATATATATAGATTGACTTGTCGGCAAAACCAGTATAATATAGCTACCCTTCCATAATGTTACATTTAATATGCTCGACTGCTCCGTGGCTCAGTTGGCAGTGATGTGGACTGAGTAAGCGTGTGCACCAGGGTTCGATTCCCGGGCGGGGCGAATATTGATATGATGAATATCGATGTTTATTTCCAGTCCGGGTGTAATGTTCGTCTCTGTGGGTGTTTCGGGCACCCTAGATACAGGTTCTTCCTAGTTAGGGGCTCTGAGTGTTATGTGTTATGTTATTATTATGTTATTATTTAAACAGACTACCACCGCTGAACATAAATAAAACATCAAAATTCTACAATACAAAAACTATTTTAATATAGGAACTCTTTTCAATTGTTTCTCAATTTGTTTAACGCTGTTATTAATGCAATTTGGTATTGCGAATAGAGCGTAGACCATTCCAGCGAGATTTATAATAGCAAAAACGTAAAATAGGCAATGTAGTCCCATCCAGTCTTCTAAGTACTGGAACGTTTGAAGATGGATCAAGTCCATAATTTTTGAGTAGGCTAAGATGAAACCTACGAGCGTTGATCTGATCTGTAACAAAGAAATAGGATTATTAGGACGTAACATCCCACTGGAATATAAAGACATCAAAAGATTTGACTGCTACGGTAGCTCAGTTGGCAGTGACTGAGTATGCGTATGCACCTGGGTTCGATTCACGGCGGGGTGAACATTGTTGTGATGAATATCGATGTTTGTTTCCGGTCTGGGTGTGATGTTCGTCTCTGTGTGTGTTTCGGGCACCCTAGATACAGGTTCTTCCTAATTAGGGGCTCTAAGTATGATGCGTTATTATTATTATTTAATTTTTTCAGCACTTCCTCACTGGTATAACATATTAAATAGCTGTTCCGACGAACATACATTTCTGAGTAGAATTTTCTAGGAGTAGAATCATTTGACAGAGGAGGGCTCGTTTGGGGGCCTCTCCAGGCGACTATTGTCGTAAGGCAAGCCAAACATTTGTTTGCCTGAGCCAATTGGTGGGCACCCTGAACTACCTCGCCTCTCATAGTATAGGATAGTTTACCAAATAAGGTATCAATAGCGATTAGATTAGTTGTAAGTAGTCTAATTGACTTTTAATAAGTGATATCTTGTATCCTATATTGAATAAAGAATTATTTGATTTGATATGTATAGCCTAGTGCTATTCTGATGAACTTACTCTATCACGCTTCTATTTCTAAGCTTATAGGTATAAAATTCCGATCTGTAGTTTTTGCGTGATATAGTGGCATTCACAAAAAAAATATTTTCACAAACTTTCGCCTGAATAAGCTAAGAACGTAAAAGAAAGAAATTATTAAAAAAATAACAATAATAATAACACATCACACTCAGAGCCCCTAACTGGGAAGAACCTGTATCTAGGTTGCCCGAAATATATACAGAGACGAACATTACACCCAGACCGGAAACAAACATCATTCGGAAACATTCATCATACCAATGTTCGCCCCGCCGGGAATCGAACCCAGGTGCACACGCTGGGTTCTATTCCCGGCGGGGCGAACATTATAAAAACTTCTTACCTCTAAATTAAAAACTTCACATCCCAAAAGCACAACCAGGCCGGTTCCCACTGCATATCCGAGGACAACAATCAAAAGACAGGTCTTAGGAACCCACGGCAGGTGCGTGGCCTTCATGTCGGCTTGCATGAACACAGCCAGGACTCCGAGGGAGACCGTTGTCATGGCGTAGGACGATGAAAGGAGATACTGGAAACAAAAAAATCACGTGCTTATAGAGGCTTGCCTTAAGTATGGTTCCAGTTTCGTAGACCTTTAGTCGCTTACTGCTTTAGTCTGTCTGTCACTATGTATGCTTATATCTTTAAAATACGCAACGGAATTTGATGCGGTTGTCTAATCGATATATCGATTCAAGCGGAACGTTTTAATACATGCACAAAATAGTAATCGGTTATGCGGTATGAAGTTGGCCGGGTCGACTGGTAAAAAATAAAAATAAATGTTGCCATAATCATAAGAATTAGGTATTTCAAAACGTCTTATTTGTTGCCTGGACTGAGGCTAAGTGAAAGTACTTATTATAATATAATAATAACACATCAAACTCAGAGCCCCTAACTAGGAAGAACCTGTATCTAGGGCGCCCGAAACACACACAGAGACTAACATCACACCCAGACCGGAAACAAACACCGATATTCATCATGTCAATATTCGCCCCGCCCAGGAATCGAACCCGGGTGCTCACGTTTACTCAGTCCACATCACTGCCAACTGAGCCACGGAGCAGTAAGAGCTTATTATAAGAGTTCGTTGTTTGACTGCCCAAAAATGCAATCGAACTTTAGCGAATCCAAGAAAAAAAGAGTGTTCTAAGGTATTTACTCGAAACACATACAAGACCAAGAAACATTGCTATGTTGAAAATATTAATCTATCAAAACGATATTCGCTCCCGCCGGGAATCGAACCCTAGACCTCCAAAGTACCTAACAGTCGACATCTTAACCACCGAGGTGCTAGGTATAATAGCTATATCTTGTTTTGCAGTCCTTTTAATAGTAACTAGAGGCTGCCCCGCGGTTTTTCCCGCGCGTATTTCTCATAAACACAAAAATCCCGTTTTTTTCCCGTTCCCGTGGGAATTTCGGAAAATCCTTTCTTAGTGCTCACCTACACTGCCTAAGGAACCCACATGCAAAATTTCAGCCCGCTACGTCCAGTAGTTTCGGCTCTGCGTTGTCTGTCAGTCAGTCAGTAACGGAAGAGTTTTATATATATTGATTTAAAGACTTTTTCTTAAAATAGCTTGTACCAACGCAGATCGGAGTATGCACCAGACTTTATAGTCGATTCGAGCGAGAGTCGAGACAGAGCAAGGCCATAAGTTCAATCGAGGTTCACTCCTTGCTTGGCCTCGCCAAGCCGCCATAACGTAAACAAAACATTTTTGCACACAATTTATTTATATTATGTATGAGTTACTGACTGTATTGCTGATGTTAAACAGCCAGACAAATTCAAATTCTTTATTCAATATAGGATACAAGATATCGCCTTATTGAAAGTCAATTAGACTACCTACTAGATACCTTATTTGGTAAAGTATCCTATACTGTGAGAGGCGAGGTAGTTCAGGGTGCCCACCAATTGGATCAGGTAAACAAATGTTTGCCTTGTCCTACGACAATAGTCGCCTGGAGAGGCCCCCAAACGAGCCCTCCTCTGTCAAATGATTCTACTCCCTTTCGCAATGATTTTACAGCGTAGAGAAGAAAGGGGTAACAAACTCTAATTTACAATTTATCTCTCATTTTTTTTCTTTTGGTTTTGTGATATTACAATAAAATTAGGTGACAATACAATGAACATTATACAGATTAATAAAAATGAAATTACATGAAATAATGAAAAATATCGTAAGTGCAGAGCTAGACTACTTCCATGCGTCTTTGTCGTTTACATAATCATCAATATTGTAATAAGCTTTCTTAATCAGAAATTTTTTGATACGAGTTTTGAACTCATTATCATTCAGGATCAAAATTTCTTCTGGGATCTTGTTATAGAATCTTACTTCGTTTCCTATAAACAACTCTCTCAGCCTAAAAAAGCTACTGCGCGTTATCATTTTATCGTGCCGACCTTATTCGTTATACCTATCCATCTATCTATATCATCACTAGACTAGACTGCTCCGTGGCTTAGTTGGCAGTGATGTGGACTGAGTAAGCGTGAGCACCCGGGTTCGATTCCCGGGCGGGGCGAATATTGATATGATGAATATCGATGTTTGTTTCCGGTCTGGGTGTGATGTTCGTCTCTCTGTGTGTTTCGGGCACCCTAGATACAGGTTATTCCTAGTTAGGGGCTCTGAGTGTGATGTGTTATTTATATTTATTTATTTATCAACATTTCAGCTGATGGTCTTGAGCTGGTGCCTCTGCCTAACCCTTCGGGGAATAAAAGGCGTGAGATTATGTTTATGTTATGTTTATCATTTCAGCCGAAATTCGTCCACTGCTGGACATAAGCCTCCCCCATAGATCGCCACAATGAGCGATCCTTAACCAGTGTACTCTCGCAGCTTTCACCAGGTCGTCTGACCACCTTGTGAGAGGTCTGCCTACTCTGCGTATTCCGGTACGTGGTCGCCACTAGAGAACTTTTCGGCCCCAGTGACCATGTGTTCTTCGATCTATGTGCTCTGACCATTTCCACATAAGTTTAAGGCGGAAGTCTGAAGTTAGTAGGATAATGGTAGGATCTTACCTTCCTCTCCCACAAATCGACCAAAGTAACGGTAACCAAAGCACCAGCCAGCATCACAGTAGGTATGGCCACAGACCAGGCCTCGTCAACTACAACTCCTGACTTTGCTAGCACCCTGAGGTGGTCTAAAAAGACCAGACGTCCTCCAAATACTGTTACCGTTTGGAGACAAATACCGATTTTAAGAGCGGCTCTGAAGATCTGGTTGCGCACTGCAAGAGGGAAAATGTAAATTAACTCTTTTCTCATGAGATTAAAAACTCATATCATAATCTCTGCTAAAAAGCGTCTACTGTTGGACATAGATCTCCCCCACATAATTCCACAAGGACTAACATTGTGAGGGTTTTGCCGTAATTGCAACGCTGGGCAGGCGGGTTGGCTATTGTATCAATGTGTTCAAATGTTTTCAACGCAAGGCGCTGCTGCCCGTCCTTCAGGTGATCCCTTAGTCACCTTTTAAGACACCCATGGGTGTTGGTATTATCAGCCGAAAATTTATTATTTTTCCTTCAACTCCATGATTTTATGATGATTCTTCAGTAAATTTTTCGTTGAGTATAATATATCTACAGACATTTTCCAGACTTCTCTATTCTGGGCTCTTTCTTTGTACATAAAGGTCGATTATAAAATGTAGTTTTAGTCTTTCTGTTGGATACATTATCAAGATATTATCTCTTCTAAACTCACCTATATTCAGAAGGTTGAGATTTCCTCCAGCTTTGGCCCTATCACTTTCCTTACTAAGTTCAGTAATAGATTCCTTCACATATTGCGCGTCAGAGGGCAATCTTTTCAGGTTTGCAAAAGCTTCAGTAGCTTTCTGAAAAAGGGAACCGTTAAATAATCAATTCACCATCATAATTAGATCGGCCATTAAAAGAAAACTCGTGGGCCCATTTAAGTCCTTAACAAAAAAGGGAAGCCTAAGTATGTCCATCTGTGGAAGTCTTTTGCCTGGATGATAAAGATTTCAATGAAGGAATCTCACCTCAATTTGTCCTTTCTTCATAAAGTAGCTTGGCGTCTCAACCAAAATTATTATCATTAATAACTGTACGATAACCAATCCAGTCACCAGATACAATATGATATCTTCTTTCAACAAGAACATTATCTTCATGACCAGTTCACCCGATGACGTCATAATGACTAGTGACGTCACAGCTATGCCCTTCGTCTTCTGATTGGCCAATTCCAAAATGTATATGGGGGTAGTTGTAAAAATACCCCCCAGACTGATACCGATGAGTGTACTCGATGCAATAAAAGTGGCTTCGTTAAGATCGTAGAGCAGTGGTATCCATGATATCTGCAATCAATGGATATAAATTAGCATGATTTTTTAATATTGGGATTGGAATTTGATGAACTTTGTTTCAAGCCTACGGCCTTGACCAGCCTAGGTTATTTAGCAGCCAGATTTTTCATCATGGCTTGTAGTTTCCTACAATAGACATCGGCCTTAATCATCTGGCCAGATCTCATAAAGTTGTAATCAACCATTTCAAGCCAATACACATTCGTGGTTTCGGCTTGGCGAAAAGATGAAAGGATTTCGCCCTTAAACTGAGGCTCTAGAATATAAATAAAAAGAACTCACCTGGTACTCTCTTCCGACCACGAGACTAACTGAGCGAGAAGGAAATAACAATTAACACGCGTTTGACAAGGAGGCGACAAGTTAAATTTGTGACGTAGGCTTGTGTCACTCTGGGAAGAGAAGACCTGTTTTGTTAGACTAAGGAACTTACCAATTGGATAGCAGTGACAGCAAATAGCACAGGCCGCCTTCCGAACCTGTCAGAAATCCAGCAGAAGATCGGTGCCGATACCAAAGAAGCAATCAGCTGTGCTGTACTAAACCAATATGGCGGCTCGTCGCTTTGTGAGCGGAGAACATAGTTTTGTTGTAAGGCACTTGTGAAGAATGGTAGGGTAGCTGTAAATGAAAATGAAAAATTAATTTATTACACAAGGTAAATTTTCAGAAAAGTTTTTACAGAAAGCGGAAGGAAATTAATAATTAAATACCTTCCTAAGTTTTTAACAAAGTTTCTTCTTATAAATTTTTAGCAGGGCGCTGCTAAGTATATATTAAAACATATTGGAGACTGTCAAAAGCCTTGCCTAAATCAAGAAAAACAACGAAAAATGCACCTTTATCAATTTATGGCAAACATAACTCATGGCGACCACACGTAGAATATGCAGACATATCTTAGTCAGACGAACTAGTGAAGTTTGCAACTTTAAGGTTTCTAGATTTAGTTTACATACTAGTCTGGTCAAGAATTTGCGGCTTCCAGTGCGCGGTTGCCACAGGAGCACTTTTCGGCCCCAGCGACCATCTTTACTTCGAGCTATGTGCCTTGTCACTTTTTTAGACTTTTACCCTGTTCAGCATAAAAACTTAAAGAGCATTTTATTTAGTTATTTAACGTATGTCAATTTAGACTTGATGTCACGTATTTACCATACAATAAACCAGAGAAGTAGACCTCCAGTAAAGCTACTTAAAACCTACCTACAGTAAGTAGGTATCTTTATGAATAATACGGTTAGACTTTAGTTCTTCTAAACTATTTTTTAATTAGATCTCGCAATTCAGGCAAGGAAACTTTTAGTACACATTAGGTTTAAACCACAGAACAAGGAAAGTGCTCTCTCTCTCTAAATAGAAATCGCGAGTAGGCGGAGCCCACGTGCCTATCATTAGCTCTGCAGTGCATATTCGTAGTTTTTGACAGATTTGATATGCTCAGTTGCTTTATGCTTCTTGTAAACAAACCACCAGGAAAAATATGAAAAAAAACCCACTAAAATGCCATATTGTGCTGTGTTGGAATGCAAAAATTAAAGTTGGGGACTTAAAAGTACTAATTATGCCGTACCATTACATCGGTAAGTAATATTTCACTGTATTTTTAAATAAATTTGAAATTATACATGAACAAGAAAACAAAACCATAAGTGAGAAAATGAAAACACCCTAATTACGGAGCAGTAAAATTGAATTTTCATTGAAGCCTGTGACTGTGACTGTACCTTCTTAGCTTCTTCTTTATCTATGGTATTAGACTCATGACTTTTTCTAGAACATTTTGACAACAGAATAATGGAAATCAGTTAGAGATTGCTCAACATGATGAAAATCTATCGATAATTTTCTATGATAAAAATCTATCGATAATAATAATTTTCAGTGAAAATAAAAAGGTATTCGCTTCGACTTGAAAACCTCTACCTTTTTTTCGGTTTAAAATGTGATTTACTTTAAAGTTAAATTCTTGAATACGAATGAAATTATATGAATCTTTCAACTTAGACTCTTGCGTATGAATGAAATTATATTAGCATCATCATCATATTACAATAATGTTGTAATATGTAAAAAATAAATATGCTTTCCGCATCAGTCCTTAGGTATGTTTAAATCTTTAAAAATACAGCGGATTTTAATGCGGATTTTTTTAATAGATAGAGTGATTCAAGAGAAAGGTTTATAAGTATAAAACATGCACGTTCTAATAATAGGTTAGGCGGTACGAAGTTTGCCGGGTCGACTACTATTGTATAAAGACAAGTCGTCACTCTTATAGTGTGCTATATTTTATTTTTCTTTTCATTTATTTACAGCCTGTGTAACTGGATCACCTTGGGCCAAGCTCAGAACCTAATACACTTAAGCATAAACTTGAAGATGGAGCCATCATGAAAGCTTCTTAAGCTAGAGAAGAAAAAATGCTAAATATTATGTATTAAAAAAACCAAGATTAGTTAAGAGTTTAAGGCAAGTAATAAATAAGCAAGTACTTCGATATTAAATAAGATAAAATAATATAAATATAAAACCCATCTTGTTTTATTGGTCTATCAACCCATCCACCTAAATTGTTTACTTTGGTTAAAATAAAGCTTCATTTAAAGTACAGTACTTACTTCAAAATTAATAATGCGAATGCAGATTCGCTAATTGTCGATTTCACGGAAACACCTGAATCAAAAATCATAATTCTACTAAATTAAGCATGCAGAAAATGCACTTAACCTCCTTAAATACATATCGTCTTCCGTCGCTTGGGAATACGACCGTTGTCGAACAGTGACGAAGATTTCTATGCGCATTATAACTTTTGCAGTACTGTAGGTATATACAATTTTATAACTAAACACATTTTTATCTCTGAATCTCTATTTATGCGAAGCATAACTGTTGAATACAAAACGACATTGGAAATAAATTAAAATTAGACTGTACACTAAAATAAACTTTGTTCTATGAGCGACTGGTTTTTTCAAATTATAATACCAATACATCGCCAATCACCAAGAAGGCTGTTTGCGTAGAAAACACATATATTTTCGTTAAAAAAAAGTAATTGTTAACTGTAGCCATATGAAAGAAAGTTGTATATTGATAGGTTTTTCTTATCGACAAACTTTCTCCCGCAATATGTACATCCCTAGCTTAGTTTTTCATTTTTCGACGTAGCCACCTAGTGTTTAGTAGCGGTAGTACAAAAGCTGTAGTTCCATCTAGCGTCGAATAGTAAAACTAGGAACAATGCGTGAGGATTTTAAAGCAAAGAGGATGTATAGCTTTCTACCATGTCTTTGGAAAAACCTAATTTCATTCTTTTATCATATGTATGTCATCATTAGCTTAAGTATTTCATAATTGTTATTTGATTTTGATCTTTGTTTATTTGTAAAAAAGGTTCATAGTCTACTTCAAAGTTTTGTGATGTAGATCTTTTCGGCTTTGTCGTTAATCACCAATGGAAGCTTGGATTTCATAGTGAGCGTTTGGTTTATATGTGTGAGTTTGGACACACTGGTTTTAGTACTAAAAGCCCATGATGCTATTTCTATTGTTTTCTCTTGTTCTGTGGTTTAAACCCTGATTATTTTTTTTTGTGCACTGCCCGGGTTCCGTAGCAAATGGTTACGTCATACATTTCTCTCAAGTGCTTTTGATTGGTACAAATTGCCCTCAGAGGAAACTGTAACAAGGAACCATGAATTGACCGAGTTATGAATGGGCCATTATAGAAGCATTATCGAGTTTTTGTTGATGTTAATGTTAATATTGGCAAATGTATCATTTCCATCAATCTGCTAAGTAGTTTGGCACTTTTGGCAACAATCAATGTTTTTTTTTTGTTCTTTTTACTCAGGACTACTTTGCTGTGCTCAAAAAATACTAGGCTACATTATCTAGTGTCATACAGTGCCACATTTTTGATATTAGCCTTAGTTTAGAAGATATTAATTTTTTTCGCGAATGGCGCTAGCATCGCTGTAAACTGTCTCTTAATATGTGAAAGTTTTTGAGGATGTTTAAATAATGTAAGATTCTTGATGAAACCGCACAGGAGCTTACAGTGCGGCACAAAAATCTAGAAATTAAAAAGTCTCCTCATTGTATGGAAATTTTCTAAAATCAAACTTCCATACAGTGCTGCCATTATTTAATTTTAAGATTTTTGTGCCAAGATGTACTTACCTTTTACACATCAGGTATACATTGCTTACAATAAGATAGTACATAGTACTGTCTCAATTAATATTGTTTCCCAACCTGTTTCTTCATGCATGAGCGCATTACAAGATAATGATAACATTGGATTTTTTTTTTTTATCAAGGCGGGGAAACTCCTAACGAGTACCCTGCGACTCCGAGGAGAGCCGCAGGGTTATGTGGGGTTCGCACCCACTAAAACCCCGCCGGTGTCCATCTCGGCTGTTAACAAGGGGGTCGAGGGTGATCTTTCGATCGTTATGTTCAACTCCGCTACCCCTCCAGCATTGGCTCTTCGGCCTCTTCTCGGTGGGGAGGGACATAGTGATCGTCCCCCCGCAGCGTGGGTCTCTTTCCCAACGCTCGACGACGGAATCGGGTCACTGCGTTCCGTCGTCCTTCTCGGGGCCGTTATATGACTACACGAGGCCCCCGCCTCGTGCAAACAACGACCCCGGGGTCCCCTCTTAGTTGCCTCTTACGACAGGCAGGGGATACCTCAGTCCTATTCTTCGGCCCGGTACTGCAGGGCGTGGAATATTTAACCTGCCCCAAAGCACGGTAAAGAAAATAGGTTTATCCTCAGTCCTCACCCAGGCGGTACGAGGTTGGATTGACAAATAACGTACATTTCAAACGAATTTAGAATTTTGAAGACTTGAATTAAGGAACGCTCTTGGAGAGTATAATACACTAGTCGACCCGGCGAACTTCATACCGCCTAACCTATTACTAGTTGCTCATGTATTATACTTAAAACCTTCCTCTTGGATCACTCTATCGATTACAAAAAACCGCATCAAAATACGTTAGATAGTTTTAAAGATATAAGCATATATAGAGACAGACGCGGGAAGCGACTTTGTTTCATACTATGTATCGATAATAAATAATTTTTCAATTTTAAATTATACAGTACTACCCTCCAAAAAAGTTGAGCGGAAGGGCTAAGTGGCAATGGGCAGGGCACCTGGGGCAAGCCCTGTAGGTCCGGGCGTAAGAATAGGTCTACGGTATACCCTGCCTGTCGTAAGAGGCGACTAAAAGGGGTCTTTGGGGCCGTGGGTGTGAAGGGCGGGGGCCCGACACACTCATCAAACGGCCCCAAGATGGGCGGCGGCACAGCTTGTGGCACTGTGCCGCCGCAGCTACAAAGGCGAGCCGGGGAGGGAACAATATGCCCTCCCCGTGCACGAAGCTGATATCAGTTGAGCGTGGGAGGAACCTCGGACGCCAGTAATGCGTGGTTCCCGGGGTCCTTCCCAAAAGCGCCAAGACGGCCGCCGGGGGGTTTTAGTGGGTGCGAGCCCCACATACCCCCGACGCTCCCCCGAGCGTCGGGAAATGCGTTAGGCATTTCCCCCCGTTACAAAAAAAAAAAAAAAAAGGGCACCTGGGGCCACTGTAGGTCCGAATAGGTCTACGGTATGCCCTGCCTGTCGTAAGAGGCGACTAAAAGGGGTCATTGGGGTCGTGGGTGTGAAGGGCGGGGGCCCGACACACTTATCAAACGGCCCTGAGATGGGCGGCGGCACAACTTGTGGCACTGTGCCGCCGCAGCTCCAAAGGCGAGCCGGGGAGGGAGGGAACAATATGCCCTCCCCGAGCATGAAGCTAATAGTAGCTGAGCGTGGGAACACTTCGGACGCTATAATGTGTGGTTCCCGGGGTTCTTCCCAAAAGCGCCAAGACGGCCGCCGAGGGGTTTTAGTGGGTGCGAGCCCCACATACCCCCGACGCTCCCCCGAGCGTCGGGAAATGCGATAGGCATTCCCCTCGTTAAAAAAAAAAAAAAAAGGGCACCTGGGGCCAAAAAGTTCTCGAGTGGCAACCACGAACCGGAAGACGCAGAGTAGGCAGAAAGACACCCACAAGTTGATCAGACGACCTGGTGAAAGCTGCGTTGTGTTGTGCTGTCGTTGAGGCGATTAATGGGGGAGGGAGGCCTATGTCCAGGCCTAATTTTATAATGATGATAATATGGTGGCTCTTAAATATTTACCAATAAAGGTCATTATCCACTGTTTCCATGTTTCCCCCTGCTTTCCAACTTCCTTATCACCTCCAGAGTCCACATGTGTAGAACTGATAGTAGAAACCATGTTTTGTTCTTCATTTAAAATTTAGTTTTTTTTTTCGTGTTCGTTTTTTGAACTGAAATTAAGAATGGCTTTAGGTATGGATCGGTCGTTATTTTTGTTTTACTGATATTTACACATTATATATAAAACTAGAGGCTGTCCCGCGGTATTTCCCGCGCAGATTTCTCATAAACAGAAAAATCCCGTTTTTTCCCGTTCCCGTGGGAATTTCGGTAAATCCTTTCTTAGTGCTCACCTACACTCCCTAAGGAACCTACATGCCAAATTTCAGCTTTGTACGCCCAGTAGTTTCGGCTCTGCGTTGTCTGTCAGTCAGTCAGTAACGGAAGAGTTTTATATATATTGATAAAATTACCTCAATATTTGTTTACATTTACCGCAAAGTGGTTTTCATTGTTTGAAGCTAAGAAAAATTGCTTTTATCAGCTTTGTTTTTTTAAACACTAAGAACTTTTAGTCAGTATATTTCTTTTCACAAACATTTATTACAATAGAACTGTTTTTTTTTAATCCATAAAGTCTCTTTTATTTGAAATGCACAATTTCCTAACCAAAATTTAACACCATCTTTTACGCACTTAAAAAAATGCTTCTAAATATTTTTCACAGTTAATTTTAGTACTCTTTTAGAGCACTACCAATTAAATAACAACAAAATTATATACTACTATATATTTTGTATGAACTTGTATAATATATAAAGTGACAAACAAACAGAACGTCTTGTTCAAACAGAATCTGTTTTATTATGAATACGTGCCAATGTGAATGTACGTTCTAAGACCAAAGAGTAGATATTGCAGAGAATTGAAATAGGTATACTATACAGAAAAGTAGAAATGCAGTCCCAGATTTGTATAAAAAGCCTAAAAACTTTTTGCGAAAATATTTATTTTTATTTTATTTATTATTTTATTTTAAAAGAGCTGTCCCGGCTTACTTCGTTACGCCATAGAATATAAGATACAACTAAAGTCTTGGCTCTATAGACTATGTTCTTTTGAAGGGCGAATAAAAAAACAAACAACAACAACAAACCACCTGTCAAAATATGTAAACAACGGAAAAAATGTTGCACCTTGGGTTACATTATTTGAGTTTAAGTAAGGATCCCTAATTTTCTTGAAAATCTAATATAGCCTATGCCACTCGGGGATAGTGTAGCTTCCTACCAGTGAAAGAATTTTTTAAATCCATTCAGTATTTCCGGAGCCTATTCGTTACAAACAAACAAATCTTTTCTCTTTATAATATTGGTATAGACTAGAGGCTGCCCCGCGGTTTTTCTGCCGCGCTGATTTCTCATAAACACAAAAATCCAGTTTTTTCGGGAGATCCTTTCTTAGTGCTCACCTAAACACCTAAGGAACCTACATGCAAAATTTCAGCCCGCTACGCCCAGTAGTTTCGGCTCTGCGTTGTCTGTCAGTCAGTCAGTAACGGAAGAGTTTTATATATATTGATTGATTAAATAATTATCTATAATATAAAAATGAATCGCAAATGTGTTGGTAAGCGCATAAGTCAACAACGCCTGGACCAATTTTACCAATTCTTTCTTTTTCAATACATTGGTTCGATCAGCTGACAGAGTCAATGTACGGGACAGCTGGTTTTCGTTTTGAGATTTCGACCCATGTTGCTTTGAGAAAGTTGTTAGGTGTGGTGAGCAGAATCACTCCTTTGATTTATTACCGCCTTGTCAGAAACAGCCTGTATATTGATGATGAATCGTGGTTTGTTAGTCTCGCTAAAACTTGAGAACGGCCGGGCCGATTTAACTGATTTTGGTTTTGAAATATTTGTCGTAGTTCAGGGAAGGTAAAGGTGAGAAAATATGGACGAAATATGGAGAGGAAGTTAGTAAAAAAAAACAATTAAATTTTTTCATTAAAACTTTTAGGCCGATACGAAGCTATTCGCCGGGACAGCTAAATTAACAAATAAAAATCGTAGGTGTTTAACGTGAAAAAAAAAAGGTAAGAAATCTCGAGATCAGTGTTAACTTTGTAAATATTGTAAATAGCATTTCGCTTAGTAAAGTGTTAGCATTTTCGTTTTCAGAGTTCCAACCCGTACCGTATTTATGGATCTCTAAAAACTTATATATTCCGAAAAAAACACAAGTGGCAAACGCGCGCCTCGCTCCGGAAGACGCAGAGTAGGCAGGCACACTGAAGGTTAGACGACCAGATGTAGGTTGCAAAAAAATATTGGATTAGGTACAGGCAGATCGGATCATTGTGATATGAGGAGAGACGCAAGTCCAGCAGTTGTTTTAGAAAATAATGATAGATAAAATCTATTTCCTCCTAAATCTTACTTCACTGACTATCGACGCAAATAGTCTGTTCGCGAAAATATACGGAGAGGATATCAATATAATCTGGGGATCAGTTCGCAATGAAAATAGGAATGAAAATAATTTAGACATTGTGATAAGAATATCGGTATCTTACCACGCATTATTTTAGTTTGTTATATAGTGTAAGTAGGTACCTAGTAAGTATACAGAGACAGATAGAGTAGATACAGATAGATACTACTACTGTACTAGATACAGTATCCTAAAAATCGAAATTGTCGTGCATTGGCGAGCTGGATTTATTACCACCTGAAGGGGCGAACGGGTGCGACACTAGCGCCACTTCGATACGCATATTTTTGATTTCGGAGTTTAGAAGATACCTATATTATTTATTGAAAGTGGCGCTGGTTTCGCACCATGGGGACCGTTATACCTATTTAAACTAGTTTAGGTTTAATCATATCTGACAACATCATTGGTTTTAGTTTTAGTAATATAACATTGTTATAGTTTCGCATTAGTTTTGAATAACTTTTTAATTACATTTTGATCGATAAAAACATTTTTAAAGCAATTAATCTGCGCAAACTATAAAGTTTATAATAATTATAAAATCGTGCACAACAAAAACTATTAAAATAGACTTTAGTTAATAAACAAAGACGTGACTTATGAAATTAAAACGTTTTGTTATCTTTTGTTGATTCTACGTGAACCGCGAACTGATATAAAGTTAGTTTTATGTCTCACAACCGCGAAATATGACGCAGACGTTTGTTTAACGATCTTGATTAAATGAATCACACTGAAAAAACTAAACCTACAACTCTGCTTACTTAATTTTTTCTGTATTTTTGTACCAACTACTGATACTTGACTTTTTGTTCGGATTTGATTCCCGGCCGAGCCAAACGACCTAGCGCACATCTGGCGCGGCGCAGTGACTTAGAAGGGTTACCCACTAACCCTATGAAACCATTATTTTCGCCCTGCAGGGATTCGAAACCGGTCATTCGAAATCACTATACTGAACCACAAGAGTTGAGATGCAGATTATGAATATTTTAAACCAAGTAATTTTAAGTATCATATATTTCATCTTAGGCGAAAGTCGTTAGCTGGTTGGACAAAAGTCTCCCCCAAAGATTGTCACAAGGACAAACTTTGTGGAGGGAATGTCCCGTAATCGCCACGCTTGGCAGGCGGGTTGGCGATCGTAGTATCTTCAAGTTTTTCAACGAAGGTGTAGGGGATCTATGTAGGGCTGGCTTAATAAAAGACGAGAATGCGGTAAAAATGATGGCGCCGATGCAAGTTGGCCGGGCAGGTCGCTCGCTGGTGAGGTGCGTACTAGAGGTAGGTCGGCCAACTTACGGGCACCCTCATATCGTTTATTTTATAACAAAATCAAATGTGTGGATGAATGTATAGTGTACCGGCGTGTGAATGTGTGCGTGTGTGTGCAAGCGCGTCGTCTACAGAAGGGTGCTGCTGCCTTCTTCGGCAGTTCCTTTAAATTCAGCGTCGCCAGTAGAAAACAACTATATGGGCAAAAGCTGAATTGAGCAAAATAAGTGTAAGTACTCCCTGAGTCGCCTCTTACATAGACTGCTCCGTGGCTCAGTTGGCAGTGATGTGGACTGAGTGAGCGTGTGCACCTGGGTTCGATTCCCGGGCGGGATTAATATTGTAATGATGACTATCGATGTTTGTTTCCGGTCTGGGTGTAATGTTCGCCTCTGTGTGTGTTTCGGGTACCCTAAGATACAGGGTTCTTCCTTGTTAGGGGCTCCGAGTGTGATGTAAAGAAAAGGAAGTAAAAAATTATTTTTTCAATATAGGATACAAGATATCGCTTATTGAAAGTCAATTAGACATAACTAATTAATATTGATACCCTATTTGGTAAAGTATCCTATACTACTAGAGGCGAGGTAGTTCAGAGGGGCTATTACGGCCACTTTTGCAATTTTGCTTAGAGGACAAAAAGCAATATTGCAAAATAGTCCCTCAGGGTGCCCACCAATTGGCTCAGGCAAACAAATGTTTGATTATTGACTTTTTACTTTGCTTGCCTTACGACAATGGTTACCGATGTGTTATTATACAATATACATACACTCACAGCCACGGGATGAGATGGAATGGAAGTTAGTGTATACTTAAAAAGTATACACTTACTTATTATCTGTTTCCTTTCATACTTTACTGCGATTCTAAGCAGATGCTTCCAAGTAAGTATAAAGTACTATTATGCATCACGGGGATGAAGTTGTGAGTTACCTCAACGACTTTACTTTGCTTGCTTTAATTTAAGATGGCGGTAACTAGAACCGTTACACGCGCCACTCCTTAAAAATTAGTTTTTTTATTTTTATTTAAGTATATTATTGTTACATAAGGTACTTATTTCGACAAACCACTTTACATAGACACGGAAAAACACTTCTCATGCCTTTTACCAATTAATTATATTGTGCTTTTACATCAATTAGCGCTAATTTTTACAAAAATTTAAGAAAGTAAGTAAGTATATAAAACTTATAAAAATGTTGATCCTATATTATGACACCCGATAAAATTTCCTAGTATTTTTAAAGGCACTTTTAGTTGTCTAAATAATCTTTTAATTGTTGCCTAAAGTAGCCTTTTTTATCAACACTTAGTAGCTTTCTGTTTTTATCCTGAAGGTTAAGTACATAACAGTGCCCTAAAAATACAAAGCCATCTGAAATGACAAAACAGGATCTCATTTTGCCTCCGAATTATCATGGGAACATTTATCCGTTTTTGTTAGTTAACCATTTTCAAATCAAATCAAATATCAATTATTTCTTTAAGTATTTAATATAGGATACATAACATTATGTTTATTATTGAAAGTCAATTAGACTACATCTAATCTAATCACTATTGATACCTTATTTGGTAAAGTATCCTATACTGTGAGAGGCGACGTAGTTCAGGGTGCCCACCAATTGGCTTAGGCAAACAAATGTTAGACTTGCCTTACCACAATAGTCGCCTGGAGAGGCCCCCAAACGAGCCCTCCTCTTAAAGTGAATCTACTCCCTTTCGCAATGATTTTACAGCGTAGAGAAGAAAGGGGTAACAAACTCTATTTTACAATTTATCTCTCTTTTTTATTTTTTTGTTCTTTTGTGATATTACATTACAATTAGGTGACAATACAATGAACATTACACAGTTTTTTTTTTTTTTTTTTCAATAGGTGGCGCCATTGCTTCTTTAGGCACCATTTTAACCGCACGCTCATGCTATTCATGCAATTACCCTAACTTACAGCAAAGCCAATGCAAGCATAGCACGACAATAAAGTTGGTAAGCTGCGGTTTGGCGGGAAACATGTTTGGCATGTCAAACCGTGTTTACGAAGTCTGCTTCCCTCTTTTTATGGTCTATTAAGGGATTTATGAAGATTGTGATTATATTTTTCGAGTAATGAGATTTTTGGAGCTTCCTTATTTACTTTATGTAAATAGTTTGATCTTTAGAGAGCGTCAGTTGTTTATTATAACCTATATCAGTTGATTAGGCGTTGGTTTTGATCTTATTCTACTAGAGAAGTGAAATACGTCAATAAATACATACATAAATCTACAATTAATATTATTCCCTTATTTTAATATCAATAATTGTTTTATATTCTGCATGTAAGTTTATAAAGAAAATGTAGGTATCTTTATTTGTTTTTGTGCTGAAGATTTAGTTATTATGAGCCAATTTACAGGCGGTGCTAGCGCCATTCTCAAACAAAAATTATATCTTCTAAACTAGGGCAAATATCAAAAATGTGGCACAGTAAGACACTAGATATTCTTGTTTAATATTTATTTAGCATAGTTAAGTAGGTATAGTCCTAAGTAAAAAAAACAAAATAATCCAAAGATTGTTGCCAATTAAAGTTGCTAATTTTAGCCACACTTTGTAATTTTCTTTGGTCTTTAACCTAAAAGCTATACAACAGTGCCCTAAAAATACTAGGCGAGCATGGCTGTAAACTGGCTCTTAATGCATGCTGTGGACATATTTTATTGGAATGTTACTTAGAACTAAATCTATAAATTTAATATGTACTTTTTTGTCATGCCTGTTCTGTTTATGTTCCTTAAATAATTAAATATACTATTATAACGTCATGCAAGCGTTTTGCCTTATCCACCAAAAAACAAAGTGGCTTTCGTAGTAAGAATTGATAATTAGGTTTTTTTAAAAAAAAACTAGGGATTTTGCGAAAATACGGATAATTTGATATTTATATCAGACGCTTATAAGCATTACTCTTTTTTCAATCATCCTGACATAAAGCAGTTTTTTTTGCAAAAAACCTAGTATAATTGAAAACTATGAAACCTTCCTTTACTCTTATTGGCTAGATTATTGATTGCTGGTAAACTCTTATTTTGATTGGTTCGATAAAAATATCTTTCCCCATCTCCTCTCACGGGTGTCGTAAAAGGCGACTAAGGGAACAGCCGAAGGTCGGGCAGCAAAGCTTCCTTCGTTAAAATGCACAAAGAGCCACACTGCGATCGCCAACCCGCCTGCCAAGCGTGGCGATTACGGCAAACTCCCTCCACTATGTTCTTCCATGTGGCAATCTGCGGGGGAGACCTATGTCCAGCAGTGGACGACTATCGGTCGTAAGAATGATGAAAAAACTCTCTTTTTTTAATTCTGTGGAATAGGAATGTTGTTTTTGATCTGGAGCCCACACCAAGACCTGGTGTGAATGTGCCCAGGATCGGGAAAAGTAGAGAGAGGGGAAGAAGGCCTTTGCCCAGCAGTACGACACTACAGGCTGCAAATAATAACATTAAACGGAATCCTGTAAACTAACAAATAACAAAGGAAAGTCGGTAACAAGTTTTTATAAAATTTCGCTACAGCTGCGCACAGCTTCAAAGATTGATACACTATTGGAGTACTTACTTACAAATTTTTTTAAAGGTCAACATACTCAATATAAGAAAACAGTGTTATATATGTGTCGTAGGAAGATTTGAAGTTAGGTTTTTTGCAAAAACACGAGGGATTGAAAAACATTGCGAAAGCCTAGTATAATTTAAAAATTTGAAACCTATCTTAACTCTGATTGGTTAGATTATATTATTATTAGCTTGCTGTCCAACTCTTATTCTGATTGGTTCTCTTTAGCGCCAAAGGTTTTTAACGAACCAATCAGAATAAGAGTTAACTAGCCAGCAATAATCTAACCAATCACAGTTAAGGAAGGTTTAAAATTTCTCAATTATACTAGGTTTTTTTTTTTGCAAAAAAACTACTTTTTGTCAGGATGATTGAAAAAAAAAGTAATCCTTTTATCCAATTATCCGAGTTTTCGAAAAATCCTAAGTTTTTTCTGCAAAAAACCTAATTGTCTAATCTTACTACGATATATTATGTCGAAAATACGTCCACTGCTCGACAAATATTCCTCCCCACGGATAACCGCAAGGACAAACATGCAAAGGGTTTGCCATTCTATGCCGCCACAGCACGGCCCCGTTTGAAAATAGGTATAGTAATTTGTAAAAAATCTTGTAGGTACTAATTCAGAAAGTCATCCTTATAATGCAAGTTTTTCCGTGAATTCAATCGATTAAAGAGAAAAGTGGCCGTTTTTGTCCTGTTCCTGAATGATTAGAAGTTTTTTTTTAATGAGGGCACCGCTTATTGAACTATTTCAGCTTTACTATAGTTTCATTTTATCTATTACTAGTTATAATAATAAATAATAATAATAAAACATAACACTCAGAGCCCCTAACTAGGTAGAACCTGTATCTAGGGCGCCCGAAACACACACAGAGACGAACATCACACCCAGACCGGAAACAAACATCGATATTCATCATATCAATATTCACCCCGCCCAGGAATCGAACCTGGGTGCTCACGCTTACTCAGTCCACATCACTGCCAACTGAGCTACGGAGCAGTCAAACCGGAGTTGACCCGGCGAACTTCGTACCGCCTAACCTATAAGTGTTTTGTGCATGTATTATACTTATAAACCTTCCTCTTGAATCACACTATCTATTTAAAAAAAACGGATCAAAATCCGTTGCGTAGTTTTAAAGATTTAAGCATAGGGACAGACGCGGGAAGCGACTTTATTTTATACTATGTAATTATAATACCTTAAACAAGAGAGGAGAGAAAATTTACGGACCCTATAGCTAGAACTGATAGAGGTTTCTTTACCTATCCTATTTTTCTATATGTGTAAGTTTGTTTGACCGTTTCTACTAAACTGACATAAAGGTAGAAATAATATCGTTGTACATGCTGGGCTGCGCTATAAATTTCTGATTCTTTTCCACGTACATTGTTTTTAAAATGTAACAGGATTAAAGTTTTGATGTATATAGAGCTGTTAATTCAACTTTCATTATTATTATAAAGTTTTCGTACTTAGCGGCTAAGGAACTGTACTTAGACTCTCTATTTGTCTCAGACTTTTCCTTCGTCGCAAGACATCCACTGTTGGACAGGCCTTCTCCACAGATCGCCACAAGGTCAAACATTGTTGAGGGGCTTTGCCAATATCGGCACGCTTGTCAGGCGGGTTGGTTTTATAAGTTTTTCTACAATGTCTGTAGCTGCTCGTCCTTTGGGTGTTCCTTAGTCGCCTTTTACCTATATTTATGTTCTTTTTATTGTCGCCAAATTGTATTGTAATGTCACAAAAGAACAAAAAAAAAGAGAGAAAGAGAGACTAATTGTAAAGTAGAGTTTGTAACTACTTCTTCTATACGCTGTAAAATCATTGCGAAAAGGAGTAGAATCATTTGACAGAGGAGGGCTCGTTTGGGGGCGTCTCCAGGCTACCATTGTCGTAAGGCAAGGCAAACATTTGTTTGCCTGAGCCAATTTGGTGGGCACCCTAAACTACTTCGCCTTTAGCAGTATAGGTTACTTTACCAAATAAGGTATCAATAATAAATTAGATTAGCCTAATTGACTTTCAATAAAGGATATCTTGTATCCTATATTGAATAAATCATTTATTACTTTTACTTTACTTTATAATAGTAGTTATAAGTACAAATTTAGAGCTCTATACACATATTAAATGTTCTAAAGCAGAAATAATGCCCCAGATAAAGTTTCTTCCAAACAATTTATTAGAGAAATTCCTCCACAACTCTGTACAATCTGGTGTTATTCCTAAAATTTTGTTTTTAGTACAAGTAAAGAGTTAAATAGGGTACTTCAAAGTTGTAAAAATAGGTAACGCAAATTAACTAAAAAAATCAATCATAATAAAAAACGCATTACTTTCAGAGTTCGCGAGTGGCGACCGCGAATCCGAAGACGCAGAGAAGGCAGACCCTTCACAAGGTGGTCAGACCACGTGGTGAAACCTGCGTCATTACACTGGATGAGGGTCTCTCAAGACCGTTCGTTGTGGCTTTTTATGGGGGAGGCTAATTCAGCAGGAGGCAGCTTTGGCTGTTTTTCGGCTGAGATGATTATGGTGATGAGAGCTCTGAGACTCCAAACTAGGTAGACAAAGAAACGCAGAAATACTGGAATTCCATTAATATTGACCGAGTTCAATTCCCGGCAGGAGCAAACATTCTCGTCGCGGAGATGAACCAGCTCGAATAGATCACCCGTGACCCCCTTGTCAACAGCCGAGGTGGACGCCGGCGGGGTTTTAGTGGGTGCGAAGCGAACCTTACATAACCCTGCGGATTCCCCCGGGGCTGCAGGGTACTCGTTAGGAGTTTCCCCGCCTTAAAAAGAAAAGGTGGCAAACATTCTCAAGATGCATTAACGAAGTCGTTGTTTATTTGTTTGTCTTTGTATCTATGTGTTTCAGGCACCCTAGATACAAGTTCTACCTAGTTAGAGGCTCTCTGAGGCAGACATTAACAGTCGTAGCTCGAAGTCGCTCTCAAAAATGTTACTTTAAATCGTTCTTCGCTCCCAATCGTTAAACATAGTAAAGTTCCGACTTCGTGACAGTGAAACATATGCTCGACCGAGTATAAGACAGCTTCAGCCAGGATAATCAGTACTCGGTAACTACTTGTCTGAGTATCGTACTCGACTAAGTAGCCTCCAAACACAGAGTGTGCTGTGTTATATAAACTGACTAGAGGCTGCCCCGCGGTTTTTACCGCGCAGATTTCTCATAAACACAAAATTCCCGTTTTTTCCCGTTCCCGTGGAAATTTCGGGAAATCCCTTCTTAGTGCTCACCTACACTCCCCAAGGAACCCGCGTGCCAATTTTCAGGTTTCTACGCCCAGTAGTTTAGGCTCTGCGTTGTCTGTCAGTCAGTCAGTCGGTCGGTCGGTCGGTCGGTCGGTCGGTCGGTCGGTCGGTCGGTCGGTCGGTCGGTCGGTCGGTCGGTCGGTCGGTCGGTCGGTCGGTCGGTCGGTCGGTCGGTCGGTCGGTCGGTCGGTCGGTCGGTCGGTCGGTCGGTCGGTCGGTCGGTCGGTCGGTCGGTCGGTCGGTCGGTCGGTCGGTCGGTCGGTCGGTCGGTCGGTCGGTCGGTCGGTCGGTCGGTCGGTCGGTCGGTCGGTCGGGTCGGTCGGTCGGGTCGGTCGGTCGGTCGGTCGGTCGGTCGGTCGGTCGGTCGGTCGGTCGGTCGGTCGGTCGGTCGGTCGGTCGGTCGGTCGGTCGGTCGGTCGGTCGGTCGGTCGGTCGGTCGGTCGGTCGGTCGGTCGGTCGGTCGGTCGGTCGGTCGGTCGGTCGGTCGGTCGGTCGGTCGGTCGGTCGGTCGGTCGGTCGGTCGGTCGGTCGGTCGGTCGGTCGGTCGGTCGGTCGGTCGGTCGGTCGGTCGGTCGGTCGGTCGGTCGGTCGGTCGGTCGGTCGGTCGGTCGGTCGGTCGGTCGGTCGGTCGGTCGGTCGGTCGGTCGGTCGGTCGGTCGGTCGGTCGGTCGGTCGGTCGGTCGGTCGGTCGGTCGGTCGGTCGGTCGGTCGGTCGGTCGGTCGGTCGGTCGGTCGGTCGGTCGGTCGGTCGGTCGGTCGGTCGGTCGGTCGGTCGGTCGGTCGGTCGGTCGGTCGGTCGGTCGGTCGGTCGGTCGGTCGGTCGGTCGGTCGGTCGGTCGGTCGGTCGGTCGGTCGGTCGGTCGGTCGGTCGGTCGGTCGGTCGGTCGGTCGGTCGGTCGGTCGGTCGGTCGGTCGGTCGGTCGGTCGGTCGGTCGGTCGGTCGGTCGGTCGGTCGGTCGGTCGGTCGGTCGGTCGGTCGGTCGGTCGGTCGGTCGGTCGGTCGGTCGGTCGGTCGGTCGGTCGGTCGGTCGGTCGGTCGGTCGGTCGGTCGGTCGGTCGGTCGGTCGGTCGGTCGGTCGGTCGGTCGGTCGGTCGGTCGGTCGGTCGGTCGGTCGGTCGGTCGGTCGGTCGGTCGGTCGGTCGGTCGGTCGGTCGGTCGGTCGGTCGGTCGGTCGGTCGGTCGGTCGGTCGGTCGGTCGGTCGGTCGGTCGGTCGGTCGGTCGGTCGGTCGGTCGGTCGGTCGGTCGGTCGGTCGGTCGGTCGGTCGGTCGGTCGGTCGGTCGGTCGGTCGGTCGGTCGGTCGGTCGGTCGGTCGGTCGGTCGGTCGGTCGGTCGGTCGGTCGGTCGGTCGGTCGGTCGGTCGGTCGGTCGGTCGGTCGGTCGGTCGGTCGGTCGGTCGGTCGGTCGGTCGGTCGGTCGGTCGGTCGGTCGGTCGGTCGGTCGGTCGGTCGGTCGGTCGGTCGGTCGGTCGGTCGGTCGGTCGGTCGGTCGGTCGGTCGGTCGGTCGGTCGGTCGGTCGGTCGGTCGGTCGGTCGGTCGGTCGGTCGGTCGGTCGGTCGGTCGGTCGGTCGGTCGGTCGGTCGGTCGGTCGGTCGGTCGGTCGGTCGGTCGGTCGGTCGGTCGGTCGGTCGGTCGGTCGGTCGGTCGGTCGGTCGGTCGGTCGGTCGGTCGGTCGGTCGGTCGGTCGGTCGGTCGGTCGGTCGGTCGGTCGGTCGGTCGGTCGGTCGGTCGGTCGGTCGGTCGGTCGGTCGGTCGGTCGGTCGGTCGGTCGGTCGGTCGGTCGGTCGGTCGGTCGGTCGGTCGGTCGGTCGGTCGGTCGGTCGGTCGGTCAGTCAGTCAGTCAGTCAGTCAGTCAGTCAGTCAGTCAAGAGTTTTATATAAACTGACACTTCGGGTAAATGAATAAATCGGTTAATAAATAGGTAGGTTCTCTGGGTGGTTGTCTTTTTTCAGGGTAATTTAATAAATTTTATTTGGACGAAGCTTGTGCTGATTTTTATTATGTTAGTTTTAAATAGTTGTATATAACTTATTTATAACTTGTATTATTATTGAATGCATATCGTATTGAATGAATAAATATTTCATTCATTCATTCATAAAGGGACGAAACTTGCAGTGGATTCTATTTATGTATAACTAGCTTTTGCCCGCAGCTTCGCACGCGCTTTTTCATTAAAATATTTTATTACTGGTTGATTTACGACTCAGGATTTTGGTGACATCATTTCTAATCGATTTTGGTGACATCATTTCTAATCGCACCTCAGTTCCCGTGGCAACTCCGTAAATTCATAAAAATTTCTACACTCCACCATTCAGACACTGAAACTTCTAACATTTCAATTAGCTGGTTGGGTAAAAGTAGTTGGATATACGTACCTACATACCTAATATATGTACCTACTCGAGTAAAAAAAAATTGAAGATTTTTAGGCGCTTTATATTTTTTGGGAATGTTCCGTTCCATGTGAATTTTGGTTATTTTTTTCTTATTAGAACTCTGAATCTAATTACACCCACTGAAGAACTCGTATTCCTATTTTTACGTGGAAATAAAGAAATGTATATACATTGTTTTAATACTAACTAAAGAGTCCCGTTTTACGTTCCCGTGGGAATTTAGTATATTTCTTCCTTCCAACATCCTTACAATTGTAGACTATTATTATTATTATTATTATAGTCCTGTAACCCTATTCCCATGGGAATTTAGTGAATTCCTTTCTTCAACACCCTTTCATCTACTGAGGAACCTGTACACAAATTTCACGTCGATACACTCAAGGAAGTCGAGAGAATGAAATTCTCACAAAAAAGTCCCGTTATTTCAGTTCCCGTGGGAATTTTGTAAAATACTTTCTTTCCACATTCCTACATTTACTGAAGAACTTGTACACCAAATTTCACGTCATAACACTTAAGGATGTCGATTTTTCATTCTCACTAAAAAAGTCCCGTAATTCCCGTTCCCGTGGGAATTTTGTAAATTACTTTCTTTCAACACTCTTTCATTCGCTGAGAAACCTGTACACCAAGTTTTACGTCAATACACTCAATAATGTCGATTTTTCATACTAACTAAAAAGTCCCGTAATTCCCGTTCCTGAGGGAATTTTGGGAAATCCTTTCTTAGCGGATGCCTACGCCATAACATCTACCTGCATGCCAAATTTCAGCTTAATCCGTCCAGTAGTTTGGGCTGTGCGTTGATAGATCACTATGTCAGTCAGTCAGTCAGTCAGTCAGTCAGTCAGTCACCTTTGAGTTTTATATATATAGATTGCTTATTTAAATAAAATAAATCGCGTTTGTTAATCAAGAAACAACCTAGGACATTAGTTATTCTGTGCCAGGCCAGGGCCTTAATTTATCTTAGAAATAATTCATAAGTTTTGTTCATTACCACGTAAAAGACGCGACAAGGAGGCGACACTCCTATGTACCTTAATATTACCTACATCAAAAGATCTAGGGCGAACGGATGCGATACTGGCGCCACTTCGATAAATAATTAATATTATCTTCTTAACCATGGCGAAATCAATAATATGCGTTTTTGACTCCCTAGATAATCTTCCTTAGAAATTTTAAGGTTCTGTTGTGTAGCCTTTAGGGTTATGAACTTAGAAGTATTATTTTATGAAACTAAAAAGACCACTTTAGGCAAAAAACGGTTTATTCCTTAGATTTTGAACCTGAAAGCTACACCAGAGGGCCTGTAAAATTCTAAGCAAAATTCTCTAGGGGGTTAAAGACGCAATTTTAATTCTTTATCGGAAGTGGCACTAGTTTCACACCGTGTAAATCCTGATTGTACTTACACATAATAAAATTGCTAATTTGTTCTGTCTTATTTATTAATGACTCACAGCTGGCGTTCTCATTGTTAACCTTATAAATATTTTAGGTTGAATTTTTAGTCCCAGCGCACATGTTGTGAGGCGCGGCGAAGTTTATTTTGTGAATCGATATTTTAAAGTTTGCTACGTCCTTTCAGGATGCATGTACCTTACTAACTTTATATAACATCTGTATTAAAATATTATGTACATGTTTGCAATGAATAAATGAATTGAATTGAATATTGAAGAAAAACATTTTGTACCGTTGTTTGTTTGCGATTATCTTGAGTTTGGCTGAACCGATTTTGATACGGTTTTCACAAAAGAAATTGTTACATTCTGGAGAAGGTTTTAGTACCTAATTTAACCGACTTCAAACAATAAGAAGTGCTCAGTTTAATGTATGTGTCAGGTTATAAGGCGGATTTCTTCTTTTTAAAATAGTAATTATTATTCATTTTGCTTTTCAGACTATTAAAAGAAAAACAAATACTTAATTTTATAATCGTATGTTTGGCTATCAATTAGCCAAAAGCAATATAATATTTGAAGTTGTTTTTAACGAAAAACATCCAAACACACGTCCATTTCAATCTAATATACCTACCTAATTGCTAAAAGTTTCGCTTTACCAATTATAGTTTGCAAACCAGATTCTACTCCAATTTACTATCAATTTAACCGAAATCTAAAATAGGGATTTTAAATCAGTGGTTGGCAAAGGAATATTTTATTAGACCATTAGACAGAGTGTGTTAAAACTCGAATAGAATATATTTGTTAATCTATACCAATTTTATAAAGAGTGTATGGGTTGGGGAAGGTTTGAACAGAAACAACTTTATAACTTTGAAAATAGCTGAGCGCGAGGTGCGTACGGTGGGAGCTCGCTGAACTAACCGCCATTACAGTATAACCCGACCCAATGGCAAACCTACGTAATTGTGTGAAGTGTGAAAGCCTATCTAACCATTTAATTTATTAGGTGTGTACTTGCGCTATAGCCCCATCACTGCATCCCGCTCGCACACATTCTCGCTCTCAGGTTTTTATATTGCAGATTACAGAAGTAACCAGTAACAATTTTATTGTAAAACACAAAATAGAAAATACTTAAAGCTAATTTCCACCGCTAACAAAGAGGAAAGATTTGTTTGTTTGTTTGTTTGTAATTAACTTATGCATTGAAAAAGGTATATTTCCGAGCAGGCTCAAAGTGTCCATCGTGAAACCACTCTTTAAAAAAGAAGATAAGGAAAATATGAATTTTTATAGACCAATAGCCCTTGTTCCAGTATTTTCTAAGGTTATTGAAAAAGTAATGTACAAAAACATCTATGACTATTTCGAAGAGTTTTCGCTGTTATCCGATGAGCAAAAAGGTTTTCGTAAAAATAAGTGCATAAATAGAGCCATATATGAATTCATTTCAAAAATTATATTATCAAGAGATAAAAAAGTCGATGTCTCAGCTATATATATGGACATGACTAAAGCTTTTGATCATGTTCAACACAACTTGCTCTTTCACAAACTGGAAGTATATGGAGTAAGAGGGAACTCTCTCGAATTACTTAAATCATACCTTAAAGATAGAAAACAAATAACACAAATAGAGAGAATCGACATCAAAACAAGGATTGAAAATGTATATCGCTCTAGTACTAAGCCAGTAAAACAAGGAGTTCCACAAGGTAGTGTTATGGGACCTCTATTATTTTTGATATATATAAATGATTTACCAAAAGTAACACCATTTGACACAATTTTATTTGCCGACGATAGTACAATTATATTTAATGATGACCTACTCAGTAACAATAATAACTATGAAAGTAACATTAACATATCTTTGAAAAACACAGTTTATTGGTTAACATCTAATAATTTAATACTTAATATAAAAAAGACAAATATTATGCACTTTTTAAATAAAAGTCATCATAATATAAGAATTCACTGTAACGGAGAAGAAATTATAGAAGCTGAATGCACCAAATTTCTTGGCTTGTATGTAGATTCAAAGCTTGATTGGGACCAACATATTGAATCTGTTTGCAAAAAGTTAAATTCCTTTTCATACGCCTTATACCAAATATCAAAAGAAGCAAATATATCAACGCTCTTAATGGCATATCATGGCAATGCTGTTTCCACGATGAGATACGGAATAATATTTTGGGGTAATTCTAAAAACTGGGAATTTGCTTTTAAAGCCCAAAAAAAGTGTATTAGAGCAATTGCACAGATAAGAATACCTGAAACCTGTAAAGCACACTTTAAAAGACTAAAATTATTGACAATGCCAAGTTTATATATATTTGAAATAGCTTTATTTATTAAAAATAACAGGCCATTGTTCGCTTTACTAAATAGTAAAAGAAGGCAAAATGATATACAATCATCTCGCTTAAATTTGTCACAAAATCGAAAAAGTATATTAGGAATGGCACCAAAAGTATTTAATAAATTACCCAAAGACATCAGAGATATTGAATGTATACATAGATTTAAGAAAAAAATATTTGATTTTTTGGTTGACAAGGCTTACTATAGTGTGAATGATTATTTTAATGACAAAATTCCGGACTCTATTTTTTTCGACATATAATTTTTTAATTTACATTATTATTATAATTATTGTTTAGTGTGTTGTGATATTACATATTGACCTGATTTATTGTAATATATTTTACCCTAATTTGACATTTGCATTTACATTATTTTTTTTATTTGACATTTAATTTTATAACTTATATATAGAAAGCATGTTGCATGTATATTTTGCACACCAGAAATGGTAAAACGTACTGTACTTTCTTACTCTTATATTTTGTCATCTTCTTACGTATGTTTGCAAAATAAATTGATTTGAATTTGAATTTGAATTTGAACGAATTGGCTCCGGAAATACTGAACCGATTTGAAAAATTCTTTCACTGATAGGAAGCTACACTAACCCTAAATGTCATAGGCTATATTAGATTTAAAAAAAATTAGGGATCCTTACCTAAACTCAAATAATGTAACCCTTAAGTGCAATATTTTTTCCGTTGTTTACATATTTTGACAGGTGGTTTGTTGTTGTTGTTTATTTTATTATTCGGCCATTCTGGGCAGTCAAAAGAACATAGTCTATAGAGCCAAGTCTTTTGTAGTATGTTATATTCTATGGCGTAACGAAGTAAGCCGGGACAGCTCGTAACTGGTAAAGTGGGATCTTAATTAAATAATAATAACACATCACGCTCAGAGCCCCTAACTTAGAAGAACCTGTATCTAGGGTGCCCGAAACACACACAGAGACAAACATCACACCCAGACCGGAAACAAACATCGATATTCGTCATATCACTATTCGCCCCGCCCGGGAATCGAACCCGGGTGCACACGCTTACTCAGTCCACATCACTGCCAACTGAGCCACGGAGCAGTCAAAGTAGAAAATAAAAGTTAATATATTATTTTACGCAATGTCACCAGATCACTAATCCATTCAACATCCCCCATAGAATATTTCATGATTTCAGCCGAAATATCTACTGCTTGACATAGGCCTCCCCCATAATAATAATAACACATCTAACTCAGAGCCCATATAGAAATAACCTGTATCTAGGGTGCCCGAATCACACACAGAGACGAACATCACACCCAGACCGGAAACAAACATCGATATTCGTCATATCAATATTCGGCCCGCTTGGGAATCGAACCCGGGTGCACACGTTTACTCACAAATTGCCACAACGACCTTGAGCGACCCTTATCCGGTGAAATTAGGTCGTCTGACCACCTTGTTGTCTGCCTACTCTGCGTCTTCCAGTTAGCAGTTGAGTACGAGTTCAGCGAGCATTTGCTCTTCGAGATATTTGCCCTGCTCATTTCCACTTATGTAGGTAGTAGTTATTTGGTTTTTATCACCTTCTGGGTATTGCCGCTATGTGCATGAACAAAGTCTATATATAATAATACTAGAGGCTGCCCCGCGGTTTTTCCCGCGTAGATTTCTCATAAAAACAAAAATCCTGTTTTTACCCGTTCCCGTAGGAATTTCGGGAAATCCTTTCTTAGTGCTCACCTGCACTCCCTAAGGAACCTATATGGAAATTTTCAGCCCGCTACGCCCAGTAGTTTCGGCTCTGCGTTGTCTGTCTGTCAGTCAGTCAGTAACGGAAGAGTTTTATATACAGGGTGTTTCTGACAAGGCGGTAATAAATCAAAGGTGGCATTCTGCTCACCATACCTAACAACTTTCCCAAAGCAACATGGGTCGAAATGACAAAACAAAAATCAGCCGTCCCGTACATTGACCCCGTCAGCTGATCGAACCAATGTATGGAACAGCTGTTATTTTTTTTGAGATTTCGACCTATGTTGCTTTGGGAAAGTTGTTAGTTATGGTGAGCAGAATCCCTCCTTTGATTTATTACCGCCTTGTCAGAAACACCCGGTATATTGATGTACAGTGGCGGACTTGGAGGCCGTAACAGATTTGTCTATGGTTTCGTCAGCCCTAGACTGTATTACCAAAGAACAAGAGCTATTTTGCAATACAGAAAAACCGGAAGTGTTACGCCGAGCGTGACCGCCACTGTAGTACTTTAAATCATTACTTTTTTACAAAAAAAGACCCGCCTTCAACAAACTGACACATACATAAACTGAGAACTTCCTCTTTTTCGAAGTCGGTTAAAATAGGTACTAAAACCTTTTCGTGAATGTAACAAATACATTGCTAAAAACCGCATCAAAATCGGTTCAGCCAAACGCGAGATAATCGCGGACAAACATACATACAGGTCAAACTGATACTCTCCTTTTTGAAGTCGCTAAAAAAAGCTAGGGCTTAATCTGTAACATGCGAGTCCACGTCTCTGCCCAAATTTACGGCTAAGGAAGTTGCGGATGTCATCAAGAAAATGACAAAGGGAAAATCTCCCGGACATGATGGGATCAGTATTGAACACCTGAAGCACGCCGGCGTTCACCTGCCGAGAGTTTTGGCAATGTTTTTCACACTGTGTGTGAGACACTCCTATCTCCCGGACGGGTGCATGAAAACTGTGGTTGTGCCGATAATCAAGAATAAAACAGGAGATGCGTCGGACAAGTCTAATTACAGACCCATATCACTGGCTACCACAATAGCTAAAGTATTTGACAGTCTGCTTGACCGCCAGTTGTGCAAGCATCTGAAGCTTCACGATGCGCAGTTCGGTTTTAGGGCCGGGCTGTCTACCGAAACAGCGATCCTGAGCCTCAAGCAGACTGTCAGATACTACACAGAAAGGAAAACTCCGGTGTATGCGTGTTTCCTTGATCTTTCAAAAGCCTTTGATCTGGTGTCATACGAGATCTTGTGGCAAAAGCTACGGCAGGAGTCTGACTTCCCCGAGGTACTCATAAAAATTCTTGATTATTGGTACAACAACCAGACCAATGTCGTCAGATGGGCCGGTGAGCTTTCTGACGAGTACAGGTTGCAGTGTGGAGTGAGACAGGGGGGTTTGACGTCTCCTCGACTCTTCAACCTGTATATAAACAAGCTGATTGAGGGTCTCAGCAGTGCCGGTGTAGGTTGCTCCATCAATGGACAGTTTATAAATAATCTAAGTTACGCCGATGACATGGTGCTGCTGAGTCCGTCAATCAGTGGCGGTAGAAAGCTGCTCGGAATGTGCGAGAGGTACACCGAGGCCCACGGACTCAGGTACAACTCCAAGAAGAGTGAACTCCTTGTATTTCAGCCGCACACACATAAAGTTGCGACTGTGCCTTCTGTGTCACTTGACGGGGTGCGGCTGAACAGAGTCTCGAAATTCAAGTACCTGGGTCATTGGGTCACGGAGAATCTCTCGGACGACGACGACGTAGAGAGGGAACGGAGGGCGCTGGCTGTACGGGGAAACATGCTGGCCCGTAGATTTGCGCGCTGTACACGGGAGGTAAAAGTGACGCTTTTCAAGGCGTATTGCCAGTCCTTTTACACGTGCAGTCTGTGGACCAGTTGTACTCGCCGGGCACTCAGCGCTCTCCGTGTTCAATATAACAATGTTTTTAGGATGCTGTTGGGGCTGCCCCGGTTTTGTAGCGCCTCAGGCATGTTCGCAGACTTAAGAACGGATGGCTTTCATGCCATCATGAGGAAGAGAGTCGCCTCCATACTCTGTCGATCCCGGACCAGCCCCAACAGTATTCTGGGCGTATTGGCGGACCGACCAGACTGCCCTATTGTAAGGCACTGGGTCAACACGCATGTAGATATAGGTAGTATATAAGGGCTAACATAGATATAAGTATTTGTATATATTTACTAACAATAATATGGAATTTTATTCTGATTTAAATAAATTGAATTGAATTGAATTGAAAATTGAATTAATCGAAAAACGTCGTTGTTCTGCTGGTAACCAAAGAACTAATGTACCTACCTACACGCAAAGTTGCTGGCATGTTCTCTATGTGTTCTCTTCCATACAGAAACGGTGTGAACCTAACCTCAGTTTCTGGGTAACTTTAAACTTGTTAGGCGCGGACGGTATCCCTAACTCAATTGCAGCGATGGCCGGCATTAGATGGGAGACGGTGCTTGAGCTTTTATCAAATTTAAAATTATTAAGATGAGCGAGAGAGAGTACTAGCACAGTATCATAAATAGTAAGTACTACGTACAGTATTGGCACTCCCTGCCTCCCTCAGCAAGTGCGGCTCCCCCGCTCTCGGTTACGTCTCAGTACAAATAAAGCAGCGTCGCACGTCTCATCTCACTCACACAAGCATGATACGCGTGCACGTACACGAGTTTCGGTTGTGCGCGTACCGGTTACTCGTCTCGGGACTATAGTAAATAATAACATGACTAATCTTTCCATCCGTTTCTCCATCCTTATATCAAAGACACTCTTCTCGGAAACAGCTTTTCAAATCTTTAGAAATGTTTGAAAGAGATCCCTAATCTTGTTGCATAAAGAATACTAAGAAAATACAAACAATGGTATGGTACATAAAGTAATGAAAATTTTGAGGTGAATGCAAAAATTATAAAAAAAATAACAAACCAAATTTTTCACTTGTGTCGTTGACATTGTAATCTGTAGAAAATTATTTTGTATTAGACCAAAATAATTAATTTATCAACAACTTTACCTAACATACTGCAATTCATAAATCCATTAAGCTGTCGATTTAATAATTTTGCATTAACGGTTTAATTAAGTAAGAAAAATACAATTAATAGTTTTAATATTTATTTACAATTTAGATCACATGAACGCAGCCAAGTTGAAACTGTGTATACTAGCGTAGATAGTACGAGATAATACTACAGCGTAGACATGCTACGACGTAGAAAAAACTACGGCGTAGCCAATTCTACGGCGTGATGATGTAGCCCAGGCATAAGGCCTGCAAAAGATAAGACGCAACATGAACTTAAAAGCGCGCTAGTTTAGGTGTAGACATAATAATAGTTATAGAGAGCCAGAATAAAATTATTCAAAGGTTGCCATTAGACGGTCCGCATCGTATTCAATATACTCAACCGCATGCAGACTAGACTCGACTTCACGCGGTCGGCTGCAGTCGAGCAGCGTCGACTGCGCGCAGTCCATATCCACTTCACGCAGTCTATATAAAGCGCATGCGGTCGGGTCTCATCTTCACGAGGTCGGCGGTTAGCGATAGACTACGAGCTGTCGACTTTAAGACTGCAGCCGACCGCATGCGGGTCGATATGGACTGCGAACAGTCGACGCTTCTCGACTGCAGCAGACCGCGTGAAGTCAAAGTCTTGTCTGCGCGCGGTTGATGCGATGCAGTCCGTCTAATGGCAACCTAATATTAGTGAATGTGAAAGTTTGCAGGAATTTTATGAAAGTTTATAGAACATCACAGATTGGACATTTAAATAGCAAATAGACTATAATTTATAATGATACTGTGTTAATTTTTTTTTTTCGTAAGCGAGTACAGTCCCGGACTAGGAGGCCGTAACAGATTTGTCTATGGTTTCGTCAGCCTTAGACTGTATTACCAAAGAATAAGAACTGTTTTGCAATACAGAAAAACCGGAAGTGTTACGCCGACCGCGTCCGCCACTGTACAAAGGTCGTCTAGTTATTTATATGACTGCTACGCTGAGCCACTTAACAAAAGTAGCCCCACTACAGAAAACATTATTTTCAAAGGTTTGAAAATTTTTCATAAACCTCATAAAAGAATTCACCTGAGAATTTTTACAGCGTTCCGTATATTTCGCGTCCTTATATAAGAGGCATAGTCATAAGCAGAGCGAAAGGCGGAAGCTGTTTTGGCTATAAACAGTTACAGACAAAAAACTTGCATAAAAAATTACTTTAGGTTTCATTTTGTCATAATTTTATTATTTAACTAGCCGACCCGGCAAACTTCGTACCGCCTAACCTTTTACTATCTCGTGCATGTATTATACTTATAAACTTTCCTCTTGAATCACTCTATCTGTTGCAAAAAACCGCATCAAAATTCGTTGCGTAGTTTAAAAGATTTAAGCATGCATAGGGACAGACCACAGAACAAGGAAGATGCTCTCTCTCACAGACCCAGGAAGCTATTTTGTTTAATACTATGTACTGATATGTACAGTGGCGGTCTAGTACGGCGTAACAGATTTGTATATGGTCTCGTGCGCCCTAGACTGTATTACCAAAGAACAAGAGCTATTTTGCAATACAGAAAACTGGAAGTGTTACACCGACCTAGACGCCTAATGTACATTTAATGAAATTAAAGAGACTATGTTTGTTTCTCTATTCTTTCAATTTCTCTATTCTTTCAATGAGTCTTCACAATATGATAGCTCTATCAGAATAGCACAAAGACAAAGGCATTTTTTTTATGTTATGCGGTTCAAAGTTCGCCCGTTCAGATAAATATTATATTATAGTAGCGTAAAATAAAAACCGATTGTCGCCCACCCCTTTATCGTGGCATCTGGGTGAACTTTAAATAAAATATGTTCACCATATCTTTTATTGTCCGTTTGAAAAAAAAAAAAACGCAAAAACCTGATCATAACTTTCTTTTTCTTGCTTAACATTAAATGGAAAGAAAAAATTGAGACTGGAGAAAATGGCCGGGGATTTTTGTTATGTTGTCTTCTCTTAAAAAAATTAAGAGGACAGAATAGCAACGCAAAAATATTAAAAAAAAAACACATGCTGTCGCTCCCTAACCGCAACATTGCGACAGAGAGAGAGAGAGCTAATTTTTTGATAAAATTTGCGTTTCGGGCGAAAACGTTTTTCACTACCTAAATCTTAGAAAATAACAATGATTTTGATGTCCATCGCTTCAGCATTAAATAATCTAGGTTTGTGCGTTTTCTTTTTGGCCAGACGTGAAGACGGCAGGTGGACGACAGCGGTCACAGAGTGGTGGCCTAAGGACGGACGACGTAGAGTAGGCAGACCACCAGCTCGATGGTCTGACGACATAGTGAAGATCGCCGGTAGGCAGTGGATCAGACTGGCGCAGGGACCGTGGTGCATGGCGTGTGAGAGAAGAGGCCTATGTCAATCAGTGGGCTCTTACAGTGTGGTGAAGGCCTAGAATACCTACCACACTACATCTCCGACAATGGGTGTCTTAAAAGGCGACAAAGGGAACCCTGAAAGACTGGCAGCAGCGTACTTGGTTGAAAACTAAAGAGAAATACTGCGATCGCCAACCGGCCTGCCAAGTATAGCAATTATGTCAAATGTAGGTTCTTTTTTACTATATGCTTTTATTTTACTTGCAATGTACATATTATGTTTGTTTGGGTGAAATCTTGCATATCAATTTTGAAGCAAATATCTTTTACCGATTGAGCTGAATTTTTTGCATACATTTTGCATTTTGCTGTTGTTAGGACAAAACATAGTAAGCTAATGTGACGTTATTGAAAATTCAACATGGCGGAAAACGCAAGATTGCTAACTAGTTGTTTTCAGTGCACTCCTACAATATGGGTATCAAATGGACTTGCAAAAAACTCGAAAAATTACATTAAATAAAGTAGAAGCTGGTTTTATAAAAGGGTTTGACCTTAAACTTATTATGAGACAGTAGTCAACTTGCAATTAGATGATTTTAGGGGGAGGCCTATGTCCAGCAATGGACGTCTTTTAGACTGAGAAGAAGAAAAGAGATTTTAAAATGTTAAATCAATCAATCTTTAAATCGATGCCTCGATTTATTTTCTTAAAAAGAAAAATTTCGATAATTATTGTCTGAAAGAACCACTAAAGAAATTCATCAATGGACTGGCTGGCTATAATTTGATAGAAACATGAATTGAAAAATAAATTGATGGTTCGAAATCCAAATTTAATTTATCTCTAGAGACTGAATGCTAATTCGTTGAAAATCGTGGGAGCGTGAAAAAAAAAGCAAAATAAAGCGTCAAGTGCGAATCAAACTATTAAATAGTGTTTATCAAACTGAAAATTATGCTATAACGTCGCGCTAAAGCGCTCTTTGACAAAGTCTCAAGATATTGATTATTGTGTAATTCCTGAGTTAAATTAGTCATTTCGTAAATAATTAAATTTATTTTAAAATGGGCTATGATACCGACAATAGCATCAATTGCCACAAAATTTGAAATAATATTTTTTAAGTATGGCAAATATAAAAAATGCAATCCTGTTTGACACTAGATAATATTTTTTGTATTTTTAGGACACTGTTACACTTTTTGGTAAAAAAAAATCTGAGAAATCTTCACAGTGTTGCTAAAAGTGGCCAATTTAGGCAATAATCAGTGGAGTATTCAGTTTTCTAAAACTAAGACTACTTAAAAGTGCCCTAAAAAAGATTATCTTAATCCTAGTGTCATATAGATTACATTTTCAAAATTTGCCACGGTTTACATATATATAATTTTTTCTCAAGATTTTCGATAGCAACGATGTAATAGCATTTTTTTTAAATTTCTTGGCAAAGGAACCCTAACGCCTAAACTTAAAATAAATAAAAAGCGAAGAATCTTGTATTTCAAAGTGGGTTAATGAAATATTCAACGATCCTTTAGTAAGAATGAAAGGAACCAAGAGGAGGAAATCTTTTGTCCATAGAATAAGAAAAGCGTCAAAACTAGCAAAGTTTTTTTTTCAAGTTGGAATGATTCGGATTATTCAGTAGGGTATACTTTTTGATCTTATAAAATTCAAATGAGCTGATACTTAATGTTAAGGATTTTTTACCTGAAGCACACCTCGGACACTTAATAGAAAAAAGCGCGTTGCTTCGCGCACAGTCTCAACTCGTGTACGTGCACGCGTATCATGCTTGTGTGAGTGAGATGAGACGTGCGACGCTGCTTTATTTGTACTGAGCGGTAACTGAGAGGTAACCGAGAGCGGGGGAGCCGCATTTGCTGAGGGAGGCAGGGAGTGCCTGTACTGTATGTACTACTATTTATTATACTGTGCCTGAGGGTTTGTCCGCAAAGAGTGTAATCGAGCAGTCTCGAGTAGTAGTTAGATTAAATAATACTAATAACACATTACACTCAGAGCCCTTAACTAGGAAAAACCTGTATCTAGGGTACCCGAAACACACAAAGAGACGAACATTACACTCAGACTGAAAACAAACATCGTTATTCAGCAATCAGTATTCGACCCACCCGGGAATCGAACCCAGGTGCACACGCTTACTCAGTCCACATCACTGCCAACGGAGCCACGGAGCAGATTGAAGTTGGTTTTCGTCACAGGCCTGGCGAATAGTTGGTACATTGGCGGACTAGGAAGGCGTAACACTTTAGTCTTTGGGCTCGTGCTCGTGCGCCCTAGACTTGTAATACAAGAACTATTTTGCAGTACAGCAAAACCGGAAATGTTACGCCGTCCTAGTCCGCTACTGTACCGCAGCTCGTCAAGTTAATGAGTGGTCGCCTCAAAGAATAATTACGGTCAAAATTAATTTAGACCGATAAAATTACAAAAAAATTGCTAAAGTGTGGTCAAAATATGAACCAATTAGCGAGCAGTCAGTCAAATAGAAATTAGTTTTGAATGGCGGGTGAAGTACCTACGTCAAGTACGTATCATTTGACGGAGGAGGGCTCGTTTGGGGGCCTCTCCAGGCGAATATTGTAGTAAGGCAAGGCAAACATTTGTTTACCTGGGCCAATTGGTGGGCACCCTGAACTACCTCGCCTCTCACAGTATAGGATACTTTACCAAATAAGGTATCAATAGCGATTAGATTAGATGTAGTCTAATTGACTTTCAATAAGTGATATCTTGTATCCTATATTGAATAAAGATTTTTTGATTTTGATTTTGATTTTGTATACAGTGGCGCCCCCACTCGCGCGCGGACTTAGCTAGCGCGGATTCTAGTTTGTCTATAGAATAGAAATTTAATAATATCTTCCTGTAGTAGTAAACGTTTTATAGCGGGATTCACAGAACTTATAATAAGCAATATGTAGGTAATAAAGACTTCTAAAGCCTGTCACAGATTACGCAGATACGATAAGTTTTTGGTTTAGTTTAGTTTACGGGCGAATTTCCGCAATTTGACAGCTATAGTGCCTATTTTGCGTGAAAAGGGGTAGCGCTACTCTAACTTATCTAACGATAAGATTTTCTTTGCGTATACAAACTTTTTTTCTGAAGGTACCATACATTACGCAGATGCGGTAATATTACAAGATTATCTGCAGATCTATCAATTTATATGTCACGGCTCAGATATATTTTACATTATCTGCGTAGTGTGTGGTAGTCCATAGGATAACATAGAAATTGATGTTGAAAGATGATCTGATCTGATACATATATTATTATCTTATCGTATCTGCGTAGTCTGATACGGCCTTAACTCCTAGCTTTCAATATTTTGTTCGTTTCCATTACTTTTTTATCTTATTTTTCTGATGACGTTATCCCTAGCGGAGACATAGGGCTTCAAGAATTTTTATTAAAGTTTGGCGTCTTAAGTAACAGCGGGTAACTCCTCTCAGTTAAGGCGGTTCAAGCCTGTGTGGAGCGAAACGAAGCGAGGCTAGCCATATACCAAATTTCATTTCAATCAGTTCAGGTTCAGTAGCTTTCTCAGGAAAGCGAGACAGAAATAAAGAAAGAAAAAAAGAACCATTTATTGACAACAACATTAACACACAATAAAACGTTAAATAAAAAAAAACACAATATAAATTACAATCAACAAAAATATAGTTATAAGCCCAACTTACTTTTACTTGTACTTACTTATAGTTACATACATACAAGAATCAGTTGGTTATTGCGACACTCAATGCTGCAGTTGCTGTTAAATGGTACTGACTCAGCATTTGCTGAAAGCTTTCACCAACAGCGCTGATTTTCAGACAGACAGGCAGACGGACAGAATGGGTTGATTACTCAATTTATAATATTAGTAAGTATGGAGTAGTATGGATAAAGTTATATTTTTATTTTCATGAAATGAAGCCAATGGAAATACGCTATTTTATTTACTCACGTTTCCGCTGTATATTGCGCACGTGGCTTCCATGAGAATTCATAATTCACACCTTATTTTAATATTGATATTTGTGTTTATCATAGGTACAATGGCCAGCACATCATCCTTAACATTCTGTTGCACTATAGTCTTTATGTTCAAGGCATTAAGGATGATGTGGTAAGGTGATGGGTCTATAAGAATTAAGAATGCCACATTCCACTATTATATAGGCCACGTTCTAGTCGTTACGTAACTACGCTGACGCTACGCTAAGTGGCTACGCAACTGGCTACGAAAGTTTTCTACGAAAGTTGCTACGTGCTACGTGTTACGCTTTGTAGTCTCATTCCTAAGGGGAGAGACGGTGCGAAACTAGTGCCACTTCGATAAATAATTGATATCTTCTAAACCATGGAGTAATTTCAAATTATGACTTTGACTTTGTAGATAATCTTGCTTAGAATTTTTAAGGCTCTGTTGTAGCTTTTAGGATAAATTATCTTAGAAATATTCGTTAATGAAACTAAAGTAGCCAATTTAGGCAACAAATGGTTTATTCCTAAGATTTTGACCCTGCAGGCCTGCAAGCTACACAACAAGGCATTAAAATTTCTAAGCAAGATTATCTAGGGAGTCAAAGACGCATATTTCTAATTTAAACCATGGTTTAGAAGATATTAATTATTAATCGGAAGTGGCGCTAGTTTCGCACCGTGTTAGCCTTTAACTACCGATCCGACCCGATTAACATGTAAGTATAAACCTTTCCCACTTACTGTGAAAACCGCATCATAATACATGCTCCGTCGCGTGGTTTAGAAGGTAGAGGTATACAGACAGAAAAGTGGAAAACTAATTCAAGCATATTAAAAAAAAACTCAAACTAAGTGCTGAAGATAACCTTTTTTTTTTTTTTTTAAGGCGGGGAAACTCCTAGCGAGTACCCTGCAGCCCCGGGGGGAGCCGCAGGGTTATGTGGGGTTCGCATCCACTAAAACCCCGCCGGTGTCCTTCTCGGCTGATAGCAGGAGGGTCGCGGGTAAGCCTGTGGAATTCTCCGCGACCCCCCCCAGCATTGGCTGTGTAGCCTCTTCACGGGGGGGACAGGTGAAGGTAGTCCCCCCTGAGCGCGGATGGCTCTTCAAACGCTCGACGGCGGAAACGGGACACCGCGTTCCGCCGTCCTTCTCGGGGCCGTTATATGACTACACGAGGCCCCCGCCTCGTGCACCCAACGACCCCGGGGTCCCCTCTTAGTCGCCTCGTACGACAGGCAGGGGATACCTCAGTCCTATTCTTCGGCCCGGTACTGCAGGGCGTGCCGAAGATAACCTAACTGAACCCACAGAGCCAGTCCGACTTTCATAATATTATTGTAAGGAAAAGTTGTTAGAACCTTTATGAACCCCCCTGTTCGATTGTCAAACAGAGGGTTAACAAAGTTGTTAACTTAATAACCTGGCTTACGTAAATCAAGTTGTTAATTTAAATTTAATTTAAAACTTTAGGGCCGGTATTAATTCCGTTTTGTTATGTTTAAATGAACCAATGAATATCTGTATATAATAATAATATTTTCGTTTAGGGATGTTTGTGATACTTTTAAAGAGTGAGTTGTAATTTTATTTAATTTAATTATATTCTATATATTTTCCACATTTTCTCATCTTGATGATGATTAATCCTTTAACTCCTCATAGGGAGCATAGGGCCTCAATAGTCTTCCTCCAGACTTCTCTATTCTGCGCTCTTTCTTGCTCTATTCCGCCCTTAATTCTGTCATGATAGAACGCTTCCAGGTTACAGCGGGACGACCCTGTCTTCTTCGGCCGCCAGTTCTTCTTCGGCCGTTTCATTCTAAGGCTGATGTTTGCTTCAGGTCTTCTAAGGCAGTGGCCTATCCATCCCCATTTTCTTTTTAGGATTTCGAATGAGTTGGGCCTGTAGAATGGGCCTTTGATTCGTTATCTCCCAAAGTTCCTCGTTAGAAATAGTATTTGGCCAGATTATATAGTATATGAATAATATTTATTTTTTCGCGAATGACGCTAGCATAGCTGTAAATTGCCTCTTAATTTATGTAGGTAAATTAATAGCCATTTAATAAATAAAATATTAATAAGTACATCTATACCAATATTATAAAGAGGAAAGATTAGTTTGTTTGTTTGTAACGAATAGGCTCCGGAAATACTGAACCGATTTGAAAAATTCTTTCACTGGTAGGAAGCTACATTAACCCCGAGTGTCATAGGCTAGAGATTTTCAACAAAATAAGGTATCCTTACCTAAACCTTAATAATAAAACCCAAGGTGCAATATTTTTTCCGTTGTTTATATATTTGACAGGTGGTTTGTTGTTGTTGTTTGTTTTTTATTCGGCTATTCTGGGCAGTCAAAAGAACATAGTCTATGGAGCCAAGTCTTTTGTAGTATCTTATATTCTATGGCGTAACGAAGTAAGCCGGGAAAGCTCGTTATAATATAAGTGAGCAAATATTTGTCTATACAACATTCTTACCGTAACTCGACTTGTTAAAGTTATTAAAATTATTATTACAGGGCAACGCAAATTTAATAAAATAATTTAATATTGTTATTATTTGTTTGCAAACTAGAGAAGCAACAAGTTTTAACGATGTCGCTCTGGTACAAATTTTATATTTTTGCCATATTTTCGCTCTTTGTAGTATTCGCTTTGTTAGACAGACATTTTTAATTAGTTTTCTAGTCTACACTTATGTTTTATAGAGAAACTAGAGGCTGCCCCGCGGTTTTTCCCGCAGATTTCTCATAAACACAAAAATCCCGTTTTTTCCCGTTCCCGTGAGAATTTCGGGAAATCCCTTCTTAGTGCTCACTTACACTCCCCAAGGAACCATGTGCCTATTTTCAGCTTTCTACGCCCAGTAGTTTCGGCTCTGCCTTGTCTGTCAGTCAGTCAGTCAGTCAGTCAGTAACGGAAGAGTTTTATATATATTAATTTAAATAATATAAAAGCCTGTCGCAAGATATAAGTACCTAATAATTTCTTTTTTACAAAAAAAGGAACCCGCCTTTTAAATTGACACATACATTATACTTCCTCTTTACTGAAGTCGGTTGAAATAGGAACTAAAACCTTCTCTTGAATGTAATAAATACATCTGTGAAAACCGCATCAAAATAGGTTCAGCCAAACTCGAGATAGTCGCGGCTAAAGATACATACATACATACAAGTCATACTGATACCCTCCTTTTTTAAGTCGGTTAAAAAAAAAACTTTTGGTGTGACAAAAAGGAAGAGCAACCGGTTAGTTTGTCCGGACACCGGACGCCGGACGCGCGCCGTATCTCCGGATATCCGTATTTCCACATGGCAGCATTTAGAGGTAGAATTTTCGAGTTTCACTAGATCGTTGTTTTTTGAGTTAGATCCGGTATAGATTGCCAGCTGACTCTTCGAACTTTGTACGCAAAATGTCTTTTTATAAAAAAAAAACACAATCAATACATAGTATAAAATAAAGTCGCTTTCCGCGTCTGTCCCTATGTATGCTTAAATCTTAAAAAATACTTAATGAAGTTTGATGTGTTTTTTTAATGGATAGAGTTATTCATGTGAAAGATTAATCAATATATATAAAACTCTTCCGTTACTGACTGACTGACTGACTGACTGACTGACTGACTGACAGACAACGTAGAGCCGAAACTACTGGGCGTAGCGGGCTGAAATTTTGCATGTAGGTTCCTTAGGGAGTCTAGGTGAGCACTAAGAGGGGATTTCCCGAAATTCCCACGGGAACGGGAAAAAACTGAATTTTTGTTTTTATGAGATATATACGCGGGAAAAACCGCGGGGCAGCCTCTAGTAAGAATATAATACATGCACAAATCAATATATATAAAACTCTTCCGTTACTGACTGACTGACTGACTGACTGACTGACAGACAACGCAGAGCCGAAACTACTGGGCGTGCAAAGCTGTAAATTGGTACGTGGGTTCCTTGGGGAGTGTAGGTGAGCACTAAGAAGGGATTTCCCGAAATTCCCACGGGAACGGGAAAGAATGGGATTTTTGTGTTTATGAGAAATCTGCGCGGGAAATACCGCGGGGCAGCCTCTAGTTAGAAATAGATTAGGTGGTACGAAGTTCGCCGGGTAAACTAGTATTCTAATAAATTACAGTTTACTAGTCGACCCGGCGAACTTCGTACCGCCTAACCTATTACTATTTTGACTCTTGAATCACTCTATTTAAAAAAACCGCATCTTAATCCGTAGCGTAGTTTTAAAGGTTTAGACATACATAGGGACAGACGCGGGAAGCGCCTTTGTTGTATATATATTTTTATAGCTTTGTTATTGTTTTAAAAGTCCTCATACATAGGCTACGTAGCTTAAAAAGTGAAAAATTTTGATACACAAGTATCATCAATACATAGCATAAAATGAAGTACGCAACGGATTTCGGTGAGATTTTTTAAATAGGTACAACACATTTACAAAATACTCATAGGTTAGGCGGTACAAAGTTCGCCGGCTTGTATTAAATATAAAATGAATAATTGTTTTATACAAATGAATACAGGCTTCGTTTAAATTTTTGCTATGTGTATTTTTTTATCTATTCAAATTTATCTAATTGTAAAATAATCTTAAGAAGCCCCTAGACAATATCCTTCATTATATTTTTTTTCAGGCAGAAAGTATTTTTTTATGATTTTCCTTGCAAATCGCGTGCAGCTATTATTCCGCTTATACACACCCTTAAATAATTATTATCCTCTCATTATCTTTGCCACACCGGTGTGCGCTCGCCCTTAAACGAAATACTAATTGCCTTAATTAACCTGCTACTGACATTTTCAACATTCATAAGCAAGTTTTGTTTAGAATACTTTTGTTTTAAAGCCCTTTCATATTATTTTCTTTTGTCTTCTGGACTTAAGCACAGTATAATAAACTTACACAGTACTTCATACAGTATGGGCACTCCCTGCCTCCCTCAGCAAGTGCGGCTCCCCCGCTCTCGGTTACCTCTCAGTTACCGCTCAGTACAAATAAAGCAGCGTCGCACGTCTCCTCTCACTCACACAAGCATGATACGCGTGCTCGTACACGAGTTTCCGCTGTGAGCGAAGCAACGCGCTTTTTCTATGAAGTGTCCGAGGTCCGAGGTGTGCTTTAGTGAAGGTAAAATTACCTTTACAGCACTTTACTGTGAACTAGCGCCCCGCGGTTTTTCCAGCGCAATTTTCCTTCAACCCGCTAAATTCAATTTTTTCATTCCCGTGGGATTTTCAAGATAAAAATAAGCCTATGTACTTTCTTAGGCTTTTAACTAGCTTTGAACCAAATTTGATGATTAATGATGCACTTAAGTTATTAATATTAATATTTATTTATTTCAGAAACAAGTTTCATAAATTAATATCAACTTAATACTATGAAATTAACATAATCATGCCTATTTTACATTTTACATAACGACACTGGAGTCCGTGTGCACAGAGTTCCAGTGCCGCACAACATGGCAGTCAACCCTGTCCAGGATGGTGTTCAGGAGGCCATTTGAGCTGCCCAACATGTTTGCCCTTATGGGGATTTGTGGGAGAGACTAAGGTTCAGCAATAACAGCCTTTAGCTGAGAAGAAGAAAAAATATTCTAAGGAATATGGATAAAATAAGTAAGGACTTTTTTTTCTTAACTACGACACGAACTTAGCTTCACGGACAAGGTAAACACTGATACAGTGTTGAGGCTATTAAATGTATGTTTGACTGTCTAGTCGACGACGCGTCATGTAAAATGGCGCTACAAATTTTCTAGAAATATTTTCTAATAGGCTTCTACTTTTGTGAAAACAAAAGTGGCCACTTTAGGCAACAAAATAATATTTCTAAGATCATTATCCTGAAAGTTAAACAACAAAGCTTTAAAAATTCTTAGCAAGATTATCTAGAGCGTCATAATCTGACGCCTTTTATTCCCCGAAGGGTTAGGCAGAGGCACCAGCTTGAGAGCCGGGGACGCACGTTTAGCCGAGTTTATGTTTTATTACCAACGTGAGGCGGGGCCAGCTTGTCGCCGCGGTTATAACGACCACTACTGCGGCCGGGACCAACGGCTTCACGTGTCTAGGGCATCATTGACGCATATTTTTGATTTCGGCCATGGATTAGAAGATATAATTATTTACCAGAAGTGGCGCTCGTTTCGCACCGTGTGGCCCGTTTAGTTTAGAGTTTTTTTTTTATATATAGCCTCTTTTATGTCCCATTGAGCTGGCCATGTCTGCCGCATGGAACCGGATCGCTGGGCGAGAATAGCTACAGAGTGGATCCCACGCGACGGACGCCGAAAACGTGGCAGACCAAGACGAAGACGGCGGGACGATCTCGATAACTACCTGGGAACTGAGTGGCCGGAGACTGCAATGAGCAGAGAGCAATGGAAGCAAGCGGGGGAGGCCTTTGCCCAGTTTTGAGAGTATTGTAAAAATTTAACTGCAAGGCAAGGGCAAATTTTAAAAGTGGTTTATGACACAAAGTGCCTGGAAACCTAATCTAAGCCAGTTATTCCTTTGGTTTTCTCGATCAATACCTAAAAGGGCAAATAAAAATGCGCCCCAACTCCGTGATAATTCCCGCCGTAACATTTTATTGGCCCGGCCACTAAGCTATTATTGGGCACTCGCAAATTTTATTGGCCCTCATTTTGTCACTCTTTAGTACTACGCTCGTTTTACGACTTGACTATTTAGGCGTAAATTATTTAGGTATATTTTTTAACCCGGTAACTCTCGGTATGGCGCGAAATTCAAAATGTTTTCGCGTTCTTTAATTATTCTGGCGAAATTATTAATTTTTAATAAAGTTTCAATGAATTCGCGTATGTAAAAAACCATCTCCCACATTGTAATACAACGTTATTGGAAGACAGACCTACTGATATTGTGTCTAAAGACATAACTTACTTGATTTTTGGCCTTCATGTCCTCAGACACAAAATCAGTGGGTCTGTCTTCAAAAAACGTTGTATTACAATGTGGGAGATATTTTTTTACATACGCGTATTCAGTAAAACTTTATTAAAAATTAATACTTTGGCCAAAATAATTAAAAAACGCGAAAAATAATTGAATGAATTTAATGAAAAAATGAATTTCGCGCAATACCGAGAGTTACCACCTTATGTAAAACTTCTTTCCGCGCTCAGTTTAGAAGATTTTTTTTTTCTCGGGTGGCGCTACTTTAGCTGTGCTACGCCTCTTAAGTTTCGTACCTATCTAATGGTACATCTTCTTTCTTCTTCCTCAGCACATATCAGCCCTCTGTTGGGCGAATGCCTCTGCAATTATTTTCCAGTTCGCTCTATCGGCTGTAAATCTCATCCATCACCATTAAGAGCCATAGCAAAGCTAAAGAAGCGCCAGAGCGCCACCCGCGAATAAAATTATTTTCATCTAAACTTCTAAGCTCCTAAGCTTAAAACTCTTCCGTTACTGACTGACTGACTGACTGACAGACAACGCAGAGCCGAAGCTATTGGGCGTAGCGTGCTGAAATTTTGCATGTAGGTTCCTTAGGGAGTGTTGGTGAGCACTAAGAAGGGATTTCCCGAAATTAACACGGGAACGGGAAAAAACGGGAATTTTGTGTTTATGAGAAATCTGCGCGGAAAAAACCGCGGGACAGCCTCTAGTTATTGATTTTGCCTTAGTTTAGAAGATATTAATTTTTTTCTCGGGTGGCGCTACTTTAGCTGTGCTATGCCTCTTAAGTATTTGGTGCTTTGGTAAAGATAAAAGTTGAAAAGCTACATCGTAAATATACCTAAAAGCTTTGAGAATACTGAAAATTGCTTCCAATAAAAAATCTTTGGAAGCTTTCAACTGTGCGATTGACAATTTTCAAATAAATCCGACACCGAAAGCTCTTTCGCGGCTGAAGTAGTCTGCTCGGACTAAGCTTATGTTACAATGTAAAAGCTATGCTGGTTCCTATACATAGACTTGATTGAGGATTAAGTTCGCTTGTTTGCTAGGTTCCGGGTACTCGTCCCGGGACCTTATTATATGACTATTCCATTCTGTTGTCTTGTCTATTTGTCTGTCCGTATGTATGTCAAAGGCACTTATCTCCGAAACGGTTAAATAAATCTAAATGAAATCATGGCACGAAATTTTTCTGACTGTCCAAAGAATACTAACAAATATTTAAAAAAAAAAAACACGTATATTTAGAGATAAATGCAAAAAACTTAGTTTTTGCTAAACCTATTTTGTCGAGCCTCTAAATACTCAAAACCATGCTAAAACCAGAAAATTTTACATAATTGACGCTTTCATAAGTAAACAAAATAAAATCGTCGCCATTGTTAACTCATACCGTTCCCTTGTGTTAACTTACTCCATACAGTAGACCCACAATACTAATAAATAGTACTACGTCGTACAGTATAGGCACTCCCTACCTCCCTCCGCAAGTGCGGCTCCCACGCTACCGGCTACCTCTCAGTTACCGCTCCGTACAAATAAAGCAGCGTCGCACGTCTCATCTCACTTCTACAAGCATGATACGCGTGCACGTACAGTCACGGACTAGGAGGCCGTAACAGATTTGTCTATGGTTTCGTCAGCCCTAGACTGTATTACCAAAGAACAAGAGCTATTTTGCAATACAGAAAAACCGGAAGTGTTACGCCGATCGTGTCCGCCACTGTACACAAGTTTCGGCTGTGCGCGAAGCAAAGCGATTTTTTCTATGAAGTGTCCGAGCTGTGGTAGAACTTAGTAAATTTAATTTTCTTCCACATCTAAGCGCGACCTCTCGCACTTTGCCGTTTATTTTTTTGTAGTAAACATTCTTAGAGCGGATATCGATGTTTGTTTCCTGGATTTCAGCGTGATAAATGTGTATCCGGTTCTATCTTGTTAGTGGCTATAATTGTGATGCTTTATTCTTATAGTTATAGAGAGAAGTTATTAAGTCAATGACATGCCATCCTTTTTTTTTTATAGGCGGGGAAACTCATAACGAGTACCCTGCGACCCCAGGGGGAGTCGTGGGGTTCGCACCCACTAAAACCACGCCGGTGTCCATCTCGGCTATTAACAAGGGAGTCACGGGTGATCTTTCGATCGGTATGTTCAACTCCGCGACCCCCTCCAGCATTGGCTCTTCGGCCTCTTCTCGGGGGGGACATAGTAATCCAGCGTGGGTCTCTTCCCCAACGCTCGACGACGGAATCGGAACACCGCGTTCCGTCGTCCTTCTCGGGGCAGTTATATGACTACACGAGGACCCCGCCTCATGCACCCAACGACCCAGGCGTCTTCTTTAGTCGCCTCGTACGACAGGCAGGGGATACCTCAGTCCTCTTCATCGGCCCGGTACTGCAGGGCGTGATATGCCATACTGGCGTTGTTCCAGAGAGGTATTCAATCAAGCGCAGAATTCTCTGACTGAATTAGCCTAATCATAATTTTACATTTTTAAATGTAAATAAAATAAAAAACTACGAATAACAGGATATTATTATTCGTAGATAAAAAAGGAGTATTAAAAAAATTACGCAAATAGCTTCCTCTTAAAAATATTATTACGTAAATTCATACTAGGTATTTTGCATTCTTATAACATATTATAAAAGCCTTTGAAGTTGTATTACTCGTCGTTTCAAGAGGCGAAAATATCATGAGAGATACTAATTCATGCTGAAAGTGTATACTTATATGTAAATTATCTCATAGCCCCACATCTGGCGAGGCGCGTCGAATATTACGAGAGTATTACAATTTAAACTGTTCTCTAATTTCTATGACACAGGAAAGTTTATGAAATATTAACTGTTTCGCTGCGTCCTACGTGAGCGATCTGGATGCGAGCGTGATGCGGCGCGGTGCGGCGCGAAAACAATAAACCACAGACCAACTAGAGATACTACGTATAAACAATAAACAAACAATAAACAGTATTTAACCTATTGAAGTGCCCTACGTAACCAAACGCACGTAGGGTGCGGCGCGACGCGGCGCGAGAAGAAGCGAACGCGATCAGTTGACTCGATAAGTCCGCGCGAAGTGGACGCGACGGCCATATTTTTCAGGAAGACATAGACATAGACATAGACATAGACATAGACATAGACATAGACAAATCTTTATTCACATCAATAATACAAACAAAATTAACAGCATGAATAAAACCTTAGCAATACCCTATGAATTAAACAATAATAAACAAATAAAAATAAAATAAAAAATACAACAGAGAAAAAATTGCATGTATTGTGGATGTGAAAGGGCCTTGACTCAGCATATGTTGCATTTATTAAATAAAATAAAAAATGCAACGCTGGTATTCTGCCAAGACCATAGACAGTCGTGCGGCACACACACAAGCATCACACAATCAATAAATCGTAGTGCAACCTCAATCAGTCAATCAAGTCTTTGCACTTCATAATATTATGAAGGGCGGGGAGGGGACGGTTAGCGCGCACGTAGGACAAAGTAGCCTCATCGCTCCACACGACATTAAATTCGCATCGGATCGCTTCGCAACCGCGTTCGCGCTGAGTCGTCCACGTAGGACGCAGCCATAACTTGATTGCGCGGCGGCGGCATGTGAGAACAGTTTTGCGGTACGGCGGCGGCACGGGTGGCGTCTGTTTAAGCGCTAAGAAACGGCGCTTTTTTATTTATTTATTTATTTATTTATTTATTTACGAAACAGTTTTTCTTGTATACCACAGAACAAGGAATACTGCTCTCTCTTGTCTACACAGACAGTTGCAATTTTCCATACAGTTTTAGAACGTACACTACCCTGAGATAAGGTATGTACTAGATAGAAGATATTTTAGCAGAAACGGAGAACTACTACTCTTATTCCTTCAACAGTAACAAACTAATCATAAGAGAGACAGAGACAAACTCACGCGAATGCACGCGATCCGTTTTTATGGTTTCCTTGTTTATGGTTTTCCTATTTTGCCTACTATTTTGAGTCCAGCTGGACTCAAAACCATACAATAAATACACACATACACAACTGCTCGCATTTAGGTTCTTCTATGTTGCGTCTACAGGAAGCGCAGCGTTCTACTTTGTCTATGAACACTACCTTGTAATTTTGCAAGTTACTGTAGTACTACACTAAGCCACAAATAAACCATCGAATGCCAACAAATAGTTACTAACGAACTTAATTAAGAGTCGACTCTTTGCCAAGCTGATGCTCAGGGGCTGATTGCACTTGACACGTACAAACCAATGCTGAAAACGTATCTCAAGGGGTATACACAAACAACCTTAGTTAATTCGTCAATGGTACCTACAAATTTGATTTAAGAGGCATATCACAGCTCTAATGTAGCGCCACCAGCGAAAAAAAATTATATCTTCTAAACTAAGGCAAATATCAAAAATGTGAAACAGTATTTCACTAGATAATAAAGCTTAGTATTTTTAGGGCGCTGTCGTATAGCTGTGTAGTTACAGATTGCGGCTAAAAACGGCCGCTTTAGGTAACAAACTGTAGCTTTCTTTGGTCTTTAACCGAAAATATATATACAACAGTGCCCTTGTACGGTGTACATCTTTTAGCTTACTTAGGCATTTCCGCCACCGCGCGGTCTCATTTAAATTGTATAAAATCAGTTCGCATTCGGTCATCAAGAGTACCGCGCGCTCTCACCTACCCATTTAGATTATTTACAAGACAATATAATCGGGTTTATCAGTTAATCAAGATCTTTTATTTACAACACGAAAGAGTGTGGTCCTAGACCATACATCTTTATGGTCCTTCGAGAATAGAGGACTTCGCGAGTGCTACAGTAATTTACAAGAACAATTTCTGTGACTTTTCGTGAAGTGAACTTGCGCCATTGTGATACAAGACCACATTGGTTTGACAAAACTTTTATTTGTGTTTGTGACCAAGAAGCAAACACAAAGACATTCCTACAAGTGAGCGTCCAGGAGTTCACCCAAGGGATCAGCAAGCAGTGGACATACAGGGGGTCACTGCCGCCGTCGTTTCCAGTCCAGGATAGTTCCAGACAGTAACGAGTATAAGAGAGCATCTGTTACAAGTAAGATCTTTCCGTTTTTACTCTTACAAACTAACCGACAACAATGGAAATAGTCAGGGAGCTAATTAAAGCACAGGAGCTGCTAGGCGAAGAAATTAGGAAGTTATCAGTCAACTTCAGTAAAGATGGCCCAGACCGCAAGACTTCAACTTACATACAAGACCGTCTTAGCAAACTGGACACCATCTGGAAACAGTATCAATCAAATCACGATAAGCTTTTAGAATATGGTGAAAAGGCATCAGAGTACTTTGACAACAGTGAGTACGAACGAGTCCTAATGTTATTTAGAGACATAAGATCATCACTTCAGTTATACAAGGTAAAGACAGACACCAGCCCCTATATAGGCAGCAACGTCACTACCCCAGCGGCACCCACAAGTGGTGTGCGCCCGAAATCTCCTATGCCAGAACAGTCAGCAGGTTCAGCAGGTGCACGACCAGCATATTCTCTACTGCAGCAGTCAACAGGTACGCCCAGCAAGACAGACGATCTTCTTCGTAAGCAATCAAGTAACTTTCGAGCATTTGAACGTACTGTTATGAATATAGATCTTAATTCGGTGACTGAAAAGTGGGAAATGGAAGATTTGCTATCCACGTTACAATCTAGGTGGTCGGTCATTGACACAACACATTGGGAGTTAGATAGTGAGTTAGAGGGCTCAAACATAGCATACGAAACAACTTTTGGCAATCATGAGAGAACATACACTGCTATCAAAAAGGCTATCAATAGTAAGCTTTGGTCAATGGTACATACAGAAAAATCAACTCCGAAAATAGATATTCCTGTTTTTAGCGGTAATTTTAATCAGTGGGTTTCATTCAAGGATTTATTCACTGAGACAATACATAATAATCCATCGTTGCCTAACGTTAGTAAAATGCAATTTCTTAAAAGTAAGGTTAAGGGTGAGGCGGAACGCTTGATAAAACATCTACTTATTAGTTCCGAAAACTACACAACTTGCTGGGAAATTCTCAATAACAGGTACAATAACAAAAAGTTAATTTTTTCCGCGCACATGAACGTTTTAATGAATTTACCAGTAATGCACCAACTTACGCTGAATCAAGCAAAGCGTATACACGATACCGCGGTCGAATGCTTGAACGCTATAAAAAACCTAGGTGTCGACACCAGTACATGGGACCCTATTATCGTACACATTTTAGGCCAAAAACTTGACACAGAAACATATAACAGCTACTTGGAGTCCCTGGAGCAGCCCAGAGATCTGCCCAGCTTAAACGATTTCTTAAAATATCTAGAGTGTAAGTTTACAGCTCTCGAAACATCAAACAGGAAACAGGGAAGTATGGAGCAAAAATCGACAAATATTAATCAGCAATCGCAATCATCAAAGCAGTACAAAGCTGGTTACAAACACACGTTTTCGAACACAAGCGAAAACTCAGCAAATACACGGAAATACAAGTGTCCGGTTTGCAACACAAATGAACACGGTATTTATTTTTGTCATCAGTTTTTAAATATGACACCTGTGAACAAGAAAAAGGTGGTCTCAAAAAACAATATCTGTGAGAATTGCCTACACTACCACTCAGGTAAACCATGCCTTTCTGAGAAATTATGCGGTAAATGCAATGACTCTCACAATACTTTATTGCACGAAGCTTTTGCACAATCAAGAAATGCGATGCCTTCAAGCAACAGCGCGGCACCACGGCCGCCACAGCAGCAGCAAAACCAACAAGTTCAGCGTAGCTCTTACGTGACACAGCAACACGACTACTCTGAGGTTTTGTTAGCAACAGCCATGATCAAGGTACAGGCTGCTGATGGGAGTTTCTACGACATGAGAGCTCTCGTCGATCAAGGATCACAAACATCCTTAATTACACAACACGCGGCTCAACAGTTAGGGCTTCCAAGGCGTAAGTGTAAGGGAGTTATATCAGGAGTCGGAGATAAAGAAAGTAATTGCCAAGGCCAAGTTACAATTACGTTCACCGACACTAAAGGGGAGTACACACTATCAACAGACGCGTATATCATGAAAACTCTTATCAAATGTTTACCATCAAGTACATTTCCTCAACCATCGTGGGAATACTTAAACAGCATACAGCTAGCAGATCCGAAATTTTATTTAAGCAGACCAGTAGACATATTGCTGGGTGCCGAAGTGTACGCGAGCATTATTATGGAAGGAATCTGCAAGTCCGAGCCTACGCTGCCAGCCGCTCAACAAACACGTATAGGCTGGATACTTTTCGGCAACGCACGGACTTTTCAATGCAACATAGTCTTAAACGACCTAGATGAAATCAAGTCATTTTGGGAAGTGGAAGACATAGCAGAACACGCTCTCATATCACAAGAAGATGAAGAGTGCATTAAGTTTTACGAAAAAACTACAGAACGCTTACAAGACGGAAGATTTCAAGTCAGGCTTCCCCTTAAAGCAAATATACAAGAAAATTTAGGTACATCAAAATCAAAAGCAATTGCGCAATTTAAACAGTTGGAACGCAAATTCACCCACAATGTAAACGTTGCTTTACAATATAAAGACTTCATAAATGAATACATTTTATTAGGTCATATGAAAGCAAGCATCGGTAACACGAAACCCGAGTGCTATCTGCCGCATCACTGTGTGCAGCGCGCTGAATCTACAACTACAGCTCTACGTGTCGTTTTCAATGCTTCCGCTAAAACTAGCTCGGGTTTGAGCCTCAATGACGTCATGGAGAGAGGACCAAATTTACAAAAAGATCTACAAACGCTAATTTTAGAATGGAGACAGTATAGATACGCATACACAGCAGATATCGCTAAATTTTTCAGACAAATTTGGTTACATCCCGAAGATCAACAGCTTCACAAAATTATTTGGCGCGATACAGTCGATCAGCTACTACAAGAATATCAGTTAACAACAGTAACATACGGCACTAAAGCAGCCCCCTTTCTTTCAATGATGACACTTAGACAACTTGCCAAGGTCGAAAAACATAATTTTCAGGATAGCGAGGCGTTAGAGGCCATTCAAAACTCATTTTATATGGATGATTTGCTCCACGGAAATCACACAATAGAGGCAGCCCTGAAACTTCAGCAGGACATAACAAGACTCCTTAAATCAGCAGGGTTTACTCTCCGAAAATGGCAGTCAAATTCACAAGATATACTACAGAACACAGATAACTCGACACAAGAGAGTTTTGATTTTAAACAAGCAGAAACATCGAAAACTTTGGGTTTATTGTGGAATCCAAAACAAGACGTTTTCACTTTCAAATCCAAGGTCGAAATTACAGATAAGAGTCCTACCAAGAGATCGCTTTTATCTGATATTTCCAAAATATTTGACCCTCAAGGGTGGCTTACGCCACTGACAACAAAACTAAAAATACTCTTTCAGTCCGTCTGGCAAACAAACCTACAATGGGACGATCAGCTTCCGGACGATATATCCAAGCAGTGGATAGAGTTAAGATCAGATATAGCAACGATCAACGAAATCCAGATACCACGTTGGCTACAAATTCAAGAACAAGACATAATTGAACTTCATGGTTTCTGCGATTCGTCGTTGAAGGCTTACAGTTGTGTTATATATTGCAAAACAATTCAAAATGACAATACATCGATTGTATTAGTCATTGGCAAAGCCAGACTCGTACCTACAAACAAACAGATTACAATACCGAGATTGGAGCTTAGCGCAGCGCATTTGCTGTCTAGAGCGATGGAAAAAACTAAACAAGTTTTAAGCAAGTACATTGTGAAAACGTTTGGTTGGACAGACTCAACTGCGGTTTTAGGGTGGATACAGGGAAACCCAGACCGGTGGAAAACGTTCGTCGCTAACAGGGTGCGACAAATAACAAGTATCATGCCTCCCGACAATTGGAGATATGTAAAAACGACAGAAAATCCAGCAGACAGTGCCAGCAGGGGCACTAATGCCACACAGTTGCGCGACAATAAGCTCTGGTGGGAAGGGCCTTCATGGTTGAAGACACTCAAGGTCGATGATCAGACAGAAGTGCCCATATACAGCACTACAGAAGAAGAAAAAACCACGAAGCAAGTTTTGGTTATACAAGAACCAGATAACAACTCTATCATTCAAGATCTATTGGAGAGATACAGCTCATTCACCAAGGTCATACATGTACTGGCATGGATGTTACGGTTTCTCTCAATAAAAGAAAATACAAAGAAAACGCCATATCTTACACTACAAGAAATAAAATCGGCAAAATTAAAGGTTGTAAAATATATACAAGGTATCGAGTTTCACGAAGAAATTACGGCATTAAAAAAGGGCGACAAGATTAATTCTAAAAGTAAGATCTTACCTTTGAATCCCATCTTAGACGATCAAGGTATTCTACGTGTGGGAGGCCGTCTGCGAAACGCTTCTATAGAACAAGATATGAAGCACCCAATATTATTACCTCAAAACAACAGATTAACTGAGTTAATAATTGACCACGCGCACCTTCTCACATTTCATGGTGGCGCGCGGCTAACAACATCTTTTATCAGACAAAAATACTGGATAGTAAGCGGGATCAGAGTTGTTAAAAAGCGCTTACGTCTATGTGTAACTTGCAGAAGGCACCAACACAATAAACCACAACAAATAATGGGTGACCTACCCCGCGCTCGATGCAACCCTTCAAAACCATTTTCAAACACAGGGGTTGATTTTACCGGATGTGTCGACGTGAAACTAAACAAAGGTCGCGGTGTCAAAACCACGAAAGGATACATAGCAGTTTTCGTGTGCATGGCAACCAAGGCCGTGCATCTCGAGCTAGTATCCGACATGACAGCATCAGCATTTTTGGCGGCACTACGCAGGATGGCCGCGCGCAGAGGAACACCCCAAAACATTTATTCCGATAATGGGACAAATTTTATCGGTGCAAGCCGTACTTTGCAACAAGAACAAGAACAGATTCAAGAAATATTCAACAATGATTTTATCAAGGAGATAACAGAGATGGAGATAAAATGGCACTTTCAGGCAGCCTCGTGGCCGTCAGGGGGTGGCCTTTGGGAAGCAGCGGTAAAAAGTTTAAAGTACCACCTCAAAAGAGTGGTCGGCGAACAGAAACTTACCTTCGAGGAATATGCAACCATCTTATGCCAACTCGAAGCGTGCTTAAATTCAAGACCTCTTTGTCCGTTGACTGAAAGCGCCGACGATTTAAACAGCTTAACTCCATCACACTTCCTATCAAGCGGACCTACACTAACAATTATTGAAACAGAATCAGATATGCGAACAAGATGGCATTTAACTCAGAAAATATTTAAAGATATATGGACACGTTGGCAGTCTGAATATCTAACACAGCTGCAATCCAGATGTAAATGGAGACAACCACAAGGAAACGTCGAGATCGGCGATATTGTCCTCATACATGATGCGAACCTCCCTCCGGGAAAGTGGGCGATGGGCAAGGTCATCCAGCTGCACCCCGGAGCCGACGGACGAGTCAGAGTAGTCACGCTGAAAACCAAAAACGGCGAGATGAAACGTCCAATAATTAAACTATCAACTTTACCAGTACAAGATAAGCCGGTAAATGTCGACAAAGAACAAACAACACAAGATAACAGAACAGACAAACCAGACAAGAAACAATTACGATCAAATTACAACTTGCTCTCCCTCGCAATTTCATTTCTATTTTTTTTGAGCATTATTTCTGGATCAGAAGCAGTATTTAATGCCATGAAGTTAAGAGGCGATCAAGGACTCTACTTCGATAAATATTTTGACATGAAGGTCATCCGAGAAGAGTGGAAAATAGTTGTATACTATGAAATGAACCCGTATTGGCATGGTATTCAGGCATTGGAAAAATACACGCAACACTTACAACAAATGTGTAAAACAATAAGCAAAGAAAGACCATCCCATTGTGACATAATTATTCTACAGTTGCAACAAGAGACGACTGAGATAGAACACTATAACAGCATGATGTGGAGTCAGCATTCCGGCACGAGCCCTATCACAAACAAACGGGCTCGCCGTGGCCTAATCAATGGCGTTGGGTATCTCGCGAACTCTCTGTTCGGAGTTTTAGACGAGAATTTTGCCGAACAGTATCGCAAAGATATATCGCTGTTACAGGACAATCAAGCACACCTGTCAGAATTATCAAAAAATCAAACAACAGTAATAGAAGCAGAATTTAACCTTTTAAAAAGAACAGAAAACTCTATAGATAGGCAGTATAAATTTATAAATCAGCGTTTTATTAACATACAACAAGAAACAACTAGCTTAGATAATTCAAACGAATTTATTATGTTATCACTAGCTGCCAGCAACTTGATTCATAGCTTAAGAAATATGCAGAACATCTTACTTGACACTTTAACAGACATTTATGAAGGAAGGTTTAATTACAATTTAATCACTCCTGAACAATTACGAATCGAATTAAGTACAATTTCTAGTAAGCTTACCAGTGACGTCACGTTACCTATCAGCAATATACAGACAGACTTAACACAAATATACCATCTCTTTAAAACAAAGGTACGAATGTTACAAGATTATTTGTTATTTGAGATAAAATTACCGCTCATTAGCAGAGATACATTCGAAGTTTTTAAAATGATACCAGCACCCATACAAGTAGAACAAAAAATGATCAGCCTACTTCCTATATCAGAGTATGTTGCCGTCAATATCAAGAAAGATAGCTACTCACCTCTGACTGAAAAGGATATAGCTATGTGTTTAAGCCATGAAATAAACACATTTCTCTGTCATTTACCGAAACCTATATACCACATGAGCAAAGATTTCAAGATGTGCGTATACGACGATAATATGCATAGATGCAAATCAGTCACCGACACCTGCGTTAATCGTTGGATCGAAATGAAGAAACAAAACTCTTATTTTTACTTCTGCTGTAATGAATGCAGAGTAAGGTTGTTTTGCGCAGATCAAGTTGCAAGCAACACACTACAAGGTTCCGGAATATTGAGTATCGGACAAGGATGCATTCTCAAAATGGAAGAATTTACAGTTCACGCATACAAGGACGACCAGAGCAGTATAAAGATTAAAGCTGACATATTAACTCCCGACATAGCGCCGATTAATCACTTAATCAACTATACGCTAACTGAACAAGTGACACCAAACAGTACAGATAAAGATTTCAAAATAGATATCAGGGAACAAATAGAATCTTTAAAACAGAACAACATGCTTTATGCTGGAGTATCAAATCACGACATACACCACTACGTGTCAATTTACATAATATTAGTGGTAGTAGTATGCATTGGAGCCGTCACGCTTTACTATAGACGACGCAGACAGCGGGACGACGGCAGGAGACAAGAGGCGGCCGCAGGCGCCGCCGGGAGGGCCACTCCGGCTACACCCGCACTGGAGATGCAAGCACGGGGCGGCCGCAGCGACGAACGAGCGAACACTCATGTTTGTTCTCAACAGCAGTGTCCAAGTGAATGTGAAAGTGAGCCTAATAAAAATACAAGTTTATGGGCTAGGGTATCTAGTTTTAGAAGTGTGCGTAAATTAAATAAGGGCACGTCGCCCATGAGTCGCAAATCAAGGTTTACTAGTGCGGAGCAATATATCTAGAGACTTTAAGTATACTTACATATAAAATAAAAATTGTTTTTCATCTTGTAATAGTTTAAGCTCATCTCATCAATTCATCTTACATCTTTGGCTGGGAGCATGTACGGTGTACATCTTTTAGCTTACTTAGGCATTTCCGCCACCGCGCGGTCTCATTTAAATTGTATAAAATCAGTTCGCATTCGGTCATCAAGAGTACCGCGCGCTCTCACCTACCCATTTAGATTATTTACAAGACAATATAATCGGGTTTATCAGTTAATCAAGATCTTTTATTTACAACACGAAAGAGTGTGGTCCTAGACCATACAGCCCTTAAAAAAACTAGGCTACATTATCTAGAGGAACACTATTTCACATTTTTGATATTTGCCTCAGTTTAGAAGACATAATTTTTTTTAGCTGGTGGCGTTACCGTTCTGTTGTACTGGGTGTTTCTAACAAGGCAAAAATAAATTAGAGGATTGATTCAATTTATAATTTCTAAAAACTTTCCTAAAGCATCATAGAGCTAGAATAATATCGAAAAACAACAGGTGTGTCAAAAAACGGGTGTTTGGTACAACATGGTAACATGGTATCTTCGTCTTATTTAAAATATATTCTTATACTTTTTTTGCTAAATAATTATTTCGCGCAAATATTAGGCTTACGGCTGGTTCAAATTAAGGGCCTTTATAACTATACATCCCTATTCGCAAAAAAATATATTTTCTAAACCATAAATAATATCATAAATGTGTGAGTGAATGCTGTGAATGCATAGAAACCAAAACAGAAATAACAAATGCTGGGGTACTATTATGGCCGCATTTGCAATATTGCTTTTCGTCCTCTGGAGTGTCAAAGTCGATACAAAAAAAACGGAATCGGGACGAAAAGCAATATTACAAAAAAGGCCGTAATAGGGGGTCTGTTCTAATGTATAATTTGAAATGAAAAATTGATGTATACACTTGTTTTTTCACGCTTTTCTGTACCGGTTGATTTCTTGGTAAAAAATAAAATTTAGAAATTTTATTAAGAATTACTGTTTCAGTTATTTGTCTTGTTCTATATATCTGTAGAGAACAAAAGCCGATATACTAGAACTAATCGCAAAAAAAAAAAAAAAACTAAACCATAGCTAATATCAAAAATGTGTGTGCGAATGCATAGAAATAACAAAAGAGAGCTCTGCAGAATAGATATAAAACAGTACATATATACCTACCTATATGTAAGTCAATTAAAATGCTTTCATGGAACATTTTACTATGCGTTTTTTAATACGGCCATAAAGTTTTTACGAGCCCCTTCCTGGACCGAAATTAAGATGTGTTTACGGCGCGCTTGAATATTCATCCGTTTTTATTTACACATAAAAAACGGCTTCGCTGAAATATTAGACATTCAGTATGTAATGGTAAGGCCTCATTTACGAAGACGCGGCGCGTTGCGCGGGGCGTCATCCGGGCACCGCCGCCGCGGGCGACGACGCAGCGGGCGCCGTGATAGTACCCGACACGTCTTCTAATACAATATCGAACATAGGCCTATGTTTTGTTCTTGAAACGTTGACCGGCCTGCGGCGGGCGGTGCCCGCATTAGTGCACGCGTCGGCACCCGCCAACGCGTCTCCATAAATGGTCTTATACATTGCTATACGTTTGATTTAATCGCAGCACGCCCCGCGTTCCCATAAAAGCGGCCTTAGAGATATGATTATCTTTAATATCTAATAGTAAAATAATTCTCATATTTTTGCTCTTACAATTAACGTTACGTTATAATTACTTATCCAAATTTTATAAAAATATCTCCAGCCGTTTAGACTTGAAGAAGTAAAAAGCTCACAAAGTTTCGCATTTATAATATTTTGTTATCTTAAGATTATGAGGTTTACCTTTTTTTCGGGTGACTATTGTCGTATAAGGCAAGGCAAACATTTGTTTGCCTGAGCCAATTGGTGGGCACCCTGAACTACCTCGCCTCTCACAGTATAGGATACTTTACCAAATAAGGTATCAATACCAATTAGATTAAATTGTCTAATTGACTTTCAATAAGTAATATCTTGTATCCTATATTGAATAAATAATTTTTGACTTTTGTTTCTGCTAGTTACTTATGTAACCCCGGGAAACTTCATTTTCCTGTTATCTATACTAATATTATAAAGAGGAAAGATTTGTTTGTTTGTTTGTAACGAATAGGCTCCGGAAATACTGAACAGATTTGAAAAATTCTTCCACCGGTACGAAGCTACATTACCCCGAGTGTCATAGGCTATATTAGATTTTCAAAATAATTAGGGATCCTTACCTAAACTCAAATAATGTAACCCAAGGTGCAATATTTTTTCCGTTGTTTACATATTTTGACAGGTGGTTTGTTGTTGTTGTTAGTTTTTTATTCGGCAATTCTGGGCAGTCAAAAGAACATAGTATATAGAGCCAAGTCTTTTGTAGTATCTTATATTCTATGGCGTAACGAAGTAAGCCGGGAAAGCTCGTGACGAATAACTTCAGCTTATTCTGCAACATTTTTCAAATGCTACAGGATTATTATCCTTTCAAGAAAACTACGTAAAATTGCAATTCCATTTCACCTTCACCAAATATTTACCACGACAATTCTCTGAATGGAACCACCACTTACCAGGTCCCTTCAAATATTTTAGTATAGACCTTAAGTCAAGGGGATAAGTACAGTTTTTGAATGCAAACTTAGTTACTAAGAGTCTTTTGTATAAAGAGACAAACATTTCAGAACACTAGAGCCTAATCCTCCAAGGGGAGTTGTCATTTTAAAATATAACAAGCTGATAGGGCAAACTGCATACTACAGACCGACCGAAGATTCGGTTTTGTCCAGTTTCAGCCAAAAAATCTAGTTTCGGCCACAGTTTCGGTTTCGGCTAAAAACGGCCGAAACTTTTGCCGAAACCGAAACTCGATTTTCTTGCATCGCTTGGCTAACTTCGGAAGAATTCAGCGATACGCGCTCGGAGCTCGCTTATACGAGCTGCCCTGCACGGCACGCTCGTGAAACATAAGTATTTTACTACGCTAGGTGAGTTTCGGTTTTGGCCGAAACTGGGACCTAGGCCGAAGGTTCGTTTTCGGTTTCGGTTTCGGCTTAAACCATTCCATTTTAAGAACATTCTATAGCCTATGTCACCTGGGGATAGTGTAGCTTCCCAACAGTGAAAGAATTTTTTAAATCGGTTCAGTACTTTCGGAGCCTGTTCAATGCAAACAAACAATTATATATTTTCTCTTTATAATATAGGTACAGAAAGATGATGGTATAGATAATAATAATTAATCACCTGTATATTATTAAAGGCGCGAACAGGTGAGATACTAGCACCACTTCGATAAATAATTAATATCTTCTAAACCATGGCCAAAATCAAAAATATGCGTCTTTGACGCCTTTAATCTTGCTTAGAAATTTTAAGGCTCTGTTGTGTAGCTTTTAGGATAATAGGTCTTTGAAATATATATGGGGTGACTTGGGTTACATAGATCCAAGATTCAAATATATATTGCTTTCATATGGTGCTTGCATACCAGATTGTTTAAAAGTATAAAAAAAAAAAAACAATTTCACAGTTTCTTCAGTTTTAGTAGATTTCCTAGTTATTCAACCTTAAAACTACTCAACAGTTCCCTAAAAATATTAAGTGAAAGCATGACTGGCTCTTCCGAAAAACGAAAGACAAATCTATTTTCATTCATCGCCATCATTTCAGCCGAAAGACGTCCACTGCTGGACATAGGCCTCCCACACAGAACGCCACAGCGACCGGTCTTGAGGGACTCTCATCCAGTGTATTCCCGCAGCCTTCACCAGGTCGCCTTACCACTATATGGGGGGTCTGTCTGCTCTGCGTCTTCCGGTTCGTGGTCGCCACTCGAGAACTTTTCGGCCCCAGCGACCATCTTTTTCGAGCTATGTGCCCTGCCCATTGCCACTTAAGTTATTATTGCCATTTTCATTAATGAAATAATATTGTTTACCGCAAACAAACTAATATTAGCTCCTTAAAGACAATCTTGTCACGCCTTGCCGTTTTAGGCCCAACGCACATGGGACGAGGTGCGGCGAAGACACCGGAGGATAATAACACTTTGGAAAATGTAGATTTTTGACAAAAAAACGCCAAAAAATTTTCATTTTGCGCCACACCCTGCCGATCCCCCGACTTACCCCGCTTTTCTGACAGATTGCTAATTAGTTCATATTTGTATCGCGCTTAGACAGGGTGCCTTCACGAACAACGCTGGAAACAAGCGCTTGTTGGCGCTGGTTCGAAAAATGCAAAGAAAATACCTTCGCTGACATAGACGCTTGTTCCAGCGCGAATGTCCGCGCAGGTATTTTCTATAACATTTTTCGAACCAGCGCCAACAAGCGCTTGGTACCAGCCTTGTACGTGAATGCACCCTTAGCTGGCACGTACTTAACAAGCATTGGAAAGAATTGGCCAGTTTATGATTACTCTGCAAAATTGTAAATCTAATACACAAAAATTGTAGCGCTCATCAGGGTCCACAATGTAGCCTAGCAAAATGTGGAACCTTAGTGGCTAAGATTCGTCCAAGACTAGAGTGTAAACTTGTTTAAGGTGAATTTTGGAAACGCAATGTGGAATTGTGCCCCGCGCCTCGTCAAGTGTGCGGTGTGCCTAAATGCTTTATAAATAGTAATAATATTGGCTTATGTTGAGGATGCTTCTGAAAAGGCGGTAATAAATCAAAGAAGGTATATACTCACCACAACCTAACTACTACTTGTCCTGCGCTATGGACGTAAGTGGGACGAAATCTCACTACAAAAATCGATGTCCCGTACATTGATCTGGGCTGTTTTTTACCCATGTTCGGTACAGTGGCGGTCTTGGACGTCGTAACACTTCCGGTTTTTCTATATTGCAAATAGCTCTTGTTCTTTGGTAATTTGCGACCATTTTGCGACAGACGCCCATTGTCGTAAGGCAAGGCAAACATTTGTTTGCCTGAGCCAATTGGTGGGCACCCTGAACTACCTCGCCTCTCGCAGTATAGGATACTTTACCAAATAAGGTATCAATGCCAATTATATTAGTCTTATTGACTTTCAATAAGTGATATCTTGTATCTTATATTGAATAAAGAATTTTTGACTTTTTTTTTATTTGTGGGAGACCCTGTTTAAAAGTGGACGACTTGCAGCTGGGGCTGAAATGATTACCTATGTTATAGGTCTTATAATGTTAAATGTTTGTTAGACGTCTATATAAAAACTTCACCATAGAATTTAAAGACCAGGGCCTGTAATATCATCGCTCAAAATAGCAACTATCGGATAGTAGTAGAATAGAAATAGCTTGTTAATCGCAAGAAAATACTCATTTGGTAGTCTCGTAATCAATTTTGCTTCAACTATAGCAGTAGTATCACAATAGCTTGCAATTGCCCAAAAAGGGTAGTCTGGTAGTCTGCTCCTTATTACGAGAACGCTCTGTTTAAGTTCGACTGACATTACGTATGTCAATATTGATTGCACTACGCGCGTTCCACTTTTGTCTTACAAAACAGGATTCACTATTTAGGGAGAAAAATCCCAGATTATTCGATAGCTTACTATTTATATTCTATTGGTACTTATACTATTCCTATAGGAAATGTTACGGGACTCGCAATTCTTGAACCAATCGTAATAGAGTAGAAGAAGAATACTAGTAGAATCGTAAGTTTAAGAGACTAGAGGCCTGGATTTCTTATCATTTCGGCATTATAGCCTCGCTAAATGAAAGCTGTGTCAAAAGGTAAAGGTATTTGAAATCCTTTCACAAAATAATCTGATTTATTCAAGAAAGCTAACTTAGAGAGATCAATTTTCAAAGGTTAATTAGTTTTATCTTCTAGGTACTTAGTAACTCTATTGTTATTTTATTGGTACTTCAATCGCGAAGGCAAATTAAATCGTGATTGGAATTGTAAACGAAAGCGGTTATTCTGAGCTAGTGAAATTTATCTCGTGTTCGATATTTTCTCAGTTAAGTATATAATTATTATAGTAACGTATCACACTCAGAACACGTAACTAGGTAAAACCTATATTTAGGGCCCTTGAAACTAATATAAAGACATACGCGCGCACATCCAGACCTAGGAAACAAACAGCGATTTCCTTCATAACAATGATCCCCCGCCGGGAAACTAACCCGGGTCCGAAGTCAACAACTGCATACTGAACTACGGAGAAATTTAATTATTTAATAAATAATCGACGCGCCTGATCGACCATTCCAGTGACCGGCGGGCTGGATCGTACCTACCTTGGCCAGAGAATGAGTCTACGCCCTGCAGTACCGGGCCGAAGAATAGGACTGAGGTATCCCCTGCCTGTCGTAAGAGGCGACTAAGAGGGGACCCCGGGGTCGTTGGGTGCACGAGGCGGGGGCCTCATGTAGTTATATAACGGCCCCGAGAAGGACGGCGGAACGCGGTGTCCCGATTCCGCCGTCGAGCGTAGGAAGAGCCATCCGCGCTCAGGGGGCACTACCACCACTTGTCCCCCCGTGAAGAGGCTAACAGCCAATGCTGGAGGGGGTCGCGGAGTTGAACACAACGATCGATGGATCACCCGTGGTGGTCACACCCTTGCCAACAGCCGAGATGAACACCGGCGGGGATTTAGTGGGTGCAAACCCCACATAACCCTGCGACTCCCCCTGGGGTCGCAGGGTACTCGTTAGGAGTTTCCCCGCCTAAAAAAAAAGAGAATAAGTCTGGCTATCAGAGGCAGAGGAGTAACGCAGCCAGCCTGCTGGGCACCGTGCCTTCCGGTTGCAGTCCGATTGAGAGGCCGTTTGTTATTTGTAAATATTAATTTGTTAATATATATTTTATTTAATAGGTTAATAAATATGTAGCTTTGTATGTGTCAAATAAATACGTTTATACAACTACTTACTCTGAAAATAAAATAAAAAATCTTCCTGAATAATTAACATCAATATTGTAATCAAGATTTTTCAATGGATCTTGACTTTCAAAGTCTCGAAATCGAGATAAATATCTAAGGCTCAGATTAGAATGAACACCATGCTGGATTGAAAACAAAATATCTTATTTTACGACGAATGAATCTTCTCGGTGTGGCGCAAACTATTTTTAATTTTTTAATGATATTTTTTAAGATTATGGATCTGAAAAACTGCTTTTTCATGATTTTAAAAATTTGAGAGTCCATCATGCGCGATCTTACGCGATACTAGCACTAATATCCTAATAAAAAATAAAACCATGGCTGAAATATAACATTTAAAATAATTTGTTCTCTACAGGAACAAGACTTATGTATAATTGAAACAGTTATTTTAATATATTTTTAATAAAAGTATATTTTTTTAAAAGAAATCAACCGGTACAGAAAAGCGAGAAAAAACAAGTGAATATCAATTTTACATTTGAAATTAAGGAATAAGAACACAGACTATAATTTTCTTAAAAAAAAGACTATCCCAAATTATAACCGGCCAGTATCTTCAATGTTCATGACAATAATGATGCACTAGATACATTTTCATATCATTTTTAAAGCACTATTTTGCAGCATTCAGGTTAAATATTTAAGAAATATATTGGCTAAAGTGGCCACTTATACCAATATTATAAAGCGGAAAGATTTGTTTGTTTGTTTGGCTCCGGAAATACTGAACCGATTTGAAAAATTCTTTCACTGGTAGGAAGCTACATTAACCCCGAGTGTCATAGGCTATATTAGATTTCAAAAAAATTAGGGATCCTTACCTAAACTCAAATAATATAACCCAAGGTGTAATATTTTTTCCGTTGTTTACATATTTTGACAGGTGGTTTGTTGTTGTTGGTTTTTTATTCGGCCATTCTGGCCAGTCAAAGTGGCCACTTTTAGCAACAAACAATATATTTTTAAACCTTAGAACAGATTGTTACTGGTATCGTGTTATTGGCTCCCTCTTGAAGTGCGGTCTTCAGTACAATCGGATGGTTCCAATTTAAAAATGGCGGCCTTTCAATGTGGTAGAAGATTCATTCCAATCATCAGATTCTCAGATGCAATTTCCGTTGCACGCCTTTGTGGTAGGAACGTTTTTTTTTTATTCAAAGGCTGTCTGATTTTTATGCCTTTGCTTTATCGAAATGATAAAACTTCGACTGCACGTCTGCACATTGAAATTTCAAATGTCTTTTACTACATAATTATATCTATACCAATATTATAAAGAGGAAAGATTTGTTTGTTTGTTTGTTTGTAACGAATAGGCTCCGGAAATACTGAACCAATTTGAAAAATTCTTTCACTGATAGGAAGCTCCCGAGTGTCTTATGCTATATAAGATTTAAAAAAAATTAGGGATCCTTACTTAAACTCAAATAATGTAACCCAAGGTGCAATATTTTTTCCGTTGTTTACATATTTTGACAGGTGGTCTGTTGTTTTTGTTTTTTATTCGCGCATTCTGGGCAGTGAAAAGAACATAGTCTGTAGAGCAAAGTCTTTGGTAGTACCTTATATTCTATGGCGTAACGAAGTCAGCCGGGAAAGCTCGTTTAATAATAACGCATCACACTCAGAGCCCCTAACTAGAAAGACCCCGTATCTAGATTGCTCGAAACATAATACAGAGACGAACATTACACACAAACCGGAAACAAACACCAATATTCGCCATTACAATGTTTACACCGCCGGGAATCGAACCCAGATGCACCCGCGTCTTAGTCCACGTCTCTGCCTACTGAGCTTCGGAGCCAGCAGTCAACTTATGTTGTTTTGTTTTCGTTTCCGTACCCTAGAATATAATATACATATTTTGTGTGATGGTTGCATTAAATACCACCAACCGTGCCCTTCCATGGGTTAAGTAAAATGCGACTACGGCACCACCTGCTGAAGGGCAGTAGCGTCCATCACGAAAAAACTTTAAGAGCCAATCTTTTTTGTTTTTAGTCGAGGAAACACCTGACGAGTACCCTGCTGCAGGCCCGGGGGGAGCCGCCGGGTTTTGTGAGGTTCACACCCGCGACAACCCCGCCTGTGTCCATCTCGGCTGTTAGCAACGGGGTCACGGGAGATCTTTCGATCTTTAGTAGAATCATTTGACAGAGGAGGGCTCGTTTGGGGGCCTCTCCAGGCGACTATTGTCGTAAGGCAAGGCAAACATTTGTTTACCTGAGCCAATTGGTGGGCACCCTGAACTACCTCGCCTCTCACAGTATAGGATACTTTACCAAATAAGGTATCAATAGCGATGAGATTATATGTAGTCTAATTGACTTTCAATAAGTGATATCTTGTATCCTATATTGAATAAAGAATTTGACTTTGACTTGACTTTGACTTTATGTTGAAATCCGCAACGAAGAGCCTACCCTCAACCCGCCTAACAAGCAAACCTTCACCATAATGCTTAACCAAAGTTGTTATTAAATTAGTGCATTTCATCCCTAACTTTAGGTCCAATAACTTAGAACCTGGCTAAGTTAGCACCAAGTCGAACCTGTGCTTTATTAAGCTCTTCGTACTAAGTAAGTCATATGACCAATTTGTCGGCGGCAAAGCAGCCGGTACTGACAGGTGTCCTAAAGCCCTGGTTACACTTAAAGCTATAATTTATATTTATACTAAAGGCTGCCCCGCGGTTTTTCTCTCTCGTTTCTAATTTTTTCCCGTTCCCGTGGGAATTTCAGGAAATCCCTTCTTAGTGCTCACCTACACTCCCCAAGGAACCCACGTGACAATTTTCAGCTTTCTACGCCCAGTAGTTTCGGCTCTGCGTTGTCTGTCAGTCAGTCAGTCACTCAGTCAGTCAGTAACGGAAGAGTTTTATACATATTGATTATAACATTTAAGGTCTTTCACCACTACACCGTACGATAACATGACCGTGGTAGGAGATGGATTTGCCAATAATAATTTCCTTCGAAGAGGCTATTGCGTTTGCCAAGTCGCCTGGCGAATTGGCGACTATGGAGCGTGGCGATAATGGCAAAATGTATGTCCTAATCATCGACTCCTGAGAAGTCAACAGTTGGACCAAAGTATAATAAATAGTACTACGTACAGTATGAGCACTCCCTGCCTTTTATTTTTGTTTTTTGTTATTTTTTTAGGCTGGGAAACTCCTAACGAGTACCCTGCGACCCCGGGGGGAGTCGCAGGGTGGGGTTTGCACCCACTAAAACCCCGCCGATGTCCATCTCGGCTGTTTGCAAGGGGGTTACGGGAGATCTCTCGAACTTTGTGTTCAGCTCCGCGACCCCCTCCAGTATTGGCTAAGTAGCCTCTTCACGGGGGGACAGGTGGTGGTAGTCCCCCCTGAGCGCGGATGGCTCTTCCTACGCTCAACGACGGAACTGGACACCGCGGTTCGCCGCCCTTCTCGGGGCCGTTATATGACTACACGAGGCCCCCGCCTCGTGCACCCAACGACTCCGGGGTCCCCTCTTAGTCGCCACTTACGACAGGCAGGGGATTTATCAGTCCTATTCTTCGGTCCCGGTACTGCAGGGCGTAGCACTCCATGCCTCCCTCAGCAAGTGCGGCTCTCCCGCTCTCGGTTACGTCTCAGTTACCGCTCAGTACAAATAAGCAGCGTCACACGTCTTATCTCACTGCCGGTTTTTCTGTATTGCAAAATAGCTTTTATTCTTTGGATTTACAGTCTAGAGCACACGAGACCAAAGACAAATCTGTTACGCCGTCCTAGACCGCCACTGTAACTTGCAATATAATTGTTGAGAATATTCCATAGCTTATATCACGCGGGGTTAGTGTAGCTTCCCAAAAGTGAAATAAATTTTGATAATAGGTTCCGTAGTCTCGGAGCCTAATTCAATGCAAACAAACAATCCTATATTTCCTCTTTATAATATTGGTATAGATGGCCGCACTCGGTGGTCACCTTTAGCTTGACCAGTTTTTCGACAAAATCAGTTTAGCTATAAAAGTATAGCTTATAGCTTTCATTACAAACAACCCTTAGCTTCCTCAGAAGAGCCCTTCATAAGGCAGCTATATTATATAATGCCCAAAGCAGTGGGTAACACTTGGATGCTCGAAATGCTTTCAATTAAGCTCACAGGCCCTCTTGTGTAAGTTATGTTAAGTGCTTTCACTATGCAGAATAGAGCTTTTGATGTTAAGTTTATAATTGTGTTTAAGGTTGTTAAATATTATTACTTTGTTTCAAATATCAAATCAAATCAAATAAATCTTTATTCAATATAGGATACAAGATATCACTTATTGAAAGTCAATTAGACTACATCTAATCTAATCGCTATTGATACCTTATTTGGTAAAGTATCCTATACTGTGAGAGGCGAGGTAGTTCAGGGTGCCCACCAATTAGCTCAGGCAAACAAATGTTTATACTTTATTATGACTCTTCTAAAGCTATATTTAAGTTTCTTTATAAGCAGTTTCGAAAATGCAGCCCAGTTTATGACTCTTAACGATGGAACGGCTAAACCGATTAAAATTCATTCATAATTTTTACAAGATAGAAAGAAAATATATTTTAACATGCTAAGTCTTCGAGACTCGAATCTCCTTGTGCGTCTAGTAATGAAAGAATGGCCTCAGTGACTGTCAAGCAGGGTTGCTATTAGATTAAAGTAAAAGTAAAGTAAAGTAAAGTAGAAAATGATTTATTCAATACAGGATACAAGATATCGCCTAATGAAAGTCAATTAGACTAATCTAATTAATATTGATACCTTATTTCGTAAAGTATCCTATACTGATAGAGGCGACGTAGTTCAGGGTGCACACCAATTGGCTCAGGCAAACAAATGTTTGCCTTGCCTTACGACAATCATCAATCAGGCGACCATTATGGTCGCCTGGAGACGCCCCCAAACGAGCCCTCCTCTGTCAAATGATTCTACTCCCTTTCGCAATGATTTTACAGCGTAGAGAAGAAAGGAGTAAAAAACTACTTTACAATTTATGTCTTTTTTTTATTCTTTTGTGACATTACAATTCAATTTACAATACAAAGAACATAAATTAATAATATTTAAAGTACATTAATGAAATAATGAAAATATCGTGCAGAGCTAGACTACTTCCATGCGTCTTTGTCTTGATATAGCGAAATATACTACCGCTACAGCTTATGAACGTCGCGATACTAATGAACACACTAACAAAATAACAAGCTATTTTAGTTAACCGAACTATAATCTACGCTAATGCTAGGATTAGCTCCGCTAATTCTGTTGGCTTATGAATATTTACTCTGTTGACTGATTGAATTGTAGGAACAGTGGCGGACTTAGGGTGCATTCACGTACAAAGCTGGTAACAAGCGCTTGTTGGCGCTGGGTTCGAAAAATGTATAGAAAATACCTGCGCGGACATAGACGCTTGTTCCAGCGCGAATGAAACCAGCGCCAACAAGCGCTTGTTACCAGGGGGCCAAGTTTCTTAACTAAAAACGAGTGACTCGTAATTCAACAAGACAATTACGAGTCACTCGTTTTTAGTTAAGAAACTTGGCCCCCAGCTTTGTACGTGAATACAACCTTACACTTTGTCTATGGTCTCGTGCACCGTAGACTGTAATACTAAATAACAAGAGCTATTTTGCAATGCAGAAAAACCGGAATTGTTAAGCCGTCCGTGTCCTCCACTGTACTAGGTACAGTCAAGAACTTGTTCAGCGTGACACTTGCGGTTTTTCTCTATTGTAAAAAGTTTTGTCCTCTATTATTATAGTTTAGTGCGCACGAGAACGTAGACAAAAGTGTTACGCGAAAAAGTCCGTGACTGTACTAGTAAAATTTAATCCCGCATGAGCCTATGTTTGTAAATTGTCTTACTTATATAGAGTTTTTACTATTGCCTCCAAGAAAATCTTCGTGGCTTATTGGTAGAACGTTGACTAAGAGTTTCGGGTTTGTTTCCCGTTAAGGGCGAACATTTTAAAAAAGTTATCGATGATTATTGTTTCCCGGGTTAGTGTGTTTGTATGTTTTATTTCTACCTAGTTTGGGCTCTGTCGGAATGTGAAGCGATCCCGAACGGCAACACGCAGAGTAGGCAGACCCCCACAAGGTGCATAGACGACCTGATAAAACTGCGGGAGTACATTGAATGAGTGTCGCCAAAGACCGGTCTCTCTGTCGATTTATGAGCGACGCCCTGCAGTACCGGGCCGAAGAATAGGACTGAGGTATCCCCTGCCTGTCGTAAGAGGCGACTAAGAGGGGACCCCGGGGTCGTTGGGTGCATGAGGCGGGGGCCTCGTGTAGTCATATAACGGCCCCGAGAAGGACGGCGGAACGCGGTGTCCCGATTCCGTCGTCGAGTGTAGGAAGAGCCTTCCGCGCTCAGGGGGGACTACCTTCACTTGTCCCCCCGTGAAGAGGCTAAACAGCCAGTGCTGGAGGGGGTCGCGGAGTTGAACATAACGATCGAAAGATCACCCGTGACCCCCTTGCCAACAGCCGAGATGGACACCGGCGGGGTTTTAGTGGGTGCGAACCCCACATAACCCTGCGACTCCCCCCGGGGTCGCAGGGTACTCGTTAGGAGTTTCCCCGCCTAAAAAAAAAAAAAAGGCCTTTGTCCAGCAGTGGACGTCTTCCGGCTGAAATTATTGTTATGAATTAATGATTATCATTGCAATTCAATTGAAATGTTATTACGCTTTATAAACGTTAGGCTTGAGTAAGTACTAATGACCAATTATTGAGTCATTTACGATCAAAGGCGGCCGCCTGAGTTTGGAAATAATTTGATACCTCTATTGACCTATTGAGATGATAATCTCAGTGTGATGCGTTGTTATTATTATTATTATTATAATCCAATCTCAATGAACATAATGTTTCGTGTAGTGGCTGCATAGAATACCGTTCCTTCATCTTCTCAAATAGGTGATTTTGAATGAATGAATGAAAGGTGGCCCATTCGTCAATAAAGTGTACTTTGGAGATAAGATCCATCCGTCGAGGTACAGTGCCGGACTAGGAGGCCGTAACAGATTTGTCTAACGTTTCGTCAGCCCTAGACTGTATTGCCAGAGAACAACAACAATTTTGCAATACAGAAAAACCGGAAGTGTTACGCCGACCGTGTCCGCCACTGTACCTCATCTTTCAAGGTAACGACCCAACGTACAATTGTGATAGACATCGAGGTAATCGAGCATCGAAGTAAAGTCATTCGAAGTAAAGTAGACCGAAAGGCGACTGTGGGAACACCAAGGACGGGCGTCCTTCGTTGACATACTCGAAGAGACGAACTGCGATAGCAGAGGTTGCCTGGAAGAAATCGCTTTCAGCGATAAGCCCGCCCTTTGCATGAAATCAAAATTTTGTATCTTACTTTGTATGCAATAAAGTAAGTTCTATTCTATTTCTTTTCTATTTAAAGTTTAAACGAATCGAACGTTCTAGATGCACTAAAGTAAGTATAGACTTCAAAACTAGGGAGCAAAGCCTGCACAAAGCTGTGATCACTGCGCGCGGAAACAATGCGGGCGTTCGAGCCGGGCCATAGCATTACGAATAGTAACATAATACATATCTATGTAAGTACCTTAGTGCTTCAATCTAAATAATTTTTCAAATTATTCATTACCCACACAACACACATTAATCGATTATCTATACCAATATTATAAAGAGGAAAGATTTGTTTGTTTGTTTGTAACGAGTAGGCTCCGGAAATACTGAACCGATTTGAAAAATTCTTTCACTGATAGGAAGCTACATTAACCCCGAGTGTCATAGGCTATATTAGATTTAAAAAAAAATTAGGGATCCTTACCTAAACTCAAATAATGTAACCCAAGGCGCAATATATTTTCCATTATTTACATATTTTGACAGGTGGTTTGTTGTTTGTTTTTTATTCGGACATTCTGGGCAGTCAAAATAACATAGTCTATAGAGCCAAGTCTTTTGTAGTATCATATATTCTATGGCACAACGAAGTAAGCCGGGAAAGCTCGTCATCCATAAAACATCACGCTTTAGGGTGCCTTTCCTTGAAAGCAATGCTGCGCTACGGTGCTATAGATGCGTCTAAGAACCTTTAAACATGTTCATTGCTTTGTTTAATGCGATATCGAACTATAAAATAGGGCACCGAGTCCCTTTTCGCAAGTCTGAAATGGTATTAAAAATAACATAACATTAAAACATAATCTCACGTCTTTTATTCCCCGAAGGACTAGGCAGAGGCACCAGCTCAAGAGCCGGACTGACGTATAGCCGAGTTTATGTTTTAAAAAATAAATATAATAAATAACGCATCACACTCACAGCCCCTAACTAGGAAGAACCTGTATCGAGGATACCCGAAACACATTTAGCGACAAACATTACACCCAGACCGGAAACAAACATCGATATTCATCATAACAATGTTCGCCCACCGGGAATCGAACCCAGGCGCACACGCGTCTCAGTCCATATCACTGCCAAATACATGCCATAAAGATATAATCATACATAGGGACAGACGCGGGAAGCAAAAGCGACTTAATTTTTGACTTTGACTTTTCTATAACTTCCTAAGTCTGTATAGATTAGTGGTAGCTCGTGGGTGCCTCCATATTCATTTCCGTATTGTTGAAGACTTTGGCGCGCATCGCGGGGATTTTGATGTTTGCCTCGCGACGTCATTTTGATATTAAAATTTCGATATAAAAAGAACCCAACTACTCCAGAGAGTTTGGAAACCGCCGCTACGCTTCAATAGAGTTAATGTATTTTTGTGTATTTGCCCTGTCCTGATTACGCTCACAAATTAATTAAATCAAACAATTCTTTATTCAATATAGGATACAAGATATCACTTATTGAAAGTCAATTAGACTACATCTAATCTAATCGCTATTGATACCTTATTTGGTAAAGTATCCTATACTGTGAGAGGCAAGGTAGTTAAGGGTGCCCACCAATTGGCTCAGGCAAACAAATGTTTGGCTTGCCTTACGACAATAGTCGCCTGGAGAGGCCCCCAAACGAACCCTCCTCTGTCAAATTATTCTACTCAAAACTTACTATGTAATAAAAAAAGATAGAAGATGGGTCGATTTTAAACCGCGTATAGCCTAAACTGTCAAACAGGGTTGTATTGAATCCAGTTTCAATCGATATCGATATAAGCAAAAATATGACTTATAATAAAAATATATCTGTGTCACAGAAAGGTTTTCGATCTTTTTTTTTTAAGTTTTTCTGTGTTTTTAGATGCATCTCTCATTATTAAAAATATTAAACTAGCGATTTATTACATAAATTAAAACAGCTTTTGACCGAAAATTTTGGCCAAACCGAAAGTTAAAATTGATTGCTAATGTTACCATTAGATTTTTAGTGTCTCTTTAATTTTATAGCATTATAATAAGAAAATAAGATACCATTGACAATTCTTTGTCTTCACGTGACGTCACTAAGGGAGGCTCTATTGGTCTTCATTAATCTGAGACCTACTCCCTACATTCAAACTCTAAACAATGAATTTACCTCATCATAACTTATTGTACAGTGGCGGACACGGTCGGCGTAACACTTCCAGTTTTTCTGTATTGCAAAATAGCGCTTGTTCTGTGGTAATACAGTCTAGGGCTGACGAAACCATAGACAAAACTGTTACGGCCTCCTAGTCCGCCACTGTACATACCTATTTATAAAATCTGTTCCCTTAATTTCTTAATTTCCTTTTTGAACAGGAAACCTTTTAAGGATAATTAATCAATCAATTTTGTAGGCAACATTCTTTATTTTTCTTTAAGGGTAAAATGTCTTAGTAAAATCAAAAAGAAAAAAATGTTAAGAAATTGTGAAAGATGCAATGAAAAGGTTGAAAATTGTTTTTCTGTTTTTTTTTTTTCCATTCTTTTGTGTAACACCCTTAAAAATCGTGAAAGTACTAATTCAGGAGCGAACGGGTCCGATACTAGCACCACTTCGGTAAATATATCTTCTAAACTATGGCCGAAACAAAAAATATGCGTCAATGAGGCCCTAGCTATTAATCTTGCTTAGAGTTTTTAAGGGTCTGTTGTTTAGCTTTTAGGATCATGGTCTAAGAAATATTCTTTTATAACACTAAAAGTGGTCACTTTAGTCAGCAGAAGAATATTTCTATGATCATTATCCTGAAAGCGACACGACAGAGCCTTAAAAATTCTTATAAACATTATCTAGAGCGTCATTTCAGTCACATGTCTAAACTACCAAATATAATTATGGTAGGTTGTAAGCTTAGACACGCCCTGCGTTTTATGACTTTGACTTTTTGGCATGGCACCGCGGGCCGAAGACGGCCGGCCGCCGGAAGGCCGGGACTGAGGTAAGCCCTGCCTTTCATAAGAGGCGACTAAGATGGGACCCCGATTTCGTTGGGTGCACGAGGCTGGGGCCTTGTTCATCCATATAACTGCCCCGAGAAGAGCGACGGAACGCGGGTGTCCCGTTTCCGTCGTTGGCGTTGGAACAAAGCAAACTACGCTCCGGGGGGACGACCACCCACCATGTCACCCGAGAAGAGGCTTAACAGCCGATGCTGGAGGGTGTCGCGGAGATGAACTAGCTCGAATAGATCTCCCGTGACCCGCTTACCAACAGCCGATGTGGGCACCCACGGTAGGGTTTTAGTGGGTTGAACCCTACATAATCCGGCGGCTTCCCCCGGGGCCACAGGGTACTCGTTACTCGTACGTCGTTTAAAAAAGATTGTAAGCTTAGACGACCAGACGATGGATGTAGTGTCTTATAAATAATAAGATCGATAGATAACATAAATCAGTTCCACCATATTTCAACACAAAACCTAATAATAATAAACATATCGTTCAACAGAATGAAATAAACTTGTTATGAATCGTTTAAAAACAGGTGTATCAACAAAGAAACTAAAATATTTGTAAAAAGAATATCGAATATGCTTTCCAGGTTTACAGAGTCTGTTTTTAACATTTACCAATTAATTAAAATCACATCAAAGGCTGTCTTGTCTACATTAAAACCTTGGAAAATATAATATTCTCTTAAAATTCAGAGTTTGGTAAACCAACTAAATAAATTTAATAATAACATCTAACACTCAAAACCGCTAACTCGGTTTCTAGGGTTCGCGAAAGAAACACATACTAAATACAAAAAAAAAACCTATCAAATATCTTTATTAAAAATCGAGTAATTCAGCAAAAAAAATTGCTTATTCATCACAATAACAAAATTGTTTTAATCATACATAAAAAAAAAAAAATGCAAAAATAAAGCAGCTTTGAGTAGATATTATACATAATATGAACATGTAAGGTACCGTTGGAATAAAAAATATTAAATTTATAAACAAATTCAAATCAGCTTAAAATAAGTATTATGCTTCGTTTGTAAAAATACCTTCTTGCCTTTAATAAAACTTATAAATAAAAAAACAAAAAATGTAGAGGAACAAGGAATCAGAAGATAGGTAGTTAATCTTTGCTCAATATATTTATTTATTAAAATATGTTATTGATTAGTATCGAATAAGAAACGAAAAAGTTTTTTTTTTTATTATTTCAACACGGACACGAAAGGGGCGTAATCAAAATTTGGTTTCCTTTTTTTTGCTATCTGTACAACTGTCAACCCGCATCAATTTCAGCGTAATTACTAACCTTTGATGAGTCTTTTAGATTTTTTCCCACAAAGGGCTCTCTTGAATTTGCTTAATTGATTGTGGCGGAAAAGGTTTTCATTTTTTTCCGCGTTGATTGCGAAAAATATCGAAAAAAGTATCAAATTGAAAAAAAAATCAAGTATCAACATTTTTTAAAACACTGACAGACACAAATCTATTAGATAAATATAATTATAATAATTATGTTTTTACAAAAAAGGAACCCGCCTTCAATATACTGACAATCAACTGAGCACTTCCTCTTTTTTGAAGTCGGTTAAAATAGGTATTAAAACCTTCTCCTGAATGTAACAAATACTTATCTGAAAACCGCATTAAGATCGGTACAGCCAAACGCGAGATAATCGCGGACAAACATACATACAGCATAAATACATACAGGTCAAACTGATAACCTCCTTTTTTGAAGTCGGTTAAAAACTCGAGAAGGGCCGAGCCATTTAGCTGATTTTTGTTTTGAAATGTGTTAGATATGTGGTGTTTTTCGCGGGAATCGAACCCACAACCTTCCGAGCGCTAATCAAAGGCTCGCACACTGCGCTACGGAGGCGGTTACATTATTTTTAATAGTCCAATAAATAATTTCCATCGAAGTAAGACTATAATTTTAAAGATTTAAGAGCTAGTTTACATCGATGCTAGCGCCATTCGCGAAAAAAAAATCAAACTAAGCCAAATATCAAAAATGTGGCACAGTACTTATGACACTAGATAATGTAGCCTAGTATTTTTAGGGCAGTGTTGTATAGCTTTTAAGTTAAAGACCAAAGAAAGCTACAAAGTGTTGCTAAAAGTGGCTACTTTTAGTAACAATCTGTGTATAATTTTGTTCTTTTAAGTAGGACTACTTTACTGTGTCTTTTGTGTACTTTTTTTTTCGAGAATGGCGGTAGCATCGCGGTAAACTGGCTCTTAAGCATACATAGGGACAGAAGCGGGAATCGACTTTATTTTAATACTATGTATATGTCGTAGTAAGATTTGATAATTAGGTTTTTTGCAAAAAAAACTAGGGATTTGCGAAAACCCGGATAATTTTATATAAGCATTACTTTTTTTTCAATCATCCTGACGTAAAGCAGTTTTTTTTTGCAAAAAACCTAGTATAATTGAAAACTTTGAAACCTTCCTTTAATCTAATTGGCTAGATTATTGCTTGCTGGTAAACTCTTATTCTGATTGGTTCGATAAAATATCCTTTGACGCTACAGAGAACCAATCAGAATAAGAGTTTACCAGCAAGCAATAATCTAGCCAATTAGATTAAAGGCAGGTTTCAAAGTTTTCAATTTTACTAGGTTTTTTTGCAAAAAAACTGCTTTATGTCAGGATGATTGAAAAAAAAGTAATGCTTATATCAAATTATCCGTGTTTTCGCAAAATCCCTAGGTTTTTTGCAAAAAAACTAATTATCAAATCCTACTACGACATATACTTATTTGACTATCGTATTTCACCCTTCATTGAACTTTGCAAACGCCGGGGTACTGTCAACAGAACCTTAACTAAGTTTGCATTTGTGCCTGCAGCCATGCGGTCTAGTTAAGAAACTTATTTTGCTAATACACTTGGGCCACTACGAAAAAAAAATATTCTATCTTTGTGTTATTCGCAACAATATCATTAACGGGCCACACGGTGTGAAACTAGCACCAGAAACACCCTGTATATAAAACTCTTCCGTTACTGACTGACTGACTGACAGACAACGCAGAGCCGAAACTACTGGGCGTAGAGGGCTGAAATTTTGCATGTAGGTTCCTTAGGGAGTGTAGGTGAGCACTAAGAAAGGATTTTCCGAAAATCCAATGGGAACAGGAAAAAAAAGGATTTTTGTGTTTATGAGAATTCTGCGCGAGTAAAACTGCGGGGCAGCCTCTAGTTAATTATTAAAACTCTTCCGCTACTAACTGACTGACTGACAGACAACGCAGAGCCGAAACTACTGGGCTTAGAGGGCTGAAATTTTGCATGTTGGTTCCTTAGGGTGTGTAGGCGAGCACTAAGAAAGGATTTTCCGAAATTCTCATGGGAACACGAAAAAAACGGATTTTTGTGTTTATGTGAATTCTGCGTGATTGAAACTGCGGGGCAGCCTCTAGTATCTTCTAAACCATTAGTCGTGCAACAGAAATTGCCTTTGTTAAAGCGGCAATGGTTAACCAAGTCGCAAATAAGACAATAACGAGTCGATCGTTTTTAGTTAAGCCTTAACTTTTGCCGAAGAAGCGGTTAGGGCAGAATTTAAAAAGAAAAAATTAAACATATTATAAACTAAAAAAAAAAAATTAGAACTATTACCTACTTTCAAATTCACTAAATTAAACATGTTAATATTATATGCTAAATAGCGAACCTACAAACTACTTGTTTAATGCGTATCAGCAGTCAGCACCGTTCAAAACCTAATAGGGTTTCTGCGTTGTAAAGTTGTAATCAATATATATAAAACTCTTCCGTTACTGACTGACTGACTGACTGACAGACAACACAGAGCCGAAACTACTGGGCGTAGAAAGCTGAAAATTGGCACGTGGGTTCCTTCGGGAGTGTAGGTGAGCACTAAGAAGGGATTTCCCAAAATTCCCACGGAAACGGGAAAAAACGGGATTTTCGTGTTTATGAGAAATCGGCGCGGGAAAAACCGCGGGGCAGCCTCTAGTCATCAATATATATAAAACTCTTCCGTTACTGACTGACTGACTGACTTACTGACAGACAACGCAGAGCCGAAACTACTGGGCGTACAAAGCTGAAATTTGGCATGTAGGTTCCTTAGGTAGTGTAGGTGAGCACTAAGAAAGGATTTCCCGAAATTCCCACGGGAACGGGAAAAAACGGGATTTTTCTGTTTATGAGCAATCTATACAAAATCTGCGCGGGAAATACCGCGGGGCAGCCTCTAGTTAGATTATAAGAAGTTTTCAATAAAAAATATATAAAAAAAAACTTATTATCATTGAATCACGATTGCTTTTTATTAGCTAGATAGCTGAGTCTGTGGAAATTTCTATTACTGTACATTATTTTTGTATTGATTTATACTAGCTGTGCCCCGTGGTGTTACCCGTGGTTCATTAATGAAAATAAATAGCATATGTGTTAATTCAGGGTATCAGCCAACTCCGTACCAAATTTTATTAAAATCTCTCCAGCCGTTTAGACGTGAAGAAGTAACGAAAATACACACACAAATTTTCGCATTTATAATATTAGTGTTTCTTTTTTTTTAAGTTAACTATTATTTAAGAGTGGCTACAGTGTTCTAGTCATTTCAAGATTGGAAGCCGTTATAGTTTGAAGGCCGATATCGCGGGAACTTTGAATGAAGTAGTTTTAAACAACTACTCAATTAGAGACACTTGCACACTTGTCGTTTCAATAAGTACCTGAAGCCCTTTAGGCTTATACTAGAGGCTGCCCCGCGGTATTTCCCGCGCAGATTTCTCATAAATACAAACATCCCGTTTTTCCCGTTTCCGTGGGAATTTCGGGAAATCCCTTCTTAGTGCTCACCTACACTCCCTAAGGAACCTACATGCCAAATTTCAGCTTTGTACGCCCAGTAGTTTCGGCTCTGCGTTGTCTGTCAGTCAGTCAGTCAGTCAGTCAGTCAGTCAGTCAGTCAGTCAGTCAGTCAGTCAGTCAGTCAGTCAGTCAGTCAGTCAGTCAGTCAGTCACTCAGTCAGTCAGTCAGTCAGTCAGTCAGTCAGTCAGTCAGTCAGTCAGTAACGGAAGAGTTTTATATATATTGATTCATAGTCGAGCAGCAGCTCAAACTCGCACTCCAAAGTATCAAAATTTAAACTCTAAATCGTTCTCCACTCCAAAATTATAGCCACAGTCGAGTCTCGACTTCAAGACGGTAAAGCATACGCTCGAAGGAGTATAAGACGGCTTGAGACAGATTAACCATTACTGCTCCGTAGCTCAGTTGGCAGTGATGTGGACTGAGTAAGCGTGTGCACCTGGGTTCGATTCCCGGCGGGGCGAACATTGGTATGATGAATATCGATGTTTGTTTCCGGTCTGGGTGTAATGTTCGTCTCTGTATATGTTTCGGGCGCCCTAGATACAGGTTCCTCCCAGTTAGGAGCTCTGAGTGTGATGTGTTATTATTATTATGTTTCTAAGTACTCTTCGGTATCACAGGATGGAGACCGGTCCTTTGAAAAGCGTGCGAGGGGACGAATCCAACTCGTAGAGGCCCTTTCGAGAGTTTTGCTATATTGTATACGAGCTGTCCCGGCTTACTTCGTTACGCCATAGAATATAAGATACTACTAAAGATTTGGCTCTATAAAACTATGTTCTTTTGACTGGCCAGAATGGGCGAATAAAAAACAAACAACAACACCAACCAACAGCTGTCAAAATATGTAAACAACGGAAAAATATTGCTCCTTGGGTTACATTATTTGAGTTTAGGTAAGGATCCCTAATTTTTTGACCGACGAAAAAAAAAGGAGGAGGTACTCAATTCGACACGTATATTTTTTTTTTGTTTTTAATTTATGATCACGCATAACTTTTTACAGAGTAGTCCAATTTTGATAATTCTTTTTTTAATCGACAGGGCATACCCTGAAGTGGGTCTCATAAAAATTTGGAAATTAAATTCCCACTCTAAGGGTAGGAAAATAGGGGTGACTTTTTGGTCAGTGGGACTTTTATGCACTCACAGGTTGCATTGGCGTGTTCTTTATTTACATTATAACTTTGGATACTTACTTACTTAAATATCTTTTGAAATGAAACAAAATAATAAACATTTCTGCCGAAAGACGTCCACTGCTGGATATAGACCTCCCCCACAAATCGCCATACAGACCGGTCTTCTTGTCGTCCCTGTCAACCATGTCGTCTGATCACCTTATGCGGTGTGACCACTGACCACCTTGTGGGAGAAGAAAATAATAAAACCCTGAAAGAACTGAAAAGCATAAAATAAAACTTAAAAAAAAAAAACCGCCGAAAAAAAAACTGAAAAGCATTACCCTACATTACTTTAAGAACTTAGTAATTCGATTATTATTTTATGCTTTTCAGTTTTTTTTTCGGCGGTTTTATTTTTTGATAAAAAGTTTTATTGAAAATCTAATATAGCCTATGACACTCGGTGATAGTGTAGCTTCCTACCAGTGAAAGTTCAAATCGGTTCAGTATTTCAAACAAACAACAATCTTTCCTCTTTATAATATTGGTATAGATGGATCACAAACTATACACAGCCACTAAATTATTTTATTTTTATTTACTTTTAGGGCTGAGTTAATATTAAATTGTCCAAACAATAGGCTACAACGGACAAATAAATACTCTAAGAAAAACGAGGTAAGAGAATCGCCCGCCTAATGTAGACAAGAACATCGCTTACGCTGTTTTTACGCGAACGCGAAACGAATCATCGTTCGCTAATGTAGCCCTAGCAGTAACCAATCTATATACCAATATTATAAAGAGGAAAGATTTGTTTGTTTGTAACGAATAGGCTCCGGAAAAACTGAACCGATTTGAAAAATTCTTTCACTGGTAGGAAGCTACACTATCACCGAGTGTCATAGGCTATATTAGATTTTCAAAAAAAAAATAGGGATCCTTACCTAAACTCAAATAATGTAACCCAAGGTGCAATATTTTTTCCGTTGTTTACATATTTTGACAGGTGGTTTGTTGTTGTTGTTTGTTTTTTATTCGGCCATTCTGGGCAGTCAAAAGAACATATTCTATAGAGCCAAGGCTTTTGTAGTATCATATATTCTATGGCGTAACGAAGTAAGCCGGGAAAGCTCGTTTGTTAGTAAACAACAAAGTATGTGGAATTTTATGACGTGTCGAGTTTAATGGCGAGAGAACGCGTGGCGACGGCGACGCCAAAATAGATTATTACATCAACTCAAAACGGTTAATCTTTAAAACTAGGATTTTGCATCTCGTGCGGTGGCGGCATATTACCTACTAGAGGCTGCCTCGCGGTTTTTCCCGCGCAGATTTCTCATAAACACAAAATTCCCGTTTTGTCCCGTTCCCGTGGGAATTTCAGGAAATCCTTTCTTAGTGCTCACCTACACTCCCTAAGGAACCTACATGCCAAATCTCAGCTTTGTACGCCCAGTAGTTTCGGCTCTGCGTTGTCAGTCAGTCAGTCAGTCAGTAACGGAAGAGTTTTATATATATTTTACCTATAATATGTACAGTGGCGGACACGGCCGGCGTAACACTTCCGGTTTTTCTGTATTGCAAAATAGCTCTTGTTCTTTGCTAATACAATCTTGGGCCGAAGAAACCATAGACAAATCTGTTACGGCCTCCTAGTCCGTGACTGTACAGTGGCGGACAGTTGTCTATGGTTTCGTCAGCCCTAGAATGTATTACAAAAGAACAAGAGCTAATTTGCAATACAGAAAAACCGGAAGTGTTACGCCGACCGTGGCCGCGACTGTACTATCACGCCATCTTCTCCCGTCGTAAGAGATGACTTAGGGATTTTCCGAAGAAGGCAAATCTCTCTATATTGCCTGGAGCACTCGAGGCTAGTTTTTCGAGCTATTGAATTGCATGCTAGTGTTATTATAGTGAGCTAGCAAGGGAGTACTTCTGTCTTCGTGTAGGCAAAGTAATCTTAATTTCTTAGCTAGAACACGAATCCAGAAGTACTACTTTGTTAGTTTACTAGCACTAGCTTGCTATCCAAGCTCGAAAAGTAGCCTCGGTGTGTTCCTGACATTATAGAGAGAAACTAAAATAATCAATATATATAAAACTCTTCCGTTACTGACTGACTGACTGACAGACAACGCAGAGCCGAAACTACTGGGCGTAGCGGGCTGAAATTTTGCACGTAGGTTCCTTAGGGAGTGTAGGTGAGCACTAAGAAAGGATTTCCCGAAATTCCCACGGGAACGGGAAAAAACTGTATTTTTGTGTTTATGAGAAATCTGCGCGAGTAATACCGCGGGACAGCCTCGAGTATAATATCATCAATATATATAAAACTCTTCCGTTACTGACTGACTGACTGACAGACAACGCAGAGCCGAAACTACTGGGCGTAGCGGGCTGAAATTTTGCATGTAGGTTCCGTAGGGAGTGTAGGTGAGCACTAAGAAGGGATTTCCCGAAATTCCCACGGGAACGGGAAAAAACGGGATTTTAGTGTTTATGAGAAATCTGCGCGGGTGAAACCGCGGGGCAGCCTCTAGTAATAAATAAAAATGTTTTTAATAGGCAAAAAAGCAAAATATACACAAAAAATCGCTAACGCCCTCTGCCGGACCACGGAGACAGTACACATCATAACATTTAAATAAATACTAGTCGACCCGGCGAACTTCGTACCGCATAACCTATTTCTATGTTCTGCATGTTTTATACTCATTAACCTTCCTCCTGAATCAATCTATCTATTTAGAAAACCGCATCAAAATGCGATGCTTAGTTTTAAAGATTTAAGCATACATAGGGACAGACGCGGGAAGCGACTTTATTTTATACTATGTACTAGAGGCTGCCCCGCGGTTTTTCCCGCGCAGATTTCTCATAAACACAAAAATACAGTTTTTTCCCGTTCCCGTGGGAATTTCGGGAAATCCCTTCTTAGTGCTCACCTACACTCCCTAAGGAACCTACATGCAAAATTTCAGCCCGCTACGCCCAGTAGTTTCGGCTCTGCGTTGTCTGTCAGTCAGTCAGTCAGTAACGGAAGAGTTTTATATATATTGATTGAAGGTACACTTAAGAGCCAGTTTATAGCGATGCTAGCGCCATTCGCGAAAAAGATTAATATCTTCTAAACTAAGGCAATTATCAAAAATGTGGCACTGTATGAAACTAGATATTCTAGCCTAGTATTTTTTAGGCACAGCAAAGTAGTCCTAAGTAAAAAGAACAAAAAAAAAACATAGATTGTTGCCAAAAGTGGCCACTTTTAGTAACACTTTGTAGCTTTCTTTGGGTTTCAACCTAAAAGCTGTACAGAAGTGCCCTAAAAATACTAGGCTACATTATCTAGTATCATACAGTGCCACATTTTTGATATTTGCCTTAGTTTAGAAGAGATTTATTTTTTTCGCGAATGGGGCTAGCATCGCTGTGAACTGGCTCTTATTCCTAACGTGCTAATAAACGTGCAAGCCTATATTTTAGATTATAAACTTTATTTATTTATAACTAGACTCTTGTTCCGGGCATAAGGCCACGTCGAGTGTTGAGGCGGTATAGAATTACAACCACCCCATCTCCATGGTTGTAAAAGGTGTCTAGGGAATGTCCGAAGGAAAGGCGACCTTCGTTGAAGATTTTCAACAGTCAAGCAGCGATAGATCATCGTTTTTATTAATTTCCCAAAATTAAAACACCTAATCATTTCGAATTGATGTCTTTCCGACCTTTAAAAAGTATTTCTTCATCTACAAAATACATAGAGAACCCAGATAAGGTACGTACTAGAAGGAAGCTATTTTAGCAGAAACGGAGTACTAACTCCTTTTCCTTCAACAATAACAAACTAATCATAAGAGAGACAAAGACAAACTCATATACTCTATTTAGCTTAACCGTCTTAATCATAAAGATATACCTAGTACATTTTAAGTAGCTTTAGTGGAGGTCTACGTCTCTGGTTTGTTGTATGCTAAATACGTGATTTCCAGTCTAAATTTACATATCGATCATGGAAATGCCAATTGTCGTAAGGGACATTTTTCGAAATTTCGTTTTTGATGCCATTATACTCAGTTTTTCACGCTCTATCGAATGGTATATTTGAAACCTCTCTAGCTTCCAAAAAATGTCCCTTACGACCTGACTTTTTTTGGGCCTAACTCAGAAATTTATTAAAAAAAATGCTTTATGGAACATTTAATTTTTCCACATTGGCGTAAGGGCCAATAAATTAAAATATTCTTGAAGATTTTTATACGGTTTTGTCAATATGTCCCTTACGACGTAAAAAAAAAAGTTACAGTATCTAAAGCTGAAGGTCGTAAGGGTCGTAACTTAATGTTATGTTTATTAAAAACTCAGATTTTAATTATTATTTTGTATGAATTTGTTTAAAAATAGTGTTTTAAAAGTACCCATTCGTTGATCTATTTAATCAGCCATCAAAATGTAACTATCTCTGAGTGGGTACGACGTCAAAATATGTCAATTTGCATTGATTTCTAGCTTTAAAATTTGTTGTTTTCCTTAATCTTAACGTAACGGCGGGTTTTAATTATTTGACTCTATAGTAAAAGATAACAACTGACGAACTCACCATTTCTATTCATTTCACATCTTAAAGACATACTCGAGTGCACAGCGGCTGCGGTGAACAGTTTTAGGGATATAACATAACCCTTTCTGAACCCAGTCCTCAGCAGCCTTCGAGCTCTGATCCTGTAGCCCAGCTGACAAAGTGGCGTTTTTTTTACAAACACTTCGATATACCCAGTACTACCCAGCTTCAGAGGCTTTCCCATAGTTCACAAATGATAGGCAAAGAGGCAGATTATACTTTTCCGTATTCTATATTAGCTTCCTTAAGCTTGTATGTGGTCCATGGTAGCCTTTACGAGAAACAGCTAATTTGAAGGGCATAAACTCGGCTAAATGTGGGTCCGGCTCTTGAGCTGGTACCTCTGTCTAACCCTTCAGGGAATAAAAGGCGTGAGATTATGTATGTATGTATGAAGGGCGAAGACGTCAAACCTGCGTGCGCTACGATTCTTGATGACTCTCAAGAACAATTTATAAAGGTGGCTTAGATGTTCTTCAGCTGGTTTTATGGCCTGAAGAACAGTACTAACAAACTTATGTTCCACGCATCTGGTGTTATCCCGTCGCTGATATCAGAATGGAACCATTTCGCATTTAAATCTTCTATGTCAACTGTGACGTAAGTTTTTGGGCTATGCATAGCACGGGATACATAATCTCCACTTTGTCGTTGGACTGTATCGATATGTGTAAATACTGCTAGATTCATCGACGTACAAGACACGCTACCCTTGCCGTGATAATATCGGTATTTACAATGCTGTGAAGGGAATTGTTAACTATGCACCCGAAACCTTCCTGGGATTGTGGTTCTCCCTCCTCAACAATAATGTTTTACCGTAACGAACTCAATTCCTGCTTTAGCTTCGTTGGCCCGGGATCAACTTTAGTTCGTACTCCCTGCCCCACATTTTACTGACCGCTACCTAAGCGCAAACTAGGCCAAAACGTAAATTTTAGCCATGATCATACTAGTTGGTTTGTCATAATTGTCACACTTGGCAGGCAGGTTGGAGATCGCAGTATGGCTGTTGTACTAAGCTGTTGTAGGAAAATCGATGGACGCTACTGCCCGTGCTTCGGTTTTTTCCTTTAGTCGCCTTAGCCATATACATGGGAGATGGGGTGCTGGGAATCTAGTCATACATTACGTTACATACCAACCATAACAAAAAAGCTTTTTAATGTAAGTCTTGTGATTTTTTTAATTGGTCTAACTGAATTATTTCTTCCTTAACCGTGTTAAAATCTAAATAACTTTAAACTTGGGCTGTAAACAAATTACTACCTATCTTCTTTAAAGTGTTGATTTTTATTGTAGAAATTGAAGATTGATAACTTATTTTCGTTTAAATCTTACGAGGGCGCTATTGGAATTCTTAGGTATTTGTTATTTTATAAAAATTATGTACATTTTTTTTTATTTTAATAATTAATATTAAAACTTAATGTTTTGTACTTCTTATTTGAGAAATTTTATTATTTTGTTTCACAAGGGTAACCAAACATTAACATTTAACACTATAGACACAATAAAATATTTTTTTTAGTTTCATCAGTACTAATAACAACAAACTTGTTGGTATTTTAATTCCTTTACGCCCCTCAAATTTTACATATTAATTTTAAAATTAAATATTATAATAGACATACGACTACATTGGAAAAACACATATGGGACTTACAACCAATTATTTTATAAAGTTAATAATAATGTATAGGTCGTAAGGGAAAAAGTTGAAAAAAAGCTCAGCGTAAGGGACAATGTTGCTAAAATTGGTAGGGCGTAAGGGACAAAATCTTCTAAACCATTAGTTGTAGCGTATTCAAACTAAAATAATTGAAAAGATCTTCAAAAATTAGCACTGGTCTTCTTTTCATTGCTCGCTGTAAATCAAGGCAATCAAAAGTTACAAAAGGATTTGTAATTTTTTTTTTGTTTTTTGGCTCTCCTGAAAAGTCGTGCTTTGTCCCTTACGACAATTGGCATTTCCATGATCGATATGTCAAATAACTAAAAAGCTCTTTTACTTTTTATGAATAACAGGGTAAGAATGCACGCGATACGTTTTAAGCGTTTTTTTGTCTATGGTTTTGCTATTTTGCCTACTATTTTGAGTACAGCTGCAGCTGGACTCAAAACCATACAACAAATAAACACATTTGATGACTGCTCGCATTCAGGTTCTTCTATGTTCCATCTATAGGAAGCGCAGCGTTCTACTTTGTCATTGAGCTATTAATTAATTCCCTTAGGGATTCCACAAATCTACCTTCTTAATCAAATACATTCAGACCGCTCGCTCGCTCATTCGTAGGTGAACTCATTAGTGTGGGCAAAGCAATTCCGCTGTGGAGCCATCCCACCAACTATATTAGCATAATCACCGCGCAAGTAACCTAATGGAGGTGCAATAGGGCCCCTTTTACCGTGACTCTGTATTATGGACAGAGGATTTTAACTTCACAACCAATCTCTTTTAAAATCCTGAGATGTAGGAAAGACATTCATTTACATTTACTAAAATTATTGAATTCTTTAGATAAATCGTCTTTAAAGCGGTGTTGAAGTTGGAAGACCACCGTTTTTCAGCCAAATACGGGGCAGGTCATTTCTCACCTGTTACCTCTATACGTTTTTATTATTTTTTTGAATTGGGGGAAATGTCTATCGCATTTTCCGACGCTCGGGGGAGCGTCGGGGGTATGTGGGGCTCGCACCCACTAAAACCCCCCGGCAGCCGTCTTTGCGCTTTTGGGAAGGACCCCGGGAAGTAAAGTAAAAAGTAAAAAATGATTTATTCAATACAGGATACAAGATATCGCTTATTGAAAGTCAATTAGACTAATCTAATTAATATTGATACCTTATTTCGTAAAGTATCCTATACTGATAGAGGCGAGGTAGTTCAGGGTGCCCACTAATTGGCTCTGGCAAACAATGTTTGCCTTGCCTTACGACAATGGTCGCCTGGAGACGCCCCCAAACGAGCCCTCCTCTGTCAAATGATTCTACTCCCTTTCGCAATGATTTTACAGCGTAGAGAAGAAAGGGGTAACAAACTCTACTTTACAATTTCTCTCTTTTTTTTTTTTGTTCTTATATATGTGACATTACAATTCAATTTACAATAAAAAGAACATAAATTAATAAGATTTAAAGTACATACATGAAATAATGAAAATATCGTGCAGAGCTAGACTACTTCCATGCGTCTTTGTCGTTTTCATAATCATCAACATTGTAATAAGCTTTCTTAATCAAACCTTTTTTGATACGAGTTTTAAACTCATTATCATTCAGGATCAAAATCTCTTCTGGGATCTTGTTATAAAATCTTACTTCGTTTCCTATAAAGCATTTGTTTGTCCGTTTTAGTCTGTTCTGTGGAATACTTAGTTTGTTTTTGCTACGCGTTCTAAGGTCTTTAATTTTATCACATTTTTTATCAAACATATGTAAGTTTTTACGAGTATACATAATAATTTCAAAGACGTACTGGGACGGAAGCGTCAAAATATCAATTTCTTTGAATTTTTGTCTGAGGGACTCGCGAGCTTTAAGCTGATAAATGTTTCTAATTGCACGTTTTTGTAGTATAAAAATGACGTTAATATCTGCAGCTCTTCCCCATAGAAGCAAGCCATAGGTCATTAAGCTATGAAAGTAACTGAAATACACAAGTCTCGCGGTAGAAACATCAGTTAATTTTCTGATTTTCCAGATTGCGTACGCAGCCGAACTGAGCCTTGCCGCAAGATTTGAGATATGGGGGCCCCACTGAAGTTTCGAATCTAGAGTGATACCAAGGAATACAGTTTGATTTACCAGATTAAGCTTGTTATTGTCCAAATGTATGTCTGTATCATAAGCAGTCACATTTGGCAAGGAAAACTTAATGCAATTAGTTTTCTTTGCGTTCAAAAGTAAATTATTAGAAGTAAACCATTGAGAAATCTCCACTAATGTTTTGTTTATATCTAAGTTGAGGGAGTCACCTCGTTTAACTTTAAATGTTAAAGAGGTGTCGTCCGCAAAGAGGACAACATCAGTAAGTTTATCTAACATGTAAGGGAGATCATTTATGTAGACTAGGAACAGGAAAGGCCCCAATATCGATCCCTGAGGTACACCAATCTTGATAGGACAACCTGTAGACACCGCACCACCCACGTCCACTCGTTGGTCGCGATCAGTAAGATAAGAGGCAAGTAGATCAAGTGATTTATCAATTAAGCCATAGTGCTGTAATTTAAGTAGCAAAGTCTCATGATCAACGCAGTCAAAAGCCTTCGAGAGGTCACAGAAAACCCCAATAGCATCGTGAGAATCCTCCCAAGCTCCATAGACATCGCTGATGAGTTTGTGACCTGCGTCTAAGGTAGACCGCCCTTTCCTAAAACCAAATTGATTTTTGTGTAGGAAGTTATTGACTGAGAAGTGAGACGCTAATTGTGCAAGAATAAGTTTTTCAAATATTTTACTTAAGGCTGGAAGAACCGCGATTGGTCTATAATCAGTGGGGTTTTCGGTATTTCCAGATTTAAAAATTGGAATGATTTTGCTGTACTTCAATAAATTTGGAAAAATGCCTTTTTCGATACAAGAGTTAAAAATTAATGCTAGATGAGGCGCTATTAGTGTTATAACAGGTTGAAGTACTTTAATTGATATCCCCCATAAGTCTTCTGTCTTTTTTAAATTGAGTTCCTTAAATATCTTAATAATGCATTGCGGTCCAACATGGCGAAACGTAAGTGGAGGCGGGGCGATGTCAACATGTTCCTTAAGTATAGATTCCGCGAAGGAACCACGCATTATTGTCGTCCGAAGTTCTTCCCACGCTCAGCTGCTATCAGCTTGTTCTCTCCCCGGCTCGCCTTTAGAGCTGCGGCGGCACAGTACCACAAGCTGTGCCGCCTTCCATCTTGGGACCGTTTGATGAGTGTGTCGTGACCCCGCTCTTCACACCCACGACCCCAAAGACCCCTTTTAGTCGCCTCTTACGACAGGCAGGGTATGCCGTAGACCTATTCTTACGCCCGGACCTACAGGGCTTCGCGGCGGCACTATTGCCTGCCACCGCGGCGACCGCGACCACTTCCCCGGCCACGCCGGGCTGGGTCGGCCGCTTCTCTCTGCCTTTCGGTCGCCTCCTTTGCAAGCATGACAGCTGCCAACCATGGCTGCGATGCGACCATGGATGGCAGCGAGAGGTGTCCTTCAATTGCAGGCATTTTTATTAATTTTTTTGACGACGCCGTTTTTTAAAAACTATTTATTATCAGTATCATAATAGTCGGAGTGCCCTGTTAAGAAATAAACGCTGATTTCAAAGTCAACCTGTAGTTTAAAAAAGTTTTCAATTGAAATCCTGTTTTAATCGAAAGACAAAGAATTTATAGCTGTTTAATTTGATATGCGCTTCGCTACTTAGACAAATGTACGCTTGAACTTTAAACCTTTATAAGCCTTAAGGCACTCTAGGTTCAGATCATTTTAAGTTTTAAGTCTCAAGTCTTTATTCAAGAGGCTCTTATATTGGGTATTTCTCGAAATAAGAACAAGAGTAGATTATAGAAGCTTAAATAAGATTTTTTTTGACGGTAAACACTCACTAGATCTTAGCGATCATACCGAAATATTATTCTATGAGTCAATCTGTAGGATAACACAACGCTATAATTTTATATTTATCTTCTTTTAAACACCAAAATCACAAATCGTTGAGGAACGGCGAAAATACTGATATGTGTACTCCCGCAGCCTTCACCAGTTCGTCTTAAGGGGGGGTCTGTCTACTCTGCGTCTTCCGGTGCGCGGTCGCCACTCGAGAACCAGTTCGGTTCAAGCGACCATCGGTTCTTCGAGCTATATGCCCTGCCGATTGCCACTTACGTTTCGCAATTCTTTGAATTTCTCGTTATATTCACTACGCCTTGATATATGTGCGCTGGGCTTTAAGCTGCCAATGCGAAAACTAAGGCTATAAATTAAGAAGTCGAAGTATAATGCTGATTTATAGGAAAAATCTCTTTTTTCTTTTCGCTAAACGTTATTTGAATATCTAAGAATTTTGTTTAGTGCCTTATATTTTATTGTTAGAAAAGAAATTTATATTAAAAGCCAAGAAATGAATATAGAGTCGCAAAATTAATCAATAACCAAACCCTTTTTTTTTATATAGCCTCTTTTGTATCCCACTGCTGGGCAAAGGCCTCCTCCGCTTGCTTCCATTGCTCTCAGCCTTCATTCCTTCCATTTCTTCCATTTTTTTTCCATTGCTTCCATTTTTTTTGGAAAAAACCTAGTAAAATTGAAAACTTTGAAACCTTCCTATAATCTGATTGGCTTGATTATTGCTTGCTGGTAAACTCTTATTCTGATTGGTTCGTTAAAATATCCTTTGACGCTACAGAGAACCAATCAGAATAAGAGTTTACCAGCAAGCAATAAATCTAGAACGACGAACATTACACCCAGACCGGGAACAAACATCGATATTCATCATAACAATGTTCGCCCCGCCGGGAATCGAACCGGGTACACGTGCGTCTCTGTCCACATCACTGCCAAATGCGCTACGTCAAGTCATCATCATTTCAGCCGTAGGACGTCCACTGCTGGACATAGGCCTCCCTCAAGGCTCTCCATCTGTACCGATCGCAGGTGGCCTGCATCCAGCGTGGACCCGCAGCCTTGCGCAGATCATCCGTCCATCTGGTCGGTGGACGTCCTACGCTGCGCTTGCCGATCCGTGGTCTCCACTCGAGAACTTTTCGGCCCCAGCGGCCATCTGTTCTGCGGGCTATATGACCTGCCCATTGCCACTTCAACGTCAAGTGTCTCTAGATAATCTTCTTATTTTTTAATGTCGTGAGGGCACTATCATGGAGTCAAAGATTAACTTATTAACAGTCTAGCTGACCCGGCAAACTCCGTATCGCCTAACCCTCTTATTCATAAAAAGTTAAAGAGCATTTTAGTTATTTGACGTATGTCAATTTAGACTGGTGTCACGTATTTACCATACAACAAACCAGAGAAGTAGACCTCCAGTAACGCTACTTAAAATCTACTGTATCTTTATGAAAATGACGGTTAGGTTGTAAGTTGACGCGATTATTATTAAATTAACTTCCCCTCCATTTGCCATATTTTCTCACCTTTAAACCTTCTCTGGACTACTACGATCATTTAAAAACCAAAATCAGCCCAATCGGCCCGGCCGTTCTCGAGTTTTAGGGAGACTAACGAACCACGATCGTTTTTGTTTATAGTAGTTTTAAAGTGTATTCCCGTGGCCTGATGCCGATCAGACCCATCCACAAAGCCAATATAAGTAAAACAAGTTTGTTATACATTCACAATACTTTTTTTATTTTACAGTTTCTACAATCAAAATATTATTTAATAAATTTCCTATACTTAATTATAATACTTTTTACAATTTATTTGAATAGACCCTATAGAAAAGTTATTTTATTTATGACTAGGAAGAATAAACTAACAATTAATTTGGGCTTATGAGTTCAAAACTGTATGGTGAGCTGAAACACTCCCTTTGAACGGACTTCGAATAAATATGAAAGTTATTTTGCCAATTTGAAATAGCACATGGGCTTTACAATTTTACATAGCAATTTTAATTTTTCATCTGATAACACAACAATACTCTTTTATATTGTACAGGGTGTAAAAGGAATGTACAAAATTATAAGTAATAGTTCAATGAACTCATGCTATAAAAATAAAGAACGTAATTAAGTTTGAAAATCAGGTAACTGTTCTTATAATAATGTACCAGTATGTTTAACTTAAGAGTTACAACTTTGTTAGACTAGATGAATTTAAATTTAAGTAAAATAGTTTACTTATATTGCACTTTTTAATGTGAACACCATGTTTTTTGCAGGTTTTTATTTTATTTTAATAAGTAAGTAATAGAACGTTTGTGATACTGAATAATAAAAAATATTAAATTTTATTAATACAGAGAACTGTAAATAATTATTTAGGTTATAAATAATGTAGCTATTAATTAGGGTACCTAACCTATACTATATTTATTTACAGAAAATAAATTGATTTCAAAACATTTGATTAAAATAAAATATTTAACTTTTGAATCCCAAAATCACAACTAGGCTAAATATGTACAGCTTTAACGATACATTTACAAATTATTTTAACACCGAGTATTGGTGCAATAAATTAAGTTTACATTTATTTACAAAACAGCAGATCGACGACACATTTTGAAACCTTAAAAAGCGTACATACGTGCAGTTTTATTGCAATTTACTGAAATTTAAACTTTTATATCACTCGCAAAACTCACGTGGAAAAGTTCCCGAGTGACTAAGCACCTAAAGATACAGAGTACAAAGTTAGACCTCCACATAAGGTGGGATATCGACCTGGTGAATAATGAGGAGTGTAGACGGATAAGGGTCGCATTAAGTGTAAGACCAGTCATTATGGCAATGAAAAAACGCTTTATTGCCTAAACAATACAAATAAAACAAAACATCGAAATAATACAGGTACAGTAAAATTTTGAACTGCAGACAAAGAAGGCTATGGTCGGCCTTATTGTTTAAAGCTATTTCTTTCAGGCAACCCATAATGAATAACATAACATAATCTCACACCTTTTATTCCCCGAAGGGTTAGGCAGAGGTACCATGAATACAAATAATCAATCAATCTGTGGGTGAGGACTTGTCTAGCAAACGTCGTTCAGCTGAGAGATAATGATCACTCGCAAGCAAAAATAATACACTTTTCTCTTCTTCCTAATACAAATCCTTACTCTTAACCTTATCCATTTGACAACTATTTAAGCTCCTATTAAACTTAAACTTGAAGTTCTCATTACACACCTTTTCTTCCCTATAATCAGCATTTGTATCGCTATGTCTTTCATCTGCAATACTTTTTAATCTACACTCGCCTTTTCCATTAAAACAATCATAATGTGGTTTGCAGTCAGTACTATTTGTACTACGAGCTATATAAGTTTCAACAACATCAGACGGGCGTATGTCTAGGTAATCCTTATGTCAATCTTTATTATCTAAACTGTACCTTGTGCCAGGCTCGGTTAGAGACTCATTCAGCGTGGCACGCTTGCAGTCGATGAAAGAAGTGTTCTGTTTAAGATCTCTGTGAATACTGTTCTGGTTAGGGGGTGAGAGGTGGGTTAGGCGGTAACTTGCGCACGAGTCGTTTCGCCTGACGATAGTTCTGACGGTTCCAGCTCGGGAACTCCCAACTGGGGCGAACGAGGTTCCGTTCCTGTCTGGGGAACCTTTGTTGGAACAACAGCAGAAGCATCTGAAGTAGGAACGGTGGAACTCTCTCCGGAACTTGCCTGCAACAATGGAAAAAAATGGGTTTATACTCGGATCTGTGCTTTTTACATTTCTCTAGTTCGTTACGGTTAACCTAAGCCATACATTTTCGGTGGTATACCAATCTCTGTTAAACTATATACACAAATATACTGTGCTCTTTTGGCTTTTGGCAAATTTTGACGTACATTTTTTATTCTGTAGTAAATCCTTTTCTGATTAAGTACTTGATGAGTGAAAAAAACACATAGAATTAGCGGAAATAGCTGAGTAAAGTGCGAAACGAAAAAAAAAAAAAACAATAACCAAATACTGCGAACAATAAAAAAAAATGAAAGTGAAAATAAACAAATGAAAACCTGACTACCAAGCGATGACTTACCGGAAAACCCTGGGAATCCTGCAAGCAAATTATTAATATATGATTTTCATTATATTGAAATGATAACAATGAAAAAAAAAAAACTTCGTAGTATAAAATATATTTCGTATGGCTACAAAAATAAAAATGCAATTCGATGCAAATCTTTGAATATGTCTTGAAATTTTGTCACCATCGCTTTCGTTACCATCCAAATCACGGAAAATGGGATATACTGGCATTTAGCTCCTGGCCCTGAGTTACCAACGCCGACCGATATGCTGTATAACAACGTGCCTCCTTTTTTTCAAGGCGGGGAAACTCCTGACGAGTATCATGCGGCCCCGGGGGGAGCCGCCGGGTTATGTGGGGTTCGCACCCACTAAAACTCCGCCGGTGTCCTCCTGGGCTGTTGGCAAGCAGGTCAAGAGAGATCTGCTCGAGCTGGTTCAGATCCTCGCGATCTGGCTCTGAGCTTCCTGCTACAAATGGCGAGCTTTATACCCCTAATGAGGGATATGAAGACAATATCATCATCAAAAGAAAGGATAGGTGTCGTGTCGTACGTAACAACAGGTCAAGCAGCTGGTGGGAAAACGAAAGGACTGTAAAAAACTTCACCCAAGAGGGAGAAGCTCCATTTAAAGAATAGAAGTGGTTAACTTAATAATGTTTGTTAGAGCTACGATGAAGCATGAATAAAAATCGTTTTATATTGAAAACTTAAAAAAAGACAACAGTTAGAATAAAAACAAGCAACCTAAAGCAAAATCGTAAACTAAATAATACAACAGAGATTAGGATTATTGTTGGTTCATATACCGGGTGTAACCAGAAGGTTTAACATAACTGGAATAGTGAAACGTATATATATTAAAATTAATTCAAATGCCGTGTCCTTAATTTGTTTCATCATCATCATTTCAGCCGTAGGACGTCCACTGCTGGACATAGGCCTCCCTCAAGGCTCTCCATCTGTACCGATCGCAGGTGGCCTGCATCCAGCGTGGACCCGCAGCCTTGCGCAGATCATCCGTCCATCTGGTCGGTGGACGTCCTACGCTGCGCTTGCCGATCCGTGGTCTCCACTCGAGAACTTTTCGGCCCCAGCGGCCATCTGTTCTGCGGGCTATATGACCTGCCCATTGCCACTTCAACGAGCTTATCCGCTTGGCTATGTCGGTGACCCTGGTTTCTCTGCGTATGTCCTCATTTCTGATTCGATCCCGCAGAGAAATCCCGAGCATAGCCCGCTCCATGGCTCGTTGAGCTACCCGGAGCCTGTTCATAAGCCCTATAGTGAAGCACCACGTTTCAGAACCGTATGTCATCACTGGCAGCACACATTGGTTAAATACCTTCGTCTTCAGGCACTGAGGAATATTGGACGAGAAGACGTTGCGTAGTTTCCCGAACGCCGCCCATCCGAGCTGGATTCGGCGATTGACCTCCTTCTCGAAGTTGGACCTACCTAACTGGATGGTTTGTCCTAGGTATACGTACTCGTCGATAATTTGTTTAAAAAAATATAAATTACTTGTCGACCCGGCGAACTTCATACCGCCTAACCTGTTACTATGTTGCTCATGCATTTTACTTATAAACCTTCCTCTTGAATGCCTCTATCTATTAAAAAAACTGCATCAAAATCCGTTGCATAGTTTTAAAGATTTGAGCATACATAGGGACAGATGTGGGAACCGACTTTGTTTTATACTATGTATTTTGATATACTAAATTATTATACTTTTTTTTACATATTTTTTTAATATAATAAAACCGAAAACTTTAGATCACATAACGGGAATTAATACCTACTTCTTTTAGGGAATTTTTATTTTATTTTATACAGAAACGCTAAAGCTAGTAGTGTAAGGGCTCTCTAAAATAGGAAATCGCAAACGTTAACTAGGGATTTATTCAGGCTAGAATAAAACGACCTTTTTGAACGGGAGCGTCAATTCGATAAAACCTGATAACAACTGCGGAAAAATACAGCGATGCATTTATTTCGTTATTTGTGAATAGAATAGAATAGTTTATTTTCCTTCATGTGTGTTTTAATAGGTATAAGTACTCTTTTGTATTACTAATACTATAATTTAAATAAAAATCAAAAGTCAAGTTGATGTGTGTGACACTGAACAAGTTAGTTAGTCGATAACATTACAGATCCTGAATAAAAACACGTCGTGGAACTAAGTCACTTTTTATTTTACCTCATCGAAATTCAGCTAAAACTCCAAAAATCACATCAATGTGGTAGGTAAAAAAGATTAAAAAAAAAAAAAAGAGAATTTAAAAAGATAAAATATGAGAGTCTTTTTTTTTTAGGTTTGCGTAAAAGTATTCGAGGAACGGCGACGACGTCACTTCATTCAATTTTCAGGTTGTTTTTGTTAACGCGGGGTAGCGACGAGAGTATGTGGAGCTCGCATCTACTAAAACCCCCTGTTGGTCGTGTCGGCGTTTTTGAGAAGAAACTTGGGTTATCAGCGTTAGATGTCCTTCACACACACTTGGAGCCTAACTAGAAATATGAAATAACCTGTGTATAGGGTGCCCGAAACAATTAGGTATTTTCACTTTTTTTTTGAGCATTGCAATTTTTTTATGCATTAAAACACAATGGACAGGTTGTTTAAACTACCACCGGTAGGAAGGGAAAGGTGCTAAAGGTGGTAAATTCTTTTTATTTCGAATTCTTGCTAGTGCAATCGGAAGGTAGTTCATTGCTCTGATGGTGTACATATTTTTTTTGTAATTCTTCAAGTAAGCTCGGCAAATTAGGTTTCAATTTTTTTTTCAGAAATCAGTCCTGTATAAAATTATGCCAACATTCATGAATATGTTCTGTACTTTTAAAAATTATGCTAAGTGTGTGCAAAATTTTCTGGGGTAAAAATGTTACCGTGTCTAAGCAGTTACACCCGGTATAATAAAAGAGACTTACCGCTCATAAAGTTGTAAATCAGCGGGTTCACTGCTGAGTTCGCGTAGCACATGACGTGCGCTATCAGGGCAATGCACGACATAATGTCGCTCTGCTGCACCCCTAGTGCTACCCTGTAGAGGAAAAAGTGTTCTAAGTTATCTCTGAAGAAGATAGCACTATACAAAAAAATAAATATACAGATCAGGCGATAACGGTCCTCTTTTATTAACCGACTTCAAATAAGAAGTTTTTTAGTTGGACTTGTTAAATCGACTTCGAAAAAGATGAAGTTTTCACACCTTTTTTAAAACTAAAAATATCACCTTACTGTTTGGTGTTTTTTGTACAATTTAAACACTCTCATTCATTCAAAACAAAAAAATATTAACAACAAATCTACAAGTTTTTTAAAAGTATCTAAAGTAATTTTTAGATACTTTTAAAAAACTTTGTTTTCTATCTGATTTGAGAGAAACTTATATAAAAAAAAAATTGTTAGGTATGCTCCAATTTTGTTACAAAAGAGACAATTCATTAATTTTATTCACACTTAGAGCCCTTAACTATGTAGCACCTGTATTTCGGATGGCCGATGGCTCAAATACATATACAAACACACGCAGAAACAAACATCGATATACATAGGAAATCACGCCTTATTCCCATGGACCCATAGTATCTATAGTAGAGCTACGCTCTAATTCCTCAACGCTGAAAGATCGCCATCATTCAACTTTAACACGGCTTTAAATACTTTTTTGTCTCATATTTTATCGACCAGTAGCGGTAGCATGACGAAAAATTTGTCGAATTTGTCGTATCTATCTGTCACTTTTGTCGATCATCTCCATACATTTTCTCGCATTGAAATGTCAAAAGCGATTAAAAGTGACAGAAAAAATCGACAAATGGTCCGTCATGCTACGGGAGCAGCAGTGGTAAGGTAACATGACGAAAATTTGTCGACTTTTTTGTATCTATTTGTCACTTTTGTCGATCATCTCCATACATTTTCCCGCATCGAAATTTCAAAAGCGATCAAAAGTGACAGAACGACTCGACAAATGGTACGTCATGCTACGTAGGCAGGATTAATAGGATAAATGTCACTGCCAAGTGAAACACGACGTCGGTGGTTAATTTTAATATAATTATTACTTCATTTAATCGATGTAAAAGAGTTAAAATTCGATCAAAAATAGTTTATGTAAATCCTAAAGTAATTAAATTTAATGATTGTAATCTCCGAAATTATTTGCAAATATTAACAACTATAATAGCAACGCAGTATCTACTCTGAAACGTCCAATTTGCAAATCGGATAAGCGAATTTAATAAATACGAAAGGTTGATAAAAAAAAAATACAAATCCGCTACGTTTTGATTAAAAAAAGTTATGAAAATTGTGCAATCAGGTCACTTTAGTATGGCTTTTGGTATAATTCTAATAACTGCTTTGATTAAAAAACATCTGTTACCTGGTTCACATAATGGTTTCAATTCAAGGTGGACCATATAACTATGTTGTGCATGTATTATTACCAAACTTTCCTCTTGAATCACTTTATCTACTTAAAAAACCGCATCAAAATCCGTAGCGTAGTTTAAAAGATTTTAAGCATACATAGGGACAGATGAAAAAAAAGAGAGAGATAAATTGTAAAGTAGAGTTTGTTACCCCATTCTTCTCTACGCTGTAAAATCATTGCGAAAGGGAGTAGAATCGTTTGACAGAGGAGGGCTCGTTTGGGAGAGTCTCCAGGCGACTATGTCGTAAGGCAAGACAAACATTTGTTTGCCTGAGCCAATTGGTGGGCACCCTGAACTACCTCGCCTATAGCAGTATAGGATACTTCACCAAATAAGGTATCAATATTAATTAGATTAGTCTAATTGACTTTCATTAAGTGATATCTTGTAGCCTAAATTGAATAAATCATTTTTTACTTTTTTACTAGATGCGAAAAGCGACTTTATTTTATACTTTGTATTGATGATGATATTGACTTACCTCAGAACTGATATAAGATGGACAGGGAAGTAGCAGACAGCGAACATGGCGACCACAGCAACTAACATCTTGGCTGCTTTTCGTCTTGACCGGAGCTGACCCTCCGTTGAGGCGTTAGCGTGGATTGACGGCACGTTACGTCTGTTTGCTGCTAGCCCTGAGAAAGGACAATTATTAAGATGGGTCCTTTTTTATATTGAGGGAAATGTGCATCAGCATATTCGTTTATTCTTGTTTTACCTAATACACTTTATTGTATACAAAGTAAGAAAAGTACATTATCCAATCATGGAACAGATCAATTGATTAGAATACCACCATCCCATCTCCTCCCATGTCGAAAAAGGCGACAAATGGAACAAGCAATCGAAGGACGAGCAGCAACATTATTCATTGGAATACATACTGCGATCAACAAACCCGCTTCCCAAGGTTGTCGATTTTGGTAAATCTGCTTCCAAAAATGGTTTGTCCTTGTGGGGATTTGCAGGGTAAGCCTATGCCTATCAGAAAGTAGACGGCCTTCGGTCGTGATGATGATGAATTTGACACTCTTTGGGCAACTTACAGTTATTCTGTCCAGTATTGGTATTGCAGAGCTTGTGCGACTCCGTGTGCCCTGGGATATTGTCTGATCTCCACAGCACCCTCACTATTTGGCAGTACGCTATCATCATCAGAAGAAGTGGTATTCTGGGGACAAGTTACATTTCATCATTATTGAGTCAATAGGGTGGTGAAAATTTGATGGATTCGACTTGTACATCATTCATCCAGCAGTGGGCCCTTACAGGCTGACGATGATGATGATGATGATCATTCATCCCTGTTCCCCGCTAGCTGCTTGGACACACCTGATACGCCTCTACACTGGTTGGCTCTCTCCTTTTAGGGTTACCGTATCTCCTTATTTGTACCGGAGATAACCGGACTTTGCGAATATCCAGATTTTACTGAAAGTCTGGATATGAAAATCTAGGACACAAGATAACAATTCTTCTTTTGATATTTGTTAAGGTAAAGCAAACTAAAACTAATCTTTTGAGAGAAAATTCTCATACTGTAGGAAACTCAAGAATTTTCCATACGAATTAGGCATTTTTTAACTGACGAAAAAACAAAAAGGAGGAGGTTCTCAATTCGTCGCGTATTTTTTTTTTTATGTATGATCACGCCTCAGATCACGCATAACTTTTTACTGTGTGGACCGATTTTGATAATTCCTTTTTTAATCGACAGGGTATACCTTGAAGTTGGTTCCATAAAAATTTGGAAACAAAATTCCAACCCTAAGGGTGGAAAAATAGCGGTGACTTTATTGTTCACTAACAGATTGTATTGCCGTTTTGTGATTTACATGAAAACTGCTAGGTATAATTATGATTATTTTTTATATGAATGATAATAATCATAATCTCATTAATTTTTCCATCAGGTAACCTAACCCTTGGTCGTCAGACTCGTTTCTTAAATTTTCCCTTCTATTACATTTTTGATATGAGTGTCGTTTCGTATCAGATGGCTATCATCTTTCCCATTTCATACAAGACATATTAAACAAGAGACAACAAACTTACGTATAAATAAAAAGGGCTTTAATGATGTGCCAGTTGAGATCGCTCTCAGTAGACCAGGTGGGAGTGCACTGCATGAAGTACTGCGCGTCGAAACGTAGCTGCATCTTCCTTTGTACTTGGAGGACTACAAATTCTGGCACGTCTGGTGGGTTAAAAATATTGATAAGAAAATAGGTACCTACTCAAGAAGGTACAGCAGCGGCGGTCTCATTCAGCGTAAGACTTTTGTCTATGGTGACCTGCACACTAGAGTCTAGTCATGTCGTCCTAAATCAGATTTGTTATGTAGAACAAGAGATTTATCGTAATCCAAAAAAGGGATTCATACACTGAACGAGACCTTGACTGTACCTATTTTTTGAGCTATTTTAGCGAACTCGTTATGTAACTTTCTACAACTAAAGAAAACTAGTAGAACTAAAGTAACTGTCAAAAACTGCTAAATTTGTCGGTTCCTACAGTTATCACATAAATATTTTAAAATGTTGATATTTTTAAGTTTTCTAAAAATTTGTATGCCTGAAAATGGCCTAACACAGTGATTCTAAATAATTATTACTCTACCACCTGTAACTTTTACCTGTGTTAACAAATAAAGTTTTCTATTTCTATTTTTACAGATGGTTGCTAGGACCGCAGAGTTCTCGAGTGGCTATCACGCACTGGAAGACCCAGACAGAGTTGCGGGTGTACACTGGATGAGGGTCACTCAAGATCAGTCAAAATGGCGATTTGTTGAGGAGATTTATGTCCAGCAGTGCGATGGTTCGGCTGAGATGATGATGATGAAGGTAAACACAAAGATTATTAATAAATTCAAAATACTTCATCTTCATCATCATCAGCCTGTAAGAGCCCACTGCTGGACATAGGCCTCTTCTCTCGCACGCCACGCACCTCGATCCTGCGCCAGTCTGATCTACTGCCTTTTTTTTTTGTAACGAGGGTAAATGCCTATCGCATTTCCCGACGCTCGGGGGAGCGTCGGGGGTATGTGGGGCTCGCACCCACTAAAACCCCTGGCGGCCGTTTTGGCGCTTTTGGGAAGAACCCCGGGAACCACACATTATAGCGCCCGAAGTCTTCCCACGCTCAGCTACTATCAGCTTCGTGTTCGGGGAAGGCATATTGTTCCCTCCCCGGCTCGCCTTTGGAGCTGCGGCGGCACAGTGCCACAAGCTGTGCCGCCGCCCATCTCGGGGCCGTTTGATGAGTGTGTCGGGCCCCCGCCCTTCGCACCCACGACCCCAAAGACCCCTTTAAGTCGCCTCTTACGACAGGCAGACGCCCGGACCTACAGGGCTACTGATCTACTGCCTACCGGCGACCTTTACTACTTTCAAAATACTTACTAAACAACAAAGAGAGCAGCCATATAATCAAGATGGCGGTCTTGGCCCTTCCGGTGGTGGACTTGAACTTGAGCGGGAAGCAGATGGCGTACCAGCGGTCCACGGAGATGAAGGTCAGCGTCAGAACTGACACGGTGACTGATACTGACTGAAACAAGATAAAAAAGTTGATTTACCAACTCTGTTAACCTAGTTTAAGAGCCAGTTTACAGCGATGCTAGCGCCGTTCGCGAAAAAAAAAATCTTCTAAACTATAGCAAATATCGAAAATGTGGCACAGTATGACACTAGATAATGTAGCCTAGTGGTTGTTAGGGCACTGTTATATAGCTTTTACGTTGGAGACCAAAGAAAGCTACAAAGTGTTGCTAAAAGTGACCACTTTTGGCAACAATCTGTGGATTTTTTTGTTTTTTACTTAGTACTACTTTGCTGTGCTCAAAAAGTACTAATCAAGATTATCTAGTGTCATACTGTGCCACCTTTTTTAATATTTACCTTAGTTTAGAAGATATATTCTTTTTTCCAGAGAATGACGCTAGCTAGCATCGCTATTAACAGGTTCTCAACTTAAGAAGGGATTTAGTCTCGTGTCGAGTCGAGTAAGTCAATTGACTAGGCTCTAGTTAAAAAGTTCTTAGAATACATAGGCAAAGAATAACCTAACTTAACCCAATCTCCTCCCATGGATGTCGAAAAAGGCGACTGAGACACCCAAAGGTCTCGAAGAACGGGCAGCAGCGTCCTTCGTTAGAAAACTTGAGAAGCTGCACATTATTTTTGACGTAGGCTAATTTGAAATAATGTTTGTGTGTTAAATTATCTTTTTATCTTATTTAAATTATAATTGTGGTGCAAAAATAAGTCTAACTGACAAACAGTGCGAGGAATTAAATAAATAAAACTGAAAACTTTTACGTACAGTGGCGGACTAGGAGGCCGTAACAGATTTGTCTATGGTTTCGTCAGCCCTACACTGTATTACCGAAGAACAAGAGGTATTTTGCAATACAGAAAAACCGGAAGTGTTACGCCAATCGTGTCCGCCACTGTACAGTGGCGGTCTAGGAGGCCGTAACAGATTTGTCTATGGTTTCGTCAGCCCTAGAATGCATTGCCACAGAAAAAGAGCTATTTTGCAATTCAGAAAAACCGGAAGTGTTACGCCATCCTAGACCGCCACTCTATGAGTATTTTAAAGTAAAATAACTAAGGAAACAATCTAGAAACGTGATATCTTAAAGGGATTATTAAACCTATCAGCTTACTCACTCCAATTAAAGTTACAAGTTAATAGTCCATTCTAAACGCTTTATCAAAAACCGAAAACCTTCGTGACGGAAATTACGTCAGAGTTCACTATCACGACCTTAGATAAGGGTATTAATCTATATTAATTAAATTCGTTTCCCCACGTTTCCCCAAAATTCGTTATCTACCCCATAGCCAGTATTATGGATTTTTTATAATGTCGATCTTTCGTGCAGTCAATTCATAGCCACGAAAAACTAATAATTCATAGCGCAGTGTGCGAGCCTTTTGATTAGGACAGGTGATGGGTTCGATCCCCGCGGAAAACAACACATATAGATTTCTTAAAAAAAATCAAGTTGTGGTTGTTTTCGGTAGGATAGGACATTGCAGGCTTGAATCACCTTATGGCGCATCGTCAGCAACGAGGTTGTGCCAGGAGAAGACTGGCCATTCCATGGCAATCTGAAAAGTGTCACACGGAATTCCAAACTTGAGTTTGAAAAGTTTTCGCTGCGACGTGTGCCGATGTTTTTATTTATTATTTTTCAAGCAGTCGTGTCGTTTTGTTATACCTACTTATGTACTTTAAATAATTTTGTAAAATATTTTCTGTAAAAATAAAATTGAACAGTTGTTTTAAAATCGTTTGGTAATTAGTTAGCGGGGATCGCTCAAGCTAGGACCAGAGTCAGACAGCCAGCTCTCCTACAACCTGATTGTCCAAAAATTAAGATGATTCCGTGCTTCAGAAGGCACGTTTAGCCGTTGGTCCCGGCCGCAACCATATATTATAACCTAAGTATTTTATTTCTTGCGGAGCTACTGTTTTTTCTACGTCTGTCTCAAAAACTTTACCGCAGGAAAGAGCGACCACCCTAAAATCAGAGAGTGTAAAAATGTTCATTTTAATAAAATTGCCCACCCGATGAAATTTGAGGCCAAAGTTGTCATCGTCATGATAACATTCAAGGAAAATTAACCTTTTAAAGACACCGGTTTCCATTATAAAGTTGATAGTTTAGAATTGCACTTTTGTGCCATTAAAGATGACTTTCTGAGTTTATCCGTTATTATACTTACCATTAGAAGGAAAAACTTCTCCTAACTGAAGTCCCAGGTACTTTTCTGCGTCTATCTGTCTATAGATTTTTATCAACGTTTAGTTGCACTCCTTATAAAAAAAGGAAAAACGCACTCTTGAACAAGCCAGAGATTAAGACTGAATTTTACATTCATTGTTTTAGGGTGTACTTGCTCGAGTTTCCACTCGGACAAGTACTTTGCTCGATCCGTCTCATACTATGTCGAACCTGTTATGCTTTACTATCTTGAAGTTGAAACTCGTTACATCAATTTGGAGCGGATAACGATTTAAGAGCCAGTTTACAGCGATGCTAGCGCCATTCGCGAAAAAAATTAATATCTTCTAAACTAAGGCAAATATCAAAAATGTGGCACTGTATGACACTAGATAATGTAGCCTACTATTTTTAGGGCACTTCTGTACAGCTTTTAGGTTGAAGCTCAAAGAAAGCTTCAAAGTGTTGCTAAAAGTGGCTACTTTTGGCATAAATCTATGTTTTTTTTGTTCTTTTTACTTAGGACTACTTTGTGGTGCTCAAAAAATATTAGGTGACATTATTTATTCTAGTGTCACACAGTGCCACATTTTTGATATTTGGCTTAGTTTAGAAGATAATAATTTTTTTCGCGAATGGCGCTAGCATCGCTGTAAACTGGCTCTTACTTAATTAAAGTTTGAGTGCTACTCCGCACGTCCGACTCGCCTGTGAATGTCAGCCTTGTTCCTGACGTCACAAACAACATAAGGCGGGGTACCTCGGACGGCGGTCGGCCTAGCTCGCCGGCACGCAGACTCACTCTCTTCAGCGCATTCCTTCAGTCGCGATCGTTTTAAGCCTTTTTCCTAATTTATTTATAGCACAATATAGTACTGACAGTATCGAAGCATTTTATTTAGCTGGGATCCCCGGGATACTAAACTGGAGCCTAGCACTCAACAGCCTTATACTGTCAATGTTTGTTTTTCGGATAACCTGATAACCTAGATGACCTATTCTCAGGTTGTACCTCGATCTTCGAGTGCAATTAAATTTTATGTCCACTTAACAAAAGGACAGTTTTTAACCGACTTCAAAAAAGGAGGTCCAGTTTGACCTGTATGTATAAAGTATTAATGTATGTTTGTCCACGATTATCTCGCGTTTAGCTGAACCGATTTTGATGCGGTTTTCAGATAAGTATTTGTTACATTCAGAGAGGAAGTGCTCAGTTGATGTATTTGTCATTTTATTGAAAACGGGTTCCTTTTTTGTAAGAAAGAAGTTATTCAACATTAAATGGCCAGCTTGAAGTGCGGCCTACCGTACAATCATGGTACCTTCGTATTTACAGCAGCAATATAAATCCAAGCTCAAATTTCATGTAGCCATTAATCGCAGCCCGCTTGATCGATCAGCAACGTGACTTTAGGTAACATTAACGGCAGTTTCAATATTCGATCTATCCTTGATCTGTAGATAACCAACGTAAAACTCTAAATACTGGAGATAGATACCTAGATATTTTTGGTCACTTAAGGTCACTTTGTCCTTGTTTGTTTTTTATGCACTTTAAATAAAAAGATTCTACCGAGTTCTGTCTTGTTAGAGGCTCCGTCATGCATACAAATAAGATAAATGCGAAAGTAACTGTGTCTGTCTGTGTCGCTTTCCTGAGTAAACTGCTGAACCAATTTGAATGAAATTTAGTATAAGGATAGTCTAGAACCTGAGAAAGGACATAGGCTACTTTTAAGCCCAAAATTCCCGCGGGAAATTTGGAAATTAGATGTTTCAAGGGAAAATGCGCTGGCATAGCCGCAGGGCGCCCGCTAGTTATTATAGAAATATTATAAAAGCCAAAATGCCATTTCCACTTCGTTTGTCTGTTTTGCATAAAGGAAATTACTTGCAAACTGAGTGGGAGTTTCGGGTGCAAGCTTTAGCTGTGCTTTAAGTTCGGGATAGGAGCTTTTATGTAATTTGATTTTAAGTTGGCTGTTCCTGTTTTATTTGGAAGATGTGCCCACACATCGCGGTTTATTCAATTACTTTTTTTAAACAAGTAAAATGTGGTTTTGGAGAAGAATGGAGGGAATAAGTTGGATGGACAGAGTCACCAATGAAGAAGCCTTGAGGAAGTGAAGGAAAACGAATGATTTTGAACACCATAGAGATAAGAAGGGGAAAGATGATAGGCCATCTGATACGTAACGACGCGTGATTACTAATATTAAAGAAGAAAAGATTGAAGGAAAGAGACAGCGTGGACGACCAAGGGGAAGCTACTTTGACCAAATCAGGGAGCGAGTTAGTGCAGAGTCGTATCAGATGGTCAAGCAGCTGGCGGGGAACAGGCGTGACTGGAGGAGGCTCCACCGACAAGAGCACAGCTCTTAAGAGAGAAGGAGATGAATACAAGTGAATTTGGTAGCCTAATTATCTTCGCCAATGTAAATTATACATCACTACAATGGATAGCCGTCCACTGTAATGTTAGTCAGGGCCATCCCTCAGATGTTCCCAAAACACATATAGGGAGTAGAATCATTTGACAGAGGAGGGCTCGTTTGGGGGCCTCTCCAGGCGACTATAATTGTCGTAAGGCAAGCCAAACATTTGTTTGCCTGAGCCAATTGGTGGGCACCCTAAACTACCTCGCCTCTCACAGTATAGGATACTTTACCAAATAAGGTATCAATAGCGATTAGATTAGATGTAGTCTAATTGACTTTCAATAAGTGATATCTTGTATGTATATATTGAATAAAGATTTATTTGAATTGATTTGACACATTTTTTTAGCCATGTTCGCCACGTTTGTCTGGCGGGTTGGCGAACGCAGTATAGCTCTAGAAATTAAAAAAAAAAAAGTATATTTTTTCTATTTTCTCAGCAAATGACGATGATGCATGTCTTTCAGGCAATCTCTTAGTCACCTTAGGCTGCACTCACGTACAAAGCAGGTAACAAGCGCTTGTTGGCGCTGGTTCAAAAAATGTATAGAAAATACCTGCGCGGACATAGACGCTTGTCCCAGCGCGTACGCCAACGCAGGTTGTTTCTATACATTTTTCGAACCAGCGCCAACAAGCGCTTGTTATCAGCTTTGTACTGTAATGAACTCTTTTCATAGGAGGAGATTGATTGGTGATATTCTATGCCGCCTACACTCAGACATAAATTAGTACCTATATTATAATTTTACCGTATTATTCATAACGATACAGTAGGTAGCTTTACTGGAGGTCTACTTCTCTGGATTGTTGTACGGTAAATACGTGACATCCAGTCTAAAATGGCATACATAAAATAACTAAAACCCTCTTTAACTTTTTATGAATAACAGCGTTAATATTTTAATTTAATTAACGTGCATTTGGCCATAAAATAAAAAAAAAACAACTTTATTAAAAAAACGCGCTCTGGTAAAAAATACAACCAAACAGCCTTGTGTACCTATTAATAAAAAAAAAAAAAACAAACAATGAAAATTGAATTTCCTTTTTTTTTACGAGAAATAAAGTGTCAGAATTTTATCGCTTTGTCATCGCCGGGATTAATGGCGGCTTTGCCACTTAGAATAATTAATATTTAATTAACGACATTTTCACAAAGTGAGATTTGGGGTATTAGATAAAACAAATACTTACCTTTTATTTAAAGCAGATATTTTGTAGATATACAATTTACAAGAAGTTCTTTTGTATTTAAATTCTCAAACATAATTCAATTTATCTTTGATGTCATTTAATAATATTTTCCTTTGAAATTAATCTTCATTAATTGAAAAATATATTTATTCAAAAAAAAGGTTCCTTGGTTTTCTTTCTCTAAGGGCCAGCGCCCATCAGACGAGGCCCAGGTAGTATCGAGATGATAATAATTAAACTGTTCTAATTCTATGGCACTTTCTAAGTATTTCTATCCTTTGCAATCTCGGGCCATTCCTTAAGAGCCATTGATGGAACAGCTAAAGTAGCGCTACCCAAAAAAATAAAAAATATCTTCTAAACTAACCCTCTTATTCATAAAAAGTTAAAGAGCATTTTAGTTATTTGACGTATGTCAATTTAGACTGGATGTCACGTATTTACCATACAAAAAACCAGAGAAGTAGACCTTCAGTAACGCTACTTAAAATCTACTGTATCTTTATGAATAAGACGGTAAGCAAATAAATAATAATGCAGACAAATGCCCTAAAAATACTAGGCTACATCATCTACTGGAATACTGTTTCGCATTTTTGATATTTGCCTTAGTTTAGAACATTTTTTTTTTCTCGGGTGACGCTACTTTAGCAGCTGTGCTATGCCTCTTAAGAAGATGGTGGTCTTACGAAGTTAACCGCAAATTTCTATGTTTTCTGTACCAACTATTCTCGCGTGCGCCGTCTGCGATGCTAGATAATAATATCTGCTAAAGCATGCCCGAAATCAAAACATGCACCAATGATGCACTAAATAAAGTTTAGAATTTTTAAGGGCACTGTTGTGTTGATTTCAGCATGATGGTAAGTTGCTAAAAATGGCCACATAGGCAATAACCAGTATATTCCTTAGATATTGAACACGAAACCGTCTATGAGACATCTCTACCATCAAATCTACAAACATGTTTAACGATCATCATCATTTCTAACTGATTGACCCCGTCGTAGTTCTCCCCTCAGGATTGTAACAAGTACTAATATTTCCGTTGAGGAATTAATAGTTTGCCGTAATCGCCACGCTTGGCGAGCGGGTTGGCGATCGTCGTGTGGCTCTACATTACATAGTCCTCAGTTAATATACTGTCTTGGTTCTCAGTATACTGAAATCTGATGTCTATACCAATATTATAAAGAGGAAAGATTTTTTTGTTAGTTTGTTTGTAACGAATAGGCTCCGGAAATACTGAACCGATTTGAAAAATTCTTTCACTGGTAGGAAGCTACATTAACCCCGAGTGTCATAGGCTATATTATATTTTCAAAAAAATTAGGGATCCTTACCTAAACTCAAATAATGTAACCCAAGGTGCAATATTTTTTCCGTTGTTTACATATTTTGACAGGTGGTTTGTTGTTGTTGATTGTTTTTTATTCGGCCATTCTGGGCGGTCAAAAGAACATAGTCTATAGAGCCAAGTCTTTTGTAGTATCTTATATTCTATGGCGTAACGAAGAAAGCCGGGAAAGCTCGTCTATAATAAGCACGCGACTTAATTCATGTTGCTATTCACTGGCTTATTAATATTCATAACATTTTTGTTATTTGAATATTTAGCTAGCTCGCAAATTACTTAGCTTTTGACGAGCGTATGCTGAGACGTAGCTTACATTATCTTTCTGTTCTTCTTCTTCAAATTTAAGAGCTAGGCTCTTGTCGGTGGAGCGTCTTCCACACCTCCCGTTTCCCCGACAGCTGACCTTTCCATATTTGCTCCGTTTTTAAAGCAAATTATCGTTACCAAATTAGATTTTCGTTGGAGTTTATTTGCTAGCTAGCACGTCTTTTTACAACAATCTAAAATTTACACTCCACACAATTTTAACACTGCCAACACATTTATTCTATTATCCTATAGTTAAATCAGCGGCGAACTTCGTACCACCTAACCTATTACTATTTTGTGCATGTATAATACATTTAAACCTTCCTCCTGAATCACTCTATCTATTAAAAAAACGGATCAAAATCCGCATAATTTTAAAGATTGAAGCTTATATACCGACATACTTTACAGCGGAAGGGACTTTGTTCTATAAGTATAGTGGCGGACACGATCGGCGTAACACTTCCGGTTTTTCTGTATTGCAAAATAGCTCTTGTTCTTTAGTAATACAGTCTAGGGCTGGCGGAACCATAGACAAATCTGTTACGGCCTCCTAGACCGTGACTGTACTAATGCATCACATTTTTTTTTGTTTTGCCAATAGTTTTTGTAGATTTCTAAGCAGAAAGAAAACGCACAATTTTATGTTAGATTTTTGTAATTCCTTTAGTACGTTTAGTGTAATTATTTACGTAAGTTTTTGCTACGGTTCATACAGAGAGCATTCTTCTTGTTCTGTGGTTCATACGAAGCAGAGTTGATTGCCAGGTGTAGTTATTACACCAAAAAAGGTGACGTCAGAATAATTAGCGTCGCAGAGTCAAATCTGGGTCCCTTGCCCTTATTTCTATGAGGCGACGTTCACAAGGGCTTTCAGCATACGCTAGTCTTACCCAGCATTAACCTTAGGGCACGAATTTCAAGGAGTTTTATAATTCAGCGCATGAGTTCATATTAATTACTTGTTTAGTTTGTTTTTTACAGGACCGCCTCCGTGGTTCAGTTGGCGGTTTAGTTAACTATGAGTTCGGAAGTCCGGGTTTGGTTCTCGGTTCGATAGTTATCAAATTTATAATGGATATAGATTTTGATTTCATTGGTCTCTGGTGGTCTATGGGTGAGTTTGTTTGTACACCACCCTAGATACAGGTTTTGCCTACGTATAGTTAGAGGCTTTGGGTGTGTGTTATGCGTTTTAATATTTACGAGCTTTCCCGGCTTACTTCGTTACGCCATAGAATATAAGATACTACAAAAGACTTGGCTCTATAGACTATGTTCTTTTGACTGCCCAGAATGGCCCAATAAACAACAACAACAAACCACCTGTCAAAATATGTATATATATAAACAACGGATAAAATATTGCACCTTGGGTTACATTATTTGAGTTTAGTTAAGGATCCCTAATTTTTTTGAAAATCTATGACTGTACCGTAACCATTTTTGTTGTTTTTAAATTTCCCGCCCTGAAGTTTGACTGACAGACTGAGCAATCAATGGCGTTGCCGTCACGCGATTGGCGGCGTAGTTCAAGAGAGTCTAAAATCGCAGGCACAGCACGCGGGCTGTGAGCGAGTAATTAAATTAAATAATTCACTCCAAAACTCAATAAAATAACCTAAACCAAGACTAAAGTGTGTGTGTGGACTAAACGCATCAACAGTTAAGTGGAAAACGGTGGGCCCACCAGGATAAGGACCTGCAAGGAGTAGTTCTTCAGCCGAGTGCGAGCGCATGGCCGCAGCTCAGAAACAGCGAAGATTCAGAGGTATGGTTGCACATTACGACTTCTACTAAAGGTCTTCCACCTCCAGCACTGTGCGAGGATTGCGAAGGGACGATCCCTGCACACATTTTGGCGCCCGAACAGGACATTTGGTCTGATCTCATCCCCTTTGGATTCCCTTCAGGAATACTTAAATCTATTTAAATCTTATCTGCCCATCAGCTTTTCCAGGTAAAATCATTACAAACATCATTTGGTATACGAACAGGTTTTGTTTTTTGTTATATTTTTCAATTCAAGTTTTGCAAAAATAAAAATAACCTATTTCGCAAGATTCCGCCCGGCCATAGGTATATTTCAGTATAGGTAGGTGCTAATGGCTGCTGGCTTAGTTCGTTGCACCGGATTGGTGGATGCAATTCTTAAAAGAAACGGTTCTTTTAATTTTTAGGTGTATCTACTAATTGCGCGCGGTAGCGGGGTAGGCAGAGCCAAATAAGTTAGTATCTAATTCGAAATATAATTCATTGTTTCGGCAAAGCTAATATTATTTTCCAGGTTAGTTAAAAAACTAAAATTCAATATTAGCATCTTGTCTGAACAATAAGCTGAGCGATAAATAGCGCTTCTAGATAAACGTAAACAGTGTCGGTGGGATGTATACCGGTACGGTATAGTCATTATAGGTACGTTAGTTGCGAAGTGTTATTTATTTTAGAAGGTTTGCGACAACTTTGTTTTGGTTTAGTGTTCTCGGTCGTGGTTGTTGTTCTGTTCGGAAAATATTTTAGGTAATGTTTAGTATCGAGTATACGTAACATTAATTCTTCGGGTTTCGAACAAACAACAAATTCTTTTGGTCACTTATAGTCGCGGGCGAGCGAAGTGAAGCTACTTAGTTATAAGTACATTCAAGTTACGGTCGTCGAGTTGTTAACTTGACGAAGCGATATTGTTTTGTTTTCGAGTAGGTAGGTACTTTACGTTGTAAGTAATTAGTGAAAATTGGTAATCGGTATAAGGGTGCTTCACACTGTGGATTATCGGTTTTCGGATAATTTTCAATATAGAAATTTTTGGTAAGGAATTATTTTGTGACTGTTTCGGCTTTAAGTGTTTAAAATGTCGGTTGTGGTTAAAAAGCGGCGGTGTTCGGTAAAACGAGGAAAGGCGGTAAATACCGTAAATATGGAACCGATCACCCTTTCGGCAGCGGATCTGCCTTCGTTTCGTAGAAAACGAACTCTCGCGTTTAATCGTTTGAAGGAGACCCGACGGTTTGCGGACTTAGCGCATGATGACGAGAATCATGTGGAAATGTTTCGTGCTCATTTCACGGAGGTACAGCGGGTTCGTGAAAGCTTTGAGGAGGCGCATTCAGCCATACTGTCGCTCATCGCGAACGAATCGGAGGACGAACAAGATGCGATTCGTGAAGAGTTTGACCGGATTTATTTTGAAATCGTTGCTTTGCATCGTCAACTTGATCAGGCGAGCGTTACTACTAACAACAATGCGCGTGCGTTAGAATGCAGACATGCAAACAGTTCAGAATCAAAAATTCGTCTTCCTAAAATTAATTTACCCAATTTCTCCGGGAATGTGAAATCGTGGCCGGAATATTTCGATCTTTTTAATTCCTTAATACATGAAAACAAGACTTTATCCGACACAGAGCGGATGCATTATCTAGTGTCGAGTCTCTCTGGTGATGCGTTGGGTGTGATTCGTGCGTTTCCCATTCAAGGTTCGTTTTATCGGGAAGCATACGAAGCTTTGATAGCGCGTTATCGTGATAAACGGGAACTTGCGTTCACGTGTTGGCGGGAGATGTTGAACATTACACTGAAGCCAGGCTCGGCGCAGGAGTTTCGTCGTGTGCTTGACTTGTTTAATGAGAATCTCACTATTCTCAAGGGTTTAGGTCTGCCTATAGCACAGTGGGATTTCGTTTTGAGTTATCTTGTTCTTTCAAAGTTAGACACAAAAACAAGGTGCGATTACGAAAAGGCGCACTCTTCTGTCGAGTTGCCTGACTTCAAGGAGTTGCAGGATTTCTTGTACGCGCAGTGTGAAGCACTGGTACGGGATAAGCATTTCTCGACGCGAGACGTGGTTGACACTCCTAACAAAGGTTCACATGCAGCAGTGCAGAGGAAAGCTTCTGCGTTTCTTTCCAACACGGCGTCTGGTTCGAGCAACAAGCCTGCGAATAAAGGTAGGTCGGTTCCCGCTACCTCAGCGGCGGACCTGAAGTGCGGTGTCTGCGGGCAGCCGCATGCTGTGTCACAGTGTCAGGGTTTTCTAGGAAAGTCCTACCAGGAACGCGTTGATTTTGTCAAAGCAAGCGGTTGTTGCTTCAACTGTTTAAAGGCCTCGCATCAAGCTAAGGATTGTAAATCTCAGAATACTTGTCAGAAATGTCAACGGAGACATCACACACTTTTGCATCCAGAGGAGGGTCCCTCAAGCGGGGCAGCGCCGATCATCACTGATCCGGTTCGGGTGCTTACCAATACTGGTGGCAATTCAATTGTTTTACTGTCGACGGCAGTTGTTCACATAAAAGATAGTCGCGGTCAATATCATAAGTTTAGGGCTTTGATTGACTGTGGAGCTCAGGCTCATTTCATCACTGAGCGCGCTCTTGATCGTTTGGGTTTGACGCCTGTTAAAACTAATCGCGAAATTCGTGGTCTCGGTCAGGTTCGGGCAAGCGTGTCAGCTATGGCTGATCTACAAGTAGGTATAGACGGGAGGGACCTTTTCACAATTAGTGCCCTCGCATTGCCAAACATCTGTGGCAAAATGCCTACTGCTCGTCTCGACAAGGCTTCTTGGAGGCACGTTAGTCATCTGCAGCTAACTGACCCTGAGTGTGACACACCTGGGTCAGTAGACGTGCTTTTAGGCGCGGAAGTTTTTTCGTCACTCATTCTTCCAGGCAAGGTGTGCGGCGGTGTGGGAGAACCTTCAGCACTAAATTCGGTGTTTGGTTGGCTTCTCATGGGTAACGCTGACTGCAAACGTCAGGTTGCATGCAATACATTCTTCGTTTCTGAAAATGATATTCTCAGTCAACAGGTTCAAAGGTTTTGGGAACTAGAGAGCGTTCCGACACGCTCAGTTCTGACAGCCGATGAAAAACTATGCGAAGAGATCTTTGTGAGGGATCACACTCGGGATCCGGCTGGAAGGTACGTCGTTGCCTTGCCTTTTGCGAAAGGCAGGGATGCTCTTACTTTTCCGGGGATACGAGAGGTCGCGCTCAAAAGGTTTCATGGCACGGAAAGGAAACTTTTACGTGATCCGGCTTTGCGCGAGCAATACTGTGAGTTCATGCGAGACTACCTCGAGAGGGGTCACATGACTAAGGTGCTCGCCAAAGATCTTCCTGATACGCAGTATCTGATTCCGCATCACTGTATTCTGCGCCCAGGCAGCGCCACTACGAAGCTTCGTGTGGTGTTTGATGCCTCGGCGCAATCTGGTGGCAGTGATTCGCTTAATTCAACGTTGTTGATAGGACAGAACCTACAAGCTAGCATTTCTGATATCTTGCTTAGGTTCCGTATACATTTCGTCGTCTTCACGGCTGATGTTCGACAAATGTTTCGTCAAATTTTGGTTCGACGTGAGGATAGGAAGTATCAGCACATCTTATGGCGGTTCGATCCGTCTGAACCTATCCAGGAATACTGCTTAAACACCGTTACGTACGGTGTTGCTAGTTCCCCTCACCTTGCAATTCGCTGCGTCAAGCAACTCGCACAGGATGAAGGTGCTGACCTTCCCCTGGCGCGCGCTGTGTTGAACTCTGATGTCTACACAGATGACGTAGCTACAGGCTGCGCGAATATGAATTTAGCTCGTCGGGCTAAATCGGAGGTTATAGAAATATTCCGCAGAGGAGGCATGGAACTGAGGAAGTGGGCGAGCAACAGGCCGGAGCTACTCGAGGATCTCCCGCCTGAATATTGCATTGCTGATCTCGTTAACCTTGACGTAGATCAGTCAATGGCACTAAAGGTGTTGGGGTTAAAGTGGGATCCACTACGGGACGTCTTCTCCTTTGAAGTCAATCCATTGGCTTCAAAGTGTACGAAGCGAACGGTCCTGAGTGAGCTTTCCCGGATCTTCGACCCTCTCGGTCTGCTCTCGCCCATTACTCTATTTGCCAAGTCTTTGGTGCAAAGGATGTGGATCTTAGGTCTGGATTGGGATGCGGCTCCGCCGGAAGCAATTGTGCTTAGGTGGGAGAGTTATTTGGAGCAGTTGCCTCGTCTTAAGGGTTTAGAAATCCCTCGCTGCGTTGCAGTGGAGTGCACGAAAACCGTTCAGCTTCATGGGTTTGCTGACAGCTCTGAAGCCGGTTATGGAGCTGTTGCGTATTTTCGTATTGAAGACGAGGCTGGTGATGTCAAGATTTCCTTCTTGTGCTCGAAGTCACGAGTGGCACCCATCAAGTCGGTGACGCTGGCTCGGTTGGAGCTTTGCGCAGCGGTTCTTCTCGCTGACCTTTTGAGGTACCTCAAGGACTTGCTATCGCCCTCGTTTCAAATAGCTGATATTTTCGCTTGGTCAGATTCTATGGTTACGTTAGCCTGGATCAGATCACATCCCTCACGTTGGAAAACTTTTGTGGCTAATCGGGTAAGCCACATTCAGGATGTTGTGCCTGACGCATCTTGGAACCATGTCCGATCTGCAGATAATCCTGCAGATATCGCGTCGCGCGGAATGCTTCCTTCCGAGTTACAGCAAAGTCAGCTATGGTGGGCGGGGCCTAAATGGCAGGCTCGGCCGCGCGATTCTTGGCCGATTGGTGAACTTTCAGAGCTGAGCTGGACGTTCACGATGAGGAGCGTACCGTCGTGTTAATGCTTCAGCAAGAGGATAACGCAATAGATTTATTGCTGGAAAGATTTTCATCAATTCGGAAAATTCAGCGAGTATTGACGTATTGTTTACGTTTTATCTCACAACTTAAGGGTCCATGCCTCGGTGGGCGCTCGGATCGTAATCCATCTCGTGCCGAGCTCCATTCTTCGTTGCTTAGGGTGGTAAAGCGGGTTCAACAGCTTAATTTTGGTTCTGAGAATTCAAAGTTAAGCCAGGGAATGCGTCTTTCGAAGCAGTTTCAAAAGCTTGCTCCGTTCATTGATGATAACGGAATTCTCCGGGTAGGCGGACGTCTTTCGCGGTCTGGGCTCGAGTTTGAGCACAGACATCCAGCGTTGCTTCCGCGTGATGCGAGGTTAACGTATCTCATTATAGAGGCTCTACACAGAGAACATTGCCACCCGGGAATTAATACAATGCATTATCTCTTAAACCAACAATTTTGGATCCTGTCCCCAAAGCGCGCGATTAGACATTGTTTGTCGAAGTGCGTGCAATGTTTTAAAACGAATCCGATTCCTCTTGAACCATACATGAGCGACTTGCCGTCTGTACGAGTTAATCAAGTCAAGGCTTTTTCAATAGTAGGCGTGGATTACGGAGGTCCGTTTCGCATAAAGCTTGGAAAGCACCGTGGTGCGAAGATAGGTAAGGCTTACCTGTGTTTGTTCGTGTGCTTCGCAACAAAGGCGGTTCATTTGGAGGTCGCCTCTGACCTGTCATCTGAAGCGTTTGTCGCAGCGCTGCGGCGCTTCGTAGGTAGGCGCGGTCGAGTTAGTGTAATTTATTCCGATCGTGGTACCAACTTCATTGGTGCAAACACACAGCTTTCTTCGTTTATGCGTGACGCAGCTAACGATAATAGTATCGAATTTAGATTTAACCCTCCATCAAGCCCGCACTTCGGAGGCGTTTGGGAGATTCAGATAAAGGCGGTTAAGACGCATTTGTATCGCATAATTGGAACTCAGTGTCTGACGTTCGAGGAACTGAGTACAGTTTTTGTTCAGATTGAAGCTTTGTTGAATTCGCGTCCCCTTTGCCCGTTGAGTTCAGATCCGAATGATTACGCGGTTTTGACCCCTGGTCACTTTTTGACATTGGAACCTCTGACGACGGTTCCAGATGAAGACTTGTCCACAGTTAACGTAACGCGGCTTGGACGTTGGCAGCTGCTTCAGCGGTTTCAAACTGACTTTTGGAACCGCTGGAGAGTTGAATATCTTCATTCGCTGACTCAGCGGGCGAAGTGGGGCGAGAATTAATGCAAGGGATTACAAGTAGGATCAGTTGTTATCATCAAAACCGAGAACGCTTTACCACTACATTGGCCCGTCGCCCGCGTTGAAACTCTACACCCGGGGCCGGACGGGATCGTGCGAATCGCGACCGTTCGCACAGCTAACGGCTCTCTGACGAGACCGTTGGCCAAACTCTGTCCTTTGCCTACAGAGATTAGTTAAGGACTAACATAAGTTGCTAAAAAATTTAGGTTAGTATCGTAGGCTAAGTTCGTTTACTATGGTGATGTTTGTTTTCATCCCCTTTGTTGTAGTAATTAGAAGTTTTTAAAATACACCGAGTTGTATTTTGGTGGGCGGAATGTACCGTAACCATTTTTGTTGTTTTTAAATTTCCCGCCCTGAAGTTTGACTGACAGACTGAGCAATCAATGGCGTTGCCGTCACGCGATTGGCGGCGTAGTTCAAGAGAGTCTAAAATCGCAGGCACAGCACGCGAGCTGTGAGCGAGTAATTAAATTAAATAATTCACTCCAAAACTCAATAAAATAACCTAAACCAAGACTAAAGTGTGTGTGTGGACTAAACGCATCAACAGTTAAGTGGAAAACGGTGGGCCCACCAGGATAAGGACCTGCAAGGAGTAGGTCTTCAGCCGAGTGCGAGCGCATGGCCGCAGCTCAGAAACAGCGAAGATTCAGAGGTATGGTTGCACATTACGACTTCTACTAAAGGTCTTCCACCTCCAGCACTGTGCGAGGATTGCGAAGGGACGATCCCTGCACAATGACATTTGGGATTAATTTAGCTTCCTACCAATGAAAGAATTTTTCAAATCAGTTCAGTATTTCCGGAGCCTATTCGTTACAAACCAACAAATCGTCCCTCTTTATAATATTGGTATAGATCTACAAACTATAAAGCGAAAAAAATTATTTATTTTAAGACCTATTTCAAAAATTCTTTCACCTTTACAATGCTGCATTATACGATAATAATTGGCTTTAGCATATAAAAAAAAAATTAAGCACAATTCTTTATTGAATAATAGGTATTATGAAAACGTACGCATTTGTTATTCGTGTTTTCTGAACTTTGCAATTTATATTACCTTTGATGCCATATGTTTTTGAGTGACATTGTAAAGGAAAACGAAAAATAAATGCTCTCAAAGGACTGCAACGAGCCCGCACCCTAAAAAACTAAGGTCAGTTCAAATTTTTCGATTAAGGGGCGAAACTAGCGCCACTTCGATAATTAATATCTTCTAACTAAACCATGGCCGAAATCAAAAATATGCGTCTTTGACTCCCTAGATAATCTTGCTTAGAATTTTTAAGACCCTGTTGTGTAGCTTTTAGGATAATGATATTAGAAATGTTCTTTTACGAAACAAACAAACGGTTTTTTTTTAGATTTGGAACCTGAAAGCTACACAACAGGGCCTGAAAAATTCTAAGCAAGATTATCTAGGTAGTCAAAGAAGCATATTTTGAAAACCTCTCATTGGTCCAGTCTCTTCTCTTTATAATATTAGTGTGAAAGTAGATAAGTAAGGTATAAGATAAAGAACAGATTTGGAAATGGCTGCCGAACGCATGCTATCTCGCGTATATTAGTATAAGAGAATAGTTAAGAAGAGAGACAGCCCAAACAACAGCCGCCATTTTGAGATTTTATCTTTATCTGCGCAGTTTATCGATACTACATATCACTAAATCTATACCAATATTATAAAGAGGAAAGATTTGTTTGTTTGTTTGTAACGAATAGGCTCCGAAAATACTGAACCGATTTAAAAAATTCTTTCACTGATAGGAAGCTACACTATCCCCGAGTGACATAGGTTAAATAAGATTTTCAAAATAATTAGGGATCCTTACTTAAACTCGAATAATGTAACTCAGTAACCCAAGGTGATTTTTTTCCGTTGTTTACATATTTTAACAGCTTGGTGGTTTGTTGTTTGTTTGTTTATTTTTTTACTAAGCCTATTCTGGGCAGTCAAAAGAACATAGTATATAGAGCCAAGTGTTAAGTAGTATCTTAAATTTTGTGGCGTAACGACGTTCGCCGTGTCAGCTAGTTATCTATATTATCACTAAATCCTTTTGAAAAACAGCGAACAACGAAACAATAGCGCAAAATTTGCATGATTCCGAAACAAATTAACGATGATTGATTTTTGGCGGAAAAATGCAAATAAGGAGGGCGTCCCATCATTTTGATGAGTTAATTTTGTAGCTGGCTGGTTGAAATACAGTCTTACATAATCAACTTTATATGGCAGAGCAGCAGATTTTTAAGTTTATTAACACTACAGAGTATTCGCCTCGCAATTCGCCCATTTTAGATAGGCAAAAGAAAAATCCTTGATTTTATGTTGTCTGCAAAAGTGGTTATGTACTTAAAATCATACTAATATTATAAAGGCGAAAGTTTGTGTTTATGTTTGTTACTTCTTCACGTCAAAACAGCTGGAGCGATTTCAATGAAATTTGGTATGGAGTTAGCTGATAGCCTGGATTAATACAAAGCCTCCTTTTTACTGCGTTTTAACTGGGGGACAAGAGCTAGTTAAGAAAACAAAACCTTCAGTAGTATTATTTTACTGTGCCCGCGCAACGCCCGCATGAACTGTGCCCGCGCAACGCCCCGCATGCCCCTTAATGCAGCCTAACATTACTCATAGAAATTCAATGGTGGTTCCCACATTTCAGGCTTGATCAACACGGGAGTTTTTTCCGGGATATCGTTCACATTATTCGGTTGCGCCTAACTTTATTTTAGACGTTTAGTAAACAGTTTTCACATAACACATTTTTTATTGTAATACCTACTATCTATGTAATTAACACACGATCACAATTAACACTAACGAAAAATTGAGAAACCATTTTTTTAATATATAATTCGCCCATTCTGGGCAGGCAAAGGAACTTAGTCCATACAGCCGAGTCTTCAGTAGTTTATTTCTTAGTATTCAAGTCTTCTGTAGTCTAATACTTTGTTTTCTTAGTCTAGGATCCTAACCTACCCACAACTATTACTTCACGGGACATGGATCACAATTATACGGGAGCAGCAACCTTTATTTCTCACTTCACTACACAGTTTTCCATAAAGGGCACATTATTAAAGTAATTCCACCACACTAGCACTATAATAGCCACGGAAAACTAATTTAGCATATTGAAAAAACAAAAGCCCGAGATGTTTCTCACATTTCCCGCCAAGCAGTCCTTGAGAAACCAAATACTTTAAGGTTTTTTTTACTCTTCTTCCGATCCGAAAATAGGCAAAGACCATGTTGCCGTACAGCCTGAACGTTTTTTTTTTTATTCCCATCTAAACGCTTAGTAAAAGATCCATAATAAAACACAAACTGCTTTATACAGCTTTTATAGCACCTTAATTGCTTTAAATACCACAAATTTTATCGAAAGTCATTAGGTCCGTCGTTAGTGGTTAATAGACCGGAAATTTAAGGTTTAAAAGGTTGAAATCTTTCCTTAGAATTGTTTTATTTTAGTTAATAAAATAAATGGTTTGCTTATTGGCCATTCTTTGTTCAGCAGTTTGACCCTTTTACTGATATACTAGAGCCTTATGGCTCTTAGTAGCCTTACCCTGTTCTTCATAAAAAGTTAAACAGCATTTTAGTTATTTGACGTATGTCAATTTAGACTGGATGTCACGTATTTACCATACAACAAACCAGAGAAGTAGACGTCCAGTAAAGCAACTTAAAACCTAGTGTATCTTTATGAATAACTAGAGGCTGCCCCGCGGTATTTCCCGCGCAGATTTCTCATAAACACAAAATTCCTGTTTGTTCCCGTTCCCGTGGGAATTTCGGGAAATCCCTTCTTAGTGCTCACCTACACTTACTAAGGAACCTACATGCAAAATTTCAGCCCGCTACGCCCAGTAGTTTCGGCTCTGCGTTGTCTGTCAGTCAGTCAGTCAGTCAGTAACGGAAGTGTTTTATATATATTAATAAGGTTAGTATATAGCGGTATACCATGAAAAAAAAAATTAACTATGGCCAAAATCAAAAATATTTGATGATGATGCACTAATATAATCATGCTTAGAATTTTTAAAGGCACTTTTGAGTATGATTCAGGTTCTTTAGATCTTACTTTATACTGTTTGTTGCCTAAAGTGGTTTTTTATAACAAACCAGTATAGGTTCCTACCTGAAGCTACACAACAGTGCCTAAAAACATCTAAACAATATCATCATCAATATATATAAAACTCTTCCGTTACTGACTGACTGACTGACTGACTGACTGACTGACTGACTGACTGACTGACTGACTGACTGACTGACTGACTGACTGACTGACTGACTGACTGACTGACAGACAACGCAGAGCCTAAACTACTGGGCGTAGAAAGCTGAAAATTGGCACGTGGGTTCCTAAGAAGGGATTTCCCGAAATTCCCACGGGAACGGGAAAAAACGGTAATTTTGTGTTTATGAGAAATCTGCGCGGGAAAAACCGCGGGGCAGCCTCTAGTTATCTCATATTTTTTATTTCGACCATGGTTAAGAAAATATGAATTTTTTCGACATTGGCGCTAGTATCGCGGTTAAAGCAATCTTAATTGATTTTGATTTTAATACGGAGTTAGAAGTATAGATTCGATTATTTGTTTGTTTATTTATTGGCGCATTCTGGGCAGGCGAAGGAACAATGTCCGTACAGCCGAAATGGATTGAGACAGTCTTACTGAGAAACTGTCAGTTTCACTGATTGATAAGGCGATCTTTTTGCCTAATTTAGTCTTCAATTAAGGTTCAAGTACCTACCTACAGTAATATGGATAGAACCAGCTGTTACTTATTAATTAAGGTTCGTAAATAACTTTTAATCCAACCTAAAAAACTTAAATCATCATCATCATCATCATTTCAGCCGTAAGACGTCCACTGCTGGACATAGGCCTCCCTCAAGGCTCTCCATCTGTACCGATCGCAGGTGGCCTGCATCAAGCGTGGACCCGCAGCCTTGCGCAGATCATCCGTCCATCTGGTCGGTGGACGTCCTACGCTGCGCTTGCCGATCCGTGGTCTCCACTCGAGAACTTTTCGGCCCCAGCGGCCATCTGTTCTGCGGGCTATATGACCTGCCCAAAACTTAAATACTCACTTCTTAAAGTAATTTCAGTACAACAAGTAAATTTGAGTCGGCGCCACAGAATGAAACGAAGAAAGATCACTAAATTACTTGAAATTTAAATTAATAACCAAAAATCGATGCGCGGCTGCACACGATTTTACTAAATTTGCTTGTTCGGTGTGGTGCCGACTTAAAATCAATATCAATATACAGGGTGTTTCTGACAAGGCGGTAATAAATCAGAGGAGGGATTCAGCTCACCATACCTAACAACTTTCCCAAAGTAACATGGGTCGAAATCTCAAAACGAAAACCAGCTGTCCCGTACATTGACCCCGCCAGCTGATCGAATCAATGTTTGGAACAGCTGATATTTTTTTTGATATTTCGACCCATGTTGCTTTGGGAAAGTTGTTAGGTATGACTCCTTTGATTTATTACCGCCTTGTCAGAAACACCCAGTATATAAAACTCTATCGTTACTGACTGACTGACTGACAGACAACGCAGAGCCGAAGCTACTGGGCGTAGAAAGCTGAAAATTGGCATGTATGTTCCTTGGGGAGTGTAGGCGAGCTCTAAGAAAGGATTTCCCGAAATTCCCACGGTAACGCGAAAAAACTGGATTTTTGTGTTTATGAGAAATCTGCGCGAGTGAAACCGCGGGGCAGCCTCTAGTATATACAAAAGTCTTCCGTTACTGACTAACTGATTGACTGACTGACATACAACGCAGAGCCGAAGCTACTGGGTGTAGAAAGCTGAAAATTGGCATGTAGGTTCCTTGGGGAGTGTAGGCGAGCTCTTAGAAAGGATTTCCCGAAATTCCCATAACTGGATTGGATTTTTGTGATTAAAAACTGTTATAAAACTGGACTTTTCTGTTTATGAGAAATCTACGCGAGTGAAACCGCGGGGCAGCCTCTAGATTACTTGATATACTGAAATTACTATGTTTCCTTATTATTTCATGCTTTTCAGTTTTTTCAGCGGTTTAATTTTTTGATTAAAGTTTTTGTTTACAATTTTTACTGAAATTAACTCTTTTCACTGAAAAATAGTTCAATTTTCAAGGGAACAATACAAAATTAAGGCATATTACTGCTCTGAGTCGAATATGGTAATAAATAACCTTTGTTATATCAAAATGACACGAAAATGAGTATAAATAACACACGAACTCCAGGCCAGACACCTAATAAGTTGTTATAATTAAGTCTAGAGTGAAGGCTGTATGTAAAATTAACATTTGCCGACATATTGCGTGCTCTGATTTTAAATCCCAGCGCACATGTAGCGAGGCGCGGCGAGCATATCGACAGAATAACAATTTAGACTAGAATAGATAAACTTTATTGCATAGTTAGACAAAGTTAGATACAAAAATTAGAATAGAATAGAATACAATAGAATAAACATTTATTCACCAAAACCGACATAATTTCAAAGATAAAATAAAGACAAAATAAAATACAACTTGCAAAGAGACGTTTCATAGACAAAATAAAACAACTAAACATTGATAGCAAGATGCCTACGGTCACTCGTCACTCGGGCCCTGCGCACCTTCGCTGACGCGCGTCGTCAGTCGGTTATTCGGTGAAATGGAGGCCAAGTAGGTACAGCGCAAGAATTACAAGACATAGACATAGACTTCAATATAGGATATAGATATCACTTATTGCAGGTCAAGTAGGCTATTTACTCTAATTGGTATTGATAGGTACCTTATTTGGTAAAGTATCCTATACTGATAGAGGCGAGGTAGTTCAGGGTGCCCACCAAGCGGCTCAGGCAAACAAATGTTGGCCTTGCCTTACGACAATGGTCGCCTGGAGAGGCCCCCAAACGAGCCCACCTCGGTCAAATTATTCTACTCCCTTTCGCAATGATTTTACAGCGTAGAGAAGAAAGTGGTAACAAACCCTACTTTACAATTTATCTCTCTTTTTTCAATAATTTTGTGGAGGCCTAAAATTTATGGAATCCACTCGTTATTTTCGCTGCGCCGGACCAGATGTGGGCCTTTCCTTATAAAATGGAAATTTGGAAATAGTGGGTGGCAACTATTTTTGCACGAACTGTGTTCGAAAAATAATAATGAAACGACGAAGGTTTTTCATTGTACTTACCTATTGTGTGTACTTAGGGTTACCATATCTCCGGATTTGTTCGGAGAATACCGGATTTTTCGACTTTCCTGCCTTAATTTGCAAATCTCCGTATTTTTAATAAAATAAAGCAAACTAAAACTAATCATTTGGAAGAAAATTCTCAAACTTAATAAAATCTCCGGACTTTTCCATAGAAATCAGGCCTTTTCTACGGTTTTTCAATGTTTTCTTCTGGTTATCTAATGTGTTCTTGACTTGACTCCCTCCGTAGTTCAGTTGGCAGTGCGGTTGACTGTGGTTTTGGAGGTTGCCGCGCCGGTTTCTATTCCTGACAAACATTGGATTTCTATGTTTATGCCCTTTGTTTTGGTGTGTTGTTTTTTGTATGTTTTTCGGGCACCCTAGATACATGTTCTTTCTACCTAGTTAAAGGATCTAAATTGCCTTGTCTTGTTATTAAAATGATGTAAGTATGTACCTAAATGATATTTTCTACATTAAGAGCCAGTTTACAGCGATGCTAGCGCCATTCGCGAAAAAAATTAATATCTTCTAAACTAAGGCAAATATCAAAAATCTGGCACAGTATGACACTAGATAATGTAGCCTAGTATTTTAAGGGCACTGTTGTATAGCTTTTAGGTTAAAGACCAAATAAAGCTACAAAGTGTTGACAAAAGTGCCCACTTTTAGCAACAATCTGTGTATAATTTTGTACTTTTAAGTTAGGACTACTTTACTGTGCTCAAAAAATACTATTATCTAGTGTCATACTGTGCCACATTTTTGATATTTGCCTTAGTATAGAAGATTTTTTTGTTTTCTAGAATGGCGCTAGCATCGTGGTAAACTGGCTCTTAAGTCCATGATTATTTTGTAAAAAATAATTTTAGATTTTTTTAATTGTAATGTGGGTTGTATATTTGATTACAAAGTGGTGTTTTATAATAAAAGCTTTATTTAAAGGAAAAGCACTCAAGTTTTATTGCTGTTTCCGGTATTTAAAGAGAGCTTTTCTTTGTATTTACTAACGAACTAATGAACAACATGCTTGGAATGGTACTTAAAGTAGACATAAATTGTATAGTAAGTACCTACTTAAAAAAATAGTTTTTGTATATTTTACTTTTACTTTGTACCTCTTATCAATATATCAACAATACATAGTATAAAACAAAGTCGCTTCCCGCGTCTCTCCTGATGTATGCTTATATCTTTAAAACTATGCATCAGGTTTTGTTGCGGTTTTTTTTAAGATAAAGTGATTCATGAGCAAAGTTTATATGTATAATACATGTAAAAGATAGTAATAGGTAAGGCGGTAGGAAGTTCGCCGGTTGGACTAGTAGAAAATAAAGCCTAGTAAGGTATCAAATTGAGTAATACGAAAGAAGATTGTAAACGAATAAAAAGCAGATTCAAGAGTAGGTGTGTTCAAAATGTAAAGAATTTTAAGTTAAAATATATTCCATGTCACTTAAGTTTTCACAGCGAAATGGTGTTGCCATAAACAGAAAATTTATTGCGCCCCATAAATTTTACGATCCGAACTTATTTTACGTGTCAATGGCTAAAATATAAATGGAGTATGCGGCTACAACACAAATATCTAAAAGCAAAAATAGATAAAATGACATCCGATGAACCTTTAGTACTGTTAGCTTTTAGGACTTCGCAATAAGTGTCAAATCTCCTTATTTTACCTAAAGTGCTCAATTTTCTCTTTATTTTTGACGATCTTTCCCGGCTAACTTCGTTACGCCATAGAATATAATATGTATAAGACCTGGCTCTATAGACTTTGTTCTTATGACTGCCCAGAATGGGCGAATAAAGAAACAAACAACAACAACAAACTATCTGTCAAATATGTAAACAACGGGAAAAAAATTGCACCTTGGGTTACATTATTTGAGTTTAGGTAAGTATCCCCAATTATTTTGAAAATCTAATATAGCCTATGTCACTCGGGGATAGTGTAGCTTGCTACCAGTGAAAGAATTTTTCAAATCGGTTCAGTATTTCCGGAGCCTATTCGTTACAAACAAACAAACAAACAAATCTTTCCTCTTTATAATAATGGTATAGACTAGTCGTGGAGAACTTCGTTCCGCCTAACCAATTATTATCTTGTGCATGTATTTAATTATACTTTTAAAAATTTCTATTGAAACACTCTATCTATAAAAAAAAACCGCATCAAAATCCGTTGCATAGTTTTAAAGACATAAGCATACATAGGGACAGTTGCGGGAAGCGACTTTGTTATTAATGTATTGATGATAAAGATGAACCTTATTTAGTTTTGGTAGTCATGGTTGAGACTGGCAGGCGACAGAGAGAGCTGGGAAAAAAATGTAGTGGCAGCAGTGGGCTGTTAGGTATAATTTATGGATAAGTATAATATGCTGGAGAAGATTTTTTCGTCTTGTAGACTTTCAATTATTGACACGCCTTGTGTCCTATCTACACTATCTATACTAATATAGGTATATTAATACATAGGTACTATGAAACAAAGTCGCTAGTCTGGTTACGATGGGTTGGTCCCATCGACTCCAAAAAATGGACTTTGACCAGTCTCATTTGACTACAAAGAAAAATTTATAAATTAGGTAATAACAATACCATGTCCCAAATGACTACAAAACGTTCGCTGACCGATAGCAAAAAAAATCAATTTTGTGTGGTTCTAAAATTATGTTTTTTAGAAATAGGGAAGCATTTTAAAACTATGGTGTTATCATTGTGAATCACTAATTGTATAAAACAATACTCAAAGAACAACCAACGAAATGCCAAGTTACGAACCCTTTTGGGGTAAGTATCGTTACTCAGGTAATTTTTAGTTGTTTTAAATTTTTCGAACTCTTCACCTCCCTGGGTAGAAGGTAGGTACTCGAAGGTATTTCTGTGACTGTGGTTGTGATTACAATGAACGAACCTGATTATTCCGTTGCAGGACCAAGCACAGCAACAGACTTGACGATCACACTTTTCGTTTCCCGTTTGGTGTGATCGTTCGCTGGCTAATAATCTGACAAAAGAGGCGGTAGTTGTCCCTGGAGGCCCTTTCTTCGGGGACAAGACTCTCCGAGCTCTCTCTGCTCTATCAGAGAGAGTCTTCGGACGAGTCGGGATGGGCTCGGCGTGCACTAACACTGCCGTCGAGCAGGCGTGGGAAACATCTCGTTTCTCACGCCCCCGTCCGCATCTCGTAATTCTGGTAGGAAGTGTCGTGGTCACGTCTCGCGGCTTCTCCAGAACCGAGGGTCTTGCCTTAATTGGCCGGACCGCGAGGAGACAACCTCTATAAAAATCCCCAACTCCACACGCTGGGGCGCCCTACGGGGCCTCGCGCGGCGTGTGGATGCTCGAAAGAGCGGCAGGAGGGTATACCTGTCCCTAGCGGCCACCCCAGGGGAAGCCCGAACCCCTGGGAGATTGAGGGTCTTTGTTTAAAATGTATTAACTCGTGGGAATAAAAATGAATTGTACCCATAATAACCCCAAACATAAAAAGAAGGAAGGAGGAGGCTAGGCTGGCTCTAGTAGCCAACCTGGCGAAGAGGTGGAAGAGGTGACGACCGGCGCAACCCCTAGTGGGACCGACGGTCCGAGGCCGACGGGGCGCGCCCTGAAGCGCGCTCCTACTGAAGACGGGGATCCGTACCCTTCGATACGGATCTCCCCGCGAAGAAGGAGTAGATCCGGTGGTTCCGTCGCCTCGATGGTGACCATCGGATCCTCCGACTCCCGCGACCGGTCTCTGAGCCGGAAGCGGACTTCGGAGCCCGACTCCGGCTCGGGGCCGGGCGAACATTCGGTGGGCCTGGGCCTGACCTGCCCGCCGAAACGGGGCCGAGGGAGGCCCCCCACTAAAGGGAAGACTGTCGGCGTTGGCCGCGCTCGTGCGGAGGCCAAGAAGCTGCTCGAGGAGGCAAGAGCAGCTGAAAAAGCCAAAGCCCTCGAGCAGTTTCGGCGGCGCGAGACGTCGGCCGATGTAGAGGAGCGCTGCGAGCGGTACAACTCGCAGCGCCCTCAAGTAGTGGGGGACCTCGATGACCTAGAGGGGCAGACCACCGAAGACCTCCGGGCAAAGATCCAGGAGGACATTGCGGTGGTCAGGGATGTTGCGGCCAAGTCGGGGAACCTTAAGGGCACTTGCTCTAAGGCCCTTAAGAACGCTTCGGCCAGCATCCTCCGGAGGGCTGAGGAACTGACCAAGAGGACCTCCTCTGAGGAGAACAGGCTGCTCCATGCAGCTAATACTCGCCTCAGAGGAGAGCTGACGAAGGCCCAGGAGGAACATAGGAGTGTCCACGCCGAGGTGGCCCTCCTCTGCAGGGAGATCGAGGAGCTCCGAGCCGGGGCTCCTATGAATATGGAGGAGGTGACGCGCGCCATCATGATCCAGGTCGGGACCATGATGAACGCGCGTCTGGAGGCGCTGGACGAGCGCCTCCTGCCAGCCCAGCGCCCTCGGCCTCCTCTAGCCGCGGACAGGGCTCCTACGGGTCCAGCTCCTCGAGCAGCCCCAGCCTCCCGAGTGGCTCCTGCCCCCCGGACGGCTTCAGCCCCTCGAACGGCCCCAGCGGCCCCCGGAGCACCTAAAGCCCCCAAGAAGGCCCCAGCAGCCCCTCGAACGGCCCCGGCCTCTCGAGTGGCCCAGGGTCCCAGAGCGCCCGCCTGGCAACCCACGGCGGGCTCCTCTTCCACCCCCCATATTCCCCCTCCAACTACAGGCCCAGCCGATGAGGAAGGCTGGACAGTGGTCACGAGGCGCGGGAAGGGGGACAAGAAGAAGAAAAAGAAAAAGAGGAAGAGGAACCGGGACAAGGAGCGGGCTGCTCCGGTCCCGGCTAGTGCTGCTCCAAGGCCGAAGCAGACGGCCTTGGAGAAATCCAAGGCGGCAGCTAAAAAGCTGCGCACCCCCCGCACTGCGGCGGTGGCGCTCAGCCTTGGCCCGGAGGCCCTGCAGAGGGGCATGACCTATGCACAGGTCATCTCCTCTGCCAAGGGTAGGCTCAATCTCGCGGAGTTGGGCATCGACAGCGTCCGATTCCGTCCGGCCGCAACCGGTGCCCGACTCCTGGAGATCTCCGGGCCTGCAGAGGAGGCAAAGGCCAAGGCTGACGCCTTGGCACAGAGACTCCGGGAGTTACTCCCGGACGATGATGTCAAGGTCTCCAGACCCCAGAGCAGCGCGGAGATGCGCCTCATGGACCTGGACGACTCGGTAACCCCTGCTGACGCTGCGGCCGCAGTCGCGGCCAACGGTGGATGCAGGGTCGAAGACGTTCAGGTGGGGCGCATCACCTTCGAGAGGGGCCTTGGGTCAGTGTGGATCCGCTGCCCAGTGGAGGCGGCGCGGAAAATCGCACTGGCCGGGAAGATGAAGCTCGGATGGTGCATCGTCCGAGCTAGGCTCCTCCCGAAGAGAGTCCGGCGCTGCTTCAGGTGTCTGGAGACCGGGCACCTGCGAGTGGACTGCCGCTCCGAGACTGACCGCAGCGGGCTCTGCTACCGCTGCGGAAGTGCTGGGCACATTGCCCGCATGTGCCAGAACGAGGTGAGCTGTCCGCTCTGTCAGGCGAGCGGTGCGCTCGCCTCGCACAGTCTCGGCAGCGGCAGCTGCAAGGCCGGGAAGAAAAAAGGAAGGGGAAAGGGGCCCGGTGCTCCCCCTCGCCCTGCCACCGCCGACAGTGAGCCTGCGGTGGCCATGGATGTGGCACCACCGCCACATCAATAATGGCCACTCGCGTGCTTCAGGCGAACCTGAACCACTGCGCCATAGCACATGATCTCTTTATGCAGGCCCTGGCGCAGTGGTCTATACACGTCGCGGTGGTGGCAGAGCCGCTATTTATACCAGATGGCTGGATCTCGGACCGCTCAGGCCGTGCGGCCATATTCGTCCGCCCCTCCGCAGACCACGTTCTCAGGCCGGAGAACGTGACGCGAGGAGAGGGTTTCGTTGCCTGCACGCTGGGGGAGATGCTGCTCGTCAGCGTGTACTTCTCCCCCAACGCTCCGCGAAGAGACTTCGAACCCTTCCTCGCGGAACTAGAGGCTCTGGTCCTGCGGAGCGCCGCCCGCCGCGTGCTGGTCGCTGGGGACCTAAACGCCAAGAGTGCTGCGTGGGGGTCCCCGATTACCGACGTGCGCGGCAGGGAGGTGATGGAGTGGGCTACGGCTGCAGGGCTCGCGGTGATCAACCGGGGCACTGAACCGACCTGCGTGCGGCATAACGGGTCTTCGATCGTCGACTTGACGTTCGCAAGTCCGGCTTTGCTGCCGCAGGTCACGGGTTGGCGAGTGATGTCGGAGGTGGAAACGTACTCGGACCATAAATACATCCGGTACGACCTCTCCGCAGCACTCGCCGCTGCCCCGGTTGCGAGCGGTCCGAGATGGGCCATCAAAAAGATGGACGGGGAACTGTTGCAGGAGGCCGCCTTGGTGCAGTCTTGGATCCCGGTGCCTGACGGCGCTGCTGAGATCGAGGACGAGGTGGAGTGGTTCCGCGAGGCCATGAGCAGCGTATGTGATGCCGCCATGCCTCGCGTGAGGATGCTCCGCCCCAGGCGACAGGTGTACTAGTGGAACGACGAGCTCACGCAGCTGCACAGAGCTTGTGTAGCTTCGTGGCGCCGGTACACCCGGCAGCGCCGACGCCGAAACAGAGACGAAGACGAAGAAGTCCGTCTCCACGGCGTGCACCGGGAGAACAGGCGAGTTCTCAAGGTGGCAATCCTGCAGGCCAAGGCCAACGCAAGGAAGGAGTTGTTGGAGACTCTGAACGAGGATCCATGAGGCCCCCGTACAAAGTGGCTCGGAAGAAGCTCCGGCCATGGGAGCCTCCACTCACACAGAGTCTCCAGCCACAAGTGGCGGATAGCGTGGTCTTGGCCCTTTTCCCCGTCCGTGGGGAGCACCGGGCCCCAGTTATGAGAGTGACATGTCCAGAACCCGAACTGTCAGTCCCCGAAGAGGTGACTGAGGCAGAGTTGGCAGCGGCGGTCGAACGCCTCCGCGGCAAGAAGACAGCGCCAGGCCTGGATGGCATTCCCGCCAAGGCCTGGTTTCTGTCTCTGAAGCCAGAGCTGTTGGCGGCTCGGCTCCGCAGCCTGTTTTCCACCTGCATGGAACAAGGAGTGTTTCCAGCGCAGTGGAAGACGGGCAAGCTGGTCCTTCTTCGTAAGGAGGGCCGGCTCGCCGACTCTTCGCTCCGAAAGACTTCCGGCCGATCGTCCTGCTGGACGAGGCGGGCAAGCTGCTCGAGAGAGTGATAGCTGCCCGCATCAACCGGCATCTTCAGTCGGTTGGGCCGGATCTGTCGGAGAACCAGTTCGGGTTCCGCGCCTGTCGCTCCACGCTGCATGCTGTGCAGCGCGTGCGCGATATCGCGGATGAGGCGATTGCTGGGGGCGGGGTGGTGCTGGCGGTGTCGTTGGACATCGCCAACGCCTTCAATACCCTGCCCTGGTCCTGTATCAGGGAGGCCCTGATATATCATCGGGTGCCTCCCTACTTGAGGCTCGTCCTCGAGTCGTACCTCTCGGACAGGTACATCTCGTACCCTGGCCGAGAGGGATGGGTCCGGCGGGCGATGTCTTGCGGGGTTCCACAGGGGTCCGTTCTCGGCCCCCTACTGTGGAACCTTGGCTATGACTGGGTGCTGCGCGGATTCAACCTCCCGGGTGTCCAGCTAACCTGCTACGCAGATGACACCCTGGTGACGACTCAAGGTTACGACTACAGGGAGACAGCGATAATCGCCACTGCTGGTGTCGCGCACGTGGTGCGCAGAATCCGAATGGTGGGCCTTGAGGTGGCCCTCCAAAAGTCCCAGGCGGTGTGGTTTCACGGGGCGAGAAATCCTCCCCCGACGAACACACCCATCATTGTGGGCGGGGAGACCATTGCCGTCGAGTCGACCCTGAAATACCTGGGGTTGGTCCTCGACGGTAGGTGGACGTTCCACGCTCACTTTGAGCGCCTGGGACCAAGATTGCTTGTGGCGGCAGCAGCGCTGAGCAGGCTGCTGCCGAATCTTGGAGGGCCAGCGGCCTTTTGCCGGCAGCTCTATGCGGGGATCGTGCGGTCCATTGCGATGTACGGCGCCCCGATCTGGGCGCCTGCACTGGACAGCCACATTGAGGTGTTGCTGGGCCGAGCCCAGAGAACGATGGCTGTCCGGGTAGCGCGTGGATATCGCACGATCTCCCGCGAGGCGGCGTGTGTGCTGGCGCGGAGTCTGCCGTGGGACCTTGACGCGAGGGCCCTCGCGGACATCTTCCACTGGCGCGAGGAGGCGCGTGCGAGGGACCACTGGCCCACTCCGCGCGAAATAGCAGCTCGCCGGCAGGAGGCCGACGCCGCTGCAGAGGAAGTTTGGGCGCTCAGGCTGGAGAGGCCGAGCGCGGGGCACAGGACGGTGGAGGCGATCCTCCCCGTCCTGCCACAGTGGTTGCATCGGCATCACGGGGCTTTCAGCTTCCGGCTAACGCAGGTGCTCTCGGGGCATGGTTGCTTCGGGAGCTACCTTGCTATGCTGGGGCGCGAGCAGTCCCCCCGATGTCATCACTGTGACTGCCCCGAAGATACGGCCCAGCACACCTTGGAGGTGTGCCCAGCCTGGGCGACTGAAAGAGCGGCCTCAAGGCCACCATTGGGCAGGACCTCTCCCTGCCGGCCGTGGTGCGAACTATGGTCGGCGGCAGAGAGGCCTGGGAGGCGGTCGTCTCCTTCTGCGAAGCAGCCATGCTCGCCAAGGAGGCGGCCGAACGCGAGAGGGAGGCGGCGAACCCGGCCAGACGGCGAGTTCGTCGCCGCGGCGGCGCGAGACCTTGAAGCGCTGCCGCACGCCCTGCAGTACCGGGCCGAAGAATAGGACTGAGGTATCCCCTGCCTGTCGTAAGAGGCGACTAAGAGGGGACCCCGGGGTCGTTGGGTGCACGAGGCGGGGGCCTCGTGTAGTCATATAACGGCCCCGAGAAGGACGGCGGAACGCGGTGTCCCGTTTCCGCCGTCGAGCGTAGGAAGAGCCATCCGCGCTCAGGGGGACTACCTTCACCTGTCCCCCCGTGAAGAGGCTACACAGCCAATGCTGGGGGGGTCCCGGAGAATTCCACAGGCTTACCCGCGACCCTCCTGCTATCAGCCGAGAAGGACACAGGCGGGGTTTTAGTGGGTGCGAACCCCACATAACCCTGCGGCTCCCCCCGGGGCTGCAGGGTACTCGTTAGGAGTTTCCCCGCCTAAAAAAAAAAAAAAAAAAAAGGTACCCCGTAAGTAATTTTTTATAGTACACTTATCAACTGCTAAGTAATAACTTTATTTTTATAACTCTTCTACTCCTTAGTAACAGAAAAGAGGGATAATTTTATAATAGTATTCACAAAAAATAAATTCGATATCACGGGGCAACATAATTTCCTACTAAGTTACTACATTTTAGAAAAATATGCTTATTAAATTCAATAAAATTATATATTTTTGTTTTCAGAAGTAAGCACACTAAAAAGACGGGATATAATAATTACCGGCATCACACCCTACAAAATGGCTAGGAAATGTGGCATTGCAGCAAAAAAAACTGTAAAGCAAAATAAAATATAGAAATAAGACAAAAAGAGAAAACGTTTATCTACTACTAATTATTTTCCAATAGCCATGAAATGATGGTGTGTTACGAACACTATAGAAAATTAGGTGTTTACGTTTTCCTATTTTCAAAATTCGCAATAGATTCAGACTAATAGGTCTAATGGTAGGTTTATAAAACCAATGCAAATTAAGTAAAGAAAAAGGAAAACGTGTAAACCTAGAAAATTTAATGTTAAAGCGATGGACATAAAAATCAACATGGTTTGCTAAGATTTAGGTTTGTGAAAAACATTTCATCAAAAAATTCGATTCGGGGGCGACAGCATGAGTTTTTCTAGATATTCTTTGTTGCTATACTGTCCTCTTAAGAGAAGATTCGCACACCTGCATTCGGGAATCACAGTTAGTATCATGATTAAAAGAGTGCGAGATCATAATAAATGAGCCGACGCAAATACTGGAAATCTATTTTTTTTTGTATTAAATGATTATTTGTGATCATCGCAGCGCTGTGATTTTAAATATAAAGGATTTTAATCATGTTAGCAGGTAGAGCACAATTATTAAAATAACAGTTTTTTCAGAAATCAAAATTTTGTTTTACAGCTTACTTGCTTTTTTACTTGCGTTGCTAACGTTACTAATAAATATTGTAGTCGTTTGGGATCGAAAAAATATAAATAATTTTTATTTGAAAATTTTGGAGTCGATTGGAACTCAAAGTATGGAAGCTAAAATTTGTAGTTAAGATAAGAGAACAATGGATTTGGAGTCGATGGGACCAACCCGTTACGATTTCTAAGAAACCAGAAGTAGTGAATAAATCCTTACAAGACTTTTTTTTATTTTAGTTTTGTTTTTCGCAATAAACCATGTTTTTCTCAGCAAAAGGTTCGACAGTAAAAAAATATCCCTAACGCTGAAGATCCGACAATAAAATTGACACTCGGAAGTATTTCAGGCTTTTTGTATCAAATAACACAATAATAACACATCACACTCAGAGCCCCTAACTAGGAAGAACCTGTATCTAGGGCGCCCGAAGCACACACAGAGACGAACATCACACCCAGACCGGAAACAAACATCGATATTCATCATATCAATATTCGCCCCGCCCAGGAATCGAACCCGGGTGCTCACGCTTACTCAGTCCACATCACTGCCAACTGAGCCACGGAGCAGCCAAATAAAATTCCGAAAGATTCGTGGATGATCGAGATAAGCCGCATTTAAATAATGTTAAAGCAAGCTATAGAGTGCTCGGAAAACCAGTTACATCTTTGGAACCGTCTATTATAAGATAAAAACACTTTATTGCCAAAAATAAATAAAGACTTAACTAATACCTACAATTACACAAAAATACCTACCTATTGATATTTATTTTTTTTTACTAAAAGACATAAAACGTCAATAGGTCCGAAAATTAAAACTATAATAATTTCTGTGCCTGACAAAATCGGTAAATTTCTTCAACTTTACCACAGAGTATATAAACTTTACTAACTTACTGTACTTACTACTTAAGTATATTTTTGCTTGTTTATTATTTGTAAAGATGCTGTGTTTTATTAAAAAACGTAAATTTTACTATAATTATCATCATAGAATATCAAACTTTTGTCTTCTTTCCAATTTGCAGTTTTGAATTTCATATCTTGGTTATAAATAAAAAAAACAAATGAATTTTGTCACGTAAAAGAGCGTAGCGTACATAATGGTTATAAAAAGACAAAAAAAAACGTCGTCTTTGATAATTAATATAACTCAAACACTTTCCTTCCTTGCACCAGCCAGCTTGAAAATTAATACTGGCTGAATATTTTTTCTTCTTTTCTGACCGGACGTTCCAAATTGGAAAGTAAAAATCGATGTGGTTATCGTACGGTTACGAGACTGAAAAAGCCCTTCGATTTTTGTTGTGATTAAAAAAAGTTAATTAAAAAAAACTATTATATACCTGACCTATGTATGTAGGAAGATGTTTTCAAAGCGGTATGTACTTAAATAACTTATTAAACTTATACTTAATGGACACCATGACCAGGGTTAAGATGTTATCAATAAATGAATATTAATCATAACATCTATAGTAAACAAACATTCTGTTGTTCGCCTAGATCACACAATAAAATAATTGAAAGAAAAACAAATGAATTTAAACTGGTAAAAAAAATTAACTGAAACTGTTTAAAGTTCACACATCATGTTTAAAGTTTAAAATAAAACAAAATTTACCTTGTTCGGTGAATACAAAAAAAGCTCAAATAAGTTTAATTTTTTCGGTGAAAGCCAAAAACGATAAATTGATATTTAACCAGTTAGTGATCTATTTGATTGTATGTACATACACACGACAATAAAATTAAAGCGTAGCTTATAATTTCCTAGTTTTTCCTCTTTCAAAATGTAGCTCTTCTAATCGTCTATTCTACTTCCTTTGCTAAATTTCTACTGTGTTTCCAATACTTAGATAACTTTTCGTCGCGCCAACTTGGACCACCGTCGAGTTTCCCGTGGAGCCTTGAGGGTCCATCTGGACTATACTTGATTAAAACTCCTTCGATTAGTTAGTTAAATATCAATATATATAAAAGTCTTCCGTTACTGACTGACTGACTGACTGACTAACTGACTGACTGACAGACAACGCAGAGCCGAAACTACTGGACGTAGCGGGCTGAAATTTTGCACGTAGGTTCCTTGGGGAGTGTAGGGGAGCACAAAGGAATCATTGCCCGAAATTCCCACGGGAACGGGAGAAAACGGGTTTTTTGTGTTTAAAAGAAATCAGCGCGGGTGATACCGCGGGGCAGCCTCTAGTAAATAGTATAAAGCTTCAAACTCACCTGAAAGTACAATACAATCCGGCACATATGCGTCCCAAAGAACCATGTCTCCGTCACATCCCACAGCACGGTCGGCGGAAGACACACCAAAATCACCAGAAAATCAGCCACAGCCAAATTCACAATGAAATAGTTTGTTACTGTTCTCATTGAGTGATTCCTGTACACCGCTATACAGACTAAAGCATTTCCTATTAAGCCTATTATGAAAACTATAGCGTGAGTCGCAATTAGAACCCATTCGTAAGGTTGAGGGTATATATAATCGTTTAGCATGTTGAAATATTCTTCTCTAGTATAATTGCAGTATTCAGGGTCGCCCACACAGTCATCTGTCGTGTTCACATCGTAGTCCATCTCACTTACAACTCTGCCGAAATTGAAATCGCCTTCAGTATCATTTGTGATGTTCTTTATCGGCAGCATCTCGATTTTTGTCGTGTTACTTTGAAATAATAGGTCATTTTGTTTGCTCAATGTTGTGTTTGTTAGAGCAAGCGTTATTGGTGAACATAAGAGACAAATGGCTATCAGCTTTGCCGTATCCATTTTTCCTTTTCTGCATCCTCTTTTGAACGGTTTAAAATTGATGTGTTAGGTTTCGATCTGCGAACAAAAATATTGATGGTTAGGTTTAAGTTTGAAAAGAAAGAAAGACTGAAAAAGGAAAGGCACCACAAGAAAATCTTACTTTATTGTTAACTAGTCGACCCGGCAAACTTCTACCGCGTCTATTACTATGTTGTGCATGTATCATCATCATCAGTTAAGTCAAAATACGTTCACTATTTCATAAGTGGTGCCAGGTTTGCAGATAAGTTGAAGATCGAAGAATAGCTGTTTTAAATATTTCAACAAAGGATGCTGCTACCCGTTGGGTGTTTCCTTAGGCATTTTACGTTACCCATGAAAAAAGATGGGGTGGTTGTGGTAGTAAGTATTATTTGCCGCCACTATGCGGTTAATGTCTGCTTAATGGCTGAACAAAGGTGTATGACAGTGACGAGTAGAAAGAAAAACGTGCTGAAGAATAAATAATTAATAATTTTACTCCGTTGGACCTTTGTAGAATGATTGAGGCTAGGCAATCTGTCGCAGTTTACAAGTTTCTGCTTGTATTGGCGAAGTTTGTTGATTCTCAGGATTTTCTTGTAACAAGTTTTGTGATTAATATCCGTCTAGATAACTGGAGATTTCTTATTATTAGTCTTGGTTATTGGAATCCTGATTTGAATAAATTTTACAGTAAGTAAACCCACTGAAGTATTGGTAAACCAGATCTACGAAAGATGGCTTGATTAAAAATAAATTGTGATAAAGTATGTATTAGTTTTAGTATTTAATATAGGTATTTCCTTTAATTTCACAATTAGCGGGCATGTTAGAATAGAAAAACTAATTCGGTCGGGCTGTAGTGTCCTTCATTGGAAAATTAGAACAGCCATTACTGCTATCGTTTCCCACCTGCCGTCAAGCTTGGAGGTTATGGCTAAACCAAAATAATAATTGACCTTGTGATAAGTGTAAGAGGCCTTTGTCCAGCAGTGGACGTCTTTTCGGCTGAGAACATATCTATGTCTAAGTTCGAATTTGAACCTAACTACAGCTTCTAAGAATTTATGTTCCACGAGACAATATCAAGTGGTTAAAGCTGCAAGTTATTTGTCACTGAGTCAGTCAATTGGGAAACAGAGTTTTATTATCCCTGAAATAATCAATCACATCGACATTCGAGTTTTTGTTCCCCAATGATTAATGGTTACCTACGCTGTATTGTGAATGGGATGCATAGTCTAAATTGAATGTAAAGAAAGGTCTGTAACGGAGTAAACTAATACCGTATTATAGAATAGAATAGAAAATAATAGAAAACACTTTATTGCATATGTCGTAGTAAGATTTGATAATTAGGTTTTTTGCAAAAAACAGTTAACAAAAAAAGTTAAAATATCCTTTGACGCTACAGATAACCAATCAGAATAAGAGTTTACCAGCAAGCAATAAACTAGCCAATCAGATTATAGGAAGGTTACAAAGTTTTCAATCTTACTAGGTTTTTTGCAAAAAAAAACTGCTTCATGTCAGGATGATTGAAAAAAAAGTAATGCTTATATCAAATTATCCGTGTTTTCGCAAAATTCCTAGGTTTTTTGCAAAAAACCTAATTATCAAATCTTACTACGACACATGCAATGTAAGATACAAAAGTACAATAATAAATTCAGGGTAAAAGCTATTTCTTCCAGGCAACCCACTTAGAACCCACTCGGAAATATTTAAATGTTCATAAAGTAGGCGAGTAAGTTACTCGCTCTGAAAGGTAGTTAGAGGAGTTATTCAGCTCATCATTACTGACAACTTGCTCTATTGGGACATCATCCCAAAAAAAATATCTCTCTTTTCTAAAACAAAAGATTTCAATTCGATCGAAAATGGTAATGTATTCCGTAATAAGACAACGACGTTAAAAAAAACATTAAGGTCACGTCAGTGTCACGTGAATCACATTGACTGCTCCGTGGCTCAGTTGGCAGTGATGTGGACTGAGTAATAGTGTGCACCTGGGTTCGATTCCCGAGCGGGGCGTAGTATATTGATGAATATCGACGTTGGTTTTCAGGTCTGGGTGTAATGTTCGTCTCTGTATATGTTTCAGGCACCCTAGATACAGCTTCTACCTAGTTAGGGGCTCTGATTGTGTTTCGTTATTATTAGTATTAATTTTATGACTTTTAGTAATTCCTACCAATACCTATATTGTATAGAAAATTGCTATATTTTTTATCTTATCAACGCGAACAGAATTTATAAACGATTCTTACAAAGAATTCATTCCTTCTGTGATCGAATCCTCAGAATTATTGTATTTGTAATAAAAGTTTTCCGTATTGTATTTTTTTCTTTATAAATCGCTTTTTATTGTACTTCTTTTGGGAATAATAAAAGCAATTTTTGTAGGATATTGAAGTTAAACTGTTAATGTTATTAAATTATAACAATAATATATAAAGTTTTAGGTTTAAGACTTTTCACCGGTTGCATGTGGGACTAAATCTCTATTTTAAGAAAAAGAAAGAAAGAAAAAAGGAAATTTGTTTGTAAGAAAAATATAAACGTAACAAACTTACTAAATCCTTTGGGATTCAAAAAGGTTATTTCAAACTAACGAGTAGAAAACTGTAAAAGTAAACTCCCACAGCGCTGATATTTTTACAGAATAAGTACCCTTAAGGGATATTCTTTTAATTGTTGCTCAGTGTTGTTGTTGTAGTAAAAGTTAGATGTACCAAGAGCAACAACTGTTTTTAGTAGCTCTAAATTCAAGAAAATTTCCTATAATGCTATAAAACAAATTATCTCTCTAAGGTTGACACGCACTACGTAACGCATATCAGAGGCCCTATTACGGCCGCTTTTGGAATATTGCTATTGATCCTCAAAGTGTCAAAATCAATACAAAAAAAAACGCAAAAAGGATGCAAAGCAATATTGCAAAAGTGGCCGTAATAGGCCCTCTGAGGCCCTATTACGGCCGCTTTCCAATATTGCTTTACGTGCGCTTGTGTAAAGTAAAAAGTAAAAAAATATTTAAAGTCAATTAGACTAATCTAATTAATAGTGATACCTTATTTCGTAAAGTATCCTATACTGATGGTGCCCACCAATTGGCTCAGGCAAACAAATGTTGGCCTTGCCTTACGACAATGGTCGCCTGGAGACGCCCCCAAACGAGCCCTCCTCTGTCAAATGATTCTACTCCCTTTCACAATGATAAGAAAGGGGTAACAAACTCTACTTTACAATTTAACTCTTTTTTTTTTTGTTCTTTTGTGACATTACAATACAAAGAACATAAATTAATAAGATTTACATGAAATAATGAAAATATCGTGCAGAGCTAAACTACTTCCATTGTGCTATGTGTCACAGCTTGGCAACGGTGTCTTGACACGGAACCATTTTTACCCTAAGTTGGAAAACCTAAAAAATTATAACTTCTCGCAAAGAAACAGATCTTTGATTTTGACCAACTTTGAGCTTAAATGGTGTTTTATTCAGGGAGAAATTAAATAAAAAATATATAGTCCACAAACAAAGTGGAGCTCCCATTATTTTCTAGTTATCTGTGCCAAGCTGTACATTTTTTTGCGGTGTGCGTGCTCAGCCCAACCTCCGTAGCATGACGAATCATTTGTCGAATCTTTCTGTCACTTTAGATCGCTTTTGACATTTAATTGCGGGTAAATGTATGGAGATGATCGACAAAAGTGACAGTGCAAATTTTGTCAAAATATTGTGAAAAATATTGTCAGCTACCAAAACAAACGGTACGCGATCGTCACTCAATACGGTTACAATAGGTAAAAATTGTTATCCTCTCGTTTTTTTTGGACAAATTTCAATAGCAATTTAGTCTAATTCGATGCCATTAATAAAATGATGTATTTAAGGTGGTACTCTCGGCATGGCGCGAAATTCAAATTTTTTCGTGTTTTTTATTTATTCTGGCGAAAGTATAAATTTTTATTAAAGTTTAAACGAATTCGCGTATGTAAAAAACCATTTCTCACATTGTAATAAAACGTTTTTGGAAGATAGACCTACTGATTTTGTGTCTAAGGGGTAAAAGGCCAAAAATCAAGATCCTTGAAATACACAAAATCGGTAACCCTGTCTTTCAAAAACGATATATCACAACGTGGGAGATAGATTTTTACCTAGGTACGCGAATTCATTTAAACTTTATGAAAAATGAATACTTTCGCCAAAATAATTAAAAAACGTGAAAAAATTTGAATTTCGCGCCATACCGTGAGTTACCGCCTTAAACAAAAAAAATTATACAAACGGAACAGGAAACGTTCGAATTTTGAATAAAACATTAATTATTATAATGTAAAACATTGGTGTTGCCATTTCCCGCGCATTTTAAAAACAAAATCTGAATAATTTCATGCATTGGTTTTAGAAAATTCATACATCTCTTAATAATTTCCTCATATTATTATGTATGTTTTTTTTTTTTTTTCAATGATACTAACAACATTTTTTCCAAATGCGGTAATTTAAGATTTTGTAACGGTAAATTATTATTATTTTAATATAATGGACTTGACTCCACTTCAGTGGAGTATTTTGCCAATGTCAAGTTCACAAATTATCTTATAAGGGTGGGCTTAAAGCCCGGCAACGTTGTACGGTTATTATAAGTTTACTGGATCATTGTTTTAAAGCCCGCTAACAAAACACGTGGTTTCGGAACCAACGTTAAAACAATAATCCTGTAAAGGTAAAGCCTTTTATTTTAATATTTTGACACTTGAGAAAACGAGTATACTTGACGAAAGTAACACCAACCCGAAATTTTCAAAGTAATTTTTTATTATATTTCTTGTCAATATTAGCTACGACGTAGCACTTCCAGCTTTTCTGCATTGCAAAATAGCCCTTGTTCTTTTGGTAATACAGTCTAAAGGCGCATGAGACCATAGACAAATCTGTTACGCTCTCCTAGAACGCCACTTTACCAATAATAAGGAAGAGTGCAGAATTTAAATAGTAAAATTTCAAATAGATTATTCGATAGACAGACGGGCTTTAGCAAACTACATAAAAGTTCCTTGTTTGACTAAAACGAACATCGAAGTTATGAACTTTATCTTGCGAATAGGTACTGAGTTTGTTCTTGAAAATTTGTTTTAAATCCGTATTAGGAAAGCGTTATTTTTAACCGACTTTAAAAAAGGAGGTTATCAGTTTGACATGTATGATGTTTGTATGTATGTAAGTTTATCGCGATTATCTCGAGTTTGGCTGAACCGATTTTGATGCGGTTTTCACAGAAGTATTTGTCACTAGTTATCGAATCGTGAACACGTTCTTATTGCACTAAATTAGAGCAGCAAGTTCCATGAGTGACTGGTTGATTCATGCGACAGATCTGTCCGCAGACGTCGCGTATTTTTTAGTGGTTGTGGGTACTTGCTGTTTTTGTGTTTTTTTTTTTTTTTTTTTATTTTATTTTGTGTTCTTTAGAATAATACTTTATTATGAATATTAATGTTTTAAGTTAAAATATCAAACGCCACGGATATATTTAGTGTTTTGGTGTTATTCTTGAACTTTATTTGGTTTTGTTTTGTTCTTGTCTGATAACGATAGTGTTGAATATACAAACAAATAATGTAACGATTCAAATGTGGAAGGAGCGGACTCCCCTAACACAGGTACATAAACTTACAAGGGGAGTTCCCCAACTAGAATAGTTATACTTTAAATAAATGAAATTTTGAATTTTGAATTTAATTTGAATTTGTTAGGTACATTCAGGAAAAGGTTTTAGTAACTATTTTAACCGACTTAGAATAAGAGAAAGTGCTCAGCTGATGTATGTGTCAGTTTATTGCAGGCGGGTTCCTTTTTTGTAAAAAAGAAATTACCTATTAATAATTTATTTTTTACAAAAAGAGACCCGCTTTCAACAAACTGATACATAAGTAAACGAAAAGCTTCCTCATTTTCGAAGTCGCTTAAATAGGTACTAAAACCTTCTCCTGAATGTAACAAAACATTGTTGAAAACCACATAAAAAAGGGTTCAGCCAAACGCGATATAATCGCTGACAAACATACATACAGGTCAAACTGATACATCCTTTTTTGAAGTCGGTTAAAAAACTTGAAGAGCCATTCTACAATCGCCAAGCTGCCAAGCGTGGCGATTGTGGCAAACTAGCCAAAAATTTTTGTTTTTGTAGAGATTCTTGGGGGAGGGAGGTCATGTCCAGCAGTGGATGTCTTTCGGTTGAGATGATGATGATGTCATCTATATATAATATATATGATGATGATCATCATATTTAGGAATTTATCAATCAATACAGAATATAAAACAAAGTCGCTTACCGTGTCTGTCTGTCGCTATATATAATAATAATAATAATAACACATCACACTCAGAGCCCCTAACTAGGAAGAACCTGTATCTAGGGTGCCCGAAACACACACAGAGACGAACATCACACCCAGACCGGAAACAAACATCGATATTCATCATATCAATATTCGCCCCGCCCGGGAATCGAACCCGGGTGCACACGTTTACTCAGACCACATCACTGCCAACTGAGCCACGGAGCAGTCGAATAACCAATAATAATAATATTGATTTAATTCAGGCAATATTTACATTTTGTAGATGTTAAATGCCCATATCATAATACCTTATAACTAAAAGGCTGCTTATGAGCCAGTTTACAGCGATGCTAGCGCCATTCTCATTTGCAATTGTGGTTTTTTTTTTCGCGAATGGCGCTAGCATCGCTGTAAACTGGGTCTTAAATATTTAAAACTATGCAACGGGTATTGATGTGGATTTTTAATAGATATTATGTATGCATGTATTATACATATTATGTATAATACATGCTCAACATAATACTTGGGTAGGCGGTACGAAGTTTCCTGGGTCAGCTAGTTATGTAAAAATCTAGTCGACCGTAGCATCAGTAGCGGTCTCAGACAGTGTAACACTTTATGTCTTGGTCTCGTGCGCACTAGACTGTAATACCAGAGAATAAGGGCTTTATTGCAATACAGAAAAACCGGAAGTGTTACGCTAAACAAGTCCGTGACTTTACTAGTTTCATCGGTTTTGAAACTACGCGCCTCTATCTGGCCCACTGAAACTATTCCAAGTATACGAACACGAACTATAATTTCATTAAATAGAGTAGTGCAGTTAGGAAGTTATCTAGTGCCAAACTGAACTACAGGCGTGCTTTATAGTTTCTGATATTGCATACTTTATGATAGTTTACTTCAATCTATATATATAAAACTCTTCCGTTACTGACTGACTGACTGACTGACTGACTGACTGACAGACAACGCAGAGCCGAAACTACTGGGCGTAGCGGGCTGAAATTTTGCATGTAGGTTCCTTAGGGAGTGTAGGGGAGCACTAAGAAGGGATTTCCTGAAATTCCCACGGGAACGGGACAAAACGGGAATTTTGTGTTTATGAGAAATCTGCGCGGGAAAAAACGCGAGACAGCTCTAGTACATAGTATAAAACAAAGTCGCTTCCCGCGTCTGTCCCTATGTATGCTTAAATCTTTAAAACTTTACTATGCAACGGATTTTGATGCGGTTTTTTTAGATAGAGTGATTCAAGAGGAAGGTTTTTATGTATAAAACATGCACGACATAGTAATAGGTAAGGCGGTACGAAGTTCGCCGGGTCGACTAGTATAATGATAATTATCATAATCTCATATAAAATATGCTAAATTATTTTCATAATTATTTTCGTTTTACACACACACACTCACAGGAGATGTTAGTATAACAAGTCTTAATGCTTAGCATTCTTGAGAACGGCGATATGCCCAAAGTTTAAATTATCATCCTCTCAATAGGGTAAACCGACCCCCTATTATTGGCATGTTTCAATTTAGAAGCTGTATATGAATTCTTGGCATTAAATAAGGCACTAGAGGCTACCCGCGGTCTCACCCGCGCAGATTTGTCATAAACACAAAAATCCCGTTTTTTCCCGTTCCCGTGGGAATTTCGGGAAATCCCTTCTTAGTGCTCACCTACACTCCCCTAGGAACCCACGTGCTAAATTTCAGCTTTCTACGCCCAGTAGTTTCGGCTCTGCGTTGTCTGTCAGTCAGTCAGTCAGTCAGTCAGTCAGTCAGTCAGTCAGTAACGGAAGAGTTTGATATATATTGATGATTAAAACGCCAAAATGCTTAGGTAATTCGTTTTTGTTTTTTAATTCAGTAGAAATGACAGTTGCCTGGAGCCGCATGGTGGGCGTCCTTGAACCACCTCGCCTCTCGCAGTATAGGATACTTCATTTAATAAGGTATTAAACTTATAATTGACTTAGAATGAGTGATACCTTGTATTCTATACTGGGTGTTTCTGACAAGGCGGTAATAAATCAAAGGAGGGATTCTGCTCACCATAGCTAACAACTTTCCCAAAGCAACATGGGTCAAAATCTCAAAAAAAAACCAGCTTTTTCATACATTGGTTCGATCAGCTGACAGGGTCAATGTAGGGGACGGCTGATTTTTGTTTTGAGATTTCGACCCATGTTGCTTTGGGAAAGTTGTTAGGTATGGTGATCAGAATCTCTCCTTTGATTTATTACTGCCTTGTCAGAAACACCCTGTATATTGAATAATGAATTCGAAATTTTGTTTTTCAACCCTAGATGAAAAAACTGTATGTGTGTTCTCTGTCTGTGGCATCGTAGCGCCCAAATGGATGAACCAATTTTCTTTTAATTTTTTTCGTGTCATAAATATTTTTTGCCCAAGTGTTCTTAGGCATGCTTCAGGAAAATATGTTCAGCCGTTTAAAGATCATCAGCTTTTTCTAGTTGATGAGGGGATCTAACTAACTTCCCTAAGTCCAATCGATTCGAAATTTGGTACCGTGCTACGTGGTATTTAAATTATATGGTAAGGTAACCATGATCTTTTGAAGATGATCAGAGGCCCTATTAAGGCCGCTTTTGCAATATTGCTTTGCGTCCTCTTTGCGTTTTTTTTTTTGTATTGACTTTGACACTCTAGAGGACGAAAAGCAATGTTGCAAATGTGGCCGTAATAGGCCTTCAGCTCTAGTTCTAGTTAAGTTGATGAGGGGTTTGACTAAATGTTTTTATTCGGTCATCTATACTTCTATACTAATATTATAAAGAGAAAAGATTTGTTTGTTTGTTTGTTTGTTTGTTTGTAACGAATAGGCTCCGGAAATACTGAACCGATTTGAAAAATTCTTTCACTGGTAGGAAGTTACACTACCCCCGAGTGACATAGGCTATATTAGATTTTCAAAATAATTAGGGATCCTTACTTAAACTCGAATAATGTAGCCCAAGGTGCATTTTTTACCCGTTGTTTACATAGGTATTTTGACAGTGGGTGTTTTTGTTGTTTTTTTTAAATTCGCCCATTCTGGGCAGGCAAAGGAACATAGTCTATAGAGCCAAGTCTTTTGTAGTATCTTATATTCTATGGCGTAACGAAGTAAAGCCGGGAAAGCTCGTTTTTAATAAAATAATAGGAAAGGGGCCAAGAATGGGACGGCTTACCCTACAACGCAAAGTTTTGGTAAATATCATCAGCTTTGTGTAGGCCTCTACAAATTTATAATTCTAACTAAAAGCGACGAATGTTTGTTGTTTGTATCTCGTTCCGGATATTAAATTAAATTTTGGAGCCGTTTCACTTATAAGAATGTTTATTTTGCATTAATTTAAAGCATAAATTGTTTTATGTAATCATTTTAAGACGCTAGGCGTAGATACTAAGGCCTCATTTACGAAGACGCGGCGCGTTGCGCGGGGCGTCGTGCGGGCCCCGACGCGGGTTACGCTGCGGGGGCCGACGCGTATCCTTATACGATACGAGCTTTCCCGGCTTATTTCGTTACGCCATAGAATATAAGATACTACAAAAGACTTGGCTCTATAGACTATATTTTTTTTAACTGCCCAGAATGGCCGAATAAAAAACAAACAACAACAACAAACCACCTGTCAAAATATGTAAACAACGGAAAAAATATTGCACCTTTATCTATTTGATTTTAGGTAAGGATCCCTAATTTTTTTGAAAATCTTATATAGCCATGACACTCGGGGTTAATGTAGCTTCCTACCTGTGAAAGAATTTTTCAGATCGGTTCAGTATTTCCGGAGCCTATTCGTTACAAACAAACAAACTAAATCTTTCCTCTTTATAATATTTGTATAGACGAACTTAGGCCTATGTTTTGTTCTTGAAGCGTTGACCCGTGGCGCATGCCAACGCATCTCCGTAAACAGACTCATACATTGCTACACGTTTGATTTAATCGCAGCACGCCCCGCGCAACGCCCCGCGTGATCCTAAATGCGGCCTTAGGGTAAAGACTATTTATTTTATTGAATTAGACTCAGCCAAACACCTGGTAATTTTCTTGCGAGTATGACCGTATCGTGGTTATATACTACCTCCCGAACAATTTTCATCCATAAGTTAGTATATGATACGTTTACAAACAAGAAAACAGTAATATATAAAACAGTATATACCTAGATATTATTTGAAATAGTTACAAAATACTAGGGCCGAGATCTAATGCACTAGGGCTCCCTTTTTTTATGATAAAAAGCCTTATTTATATTTTTTTTCTAGAGTGGCGCCACTGTTCGCATAAAAGGACTCTTAATACTCTCACTCATACTGTACACCACCGGTACAATTTTGTGCTATGATATGACTTTTTATAATGATATGATTTTTTTTCTATATTGGCGCCACTGTTTTGTGCGAGGCCGGACCTTTGTTCCAAAGGGGAAAAAGAAAACCAACAGTGAGTTGAGTATTATTAGGAGGATACGCTCGGTATCGCGTTAATTAGATTATAGTGAGAAAGGGAATTGTCTGCAACAGCTGTGTTACTAAATGTTACAAATGTTTCGGTTATAAAAAGACTAATCGACATGAGTGACGAGGAGCTAAAATATACAGGAAAACGAAAACGTAACAATGAAACTGAAATGCCATATTTGTCTATTTATGAGATTCAAGCGGCTCGCATGCACAAAAACCCCTCGGCGGCCGTCTTGGCGCTTTTGAGAAGAACCCCGGGAACCACACATTATAGCGTCCGAAGTCCTTCCCACGCTCACAGCTGCTATCAGCTTCGTGCTCGGGGAGGGCATGTTGTTTCCTCCCCGGCTCGCCTTTGTAACTGCGGCGGCACAAAATTTATCATAGACTGGTTGACCCGACAGACGTTGTCCAGTCTTAAACAGATTGAAACGACTGACAGTTGTGTCAAACGCCATTAAAGCGCAAAGTTAACAATGGAACGGTTTGTATGGGTAAATAAAATTGTAATTTTTGCCGTCTTCCTCTCAATTTTTCAATATTTTCTCTCCTTTTAAACCCTACCTGGACTACGACCAATATTTCAAAACCAAAATCAACTAAGTTTGTGTGTTTATGTGTATGTATACTATGTAAACATAATTATTTAAAGAAGTACCTAACATAACTTTAATTTGTTGTTATGTTAAGTTTATTGATTGCAATAAACTGTCTATATGTCACCGGAAAATAATAAGATTCGCAAGTTTATAAATTTCCTAGGAAATTTATAAACTTTCGTAGGATTCTAAACGAGAGATAAATTGAATTATTTTACGCCCACTTTTTCGCAAATTTATAAATTTTCGACGCGTAGTAGTAAATTTATAAACTAACGGATATCAATCCGTAAGATTCTAAACGGATCGACCAATCACAGAAGAGCTTTTAATTTTACGCTTTTTGAAATACGGAAAATAACACACTGTTCTCTGATTGGTCGATGTTGACAGTGAAAATGATTGCGTCCATAGACTTACGTACAATCAGACTTGCCAAACAATTCGATCACACTAAAAGTATTTTTACTGGTACAAAAAACTAAGTAGGTTTATAGGTTAATATGTGACCGCTAATGTGCGAAATTCAGTAAAAGTGCACTAACTGGCTTAATCCGTTAAAATTCGAAATAAAATGTTGTTCTCAACATTAACTAGGTAATCTGCAAAATCCCTAGGTAATCTACAGAGTTAACGACTAAGTTAAGTTCGAAAAATTGTTGCCTTAGATTTCAGTTTAACACAGGTAACCCAAGCTCCGCTCGCTTCGCTCGCTACGCTGGTTAAAGATCACAAGCCAAACCTAACCTAACCTACAATTTTGCCCTAGATTTGACTTTTCGGTCGGAGCTTTCTGTTTTCCGCACTTTAACGGCGAGACATCCGGTAATACGCACATTAACTAGGTAAAGTGTGGATACCCCATATTTCACATAAAATTTCGCACATTAACTGACCTAAACAGTTAAAGTGCACATTGCCCGGTAAAGAGCACATTAACGTATTTCGCACTATAACGGTGACAGATATAATATGCTATTATGGGATAATAGCATATTTTATCAAAAAGTAACCTTGTATTTTAGGTACCTACGTACCTACCTACCTAGTAGGGGGTTAAAATTCCCTATTTCACTCTACCAAAATAAAACATCAGGTCATGGCTATAACTTTCGTAGCTCTGTGTTAAATTTCAATTCATTATACATGGCGTTTGGTTATTGGTTACTTATTATTTTACGAGTGAGTTTAGTAAGTTTATCAATTTACGAAAATGTAGGCGTAAAATAATACAATTTATCACTCGTTTAGAATCCTACGAAAGTTTATAAATTTCCTAGTAAATTTATAAATTTACGGTTCTTGTTATTTTCCGGTGACATACAATTACTACTATCTATACTATACCTACTCAGGAAGTAGGTAACTTCAAAATATAAATTAATTTAAATGTTGAGTGACTTCCGTGCTTTGAGCTGATAAAAAGTATCGAACCAAAACTGCGAAATGTGCAGTGGCGGTCTAGGACGGTGTAACAGATTTGTCTATAGTCTCGTGCGCCCTAGACTGTATTACCAAAGAACAAGAGCTAATTTTACAATTCAGAAAAACCGGGAAATGTTACGCCGTCCCTAGACCGCCACTGTAACTGGCTTGTTTAACCACAAAGTCCTTTCTAATTCTATACTAAACTTAAACCACAATAACCCATATTCAAAATAGAGTTTGTCCTAGGTCCTCCCACTTCATGTCTAACTTAAAATTAACTGTACCTCGAGCCAATATACTTGGTCTGAAATGTAAACAGGGTCAAAGGTAATCAGTGTTTCGTTTTAAGTTTGAGCGTTGATAACGTTTTGTTTATGATGCAAATTAAAGTTTACCTACTAGCCTATTCAAGCAAAACTTTATCTATACAAAATTGAGATTTTCTACGTTTTGTCATTAAATACTTTAACATTGTACAAGGCAAAATAAATATATTGAGTATTGATTGAAAAAGCTGGCCCCTTGTCACGTTGGTAATAAAGCATAAACTCGGCTAAACGTGGGTCCGGCTCTTAAGCTGGTACCTCTGCCTAACCCTTCGGGGAATAAAAGGCGTGAGATTATGTATGTATGTATGTATTGAAAAATTTATTAAAATAAAATATAATACCTACTATTTTTTAATGTGAAAGAAAGCATAAAAACTAATTTTTTAAGAAAAGTTTAGTAATATTATTATAACAAATCGTAGCTCAGTTGGCAGTGATGTGGACTGAGTAAGCGTGTGCACCTGGGTTTTATTACCGGCGGGGCGAACATTGTTATGATGAAAATCGATGTTTGTTTTTGGCCTGGTTATAATGTTTGTCGCTGTATATGTTTCGGGCACCCTAGACACAGGTTCTTCCTAGTAAGGGGCTCTGAGTGTGATGCGTTATTATTATTACTAGAGGCTGCCCCGCGGTTTCACTCGCGCAGATTTCTCATAAACACAAAAATCACGTTTTTCCCTTTCCCATGGGAATTTCGGGAAATCCTTTCTTAGTGCTCACCTACACTCCCTAAGGAACCTACATGCAAAATTTCAGCCCGCTACGCCCAGTAGTTTTGGCTCTGCGTTGTCTGTCTGTCAGTCAGTCAGTCAGTAACGGAAGAGTTTTATATATATTGATTGATTAGTCCGAGCCCCCTGACTAACCAGCCGCCAATTGCAATCAATGTATTATTTCATTTCAATAAAGTATTAATCTATCTATATATATAACTTCTGTTTATCTGTGCCAGAAACACATACGAAGACATAGCACACGATAGGTAAAATTTAAAAGGTTCAGCCGGGAATCGAATCCTGCCCCCTAGCATTGCAGCCAAAATCACTACCATCAGGGGTAGTCCAATCAAATCGAGATTAAAATATGAGAAAGGAATTAGACTTTTATTTTAAAACTAATAAGATCTCTTAATTGAGATCTCTTTAGCAATGCACTCTGAGAATCCTAGTCTCTGACTCTGATGATTGCATTTTTAATTAAATAGCTTAGCGACTTCAGGTATAGTCTTGTTTAAGCTAATAGGTAGGTAAGTATTTTGTTGCTTAAGAGCCAGTTTACCGCGATGCTAGCGCCATTCTCGAAAAAAAAAAAAATATCTTCTAAACTAAGGCAAATATCAAAAATGTGGCACAGTATGACACTAGATAATTTTGATTAATTTTTTTTTGTGCACAGTAAATTACTCCTAACTTAAAAGACAAAATTATACACAGATTGTTGCTAAAAGTGGCATCTCTTAGCAACACATTGTAGCTTTCTTTGGTCTTTAACTTAATAGCTATACAACCAGTGCTCTAAAAATACTAGGCTACATTATCTAGTGTCATACTGTGCCACATTTTTGATATTTGCCTTAGTTTAGAAGATATAAAAATTTTTCGCGAATGGCGCTAGCATCGCGGTAAACTGGCTCTTAATTAGCAATGTATTTTTTTTTGTTATGTAGATGGAACCTGGAGTCCGTAAAGAGTGAAGTGTTGTTTTTTAGTGTTTTATGTAAATTTTGTTACTAAAAATAAATGGTACATTTTCTTGAAACATTGTTTTTATAATCCTCTCGAAATCAAAAATATTCACAATACTATATGTAAGATCCTTTGAATGTACCTACACAAAAAAATCGATTACAGTAAATTTGTACACATATTGGCAACAAAATAAGAAAAAAACTAAAAAATATTTTATGATCCGTATCGAACCGTCTCAGCCTCATACAGTTCACAGGACAGGTATATAATAGCAACGCAAATTTTTTAAGAATAACTCATGCTGTCTCCCCCTAACCGCAACCATGCGACAGAGACAGAGCTAATGTTTTGATGAATTTTGCGTTTGAGAAGAAAATGTTTTTTACTACCTACCTAAATCTTAGCAAATCACAATGATATTGATTGGCCATCGCTTTAGCATAAAATAATCTAGAACCTAGATAATTTAATTTAATTTTAAAACGTTGAAACCTAGATTTTAGGTGTATACGTTTTCCTTTTTTTAATATGCATTGGTTTCGTAAAACTAACAACTTTATCCGACCAATTTTTTCTTTCTTTTCCTCAATATCTCTATTTCAGGGTAAGTAAAGTCTGAATCTATAGCGAATTTTGAAAAAAGGAAAACGTACAAATCTGCTTTTTTATATAACTTCATGGCGATTGGAAAATAAATAGTAATGGAAAAATGTTTTCTCTTTTTGTATGGACGCGTTCGGGGTATACGGACCTCTTAAATAAATATGTAGATAGTTCGCCTCAGCTCTACCAACATGCAAACTTAGGTCTTAGGCGAAGGTAAATCACGTCAGAGGGCGTCAAAGTTAAAGTTAAACGGCCAATTTAAATGATAAAGTAGTTTGTTCATGTACGAACTAACTTTGTGTAGATTTTCAAATATTTTATTTTTCCATAATTTCAATTTACGTAGTTCTTAGGTGTAGATAAAAAAGTTGAAGAAATTTTTTATTGTTAAATCTATCTAAAGGGCAGATTTTGATATTATTTAAAGAAAACGTGACCTTTTGCGTTTATTTATATGTGCTACTAGCTTTTGCCCGCAGCTTCGCAAGCGCTATTTTATAAATAATGTAAATTACTTGTTCATTTGTTTTGTTATACGCTCTAATCCGTGGTTATACTCAGAAATATCAGTAAATCATTTCTAATTCTAATTTCTAATCCAAACCCCTAAAGAAATTAATATCAAGCAGTTTCCTTTTACAATACAAAAATCTTTAGCTGTTTGGGCTGCAAGCTATAATATCCGTTTTTCTGAATACACAAACTAACCTTGGCCTAAATGCGTAACTCTGACGATTCAAAAAAAAAAAAAATCCAGTTCATCTACCCGGTACACTCCGTTTACTTTCATCATCATCGTCGCTCGCTACCGATAGACGTTCACTGCTGTATATTGGTCTTGCGCGAGTCTTATCCAGTTTACTTCAACAACCATTTCTTTTTTCATACAAACTGTTAACCCCTGTATCAGCGTCCGCATAAACTAAGAGGATCCTCCCCTGACTCCCCTTTATAATAAACTTTATGTCCACCATGTTGGATTTTAAAATTTCTAACTTTTCCGTAATCAGAACCCCCAATATCCTAAAAAACTCCACACATATCGATATTCATTTTGTTGCATTTATAAATTAAAATGATGTTCTTTTGTAATTACGATTCCTAGAAACATCACCCATTTCGATTTGTAAGAAAAATAATAAGCGGTTTCGGTTTTTCATAAAAACTTTGTATCAAGGACTCCAGTAACTATAAAAGCAGTTATGATATCATATTTGATGTTGTAATATTATAAGGAGCTTATTTTGAAAATTTCAAGTCTCTAGTGTCATTAGTTTAGATTTAAGCAAAAAACATATTTCACCCTGTATAAGACCTCAGGGGCAAAATTAAAAAAAAACTAAATAATTATGATGATGGTGATACAAAAAGAATCGAAAGTCTAAATTTCAACATTCTGAATCCAGACGTTTAGGAGTTTCATACACACTTTACCTGTTATACGGCGTCCCATTTGTTTTTCGTAATTAGCGCCCCCAACAATCTAGAAACATCACCCATTTCGGATCAAAGAGAATCTACAGTGTAAATTTCAACTTTTTAAATCCAGACGTTACACCCTGTATACGGCGTCCCATTTGTTTTTCGTAATTAGCGTCCCCAACAATCTAGAAACATCACCCATTTCGAATCAAAGAGAATCTACAGTGAAAAATTCAACTTTCTAAATCCAGACGTTACAACCTGTATACGGCGTCCCGTTCTTTTCGTAATTAGTGCCCTCAACAATCTAGAAACATCACCCATTTCGAATCAAAGATAATCTACAGTGTAAATTTCAACTTTCTAAATCCAGACGTTACACCCTGTATACAGCGTCCCGTTTTTTTTCGTAATTAGCGCCCCAACAATCTAGAAACATCACCCATTTCGAATCAAAGAGAATCTACAGTGTAAATTTCAACTTTCTAAATCCAGACGTTACACCCTGTATACGGCGTCCCGTTCTTTTCGTAATTAGTGCCCTCAACAATCTAGAAACATCACCCATTTCAAATCAAAGATAATCTACAGTGTAAATTTCAACTTTCTAAATCCAGACGTTACACCCTGTATACAGCGTCCCGTTTTTTTTTCGTAATTAGCGCCCCAACAATCTAGAAACATCGACCACTTCAATTTCTAAGAAAAATAATAAGCGGTTTCGGTTTCTCATACAAACTTTAACACCCTGTATTAAGGCTTTCAGAACTAATAAACGCAGTTTTGATATCATATTTCATGTTGTTATATAAAAATGACCTTATTTTGAAAATTTCAAGTCTCTAGTGTAATTAGTTTAGATTTTAGCAAAAATCATATTTCCCCCTGTATAAGAACTCAGGGGTAAGATATAAAAAAACTAAAACCATTTATGATGTTTGTAATGCCATGACAATATACAGTGTAAATTTCAACTTTCTAAACCCAGCAGTTTAGGAGTTTCATACAAACTGTTACACCCTGTATACGGCGTCCCGGTTAAGCTATCGCAAAATCCCGTCTTAGTGGGTGCCTACGTCACGTAAAGAAGCTACTGTCCAAATTTCATCTTTCTATCTTCAGCGGTTTCGGCTGGGCGATGATGAGTGAGTGAGTGAGTGAGTGAGTGAGTGAGTAGATCAGTGGTATTTGGATTTTATATATATAGATGTGTGGAACACGTGAGGGATTGCGGAAGGTACCTACATAATATGTACTTACTGGATATTAATATAACATTGAAAATTTGTTCGCAGCATTGAAAGAATATAATCGTAGTTACCTAATAATACGCGTATTTGGGTATAATAATCACTTTTTGGTGAAATGTGATCGGCAGACAGAATTTAAAGATAAAGATAATTTTTAAACGTCTTTAAAAAAGGAGGTTATCTGTTTGACCTGTATGTTTGCCCGTTATTATGTCGAGTTTGGCTGAACTGATTTTGATGCGGTTTTCACAAAAGTTTTTGATACATTTAAGAGAAGGTTTTAGTACGTATTTTAACCGACTTAAGAAAAGAGGAAGTTCTCAGTTTATGGATGTGTAAATTTATTGAAGGGTCTCTTTTTGTAATAAAGATATTATTCAATAAATTTTAGCTTCCCCAGCTTCTGAATAGACTAGATATTGTATAGAATTAGTCGAAGAGGTGGAATAGAAATGTTTTTTTTTTGTTATGGTAAAAAAGTGACATTCTATGACTTAAATCAAAAAAAGAAAAAGAACAAATAAAAAACGTAGAAAGAAAAAATGTACCTGTAACTTTTGCCAAGGAATACATTTAAAAAAAAAAACGTGTTCCTTTTTTAAATTGGCTCGCTTTGGACTTTGATCCGACGAGTGTGACTGACACGCAGATAATGGCTTCTTGTTTAGATAGAGCATTTTAGTTTCTTTTTGAATTTTGTGTTTTCTTTTTGCAGAATTAGATACACCCACATAGTCTCTTTCTGTCATGGCTGTAAAATAACAAGGTGATTGGGCTCACCATAGCTAACAACTTAACTGAATTTTGACAAAATAATATTATTTTTGAACGGAATTTGCAAAAAATTCTGGAACAACGAAAAATAACAAGATATTATAAACAAAAACTCTTTTCTTAAAGAAATCTGGTAGATCTGATATAACTTTAACTAAGCTTGCCTTTGTGATGAAACTTCTTTTGTTTGCGTGAAAATATTCTAAATCACATTACTGAAAAACAATATTCTTTGTAGCGTCCTTCGTCCTTCGTTGAAAAACTAAAAGACCTTTACTATCGTCTCCAACCAAGAGCGTGGCGATTACAGCAATAAATGTATGTCCTTGTTAAGACGATATACGACAAATAAATGGAACGAGTAAATGAACAGTCTATCTCTTTGATATAGCATACTGAGGGCAAGGGACAGTCGCCCACATCAGTTACTACATTTCATTGGAAAAAGTAGTAAATATTAAATATCTTTTTAATTATTACTTTTAAATCAAATCTGAATTACCAGAATTTGATTTTGTTTATTATCATTATTCCTAGGTAGTTTTAACAAAAACTAGTAAGTCATTTCGAAGAACTAGCTATTCCCGTTTTTTGGAAAGGTTATCTTTGACTAAATAATGTATCGAGGTTTTTTTAATCCACTCGTGTTTCTCAGTTATAAAAAACTTTTTTATATCCTCAAAAAGGTTATATTGATATCTTTACCTCCTATAGATTAAGAGAATTACTTGATTTAAAAAACCTTCAAAACTCATATAGCGTCTTAATGTTATTTAATTCTATTGCACTGTTATAGCTTTCTGACCATACCGGACCCCTATCCTTTAAGATACAGGTTTACCTAGTTTAAAGGATTGGATAACTACCACTGTAGCATTTTTTAGCAATCCTTACTTTTGTATTAGATTAAGGCATGTTAGTTTAAGTCTATTTGGCTTTCAATTTTTTTTTTTTTGTGACTGTAGACATAGACATAGACATATGGGAATTTTGTGTTTATGAGAAATCTGCGCGGGTAAAACCGCGGGGCAGCATCTAGTATAGGATATAAGATATCACTTATTGAAAGTCAATTAGACTACATCTAATCTAATCGCTATTGATACCTTATTTGGTAAAGTATCCTATACTGTGAGAGGCGAGGTAGTTCAGGGTGCCCACCAATTGGCTCAGGCAAACAAATGTTTGGCTTGCCTTACGACAATAGTCGCCTGGAGAGGCCCCCAAACGAGCCCTCATCTGTCAAGTGATTCTACTCCCTTTCGCAATGATTTTACAGCGTAGAGAAGAAAGGGGTAACACACAGTGAAAGGGTGTTTGAACAGTGTTGCGGTGCGGTGGCGGCGCGGTTGCGGCGTCGTCTGTTTGAGCCCTTACTATTGGAATGGTGACCCACCTAAAAACATGTACACTATTGAGCGTTTCGTGGATTCGCCAGCGCGATTCCACTTCAAGACGCAAAATTCCAAGTTCCCGTCGAATTTTAGGGATATAAGTAGCCTATATACTATATAATACACTTATGTGTATGTAGCCTGTGTGTCCTTTGTCAAATTTCTGTACCAAATTTCATGTTTATTTTTAGCGTGATTTTATTTAATTATTGAATGGAAGCCTAACAGCTTTTTGAAACACAATTTGTTAGGAAACTATAATAATTATTTAATGGAAGCGTAAAACAGCATTATGAATGACGATTTGTTATTAAAAAAGAGAGAAAATATGCTAATTACGAGGTTTTACAAATTTTAACTGTTACAAAAAAAAAAAGAGAGACAGGCAGAGTTAGTTTTGCATTTATAATAATTTGATGTAAAGATCGTATCGTTTAACTTTGTTTGAAGCTTTGATCATGTCCAGCAGTTGTGTCTTTCAAACATAAAAAAGAGGACACGGAAAAAGGGCGGTAAATGTAGAGGTGGAGGACTGACACTTCCGAGTCAAACAAAATGGATGTAAAGAAAAGAAAGACGAACGATTTGAGATTTCGGTTTTAATTTGTAACATTAGATTTATGTTTAATTTTCTCTTCACTTACTAGATAAAGATAGTTTGTTTTTGGTAAGGCATTCCATGGACGCTCGTGAACACTACCGGCACTGACTGAAAACCAGCGCTTTGGGATCAAACCCATAGCAAATGCTGAGGCAGTGCCCTTTGCTATAGTGGCATATTGATACCGTTAATTGTTTTTGTTCACCTTTTTGTGTATTTTTGTAATGATATGTCACTGTTTGGCAATAAACGTTTTGTATTTATATTTTTCTATTTTTTTGGCCCCTTTCCTGAAATTTGAAATTTTGTCTGATAGAAGCGTGGTGGTCCAGGACGGCGTACCACTTCCAGTTTTTCTGTATAGCTCTTGTTCTTTGGTAATACAGTCTAGGGCGCACGAGACCATAGACAAATCTGTTACACCGTCCTAGACCGCAACTGTACAACATTTAGAACAAAAATTATTTATTTATGTTGTTTTAATGCGGTAAAATGGCATAAATGGACACATGCCAATAATAGGGAGTGGGCCAAGAATAGGCTGGCAAACCGGATGCGCGCACAGGTTAGATAGAATCCAGCCTGGTTCTAAAAATGTTCAGTGTTTTATCTTTAAATGATTACTACCTATGTTGCTATGATTACCTATTACTATGTTGTGCATGTATTACACATACAAAACCTTCCTCTTGAATAATTCTATCCTAAAAAAAACCGCATCAAAACCCGTTGCATAGTTTTAAAGATATAAGCATACATAGGGACAGGCGCGGGAAGCGACTTTGTTTTAAACTATGTATTGATTATTATATTGACTGAGTAACTGAAAAGTTTTAATTATAATAAATAACGCATAACACTCAGAGCCCCTAACTAGGCAGAACCTGTATCTAGGTATCCCGAAACATAATCAGAGGCTGATTCCAATTCCACGCTGGATGCAGGCCACCTGCGATCGGTACAGATGGAGAGCCTTGAGGGAGGCCTATGTCCAGCAGTGGACGTCCTACGGCTGAAATGATGATGAATCAGAGTCGAACAGTACACCCAGACCGGTAAACAAACATCGATATTGATCATATCAATATTCGCCCCGCCGGGAATCGAACCCAGGTGTACTGGCTTCTCAGTTCACATCACTGCCAACTGAGCTGCGAAGCAGTCGAAGTTAATGTTGACTAAGTACAAAAAAAAACACTTATTAATAGGTTACGTAAACTATAAAGAATTTAATCAAAACGTGGCAGCTAGTAGTCACGTGTCAAGTGCCATTTTGAAATCCAATGAGGAATGTTGGGTTTAGTTTCCGATTGAAGTTTTTGATTGAAATTTTCCACTTTGTTATGAAAGTTGCCTGAAAGAAGTCGCTCTCAGCGATAAGGCGCTCATTTGTAAATTGGTAGAACTAGAAATATTTTTGTCAGAAAAAGTCACGGACTAAGACAGCGTAACACGTCCGTTTTTTCTGTATTGCAAAAAAGGCCTCGTTATCTGGTATAGCTTACATTCTAGTGCTCTAGAGACCACAGATAAAAGTGTTACGGTAAACGAGTCCGTGAAACAGTGGCGGTCTAGGAGGCCGTAACAGATTTGTCTATGGTTTCTTCAGCCCTAGACTGTATTACTAAAGAACAAGAGCTATTTTGCAATACAAAAAAACCGGAAGTGTTACGCCGTCCTTGTCCGCCACTGTACATGAAAAACTAGTTAGGGTAAAAGTAAAAGAAAACTGATATTTATAGAACACCCTGAATAACCTTCAGTCTTGCAAAAATCTGGTTGCTTGCAAAACGTATTTTAAGTAAAGGTATTAAAGTCTAAAATTGCATAAAAGTTGTTGTGGTAAGCGAAATAATGCCCGGCTTATCGCATTTTCACATCCGTAACGAATTTGTTATCGTGGAATACATCATAGCGCTGATGCGTCCTTTAAACCTTCTGGGCAGAAAAAATATTCTTCATGTAAGCCAAAAAACGTCAAATTTTTGACATAAACGATGAGTAAAAATAACTCTTTTCAGCAAATGCTGAGGTAGTGCCATTTTACCGCAACTGTGACACACTATATACACTTTTTATTTATTTATTGAATTTTGTTTTTGCTTATTGGTTTTATTGTTGCTTTTTTTCATAATTTGCAATTTTCAATATTATTTTTGTTTAACTTGTCAAAAGTAGCCTTTGTCCTTTCTCAGGCTCTAAACTATCCATATACCAAATTTAAGGAAAGCGAGACAGACAGACAGACAGAGTTACTTTCGCATTTAAAATATTATAGTATCGAAATATGGAAGTATGGATGGACGTATGGAAGTATGGAAGTATCGATTGCTACTATCCCAATTCAAACGAGGCACCTGTAACTTAAGTCCTAGATTTAGTCCACGATGCTAAACCCTGTTTGTGATGCAAATAATCTCGTCGGTAATGTAGGTAGCAGGTGAACCTACGCATATTTGTTGAAAACTCGACTTTATGTTTTAGTCATTAAGGTTGGTTATGTATGTTATGCTGCAGTCGAAGTGCGTCCTACTGTATCTAAGGTCCTTTAATTAGCGCAAAAGTTCTCAAACTGTGGTACAGTGGCGGCCTAGGACAGCGTAACAGATTTGTCTATGGTCTCGTGCGCCCTAGACTGTATAACTAAATAACAAGAGCTATTTTGCAATACAGCGAAACCGGAAGTGTTACGCCGTTCTAGACCGCCACTGTACCTAGTAAGCAGGTAAAGTTTGTTACTGCTTTATTTCCTACGCTTTGAAGTGTACTGCATTTGTGAATGGGAGTCATCAAATCATTTGAAAGGTGAGGTCGTTTGGGGGCGTCTCCTGGTGACTTCATCGTTTGCTTTGCAGAGATGGGTCTGATCGGCAGCATGCCCCGGCAGGGTGCAGTGGCATGACAGCTGTCTCCATGCGACCATTTGTCGTAAGGCAAGGCAAACATTTGTTTGCCTGAGCCAATTGGTGGGCACCCTGAACTACCTCGCCTCTCACAGTATAGGATACTTTACCAATTAAGGTATTGATACCAATTAGATAGTCTATTTTCTTCATTAAGTGATATATTGTATACTATTGAATAAATCGTCGACTTTTTTATGTGTCCTTTATATTTTTTTATTTAATTTTCATTCAGTAATAAAATATGAAAAGTTACTGCCTGTAACGATCACACAAACTCTGAGAATCACTCTTCTCATTAGTATTTTTTTCTTTGCTACGTTGATTATACCCTAGAGTGTTTTTCTTTTAAACTAAGTTAGTAACCTTTGGCTAAATGATATAAAAGTGAAATAAAAAGACGGAAACGTTATGTATACCTTAACAGAATATTACACCTGCTATATATAGAAAAATATACTTAAATCTACTTAATCTGGGTAGTCTCGCCAAAACTCGGGAACGGCCGGGCCGATTTAGTTAATTTAAAATGTTTGTCTTAGTCCAGGGAAGGTTTAAAAGGTGAGAAAATATTGAAAAATTGCGAGGAAGACAAAAAAAACTACAATTTCAATTTCCCATACAAACCGTTCCATTGGTTTGCGCTTTTATGGCGTTTGAAATATCTGTCAGTCGTTTCATTCAATAAGTTTAAGACAGGACAACGTCTGTCGGGTCAACTGGTAAGTATACATATAAAGTTTTAATGAGTAGATTTCTTGAAAAAAATGTCTTAGTAGATTTCAAAAAGTAAGAACACTGCGACCTAACATTTAAATATTTCGCTGGATTTCTTTTTTTGTGAATTTATTGGATAAAAGGACCGTAAGTATAGTATGGATAAGATCTATTAGAAAAAAAAAACTTGTACTTCTATTCAACAAAGCAATATCAGCAAAGTTGAGTCACGTCATGTCCAGCCAGTATTGTTGTCCAATAAAGAAAAGGAAGAAATCAATTTTACGCTGATTGCTTAGACTAATAATAAAAAAGCAACCATACAACTATTAGAATAAAGGTCATATCGCTTCGCGTTGTGCTGATTGGTCATTTTAAATCAATCCCAGGGCGCGTTCCGAAGCGTTCCATATTTGAATCGGTTCGAGGTGACGGATTGGCTTTACAAAGTTGCGGGTTGCGACGAATGGCGGGAAATAGGAAAACTGTCAAATATTTTTAGGTTATGATTCAGAAAGCTTAGTACATTTATGAATACTTTCATAACTCGATCGACACTATAAATATAAAGTGTCGTTTCAATTTACAAAATGACAAAAATATGCTATGCCAGCCTTTATACAATTGGAAAACCTGTCAATTTATTGTGAACTGTTAGCTGTCCCGGCGAGCTTGCTCCTTACAATTTTATATGGTAAATTTAAATAGTTGTTTTTTCTAACTTCCCCTCCATTTTTCCATATTTTCTCACCTTTAAAACCTTCTCTGGAATACTACGAATATTTGAAAACCAAAATCAGCTTATCGGCCCGGCAGTTCTCGAGTTTTAGCGAGACTAACGAACCACAATTCATTTTTATATATTTGTAGTAGAAGTAGATGGAGAGTAGATAAAAAACGTCAAGATGTTAAGATGATACCTATAGGTAACATTTTTGACGTAGTATAGATATACTTTAAAAATAGGTTTTAATTCCAGGGGAAAAATATCATCTTAAATTTGAAGGACTACAAAATATTCAGTACCTAAGTATTTTATCTTAGTAATACCGTCTGATGGTTTTCATGGTATCTAACTCAATTTAACTGAAGCACTAAAGACACATCTGAGAAATCTCTGAGACCACTCTAGAATCTGAATTTGCTAAAAGAAATTGAAAAGGTTTTCTAAAAAAAATGCAAATTTCATTAGTTACGTCTCTCTAATGATTTTGGGTCGTTTCTCTTTCCAGGTAATTTGGGAGGACACTCTGAAAAAATCTTATGTACCTACTGTAGAAAGAAACGTATACTTACTTAGCAATTAGAAAGCACTAAACAAGCACAAATTGGTGTCCAAAATTGACATAAATTTAGGATAGAGAGTACGAACAATCATGTGCCGTTCTTTATGGTAGTCTAGTATTTATAAATGAATCGTGGTTCGTTAGTCTCGCTAAAACTCGAAAACGGCTGGAGCGATCTAGCTGATTTGGGTTTTGAAATGTTCGCAGTAGTTCAGGGAAGGTTTAAAAGGTGAGAAAATATGGAAAAACTAACTGTCCCGGCAAACTTCGTATTGCGCCTTAAAATTTGTATGGGAATAAGAAATTGTTACTTTTACCAACTGCCTCTAAATTTTTCCATATTTTTTTTTCACCTTTCAACCTTTCCTTGACTACTACAAACATTTCAAAACCAAAATCAGCTAAATCAGCCCGGCCGTTCTCGAGTTTTAGCGAGACTAACGAACCACGATTCATTTTTAAATATATATATAATAGTAGATGTAAAACAAGTTAGTTAAAACAACTATTACTTTTTCGCCTGGACAGCCTAGTTTTGAATAATTTTAAATTGTTTTTTTTTAACCATGTTCCAACCGCGCTTCGCCAGATGTTCGCAATGAGCTAAAGATTATTTGAATTCGGTTTTAAATCTCATTTTATAACATTGTAGGTAAAGAAAAGAATTTTTATCTCAATTCTAAAAAGGGTTGACGCGTCACATGCCGATGCCGAGTCAGCGTAAAAGGATTGACACAGATAAATAAAATGGCGTAAGGTTTTGCCGAAATCCAATTTATTACCTACGATTCGAGGCTTTATTTCGGTTTTAACTTTGGACGTTCAGCAAAATTTACGCTTTAATCTTAGGCTTAGGGAAATGAATCAATTCGATATGTTCCGATTAGATTGCTCGCTACCTTTGGCTGGCTGCTTCACAGTTAAAAGCCAGTTTACAGCGATGCTAACGCCATTCGCAAAATAAATATCCTCTAAACTAAGGCAAATATCAAAAATGTGGCACAGTATGATAATAGATAATGTAGTATTTTTAGGACACTGTTGTATAGCGTTTAAGTTAAAGACCAAAGAAAGCTACAATGTGTTGCTAAAAGTGGCATCTTCTGTGGATAATCTGTGGATAATTTGGTTCTTTTCAGTAAGGACTACTTTACTATGCTCAAAAAATACTAAGCAAGATTATCTAGTGTCATACTGTGCTACATTTTTGATATTTGTCTTTGTTTAAATTAGACATATATTTTTTAAGAATGGCGCTAGCATCGCTGTAAACTGGCTCTTAAAGACGCCCTCTTTAAAAAAATACTAGAGGCTGCTTCACTGTTTAACCTGCGCAGATTTCTCATACAAACAAAAAAAAACCGTCTCTTCCCGTTCCTATTAGACTTTAGTGAATTTATTTCTTAGTGCTGCTCCCGTATACCCAAGGAAACCACGTGCAAAATTTCAGCCCGCTACGCCCAGTAGTTTCGGCTCTGCGTTGTCTGTCAGTCAGTAACGGAAGAGTTTTATATATATTGATTGATTTATTTTTTCTTAGGAATCTTTTCTTTTGCATTCAAATGTTAATAAGCCATTTCACCGTTAAATTGTAAAATATACACCAACACTAAAACACTTCTTCTAGAATAATATTAGTGTTTTATAAAAAACTAGTCGACCCGGCGAACTTAGTACCGCCTAACCTATTACTATTTTGTACTTGCATTATACTTATAAACCTTCCTCATCAATCTCTCTAAAAAAAACGCATCAAAGTCCGTTGCGTAGTTAGGAACATACAGGGGAAGAGACTTAATTTTATACTATGTACTGATGGTTATATAGTAGAAGAAGTAAATATTGTAGATAGGATGTTATAGTACACAATTAGTCGTACTCTCTCTCTTTTTTCCATCAATGTTAGTGATGAAGGTGTCGTGTCGTATCAGATGACTGATTATTTTCCTCCGTTGGTCGCAATTATTTAATACTAGTCGACCCGGCGAACTTCGAACCGCCTAACCTTGCCTAATCTTGTGCATCTATTATGCTTATAAACCTTCCTCTTAAATCACTCTATCTGTTAAAAAAATCCGCATTTAAATCCGTTGCATGGTTTTAAAGATATCAGCATATATAGGGACAGACGCGGGAAGCTACTTTGTTTTATACTATCAATATTGATGATATTGTAACATGATTCGTTAGCCCTAAAGCACAACTCGGACACTTCATAGAAAAAAACGCGTTGCTTCGCACACGGCCGAAACTCGTGAGCGGTAACTGAGAGGTAACCGAGAGCGAGGGAGCCGTACTTGCTGAGGGAGGCAGGGAGTGCCCATACTGTATGTAGTACTAATTATAATACTATGTAAAAAGTAGCTCTGTTTATCTTTAACGTTTTTTGTTTCCCATCACGCAAAAGTGTTTGTATAGCCTTCATTGATCATAAATTCATGAAGTTTGCTTTACTAGTGAGTAGTTAAAAAACACGTTTGAAAGTTTATGTTGACAAAACTACTGTTTATTCAACTTTAACATTATTGAACTAAGTGAGGTAAAGCTCCCAGTACCTACTTACAACGTAAAAATAAATATTTTGTGTATATCTAAGCGCTCAAACAGACGACGGCGGTGTTGTCTGTTTGAGCTCTAAGTAATTTATACATACATACATAATCTCACGCCTTTTATTCCCCCAAGGGTTAGGCAGAGGTACCAGCTCAAGAGCTGGACCCACGTTTAGCCGAGTTTATGCTTTTTATTACCAACGTGACGCAGGGCCAGCTTGTCGCCGCGGTTATAACGACCACTACTGCGGCCGGGACCAACGGCTTAACGTGCCTTCCGAAGCACGGAATCATCTTACTTTTCGGTACTTTTCGGCTTTTCTTCAGTATTTCGTGTCTAAGTATTTCGTAAAATTACTTATATTTTACGAAAATACTTTTTTCAGATCAATAAAGCATCCGAAAAAAAAACGCTGCTATTACACTGCTGAACGAAAGCCTCCCCACTATTTCTTCAAACCTTTCATTCATAAAGTGACTATAGTGTCATAAATAAATAATATAGTGTCATAAAGTGACTATAGTGTGATAATCTAATTAGATTGATTGATAATCTCTGTAGTCGAAAACGACAGAAGGCCGTTATTTATTATGAAAAAAAAAACGAAAGATACGATAAAAAAACTCTCTTTAAACTTCGACAATCAATCAACAAAGAGGGAAAAAAAAATATTTCAAAAGAAATGTTATCTAAGGTCACAAAAAAACTTGTTTTAAGTATCTTTTTCCGATCGCGTTTTAACGATTTCTAAACTAACTTTTTGACGTAGATACTTAATAAAAAATTAATGTATGCTCGAAGAACGAGCAGCAGCGTCCTTTGTTGAAATACTTGAAGACACTGCGATCGCCAACCCGCCTGTCAAGCGTGGCCATTACTGCAACCCCCCCCTTTTTTTTTTTTGGCGGGTAAACTTCTAACGAGTACCCTGTGACCCCGGGAGAGTCGCAGCGCAGGGTTATGTGGGGTTCGCACCCACTAAAACCCCGCCGGTGTCCATCTCGGCTGTTGGCAAGGGGGTCAAAGGGGATCTTTCGATCGTTATGTTCAACTCCGCGACACGGCAAACCCCCTCACAAGTTTTGTCCTTATGGCAAACTGTGGGGAAAATATTACCAACAGTAAAAATATTTCGGGTGTGATGAATAATTAATAATACAACTTGAAAGTGAATAAAAAATCTACGCAAAAATAAATTTTATTCTCATAAAAATTAGTTTTATTAGACTTCTTTATAAGCTCCTCAATACAAGTTCTTTATTTATCAAATACATAATTTATTTACTAATCCTAATGTTAAAACTCTACCACTGTTTCCACCTTTTACGCCTACTATACTTGGTTGTTTTTATATACAAATGCCATTTATAAGTTTTTCTGCCTCTGCCTACAAAAAAGGCAGCATATTGAATAAATGAATTATTGAATGATCTCTTTATTGTTCAAATAAACACAAAACAAGAAACAACATATATAAGTGAGGTGACAAAAGGCGACCAATATTATTCCTAAATAATAATGATGTTCGAGTGGTTGTAGTACTACTTTACCCGAAGAAGACCCAATCCAATTGGTTTGAAGACCTTAATTTTCCCGACGGTCCCTGCTGGCGTTCCAATCCAATTCCTTTCAAACGCTTATATTCCTTAAACCTTTTAAGGTACTAATATCGAAATCATACTTTCTAGGAAGTTCCTACTTTAATAGTGAAAGGAAACTACCTACAAGGTTTCAATCAAATACTTAGACGGGCCTCGATGGACGAACGGACATAAAAAAGTCTTTGAAATTGATTGCAAAATATAATATTTTCTTTTTAAAATTCCAACTTTATTAAACTGACACATACATGAAAATGAGAACTCTCTCTTTTCTGAAGTCAGTTAAAATGAGTACTTTAACCTTCTCCTGAATGTAACAGATACTTTTGTGAAAACAGCATCAAAATCGGTTCAGCCAAAGTCGATATAATCGCGGACAAACATACAACTGATAACTGATACATGTAAAAATGATAACCTCCTTTATAAATAAATAAAAATTATAACATCCTTTATTGAAGTCGGTTAAAGTATCTCTGAAATTGATTGTACAATATAATAAAAAAGGGAATTCAAGCCGAGCTGGCCAATATTTCAAGCTCTAATCGGTATCATTTTCATTGTCATCATCATCATTCCAGCCGCAAGACGTTCATTGTTGGATAGAGGCCTTCCCCACATATCGTCACAAGGACAAATATTTAGAGGTTTGCCATAATAGCTATGCTTGGCAAGCGGGATAGCGATCGCAGTACATAACAGAGGGCCTATTACGGCCACTTTTGCAATATTTCTTTGCCTCCTCTTTACGTTTTTTTGTATTTACTTTGACACTCTGGAGGACGCAAAGCAATATTGCAAAAACGGCCATATTAGGGCATCAGAGGCCCTATTACGGCCGCTTTCGCAGTATTGCTTTGCATCCTCTAGTCTACAGTGTCAAAAAAAATGCAAAGAGGACGCAATGCAATAATGAGGGGTTTTCAAAGTGACAGAAAAGAAAAAAAAAGTTTCATAATACGCCGGTAGATGCCGGTGTCTAAAGCAATATAAGAGAAATGGGAGATCGAATATTGACTGAATCTTTGGATTGGATCATTTTCTGCTAAGTATAAATCTTAATTTCACCTACTTCGTCATTGCCTCAGTTAAATTTTAATTTTTATGTTTCATTTTGAGCTATTGAATCATTCATTTCAGCTTGACCTATTGCTCCTGGCAGAGCGCCATCTGGTAGCAGCTTAATTAAACTTGTTTTTTTCTTCTGAGCTGTCAAATGGAAAACCTCTTATTGCAAAAGCGGCCGTAATAGGAGCCTCAGAATACCTACTAAAACTTAATAAAGAAACTGATCTTACTTACTTGGTATTACAGAATCCTAAGCGAGGCAACACCGCAAAAAGTCATATGTAAGTAAAGAAAGTTCCCAGAACAGGCTGTATTGTTCAGAAAGTTAGAAACATTTATATTAACAACATACATACATCCATAACGTCACGCCTGTATCCCATGTAACAACAAGTGTTGTGAATGAAAAAGTTTGTTACAGTGGCGGTCTAGGTTGGCGAAACACTTCCGGTTTTTTGTATTGCAAAATAGCTCTTGTTCTTTGGTAATACAGTCTAGGGCGCACAAGACCATAGACAAATCTGTTACGCCGACCTATAACCGCCACTGTACGTGCGTAGGTTTTTTTGAAAAAGTTAATTTATATTAATTCATACACTTTAAACAAAGTTACAAAAGCTAGCCAAAGAGAGCCTTTTTGGTAATTTCCTTCTTTAAATAAAGCTGAATATTTAAACTGATTTGACAGTTACTCCCCAAGGAAAAGGTAAGAATTGAGAATATTACATGGTACAGTCAACCGCATATTAATCTAACCTCGCCCTGCTATCATTTTATATGATGAATAGCGATGTTTGTTTTTCTGCGTATGTATGTGTTTCAGGCTCCTAAAATTAAATATATAAACAAAAATGGTTTTATGAATCATCATCAATCATGGTTTTTAAACTGTTTTTTTTTGTCCGTATTCGATTACTGGCAGGTGTGAATATTGTTTTGATAATATCGATGTTTCCGGGTCTTATTTCTAATTTAAATTTCGAAATTCAACATTTCAAAATCCTTTTATTTAATACTAGAGGCTGCCCCGCGGTCTCACCCGCGCAGATTTCTCATAAACACAAAAATCCCGGTTTTCTCGTTCCCGTGGGAATTTCGGGAAATCCCTTCTTAGTGCTTACCTACACTCCCCAAGGAACCCACGTGCCAAATATCAGCTTTCTACGCCCAGTAGTTTCGGCTCTGCGTTGTCTGTCAGTCAGTCAGTCAGTCAGTCAGTAACGGAAGAGTTTTATATATATTGATAATTTAACTATTGTACTTAGTTGGGGAACCTCCCCTTGTACGTTTATATACCTGTCTTAGGCGAGTCTTTTTGTCGTCGAGAAATTTGAATCGTTACATTAAAATAAATATGCAATATTTTAACCTAACCTAAGTTTTAACAGTGCTCAACAATTGAAACAAAACAAATAAATCATTATGAATTTAAAAATTAACACCAAAACACTATAAATTGACTGGGTGTTACGCAGGGTGCGTTTTTTCAGTCACGTCATGTATTTGTTTTTGGTTCTACATTATATTTTACAAAAATGTGTAGGTCGATATGGCGCCAACTGTACCTACTTAACAAATCTTCGTCCTAACATTAATCCTGGATTAAATTGAGATTAAGCCGCGAAATCGGATAAGTGGTAAGAAAATCTTAGTAACTCAAAATTTTATGTTCTTTCATGAGCTGAACCTTTTAGGCGAAGGTATAACGAGACGAATATATATCTACATAAATAGGTACCATAAATAAATAACAAATCATTTTGAAATATTTTAGGTAATGGCAAAATACCAGCGCAGCGTAAGGTATTTTTATATTTTAGCTGTATTATGCTGAGCCAGAGCCTTTTCAGTGTTGTAGTTGCGGTGCAACAATTTTGTTATGAACAGTACATAAATAACATGAGTATCTATTGTATGTATTGAACTAGCTTTTGCCCGCAGCTTCGCACGCGCTTTTTCATTATGAACGTTAATTACTGGTAGATAATATTACTCAGGAATTTGGGGACATAATTTCTGATCGAACCTATACCCCCTAAAAATATCTACATATTTACAGTAGTAATATTTTGTTTATTTCAGTTCCTGTGGCAACTCCTGAAAGTTCCTTACTACACTCCACCATTCAGACACTGAAACTCATATTCCTAACATTTATATTAGCTGGTTGGGTAAAATATTAGCTGGGTAGTTGGATAATGTACCTACGCGAGTAAAATTTTTTTAGGCGCTTTATGTTTTTGGGAATGTTCCGTTACCATGTGAATTTTGGTGAATGTTTTCTTAATATGACTCTGAATCTTTTACTATTATATATATCTTTTACTAGTATATTACACCCACTGAAAAACCCGTTTTCCTAAAAAAAAATTTTTAAAATTTAAACTGTTTATTTTCTGATTCACAACTTAGTTAATTAATTATAATTCTGAACTTAAATTTAAAATCTTTAATTCTATTTTATTATGTTATGTTAATTCTATTTTTACGTCAAAATAAAGAAATATAAATTGTTTTCATACTAAGTAAAGAGTACCGTTTTAGGTTCCCGTGGGAATTTAGTATATTTCTTTCTGTAGACCTAATTCCACGTTGACATACTCAAGGAAATCAATTTTTCATACAAAATAATTAGTCCGGTAATCCCCGTTCCCATGGGAATTTAGTTAATTCCTTTCTTTCAACACACTTTCATCCACTGAGGAACCTGTACACAAATTTCACGTCGATACACTCAAGAAATTCGATTTTTGATTACCACAAAAAAAGTCCCGTTATTCCCGTTCCCGTGGGAATTTTGTGAATTACTTTCCTTCAACATTGCTACATTTACTAAGGAACATGTACACCAAATTTCTCGTCGATACACCCTAGGATCTCGATTTTTCATTCTTACTAAAAAAAGTCCCGTAGTTCCCGTTCCCGTGGGAATTTTTAAATTTCCTTTCTTACAACACTTTTTCATTCACTGAGGAAACTGTACACCAAATTTCACGTCGATACACTCAATATTGTAGATTTTTCATACTAACTAAAAAATCCCATTATTCCCGTTCCTGAGGGAATTTTGAGAAATCCTTTCTTAGCGAATGCCTACGTCATAACATCTACCTGCATGCCAAATTTCAGCCAGATCCGTCTCGTGGTTTGGGCTGTGCTAGATCACTATGTCAGTCAGTCAGTCAGTCAGTCAGTCACCTTTGAGTTTTATATATATAGATTTAAATTTCATTAAATGCATATCATTGTTACTGTTACATTGAATAAATATTTCATTCATTCAATCACACTCAGAGAGCCCCTGACTAGGAAGAACCTGCATCTTAGATTCTCAAAATAAAAACTGAGAGAAAATGAAATTAAAAAAGGAAAAATGAGGGACAGAATACTTTGTATCCCGAAAATCCCTTTGAAGTGAAAAATTTGGATTTGGAGCCCACTACTGGTAAAAAAAACGTTACGTAAAAATTTTATTTTTAATCTATACCAATATTATAAAGAGGAAAGATTTGTTTGTTTGTCTGTTTGTTTGTTTGTAACGAACAGGCTCCGGAAATACTGATCCGATTTGAAAAATTATTTTACTGGTAGGAAGCTACACTATCCCCGAGTGTCATAGGCTACATTAGATTTTCAAAAAAAATAGGGATCCTTACTTAAACTCCAATAATGTAACCCAAGGTGCAATATTTTTTCCGTAGTTTACATAATATGTAAACTACGGTTTGTTGTTGTTGTTTGTTTATTATTCGCCCATTCTGGGCAGTCAAAAGAACATCGTCTATAGAGCCAAGTCTTTTGTAGTATCTCATATTATATGGCGTAACGAAGTAAGCCGGGAGAGCTCGTTCTGTTAATAAATCTAGAGTTTCTACAAATAACACGGCAAATTAAAATGTCTACAATATACGTAACAGTTGTTTCTAAATGAATGGCAACCTCTGAACCGCATCGTTGCAGATAAGCGGTGCAGGCAGACAAAGGTGTAACATTTACAAAAGGGATTTCCTCTGAACTTATCTTTAACTAACGTTAACTATTTTGTTTGTTTTAAGGTTGTAACTTTCGCTATGGCGCGAAATTAATTTTTTTTTTTCTGTTTTTTTATTTATTCTGACGAAAGCATTTGTTTTTAATAAATTTTAAATGACTTCGCGTATGTAAAAAAAAACGTTTACCACATTGAAATACAACGTTTTTGGAAGACAGGCCTACTGATTTTGTGTATAAAGGGTAAAAGACCAAAAATCAAGTTCCTTGAATATACACAAAATCGGCCCCAGAAAAAGCGCCCCAGACTGTATCACCGAAGCACAAGAGAGCTATTTTGCATTACAGAAAAACCGGAAGTGTTACGCCGTCCTAGACCGCCTCTGTATCAAGACATGACGAGTGTTTGCGTTATCAATATATATAAAACTCCTCCGTTACTGACTGACTGACTGACAGACAACGCAGAGCCGAAACTACTGGGCGTGAGGCTGAAATTTTGCACGTGGGTTCCTTGGAGAGTATAGGGGAGCACTAAGGACTAATTTCCCGAAATTCCCATGGGAACGGGAAAAAAATGGGATTTTGTGTTTATCAGAAATCTGAGCGGATGAAACCGCGGGCCAGCCTCTAGTCTATACCAATATTATAAAGAGGAAAGATTTGTTTGTTTGTTTGTAACGAATAGGGTCCGGAAATACTGAACCGATTTGAAAATTTCATTCACTGGTAGCAAGCTACACTATCCCCGAGTGACACAGGCTATATTAGATTTTCAAAATAATTAGGGATCCTTATCTAAACTTAAATAAGGTAACCCAAGGTGCAAATTTTTTTCCCGTTGTTTACATATTTGACAGGTAGTTTGTTTCTTTATTCGCCCATTCTGGGCAGTCATAAGAACAAAGTCTATAGAGCCAGGTCTTATACATATTATATTCTATGGCGTAACGAAGTTAGCCGGGAAAGCTCGTAATTAATTATTAGAGAATTTATTTAAGATTGTAAGTTTTTATTTTATTAAACTGCAGCCTTATTACGATAGTATAAACGTAAACTCGGCCTAACGTGGGTCCAGCTTGATGCACTGATGCCTCTCGTGTCCTCAGTCAATGAGCTAGTGCCTCTGCTTGACCTTTCGGGCAATATAGGGGCACACCTCGGACACTTCATATAAAAAGGGCATTGAAAAAGGTTGCTTCGCGCACTTATGTGAGTGAGTTATGACGTGCTATTTGTACTGAGCGGTAACCTAGAGGTAACCTTGCATTTGGGTTCCGCACTTGCTTTTAGGTTTTGCACATACTGTATGTAGTAGTATTTATTATACTGTGATAGGGGTGAGATTATGTTACGGTACGTTTTTATAAATTTATAAATAGTGGCTAGTAGTCTATACCAATATTATCCATACCAATATTATAAAGAGGAAAGATTTGTTTGTTTGTTTGTAACGAATAGGCTCCGGAAATAATGAAACGATTTGAAAAATTCTTTCACTTACAGGAAGCTATATTAACCCCGAGTGTCATAGGCTATATAAGATTTTCAAAAAAATTAGGGATCCTTAACTAAACTCAAATAATATAACCCAAGGTGCAATATTTTTCCGTTGTTTACATTTTGACAGGTGGTTTGTTGTTGTTGTTTGTTTTTTATTTGGCCATTCTGGGCGGTCAAAAGAACATAGTCTATAGAGCCAAGTCTTTTGTAGTATCTTATATTCTATGGCGTAACGAAGTAAGCCTGGAAAGCTCGTTTTGAATAAATTTAAAGAGAACAATAAAACCATTTCCGTATACAAATCGTGTGTGCACTGCAATTGATCTGTCAAAGATCGCGGAGTCAACGCAGCATTTGCGTCATTGGATTTGCATCTCAATAATCTTATTACACCATGTATGTACAGTGGCGGACACGGTCGCCGTAACACTTTCGGTTTTTCGGTATTGCAAATTAGCTCTTGGTCTTTGGTAATACAGTCTAGGGCTGACGAAACCATAGACAAATCTGTTACGGCCTCCTAGACCGCCACTGTACGTACCAGACCTCGTAACAGGATTAAACTAAAGACTGACTTAACGTAGCTCGGTTGGCAGTGATGTGGACTGAGAAGCGGGTGCACCTGGGTTTGATTCCCGGCGGGGCGAATATTGTTATTATGAATATCGATGTTTGTTTCCAGTCTGGGTGTACTGTTCGTCTCTGTTTATGTTAGGGCACCCTAGATACAGGTTCTTCGTAGTAAGGGGCTCTGGGGGCCTATTACGGCCACATTTGCAACATTGCTTTTCGTCCTCTTTATGTTTTTTTTTTAATTGACTTTGACACTCTGGAGGACGAAAAGCAGTATTGCAAATGTAGCCGTAATAGGCCATCTGAGTGTGATGTGTTATTATTATTATTTAAGACTTAATAATACTAGCTAGCGCCGAGCACAAAAAGAAATATATTAGTTTCTATTCCATGAAAAATATCAGACAAGGATAATAATATACCTCACTAATTATGTAAGTATGACACTTGAACTGTAAATAATAGATATCTATACCAATATTATAAAGAGGAAAGATTTGTTTGTTTGTAACGAATAGGCTCTGGAAATACTGAACCAATTTGAAAAATTCTTTCATTGGTAGGAAGCTACATTAACCCCGAGTGTCATAGGCTATATTAGATTTTCAAAAAAATTAGGGATCCTCACCTAAACTCAAATAATGTAACCCAAGGTGCAATATTTTTTCCGTTGTAATACATTACATAATTTGACAGGTGGTTTGTTGTTGTTGTTTGTGTTTTATTCGGCCATCATGGGCAGTCAAAAGAACATAGTGTTTAGAGACAAGTCTTTTGTAGTATCTCATATTCTATGGCGTAACGAAGTAAGCCGGGAAAGCTCGTTAATTATATAACTAGTCGATTATTTTAAACCTTAAGTACAGAGAACGTCGATTAACCCAACAGTGCACAGAAACACTTTATTCCGTCTTCTTCTAACAGGCTGTTACAGGCTGTTAACAGGTTGTTTACCTACTTCTTAACCCTGCAGCAAAACGAAATATTTTAAGGTAACCATGACCTGATCTGCCGTTTGAAGATGATCAGCTCTTGAATAATGATTGAGCATCTAACCACCTTCCATTTGTCCTATCAATTAAAAAATTGGTACAGTGTTACTTCAATGATATTGAAAGTATATGTTAAGGTAACCATGATATTTTTAAGATGATTAGCTCTAGTTCTAGTAAAGTTGATGAGGGGTCTGACTGGGTCGGGGGTTTTTAAATTTGAGTTATTATAAATATAGTAAAACGTCCTATTACGGCGTTAGTAAAATCACATTCTAAAATAAATACTGAGACATATTTTTTTTTTTTCATTATAATTTATAACATTCGGACCAGTCTACAAAAAAACACTTGAGTGGGTGCCAGGCAGCAATCAATATATATAAAACTCTTCCGTTACTGACTGACTGACTGACTGACTGACAGACAACGCAGAGCCGAAACTACTGGGCGTAGCGGGCTGAAATTTTGCATGTAGGTTCCTTAGGGAGTGTAGGTGAGCACTAAGAAGGGATTTCCTGAAATTCCCACGGGAACGGGACAAAACGGGAATTTTGTGTTTATGAGAAATCTGCGCGGGAAAAACCGCGGGACAGCCTCTAGTATAGCAATATAGATAGAAGACGAAAGCGTGGCCGGCCGAGAAGGAGTGTGCGGGATGATATCGATTCCTATCTATCCGACTGGACTCAGGTGGAACGAGAATGAGAAACGTAGATACAGAGAGGGGAAACTTTGTCCAAAAGGAGACACAATCTAAAAATACTTATAAAACTTCATATTTTGAGACGGTCTATGGATTTACGTTACTAGAGCTTACACGGTGCGAAACTAGCGCCACTTCCGATAAATAATTAATATCTTCTAAACCATGGCCGAAATCAAAAATATGCGTCTTTTACTCAATAGATAATCTTGCTTCGAAGTTTTAAGGCCCTTTTGTGTAGCTTTCAGGTTCAAATTCTAAGGAATAAACCGTTTTTTTCATAAAGTTGTAACTTTATTTTCGTAAAAGAATATTTCTAAGATCATTCAAAAGCTACACAACATAGCCTTGAAAATTCTTAGCAAGATTATCTAGGAAGTCAAAGACGCATATTTTTTATTTCGGCCATGGTTTAAAATATTATTTATCAAAGTGGCGCTAGTATCGCACCCGTTCGCCCCTTAAACACAGACGTTAAAAATTATACCTAAGTATAAATAACCAAAAAAAAAAGACGTATTTAAGGGCGTGATTTTAAATAACGTCGGTCGTTTTACCTTATGTGTCTTTTCTTATGCAATAGGTACCTAGATACCTAAATCAAAATGTCAAGTCGCTAACCCACCTTAAGCTTCAAAGCCCTTTATCACCTTTGCAAAGGAATTTCATTAATTAAGCCTAACCAGGCCTGAAGTAGATAAAAGTTCAGAATTCTGTAACAAGGTACAGCAAATGCGGGCACATAATATAAGATTTTTTTAATAATACACTAGCTGTTCCGGCGCACTTCGTATCGCGTCCTACAATTTTATATGGAAAAATTTAATTGTTGTTTTTACTAACTTCCCCTACATCAATATATATAAAACTCTTCCGTTACTGACTGACTGACTGACTGACAACGCAGAGCCGAAACTTCTGGGCGTAGAAAGCTGAAAATCGGCACGTGGGTACCTTGGGGAGTGTAGGTGAGCACTAAGAAAGGATTTCCCGAAATTCCCACGGGAACGGGAAAAAACGGAATTTTTGTGTTTATGAGAAATCTGCGCGAGAAAAACCGCGGGGCAGCCTCTAGTGTTTACATATTTTCTCACCTTTTAAACCTGCCCTGGACTAATACGAACATTTAAAGACCTAAATCGGCCCGGCCATTCTCGAGTTTTGGCGATCGAGACTAACGTACCACGATTCATGTTTATAAATTACTAAAGGCTGCCCCGCGGTTTCACTCGCGCAGATTTCTCATAAACACAAAAACCCAGTTTTTTCCCGTTCCAATAGGAATTTCGGGAAATCCTTAGTGCTCCCCTACACTCCCCAAGGAACCCACTTGCAAAACTTCAGCCCGCTACGCCCAGTAGTTTCGGCACTGCGTTGTCTGTCAGTCAGTCAGTCAGTAACGGAAGAGTTTTATATATATTGACTAGAGGCTGCCCCGCGGTTTTTCCCGCGCAGATTTCTCATTAACACAAAATTCCCGTTTCTTCCCGTTCCCGTGAGAATTTCGGGAAATCCCTTCTTAGTGCTCACCTACACTCCCTAAGGAACCTACATGCAAAATTTCAGCCGGCTACGCCCAGTAGTTTCGGCTCTGCGTTGTCTGTCAGTCAGTCAGTCAGTCAGTCAGTAACGGAAGAGTTTTATATATATTGATAGAATATAGATAGTATATAAAAAAGTCGCTTCCGCTGTCTGTCGCTATGTATGCTAAAATCTTTAAGACTATTCAACGAATTTGATGCGTTTTTTTAAATAGATATAGAGTAATATTAAAGAGGAAGGTTTATATGAATAATACATGCACTAGTAATAGATTAGGCGATTCGAAGTTCGCCGGGTCGACTAGTAGACAATAAAGGTATACTTAAATACATATACCCAAAACATCCCTTTGTCACTTTAGGATGACATCATCATCATCATCTGACTCGGCGAACTTCGTACCGCCATACATTATTATTTTATAACCTGCGCACACAAAGAAACGATTTAAAAATGGTAGCCGTTGTATGGGCTGTCTGTCTTAACTTTTCCCTCATACTAATATACGCAAAATAGCATTTTGGTTTACCAAGAAATTTTGAGTCGGTGCCACAGAATCAACGAATAAAGATCACTAAATTACCTGTTTCCCTATTATTTAATGCTTTTCAGTTTTTACGGCGGTTTAATTTTTTGATAAAAAGTTTTTATTACAAATTATATATCAATAGAATTTTCTCAAAAATTCCGAATAGCAGATAATAAGCTACACAGAGTGTAATTGCGTTCTCAGTAAAAAAAAGTTAAAGAAAGAGTGACTTGTCAGTAACACTCAGTATATAAAATTGCTCACGTAGTACTATTACGGTGTTTGTGGAAGTTCACATATACCCAAACACTGAAGCTACGAAATGTAGGTCAAAGAGCTAAACTTTATGGGTAAATAAGGGAAGGGCCTTTAGGCTTAGTATAATAAATAATACTACGTACAGTATGGGCACTCCCTGCCTCCCTCAGCAAGTGCGGCCCCCGCGCTCGGTTACCTTTCAGTCCAAATCTAAGAAAAAAACTGTATGTTGCCTAAAGTGGCCACTTTAGTTTCGTAAAATAATATTTCTAAGATCATTATCCTACACAACAGTGCCTGAAATATTGTAAGCAAGATTATCTAGGAAGTCAAAGACGCATATTTTTAATTTCATGGTTTAGAAACTATATTAGTTTTTTAAATCAAGTAATTCTCTTAATCTATAAGAGGTAAAGATCTGGAATTTTAACATTACGTTTTTGAGGATATAACAAAGTTTTTTATAAACTGAGAAACACTTGTGAAATCAAAATACCACGATACATTATTTCGTTAAAGATAACCATTCCAAAAAACGGGAATAGCTAGTTCTTCAAAATTACTAACTAGTTTTTGTTGAAACTACATATAGGAATAATTATAATAAAGTAATTGAAATTCTGGTAATTTAAATTTGATTTAAAAGATATTTAATATTTATTACTTTTTCGAATAAAATGTAGTAACCGATGTGGGCGACTGACATATGACTGTCCTTTTCTCTCAGTATGTTTGAGGGAAAAGGACAACCTTTGATCCTCGGTCGTTTGATTTATTTCGCGTATATCGTCTTAAGCAAAAAAGTGAAATTTACAATTATCACAAAATGCTTGAACAAGGGGTAAGAACAATCATGGGTTTTGTGCTTTTTGAAATGGGTTATTCCGATAGTCTCCAAAACCTTTGATGTCCAAAATTTTGCCTATTACTACTACTATTAGTCTCCAAAACACTTTTATGGTAAAGGTAGGTACAAAAAATATATTTCATACAACTAGGTATTCCTTTTAGTCTCCAAGTAAGTTTTACTATGTAGAGACAACAATAAAAGTTTTGGAATTTTAATAAAACGTAGTTTTTTAGAATATTCAGTTTTATTAAACATTTATATATAAACTATATATCGTGGATGTCACAAAAAAAAAACATTTTTACTTTAAAATGTATATTATGACTGTTAAAATTTGCCTAGTTATAGGCGAATACGACCCGTGTTCAGTATCCATCATTTATTAAAAGTTACCTTGTATTTATTTTAAAGTTTTTAATTTATTCAGAGCGAAAATTGCTTTTTGGTTGTTCGTTTGGGATGTAATCAAATTATTTTCGGATTCGCATCAGTGTTTTTGATTCGATAGAGTTTTATTGTGCCTGCGAACCTTAATAGTAATATATTTTTATATACTTTATTAGAAGCTGCCCGGCGGTTTCACCCGCGCAGATTTCTCATAAAAACAAAAATCCCATTTTTTCCCGTTCCCATGGGAATTTCGGGAAATCCTTTCTTAGTGCTCCCCTACACTCCACAAGGCACCCACTTGCAAAATTTCAGCCCACTACGCCCAGTAGTTTCGGCTCTGCGTTGTCTATCAGTCAGTCAGTCAGTCAGTAACGGAAGAGTTTTATATATATTGATATATTGTTTAAAAAAAAACATTATGTTAGATATTTGTTTCAGGATTAACAGTATCTTATGTCCGTCTCGTTGTTTTAAGCTATACGTGTTTTAGGCGTGCAAGCGTTACAGATATACAAAAAGATACATTTATAATATTAAAAGTAGGAATTACATATTAATTTCTCCTTAATCAATCAACCTACGTTCCTTTCAGTAAAGAGCAGGTCCTTCTCCTCTGGGGCCATACCCTTTTACCCCTTTTCGTTAAACTAAGTATAAAATTCTTGAACTCTATATCCACATCACGGTGTAAGGCCAAAACTGTTTTCATAAATATTTTATCTGTCCCTAATGATGCGTCAAAAAGGTCACTTTCAGACCCTCAGTCATGTTAAAGCGAAACTTTGAAAGCTTTGTAAAAACAAAAGTCCCGCCCAGAGCTTTCGTGACGTGCGTGACTTTGCATTGTTACAGAACGGTATGATAAAAAGCTTCGTTTGTGCTTTTTTTCGCTGTCAATTTAGATCGAGCTGATTTTTTTTTTTTGCGGTGTATAGATTACATTTGGGGTTTTTTAGGATTAGTTTAAGAAATATTAGCTATATAGTTAATGATATTTTTAATATGATGCGCAGTTTATACTGCGCAGTATATATTATAAGCTTCCATGTTTAAAAAATCAATTGCTGTTCTTTTTTCTCGCCAAAACTCGAGAAAGTTTGGGCCGAATTCGCTTATTTTGATTTTTAAATGTTGTTCGTAGTCAGAAGCTGTGAGAAAATATGGAAAAGTCACTTTACAACGCGGAAGAAATTATTCATTAAATGCATTTATTTGAGGCAGTATTGACAAATTATACATAAGGAATTGACTCCATTTTGCCTTGGAAATGGCAAAATTATTTCGCAGATTAGGTAGGTAGTTATCTCTGAATTTAACTACTTTCCAATTTTGAACAATCCTGTGGTGATAGGGTGTAACGGTAACGTTGTACGTTTATATTGTAAAGTTATTGCCAATTGGTGGGCACCCTGAACTACCTCGCCTCTCACAGTATAGGATACTTTACCAAATAAGGTATCAATAGCGATTAGATTAGATGTAGTCTAATTGACTTTCAATAAGTGATATCTTGTATCCTATATTGAATAAAGACTTTTTGTTTTTTTTTGATTTTGATTTTAATTGAATAAGCTAGCTTACAATAAACATCACAACTTGAGCTCAATGTAAATTTTGCGTTGGTAACGTTTTATAGCAAAAGTAAAGATTAGTTGGAAAAAGTAGGAACGCAATAAAGTCCGATTCGAACCTTCCGTTGAGCGATAAACTTGGAGTCCTTGCTGGCGCATACGTTGGCAACAAGACACACGGCAATGTTGGCATCAAGCACCTTGATAATTTTTGTGAAAATATTTTTGAGTTAAGAAAAAATTGGTAATTAATGGATTTAGACACAATGTCGAGGGTAAGGTTGCCGTGTGGCGGCGGCATAGAATACCCTACCCCATCTCCTCCCATGACTGTCGTAAAAGGCGAGTAAGAAACCTGAAAAATGGGTAGTAGCGTCCTTTGTTTAAAATTTGAAATACTTGAAGAACCTTGTTTTTTTCAATGGTCGGGAAACTCCTAACGAGTACCCTGCGACCCCGGGAGGAGTCGCAGGGTTATGTGATGTTCGGACCCACTAAAACCCCACCGGTGTCCATCTCGGCTGTTGGCAAGGGGGTCACGGATAATGTTTCGAATGTTAGTTTAGTTAGTAGTTAGGTAGCGATTATTGCCAAAAAAATATATGTTCTTGTGGCGAACTGTGTGGGACCACCTATGTCCAATAGTGAACTCTATCGGCAGAGCGAAATAATTCAAAATAATAAAAACATTAAATGATTATTTTATGGACCTGTTCAATTTTTTATATAGTACAGTGGCGGTCTAGGACTGCGTAACAGATTTGTCTATGTTCTCGTGCTATGCAGAAGAAGTGAAAGTGTTACGCCGTCCTTCACCGCCACCGTACGTTCAGGATGGATGTCCTGTAGTTAACGTTCATCCATTTTCATACAAAATTAATTCAATTAAAGTTTAAAAAAAAAACATACGGGAATCAGCTTGCTAGCCACACCAACCGCAAGTTGCTCTCGTGTGCGCTGACAATTATCGCCCCAGGACCATTTCACAGTTTTACAGCCACATTTACGATCTACCACTGATGTTTGTAGTATTACTGCCCTTTATATAAAAAAAGACGAAACCTTTGCTTTATAAGGTTCTGCGGCCAAGGTCAAACAGAGCACTGCAAATCTATACCAATATTATAAAGAGGAATGATTTGTTTGTTTGTTTGTTTGTAACGAATAGGCTCCGGAAATACTGAACCGATTTGAAAAATTATTTCACTGGTAGGAAGCTACATTAACCCCGAGTGTCATAGGCTATATTAGATTTTCAAAAAAATTAGGGATCCTTACCTTAACTCAAATAATGTAACCCAAGGTGCAATATTTTTTCCGTTGTTTACATATTTTGACAGGTGGTTTGTTATTGTTGTTTGTTTTTTATTCGGCCATTCTAGGCAATTAAAAGAACATAGTCTATAGAGCCAAGTCTTTTGTAGTATCTTATATTCTATGGCGTAACGAAGTAAGCCGGGAAAGCTCGTAAAGTATAATAGTAAAAACACATCGCACTCAGAGTCCCTAACTAGGAAAAACCTGTATTTAGGATGAAATAAACATACAGAGACGAAAATTACTCCCAGACCGGAAAACAAACATTGATATTCATCATATCAATGTTCGTCCCGCCGGGAATTGAGCCCGGTGCATCACTTTTAAAACCTTCCCTGGACTACTATGAACATTTTAAAACCAAAATCATCTAAATCGACCCAGCCGTTCTCGAGTTTTAGCGAGACTAACGAACCACGATTCATTTATTTATTTAAATAGTTAATTGGATACAAGATATCACTTATTAAAGGTCAATCAGACTATTTAATTTGATTGGTATTGATACCTTATTTGTTAAAGTATCCTATACTGCTAGAGGCGAGGTAGTTCAGGGTGCCCACCAAGCAGCTCAGCAAACAAATGTTTGCCTTGCCTTGACAATGTTCGCCTGGAGACGCCCCCAAACGAGCCCTCCTCTGTCAAATGATTTTTCTCCCTTTCGCAATGCAAAGAGAAGAAAGGGGTAACAAACTCTACTTTACATAATATCTCTCTTTTTTCCTTAAAACTAATTCTGACTAGAATCAGAAACAATATCAAACATAAACATTATATCCATCATATACAACAATGTTTGCCTGCCGGGATTTGAACCCGGACCATTTTTATAATTATAGCTTTGTTCTTTAGCTTTGGTTCTTCAGCGGATCTCTATTATTCTTTTTCAGAGAAACCGGAATATATCCCAATTTATGCAAAAGAAAAAAACTTTGCAGGAAGTTTTGTTTTTGATTATGTGTCTTGGATTCGAAGTTATGAACTTTAATCAAGATGTCGTGAAACTTTTAGCTCTTGTTCTTGCTTAACTCACAACTGGCGAGGCGAGGCGAATAAACCGAGAGGATAGAAATTCAAATTGGTCTCTAACTTAAATAGCACAGGGTTGAAAATAAAACGCGTGCGATTCCTTAGGGTGACAAATAAACATCGAGCTATGCTGTGCTGTACTGCCCTGTGCTATGTTTGATCAACTCGCTCGTCTAATATTTTAATGAGGATACAAACAAACCATGCTGTGCTGTGTTTCTTAACCTACGTTTTTTAACAATCAACATCAACCTGTGCTGTGCTTTGCTTAGCTAGGATCAAAAGTCATCAGCAGTTCGTACAGTCGGTTAGGTTCGGCCCAGCGCGGCCCAGCACGGCGGGTAGCGCGCCTCGCTCGAGACTGCTGCGTTTTTAAGAGCCAGTTTACAGCGATGCTAGCGCGATTCGCGAAAAAAAATTATATCTTCTAAACTAAGGCAAATATCAAAAATCTGGCACAGTATGACACTAGATAATGTAGCCTAGTATTTTTAGGGCACTGTTCTATAGCTATTAGGTTTAAGACCAAAGAAAGCTACAAAGTGTTGCTAAAAGTGGACACTTTTAGCAACAATCAATATATATAAAACTCTTCCGTTACTGACTGACTGACTGACAGACAACGCAGAGCCGAAACTACTGGGCGTAGCGGGCTGAAATTTTGCATGTAGGTTCCTTAGGGAGTGTAGGTGAGCACTAAGAAAGGATTTCCTGAAATTTCCATGGGAACGGGAATAAAATGGGTTTTTGGGTCAAAATCAACAAACTGTTTTTTTGTATCATTTCGGTGGAATTTTTTATTTTAAATGTTATCGACGTAGATTTAATTATTATTAAAACTTCAACCTATTTTGGAAAATATGCGAGAATGGCCACCAATTAACATTAAAACTTACTGAATTATTAAAGGTTGAATTTATTTGAGTCCACTGAAATGAAAAAAATCCACCGAAATGATAAAAGTGCCAACCGAAATGATAAAAATGTGCACCGAAATGATAGACCATACACCGAAATGAAAAAAGCCCACCGAAATGATACAGCTAAGAACAACCATACTTCTTAGTTTGGGTTCCGTACTAAGAAGATACCTACCTACATTTAAAAAAAACTGAACAATAGCTCGAATTTAGTTTTCGAGTGTGTAAACATTGTGTTTGTAAGTTTAAGTACTGCCTATTAAAATAATATACAACTTTATTAGAGGGTTTTTTTGATATAAATTTTCAGCTAAGAACACTTGGGCTAAAATTATCTATGATACAAAAAAAACTAAACGAAAATCGGTTTAGCCGTTTGGGCTCTACGATGTCACAGACAGATACACAGACAGACAGATACGTTAAAAAATCTGAGGTGTTCGTCGGGGGTTAAAAACTGTTCCGTTCACACAACACACACCACAGTTCATTTGTTTACGAAACAATGACGACTAGACAAGTTCAAAAATTTTTTCCAGTGGAAACTAATTGCAACCATGCTACCTTCTACCTTGTAATTAGATCGCAAATATAAAAAATGGTATTTCATATTTATGATCTTTTGTCAAAATAAAACATCTACAGTTTAGCGATGACAAGAAGGCGCGTGTTTGGGCCAACATTTTGTTAAAGTTTAGTAGAAACTTTTTTAATAGTAAATTTGGTATTAAAATGCACGTGTTTACGTTGATTGTGTGGTTTGTTGGACCGATACCTAACAAAACAGAAATAAGAGCCTAAGCTAATTATGAAATAAGGTGTTATTTGACGAGATGTTTTTTCTGCGGTGACCCGTTAACTAGGTAGTTGGAATTGATATTGATGATCGAAGTTTATAGAATACGTATTTTTTAAGCTACACTGTGCCACAGAAGAAAAATTACTTCGTACAGTATGGACGGACACTCCCTGCCTCCCGGTGAAAGTGCCGGCCATCCGCGCTCGGTTACCCCTCTGTTACTAACCGTACAGCACATTACAAACTACAAAAAGCATTGTCTTATCTCACTCACACAAGACATGGAAAGTGTTTACGTACGTGTTTAGACTAAGTGCGTTGCAACTGCAACGCGTTTGTTTAATTATTTTGATCGCTCGTGTCCCACCGAGGTGTGCCCGTGCTTTAGATAGGTACTTACTTTGGGGATTATTTGAATTGTCAATATAGCACAATAACCGCCTAATATAATATTTTCCTAGGGCGAAACTACTTAATTAAGCATAAAGATTTTAAACGATAAACTAACACAATTTATATAATTATTAAGTTGTCATTATTTAGTAGTACGTATTATAATTTGGTATATTAAATGCTTACGCCGGCAAAACCTAACGTAGGTACTGACACGGTAAAGGATTGGGAAGGAAAACCTTAATTAAATTTTTGACCCAAGGATCTCCAAAACTTGATGGTTCTATCATTTCGGTGATATATTTCATTCCGGTGGACTCTTTTCGGTATAACAGTCCACCGAATCCACTGAAATGATAGCACTGAGATGATAAAACAAAGGTTAATTTAAAATTTTACTCCAAATTAAATAATTATCAAACTATAAATATTACTGAAACAAAACAATACATACGTCGAATGTAAACAGAAATTTGAAAATAAATTAAATGAATCAAACACGAGATATATTGGCCACCGAAATGAAAAAAAAATTGTCCCCTCATCACTGAAATGATAAACTTACGTTTTGGCGGGAATCCACAGTGATGTTGTCAGCGGCCCGTACGCACCTAGAGCTTTAGCCGGACTAATCCGTGGTAAGGAAACAGAAGGGGGGCGTAACAACGCAGTGTTGTCAAAACTATTCTGCTAAAACTTACCGTCCTCTGAAATGATAACTTTTCTCAGGACAAAATTCGAGTACTTGTCAAATGTGTGAGAAAGTAGATAAACAAACAATAATAGTTTTTATCGATATACTAACTAATAATTTAACGATACGCAAATCGATTTAAATCAAAATCGTAAACGTGTTTGTAAGAAAAGATACTTTACGAGTGAAATTGGGTTCAGGACAAGCCACCGTGATGATAAAATGACACTTTGACAATTTTTTTTTAGGTGTTATAGAAGCCCATACTCCATAATTTTTTTTTGCCAAGGTGGAGAAGTACTTACACTACTTAAAAAAAAATATCCTAATAATCAACGAGCACATTGCACTACCAAAATTAGGTTTGCCATGATTTTTTTTCGCTTGGGATTTTCACCCTTTTGTGTTTATGAGAAATCTGCGCGGGAAATACCGCGGGGCAGCCTCTAGTTCCCTATATAAAATTGTAAGACGACACGAAATTCGCCGGGTAAGCTAGTACCTTTCTATTGAATTAATGATAAATAGTTCCTTAGCGTAAGTAGGTAGCGTAATTAGGTAACCCATGACGTATATTTAGAAGAAAGAAAGAAAGAAAAAACATTTATTTGGCACAACTATGACACACGTATACACAACAATCAAATTTAATAAATATAATTTATGAAACTTTAAATATATACATGTAATAATGATGCCCGACAAAACATTGAAGAACAACTTTGGGTTGAAAATATAAAATTTAAGGGTGGGCTCGTTCTATTTTTAGTAATTTCCTATTAAAAACCAAAAGTGACACTGCAAAAACAACTTTTTGACATCCTTTCCGGTAGATAGATAATTGATTGACCTGTCAATCACTTGTCAATCTTAGCTTGCGTGTATTTTTGTTGTTGAACACAATTTTCGGTTATTAGAAAAGTTTTTGTAGAAAAGACTTGTGTAGGTGTGAGTCCGGTCGACAACGAGATAAAATTAAATGAAATAGGTATTTAAGATTTAAGGCTATACCGTATTATTCATAAATATACAGGTTATACGTAGCTTCACTAGCAGTCTACTTGTCTGGTTTGTTGTATGGTAAATACGAGATATCCAGTCTAAATTGACATACGTCAAATAACTAAAATGCTCTTTTTATGAATAACAGGGTTAGCCTTTGTGGTGTAAGTAACAAATATACAGACAAACTTTCGCCTTTATAATGTACCTAATTTGTGCATGGTTTATACTTATAAACCTTCATCTTGGATCACTCTATTTATAAAAAACCGCATCAAAATTCGTTGCGTAGTTTAAAAGGTTGAAAGGCGACAGACGCGGGAAGCGACTTTATTTTATAATATGTATTGATATTGATGAAGCTGGCCCCATGTCACGTTGGTAATAAAGCATAAACTCGGCTAAACGTGTGTCCGGCTCTTGAGCTGGTGCCACTGCCTAACCCTTCGGGGAATAAAAGGCGTGAGATTATGTTATGTTACGTTATATTGATGAAGTGCGATTGTTATTTAATAAGTTAAGATATATTATAATAACGAATGATATGAAATAAAAAAAAAAACAGAAATTGTAAAGTAGAGTTTATGTCAGTACCAAACGATTTTAAATGGAAAATTACTACTAGTATACTATCTACCAAAGAAACAGCATGCGAATTACTTCTCAACTAATTAAAGAGCCTGTGGCATAGAACTTAGAGTCCAGTTTAGATTGTTAACCTCTCCGTAATATTAGGACACCAGCTGCGTTACCTGAAAACATCTGAAATCCATTTTCTAGTCATTAGATTCACTATATTAATGAGTTGGTAGACCGGAACGACTGGCAAGGAGCTTAATGAATGACAGTAGCTTAACCTACCCTTAACCTACCCATATTAACTAAAGTGCGTGCCTGCTAACTCTGTTATTCATAAAAAGTTAAGAGCTAGTTTACAGCGATGCTAGCGCCATTCTCGAAAAAAAATTATATCTTCTAGCAAATATCAAAAATGTGGCTCAGTATATAGGACACTAGATAATCTTGCTCAGTATTTTTTGAGCACAGTACAGTATAGTCCTAAGTAAAAAGAACAAAATAATCTACAATTTATTGCCAAAAGTGGCCACTTTTAGAAACAGTAGTTTTCTTTGGTCTATAACTTAAAAGCTATACAACAGTGCCCTAAATATACTAGGCTACATTATCTACTGTCATACAGTGCCACATTTTTGATATTTGCCTTAGTTTAGAAGTTATTAACTTTTTTCGCGAATGACGCTAGCATCGCGGTAAACTGGCTCTTAATAAATGACAGTTTTTTTTTTTTTTTCCAACTGACTGAATGCAATTCGTCTGAAGGACGGTAATTGCGACACCGAACGTTTAATAAATGACAGTAGCTTAACCTACCCTTAACCTACCCATATTAACTAAAGTGCGTGCCTGCTAAGTCTGCGCGCAGTAAAAATATGAACCAATTAGCAATCAGCCATTTGGTCTTAAGACGGATGAAGTACTTAATACAATAGCGCCCCCAGTCGCATAGCTGGCGCGAACTCTAGTAATATTTTGCTCTACATTTATTTTAGTTCTGAATTACTAAACAAGATTATCAAGTGTCAAGTGCCATATTCAGCATTGATTACACCTTTGATATTTGTCAGGGTTTAAAGTTCTTAATATTAGTTTTAACGATTGGCGCTAGAATCGATTTAAGAGACATCTTAAGGAATAAGGGTTGAACTAAGAAGAATATATTTAAACTAGAGGCTGCCCCGCGGTATCACCCGCGCAGATTTATCTTAAACACAAAAATCCCATTCTCCCCCCTTCCCATGGGAATTTCGGGAATTCCTCTCTTAGTGCTTACCTACACTCCCTAAGGAACCTACATGCAAAATTTCAGCCCGCTGCGTCAGTCAGTCAGTCAGTAACGGAAGAGTTTTATATATATTGATTGATTTCCACAAAATGAAGGTTGAATGAATGAATGAATGATATCTTTATTGCACAAAAAACATAAAAACAAGAACATTATTAAGGTTGTGTGTGATAGCTAATTATTTGGTGCCTGTTAACCAGGGCCCTTAGTCCCATCGCGCAAAACGTAACTATCGAATAAAAGTAGAGTCGAAACAGTACGTTAATCGCAAGAAAATACACATTTGGTAGTCTCGTAATGAATTTTGCTATAACTATAGCAGTAGTATCGCAACAGATTGGAATTGACCAAAAAGGGTAGTGCTCCTTAATAACATAATGTTATGATTACGTTCGACTGACATTATATATGTCAATAATGATTGATATTAAGTCAAAGTTGCACTACGCCCGTTCCAATTTCGTCTAATAAAACAGGATTCACTATTTAGGTAAAAAATCCCAGATTATTCTATAGCTTGCTATTCATATTCTATTGCTATACTATAATGATCGATCAAAGTTACGAGACTCGCAATCAATATATATAAAACTCTTCCGTTACTGACTGACTGACTGACTGACTGACTGACAGACAACGCAGAGCCGAAACTACTGGGCGTACAAAGCTGAAATTTGGCATGTAGGTTCCTTAGGGAGTGTAGGTGAGCACTAAGAAAGGATTTCCCGAAAATCCCACTGGAACGGGAAAAAACGGGATTTTTGTGTTTATGATAAATCTGCGCGGGAAATACCGCAGGGCAGCGTCTAGTTTTTGACACAATCATAATAGAGTAATAGTAGAATAATAATAGAATAGAAGTATAATCGTAAGTTTAAGAGACAAGAGTCCCTGGTCGGTTTCTCAGTAGAGGCTCGACAAAATTTGTTAAAAAAACTCAGTTTTTTGCATTTATCTCTTAATTTACGTATTTTTTTAATGTTTTTAATATTTGTTAGTATTCTTTAGACACTAAGAAGAATTTCGTGCAAACATTTCATTTAGATATAAAGAGCCGTTTCGGAGATAACTGCATTTGACAGAGAGACGGACGAACGGACGGAATAGTCGCTTCACATATTGCTACAAGGAGAAACAATGACTAAGGCAAAACCCCCTCGTATTAAACAATATTATTAAAATTATAAAAAACTTATATCATTTAAGTTACGAAACATTTCAACCATAAACCTTTATTATAGGGAAACCCCAATCCCTATATACAGGGTGTCCGGAGAAGTTATAACATAAATTTTACTTAGCCTTCGATCAAGACCTTAATGAAGGTTCTGTGAGCCTTAGATCTTTAACTGTGAATTTAAAAGTAGGCGGGGTCGACTATTGCAAAAAAAAACATCATACTGAGGGGGGGTGAGGCTGCAACCCCCCATATGGGGTGATTTCTTCGATTAAATTGATCATAGAATACACCCTTAAAAGTATGTTATAACCTCCCCGGACACACTGTATAACTATAACAAAACACAGGTGAAATTCGGGGTTTAATATCTATGGCAATAGGGGTCGCGGCATTAATTGTGCCGTCGACTGGCAGTATAAGGTATTTTGGGGTGTTTGTCGGTCATAAACAACCACACTCCCAAATTACAGAGAAGAAAACGCCCGAATTCGCCTTTTCATTGAGGAAAATGAATTGATAAACTCCCTTTTCTTCGTATAATGTCATTATTTCCTGTTAAAATAGCACCTAAACGCGTGATTCGACATTCATTTCCATTATCCAAGAATTCATAAATAGGAATGATTTATTTCTGCAGTATATTAAGGATTATTAGATAAATAGAGATTATCGTGTTCAAGAAAATTTTATTCGTATAATTTCGCTAATTCGACATTCACTTCCTTCATTATCCAAAATCACATAAATTAGGATGATTTATTTAAGCGCTTTAGTACATAAATAAGGACTATTAACATAAATATTTATTATCGTTTTTAGGAAAAGAAAAGTTTCTTCGTATAATATCATTATTTCTGTTAAAATAGCAGCTGGACGCGAGATTCGACATTCATTTTAATTAACCAAAAATACATAAAATAAGGATGATTTATTTTAGCGCCATAGTAGGTACATAAATATGGATTATCGTATTATTGTAAAACTATTGAGTGACATTTAACAGCTGAAGTGGCGATCCACAGAATTTACCACTTTTATTTATTTACATAAACATCATTATGTGGGTGACTAAGGTAAAAGGTTTTTTGGTGGTAATGTTCAAACCTTTCATTCAACTGGGTAAAATATTGTAGTGGGTACAGATCTGTAACCTATGGTGATTAATCTTTTTAAACGACGAAAAAACAAAAAAGAGGAGGTTATTATCGTCGCTTATATATTTTTTTTGTATAAAGTTTATTACTTACCTACATAAAAAAGTTGTGAAAAATGTTTAATGTTTTCTTAATTTCTGAAAGTTTTATAAGTAATAAGCAGTTTTAAAAACCACTAGAGGCTGTCCCGCGGTATTTCCCGCGCAGATTTCTCATAAACACAAAAATCCCGTTTTTTCCCGTTCCCGTGGGAATTTCGGGAAATCCTTTCTTAGTGCTCACCTACACTCCCTAAGGAACCTACATGCCAAATTTCAGCTTTGTACGCCCAGTAGTTTCGGCTCTGCGTTGTCTGTCAGTCAGTCAGTCAGTCAGTCAGTCAGTCAGTCAGTAACGGAAGAGTTTTATATATATTGATAAAGAAATCGAATGATTATAAAAAACCCTAAATATTTTTAAATCTTTTAGATTATGTAACACTAGTCGACCCGGCGAACTTCGTACCGCCTAACCTATTAATATTTTGTGCATGTATTATACTTATAAACCTTCCTCTGGAATCACTCTATCTTTTAAAAAAACCCGCATCACAATCCGTTGCATATTTTTGAAGATATAAGCATACATAGGGACAGACGCGGGAAACGACTTCATTTTATACTATGTATTGATTTATACCCATTTAAGTTTTTTTTTTTCGAGGATTTCACTTATTTCTATGATTAGTTTTGGCCCACATCCATTCGTCAAAAGCCTATAAAATAATAAGTAGTTAATCTGTTAAAGGTAGTTATGATATAAAATAAGTAGTAGAAAAAGTAACTCGGCTATCGTCTCGTTATCATTTCGATCACATAACTTTTCACTTAAAAATTGCACACTTAAAGTTACAAACATTATTTTTATAAATTAATAATTTAAAATTAATCTTATATAAAAAAAAGGTTAGTATTATATTTTAACTTACCCAAGTTTCTTTTTTTTTACAAGTAAAGTCTAACTTCAATCGTCTAAAAAACACAAAACACAAATTTTCTTTTGCCACTTAATTAAAAAAAAACACAATACTTTTTTATGCACTAGTAAGTAGTAAGTAAATAATTTATACTGGCTACTCTATAAGAAAAAAAAACATTAACTGCATAACTTTGAAACTATAAATTTAAAAACAAAATTGGAAAAGTCACTTCGTATTTCGAACGCGGCGTTTCCCGCGCTCGGACTGCGCGCGGCTTCGGGCAACGAACGAACAAGACTGAATGAAAATGTGTGCTCAATCCATGCGTTAAATTTTGAGATTGGATTTGTAAATCATTATAATAATAAAATATTCAATATTATTTCGTTAAGTATAACAAAATATTTATTAAAATTTTCAGCCTCAGAGAAATTTGCACCTATTATAATTAACTTATCAATTAAAATAATATCGGTATACTGGGTGTACTGAAATTCCTGAATGTCGTCTGCCTCATACTGGATACTAATTGAAAAATAGACCGTCAAGCCAAAGTTAAGATGATAGAATTGGTACTATTTGGTACCTAACTCCGGGTAATTTGCTCAACGCTTTCTTTAGAGATCTGTTACTTTGGTACGTTCCAATTACCTATGGTTTAGGCTAAGAATACTCCGTAATTCGGTAGGTTTAGGCAATGTCTCGATAGATACTAATATATAAAGGGCTTACAAGGTGCGAATGAGCGCCACTTCCGATAAATAATTAATATCTTCTAAACCATAGCCGAAATCAAAAATATGCGCCTTATATTTTTAAGGCCCTGTTGTGTAGTAGTAGATTTATCTAGGGATTTTAAGGCGCATATTTTTGATTTCGGCCATGGGTTACAAGATATTAATTATTTACCGTAAATGGGGCTAATTTTTTAGAGTTTGTTACCCCTTTCTTCTCTACGCTGTAAAATCATTGCGAAAGGGAGTAGAATCATTTGACAGAGGAGGGCTCGTTTGGGGGCCTCTCCAGGCGACTATTGTCGTAAGGCAAGGCAAACATTTGTTTACCTGAGCCAATTGGTGGGCACCCTGAACTACCTCGCCTCTCACAGTATAGGATACTTTACCAAATAAGGTATCAATAGCGATTAGATGTATAGTCTAATTGACTTTCAATAAGTGATATCTTGTATCCTATATTGAATAAAGAATTTGACTTTATTTGATGAGGGTAAAAGACGCAATGGTAGAAGAAGGAAGTCGTGGCTCGCTAACATCAAGGATTGGACAAGAGTAGCCAGCGTAGAAAAACTTTTTCGACTGGCAGCAGAAAGAGAAGCATTTGCGGAGCTGACGGCCAACCTCGAGTAGTAGAGAGGCGACAGAAGAACTGGAGGTGCGGATGCGCAGTTTGCTTTCCGCCTGCCTGGAAGCCAAAGTGTTTCCACGGCAGTGGAAAACAGGCAAGCTGGTGCTACTCCGTAAAGAGGGGCGCGCTGTCGACTCCGTGCGTCCGCCGGACTTTCGGCCTATCATCCTGCTCGACGAGAGTGCCAAGCTCTTCGAGAGCGTCCTCAGCAGGCGCATCATCGGGCACCTAGAGCGCGTTGGGCCGAACCTGTCTGACAATCAGTTCGGCTTCCGTACTGGCCGCTCTACGCTTCACGCGGTGGAGCGAGTACGCAAAATTGCGGACACGGCGGTCTCTGCGGGCGAGGTGGTGCTGGCGGTGTCTCTTGACATTACCAACGCCTTCAACACCTTGCCCTGGGCCTGCATAAAGGAGGGACTGGTGTATCATCAAGTGCCTCTCTACTTAAGGGAAGTTCTCGGGTCGTACCTCTCGGACAGATTCATCACGTATCCTGGCCGGGAGGAGTGGCTCCAGCAGGCGATGTCGTGCGGTGTTCCACAGGGGTCGGTTCTTGGCCCTCTCCTTTGGAACATCGGTTACGACTGGGTGCTGCGCGGAGACTACCTCCAGGGTATTGATGTCACGTGTTACGCTGATGATACCCTGGTGACGGCCCGAGGTACGACCTTTAGGGAGGCCGCCGTGCTTGCGACGGCGGGCGTGGCGCAGGTGGTTCGTCGCATAAGGCTTTTGGGCCTCGAGGTGTCGCTCAACAAGTCCGAGGCCATGTGGTTCCACGGGCCTCGGAATCGTCCTCCGGCCGGAATGGAGATCGTCGTGGGTGGGGCGTCCATTGCCGTCGAGCCCACCCTTAAATACTTGGGGCTGACTCTCGATGGGCGGTGGACCTTCCGCGCCCACTTCCAGCGCCTGGGGCCGAGACTGTTGGTGGCGGCTCAAGCACTGAGCCGCCTGCTTCCGAACCTAGGAGGTCCAAAAGCATTTTGCAGAAGGCTGTACGTGGGGGTTGTGCGGTCCATGGCCTTATATGGCGCCCCAATATGGGCCGACGCTCTGACGCGTCAGACCGCTGGATTACTTCAGACTCCGCAGCGGCTGATGGCGATTAGAGCTGCCAGGGGGTACCGCACGATCGCCAGGGAGGCAGCATGCTTGCTTGCGAGGACCCCGCCGTGGGATCTTGATGCGAAGGCCCTCGCGTCAGTTTATTACTGGCGTGAGGAGGCGCTGGCGAGGGGCCACTGGCCAAATCCTCGCGAGATTTTGGCGCGGCGGCAAGAGGCTGCCGACGAAGTGGTTGAGGCGTGGGCACTCCGGCTTGCGAACCCGAGTGCGGGGCACAGGACGGTGGAGGCAATAGTCCCCGTCTTTGAGCAGTGGCTGCATCAGCGGCACGGAGCTCTAAGCTTTAGGCTCACACAGGTGCTGACGGGACATGGCGTCTTTGGTCGGTACCTGTGGAGAATAGGTAAAGAGCAGTCCGCTCGATGCCACCACTGCTCAAACTGCCCCGAGGATACGGCGGAGCACACACTGCTCGAGTGTCCGGCCTGGGCCACTGAGAGGGCGGCGCTCACCACTACAATTGAGGGACATCTCTCGCTGCCATCCATGGTCGCAGCCATGGTTGGCAGCGAAGAGGCTTGGCGTGCGGCCGCCACCTTCTGCGAAGCTGTCATGCTTGCGAAGGAGGCGGCCGAAAGACAGAGAGAAGCGGCTGACCCAGCCCGGCGTGGCCGGAGAAGGGGTCGCGGTCGCCGCGGCGGCAGGGCATAATGCCGTCGCGAAGCCCTGTAGGTCCGGGCGTAAGAATAGGTCTACGGTATACCCTGCCTGTCGTAAGAGGCGACTAAAAGGGGTCTTTGGGGCCGTGGGTGTGAAGGGCGGGGGCCCGACACACTCATCAAACGGCCCCAAGATGGGCGGCGGCACAGCTTGTGGCACTGTGCCGCCGCAGCTACAAAGGCGAGCCGGGGAGGGAACAATATGCCCTCCCCGTGCACGAAGCTGATATCAGTTGAGCGTGGGAGGAACCTCGGACGCCAGTAATGCGTGGTTCCCGGGGTCCTTCCCAAAAGCGCCAAGACGGCCGCCGGGGGGTTTTAGTGGGTGCGAGCCCCACATACCCCCGACGCTCCCCCGAGCGTCGGGAAATGCGTTAGGCATTTCCCCCCGTTACAAAAAAAAAAAAAAAGGCGACAGAAGAAGCTGCTACTTTCGTACCGTGTACGCCCTAACATACAAAACGAAATTAAAGAATCTCTTTCAAATTACGCGCTTGCTGGCTTTAGTTTATCTAAGGGTATCAAATATTTCTTCAATAAATTAAGCTCTGTTTAAACGGGATACTACAGGAATTTGTAATATTAAATTACTAGATGACAGAGCGAACTTCGTACCCTCTTACAGTATAAAGTTACACAATATTATTAATTAAATCAATTAAATCAATATATATAAAACTCTTCCGTTACTGACTGACTGACTGACTGACTGACTGACAGACAACGCAGAGCCGAAACTACGGGGCGTAGAAAGCTGAAAATTGACATGTAGGTTCCTTGGGTAGTGTAGGTGAGCACTAAGAAGGGATTTCCCGAAATTCTCATGGGAACGGGAAAAAACGGGATTTTTGTGTTTATGAGAAATCAGCGCGGGAAAAACCGCGGGGCAGCCTCAAGTCCTTTATAATATTCTGTTCATTACATATACTTAATGTAGGATTGGGTAAGTTGAAAAGCAAAGTCCATGCTTATGTCTAGCTGCAGCAGTGGACGATTTCAAGAGGATACTAGTAACGTAAAAATATTTAAAAAAAAACTCATGCTGTCGCCCCCTAACCACAACCATGCGACAGGGAGAGCTAATTTTTTGATGAAATTTGCGTTTTGGGGGATTTAAACGTTTTTCACTACCTAAATCTTAGCAAATCACAATTTTGATGCCCCATCGCTTCAGCATCAAAAAATCTTGGTTTATATGTTTTCTTTTTTAATATGCATTGGTTTCGTAAAAAAAAAACACCTTTGCCGACCAATTTTTCATCACAAATATCTCTGTATTTCAGGGATAGTGAATTTCGAAAGTGGAAAACGTAAAAACCTAGTTTTAATAGTGTTAGTAGTAACATACTAAAACTTCCTCGCGATTGAAATATAATAAGTACTGGAAAAACGTTTTCTTTTTTTGTATGGACGCGTTCGGGGTTAAATTCATAATAATGAGACCATGTGGCTTACCACCTACGCCATCTAAAACGCCAAATTATGAATTTTTTTTTTTTGTTATTTGCATGAAAGCCTCCGGAAATTGATCGTTAAGGTGAGAGACGCATCGACTCAAACAGTGTTTCTTAAACTGTAGGAACAGAAAGAAAAAGAAAAAAAAATTAGATAACATTTTGAACACGCGAGTGGCCAACAAAATTGGTACTCATACAAATTGAAACTAAACAAAGAAAAAAACTGATAAGTAGTCCTTCGAACTAGTGTCGCGCGAGTCGAAAATGGATACATGTGCGCACATTACGATTAAAGATCTATACTGCGACCATGAACTGAACATTACACCCAGATCGGAAAAAAACATCGATATTCATCATATCAATGTTTGCCACGCCAGGAATCGATCTCAGTCATCAGACATCACTGCCATATACCTACGGGCTGGATATAACGGGCATAAGAAAATAATTAACATACAGATTAATTTTTTTTTTTTAAAAGGGCGTTACGACGATCCTATATAAGTTTGAGAACCCTTCGTTTAAGGGGTTAAGTGCTACGTGACGTATAAACGTAAAAGCTTTTTACTTAGCGTGATCTAATCAATAATAAGGAGTAGGGAAGGATATAAAAAAAAAATCTTAATACAGAAACAGAAGAGCGAGAGCGACTAAGGTGACAATGCAATGCAACAATCAGTCAGTGTTTTGCCACTCGCTTGAGTTTAAACTCGGACAAGTCGAGTTCGAGCTGCGACTCGACTGTGAATGTCATCCTAAGCATCTACCTCACGCCCTGCAGTACCGGGCCGAAGAATAGGACTGAGGTTTCCCCTGCCTGTCGTAAGAGGCGACTAAGAGGGGACCCCGGGGTCGTTGGGTGCACGAGGCGGGGGCCTCGTCTAGTCATATAACGGCCCCGAGAAGGGCGGCGGAACGCGGTGTCCAGTTCCGTCGTCGAGCGTAGGAAGAGCCATCCGCGCTCAGGGGGGACTACCACCACCTGTCCCCCCGTGAAGAGGCTACTCAGCCAATGCTGGAGGGGGTCGCGGAGCTGAACATTAAGTTCGAGAGATCTCCTGTGACCCCCTTGCAAACAGCCGAGATGGACACCGGCGGGGTTTTAGTGGGTGCGAACCCCACATAACCCTGCGACTCCACCCGGGGTCGCAGGGTACTCGTTAGGAGTTGCCCCGCCTAAAAAAAAAAAAGACAGCATCTACCTATCTATATTTACCTATACGTATGGCCCCGCCGCGGCGAGTGGCGTCGCCTGCGCTATAACCCGACCATGTAAAACCCTACTATGTAAAATAGGCTAAGGGTGCATTCTCGAATAAAACGGCATCCGATCAGCATTGTTGAGTTTTTACTGGTCTCCAAAACTCCATCCATTCCTCATCAGGACCTAACAGCCATTATGATTTATGAGTTATGATAAAATAAGTTAACAAACCAACTCAGGAAGCTAATAATACATAGATATTTACTTAATTGTCTAGCATTACATAAGTTTGATCATTGGTTGGTTGTTTATCTTGCTTGGCCAAATATTTTGTTTGAATTAGGTTTCTGGTTTGCGCGCACATAACATTTGAGTTGGTAATAAGTAAGTACATTGTTTAAAACTGGTTTTCAATTGAAATTAAGGTGTTACCGTAAATCGAATCTGATTAAATCGTAGATAACATGTCAGGAAAGTGCGAAAAAGAGGAATGAGGATTTTGCCCTGTTTAGAATTTAAGACTGTCAGTCTTAAATTTTAAATTACATAAATCCAAAAAGATAGGAAGAAATTGGAGGCTTTTGAGATGTGGTGCTGGCGACGGATGGAGGGACTTAGCTGGAAGGACAAAGTTACCAATAAGGAAGTGCTGAGAAGAGTGAAGGAGGAATGGAATGTGTTAAAGACAATTGGGACGAGACAGGGCAAGATGATTGGGCATCTGATACGACACGACATCTTCATCACCAACATTATTGAAGGCAAGATTGAGGGGAAAAGAGAGAGGGGACGACCAAGACGGAGTTACTATGATCAAAGAAAGAAAAAGATAGGTGTCGATCGAGTCGTATCAAGAGGTCAAGCAGCTGGCGGGAAAACGGGAGTTGTGGAAGACGCTCCACCGACAAAAGTGTAGCTCTTAAATTTGAAGAAGAAGAATACGTAAATAAAACACGTTGGTTGGTGCTATTGGTGTTGGTGCGTTAAATGTACGAAAACCTTTACAAACACAAATCAAATGTAGATTCTATACAAACTTACGAAATTATTTAGGCTGAGGATGAATAATGAATTTTAGTCATATAAAGTACCTAGTCTCACAAAACTGTGATTTCAGTACAATCAATATCAATACAAAGTATAAAACAAAGTTGCTTATCGCGTCTGTCCCTATGTATGATTATATCTTTAAAACTATGCAACGGATTTTGGTGCGTTTTTTTATATCTGGAGTTATTCAAGAGGAATGTTTATAAGTATAATACATGCACAAAATAAATAGTAATAGGTAAGGCGGTACGAAGTTCGCAGGGTCGACTAGTATAATAATATAATAACTATAGAGGCTGCCCCGCGGTTTCACCCGCGCAGATTTCTCATAAACACTAAAATCCCGTTTTTTCCCGTTCCCATGGGAATTTCGGGAAATCCTTTCTTAGTGCTTCCCTACACTCCCCAAGGAACCCACTTGCAAAATGTCAGCCCGCTACGCCAAGTAGTTTCGGCTCAAGTAGTAGTCAGTAACGGTAGAGTTTTATATATATTGATAATAATAAAGCATCACACTCAAAGTCCCTAATTAGGAAGATCCTGTATCTAAAGCGCACAAAACATATACAGCGACGAACATTACACCCAGACCGGAAACAAACATCGATATTCATCGTAACAATATTCGCCCCGCCGGGAATCGAACCCAGGTGCACACGCATGCTAAGTCTACATCACTGCCAACTGAGCTACGAAGCAGTCAATATATACTTGAGTTTAGGTTCAGGGTTTTCTAAGGCCAAGGCTGTTTGTGAAGTGATAAGTGAGAAGAGAGGTCAAAATTGTATTACGCTGCCTACGTAGCATGATGGACAATTTGTCGAGTCGTTCTGTCACTTTTGAACGCTTTTGACATTTAAATGCAGGAAAATGTATGGAGACGATCGACAAAAGTGACAGATAGATACGACAAAGTCGACAAATTTTCGTCATGTTACCACTGCTGCGGCGGTAGCATGACGGACAATTTGTCGAATTAGTCGTATCTATCTGTCACTTTTGTCTATCATCTCCATACATTTTCCTGCATTGAAATGTCAAAGCGATTAAAAGTGACAGTTAGATTCGACAAATGGACCGTCATGCTGCGGGGGCTGCCTCCGTAACATGATGGACCATTTGTCGAGTCGTTCTGTTACTTTTGATCGCTTTTGACATTTAAATGCTGGAAAATGTATGGAGACGATCGACAAAAGTGACAGATAGATACGACAAAGTCGATAAATTTTCGTCATGTTACCACTGCTGCCTCCGTAACATGACGGACCATTTGTCGAGTCGTTTTGTCACTTTTGATAGCTTTTGATATTTAAATGCAGGAAAATGTATGGAGACGATCGACAAAAGTGACAGATAGATACGACAAAGTCGACAAATTTTCGTCATGTTACCACTGCTACCTCCGTAGCATGACGGACAATTGGTCGAATTAGTCCTCTCTATCTGTCACTTTTGTCGATCACTTCATACATTTTCCCGCATTTAAATGTCAAAAGCGATTAAAAGTGACAGAAAGATTCGACAAATGGTCCGTCATGCTACGGAGGCAGGTCTCAACTTCTACTGTACCGTTTTTTATTTTAGACTAGTCGACCCGGCGAATTTTTTAATAGATAGAGTGATTCAAGAAGAAGGTTTATGAGTATAATAATGCGAAAAATAGTAATAGGTTAGGCGGTACGAAGTGCGCCGGGTCGACTAGTGAGTTTATAAAAGAAATTGGTCTAGATTTGTCTATGGATATCGTTGCGGAATCAGTCCACAAACTGCAACATCTTTTATTCCCTAAGGAGCTGACTGGATAAAAGGGGAATTAAGGGATCTAAGCAACCGTGATCCGTGGGTGTAAATGGCCTATTTTAGTGCAGTTTTCCTTATTTTGCTCTCTGTCAGGGAGGCAATAACCAAAAGAGGAGTCACCATAATTATATTTTAAACGACTTGAAAAACAAGGAGGTTGTTTTTTTAAAGAAGTTGTTAGGTAATTTTGACTGCGTTATTGATTTATTAGCCAATTGGAAAAATTCTTTTTTTGTCTCATACTAACCCAATTGGTACACAAATATAATCAATATAATTTAAGCTCTTTAAAAAAATTCAGTGTTCAGAAACCAGGCCGAGTACCACTCTAGGTATTTTAGGATAGATAGAATATATCTTATATCTCATTTTAAGACCATTCTGAAAGACTTAGCATGGGGAACAGTCACCGATATAAGCATCCATTCCGATACAACCATCAGCCATTTATAAAAAATATAATCAATAATTTAAGCTGTTAAAAAAAATTCACAAGCGAATTGAGGAAGTTTTTTTTATTTATTTATTCGAAACAATTTAAAAAGTACAAAAGTTACATGCGTTTAGCTGCGAACGAAAACTTAATTATCTGTAGCAGCGAGTATAGTCTATAAACTATTTATTTACTTATTGCTTATCTGTTACATAATTAATTAATTAATTAATCAATACATAGTATAAAATAAAGTCGCTTCCCGCGTCTGTCCCTATGTATGCTTAAATATTTAAAATTATGCAACGGATTTTGATGCGGTTTTTTTAATAGATACAGTGATTCAAGAGGAAGGTTTATAAGTATAAAACGAGCACAATATAGTAATAGGTTAGGCGGTACGAAGTTCGTCGGGTCGACTAGTATAGTATAAAATGAAGTTGTTTCCCGCGTCTGTCCCTATGTAAGCTTATATCTTTAAAAATATGCAATGGATTTTGATGCGGTTTTTTTTAATAGATAGAGTGATTCAAGAGGAAGGTTTATAAGTATAATACATGTACAAAATATTAATAGGTTAGGCTTAGGCGGTACGAAGTTCGCCGGGTCGACTAGTAATTAATATAGGACATGGTGTGTAATCTTATGTTTTATAACCCGATGGATATTCGATAAAGAACAGTTTTAGTTGTTTTTAAACTTATCATTCCTTATGTACATATTGTAGATTTCACTGGGTAGTTGGTTTAAATCTTGAGAGTAATGAACTTGCCAAAGCCTCTCAGACCTGCGTTTAACATTTAATTCAGATTTATAGCAGTTGTCCTCTACAAAAGTAAAGAGCTCAAGGTTCGTAAGTTATCAATATATATAAAACTCTTCCATTACTGACTGACTGACTGACTGACTGACAGACAACGCAGAGCCGAAACTACTGGTCGTAGCGGGCTGAAATTTTGCATGTAGGTTCCTTAGAGAGTGTAGGTGAGCACTAAGAAAGGATTTCCCGAAATTCCCATGGGAACGGGAAAAAAGGATTTTTGTGTTTATGAGAAATCTGCGCGAGTGAAACCGCGGGGCAGCTTCTAGTACATTATAAAATCCAACCCATTATAAGGATACTTAGAGATAAAATTAAGAACCGTTTAAATATATAAAAAAACAAGTAAATAAAAAATAAAACAGTTAAATTTAAAATTGGAGAGTAAGAGATTGGTGGCCCTAGAGCTAAAAGCGATTTTTTTAAGCAACCCACATGAATTAGTACAGTCACGGACTAGGAGGCCGTAACAGATTTGTCTATGGTTTCGTCAGCCCTAGACTGTAATACCAAAGAACAAGAGCTATTTTGCAATACAGAAAAACCGGAAGTGTTACGCCGATGTGTCCGCCACTGTACACTTCGTTAGGCGGTACGAAGTTCGCCGGGTCGACTATAGTTAAAAATAAATGGAAGTGTTTGTTTATTCTGTATACCAAACAGTTTTATTGTAACTTATGGGATTCGCTTAGGCTTACTTCGGGTTGTGATTTTGTGATCTATCCATGTAATGGACTTCTTCAGGTACTTAGGTGGTTTTGTTTGGTGGCCCTGAGGTGGTTTATTGTTTGTACTACTTTAATTGTCTACTTACCCAGTAGACACTAGTCTACTTCCTTAATTCAATACTTAAATTAAAGATAAAACACGTATGGAAAACACACCTGCATTTATTTTTTGTTACGAAATGTTTGTGTAATTAATGTCGTGATAATATCGTACTAGCTGTCCTAAGTCGCGTCACGTAAAAACAGCGCGGGGAAAATGCTAGGAATAATGAAATTTGCTTGTCAACCAGCGCTCTTTTTTTTTAGGCCGCTTCACGCAAAAGAGCGCTGGTTAGACAAGCGATTTTCATATTTCCTAGCATTTTTCCAGCGCCCTTTTGACGTCACGGGACTTATAAACTACGTAACGAATCTTTGAAAACATTTTCTTTTTTTAAATCGGTTAGTGTTATTTGCTAATTTCGATGTACAGTGACGGTCTAGGTAGGTGTAACACTTCTGGTTTTTTCTGCTTTGCAAAATAGCTCTTGTTCTTTGGTAATACAATCTAGGGCGCACGTGACCGTAGACTGTTACACTCTCTTAGACCGCCACTGTACCATACACGATTTGCAAAAAAAAACTTAAGCTTTAGCGCAGTCAAATATTAAATACTTATATGATAATCTTTTCTAGTTTAGTAAGTAAATAACTTCACATAACGGACCTATCTAAAACGGGCCTGTATCAATAGAAACATTTCCATAAAAGCCCTAGAAATGTTTACCAGAATTTCTATCTCGACTTTATTTGATCAAAGTTGGTATTTATTTTCTAGACATAGGGCAATCCCCTGTACAAATATGTAAGCAAACTAGTCTTATCTGAGAGTTGCTAGATTCTAGCATATACCTAGGCACACCTCAGACACTTTTAAGAAAAAAGCGCGTTGCTTCGCGCACAGGCTAAACTCGTGGCTTCCAGTGCTTCAAGATCAGAGATGTACAAGATACCTTAAATAAAGTATCTGAATACAAGATACAAATACCTTTTTAAATAAGTATTTCAGATACCAGATGCAAATACCTTTCTAAAATAGTATCTGAAATACAAGATACAAAATACGTATCTTTAAGATACTTTTTTATAGATAAAATACTTTTTTTATAACTTTTTTTATGAGTTTTTTTAAAGAGTTAATCGCGCTCATTTCGTATATTGGACAAAACCACCCTACAATGTAAGTACCTAAGTATAGACAATGTTTGTGTTCGTTTGCATCGAATAGGCTCATAACTACCGGACCGTTTTTTTTTTTTTCATCTTATGAATCCTCCTCTTGTTTGTTACGCGCGTGACGGCCATTTTGTTTGTCAATCCCCTCTCTGTGGGGATGTGGGGATAAATATGGCGCCTTCAACAGATGCAGTGTCGAAAAATTAAAATCAAAATAAAGAGCTATTATTGATGTCAATCTGTTCTGTCAATCAATCAAAGTTGTCCATTGACCTATAAAAGTGGACATAAAACCATTGACCTATGACAGTCCACAGAGTAAAAACATATTGAACAAAATCGGTCGCCCATAGACGCCACTCAGTGGCGCCTTCAACAGATGCGGTAAAAGTCATGGCGGCCATCTTGGTTGAAAATGGCTAGTTCAACAGACAAGGGGAGAGCATTTTAGTTATTTGATGTATGTCAATTTGGACTGGATGTCACGTATTACCATACAACAAACCAGCGAAGTAGACCTCCAGTAATGCAACTTAAAATCCACTGTATCTTTATGAATAACACGGTAGGTTTATATGTTTACGTTTTATTTTTATTTGCAATACTTAGATTAAAAGACTTAAAGGCCCTGAAATAATGATTTTTTGAAATCGGATTAAGTTGTTTGTTTAACAACGCATATAAAAAAATACGTACAAACCTAGAATATATTATGCTGAAGCTATGGACATGAAAATCAAGGTAAATTTGCTATGATGCTAAAAAACCTTTTCTCCCGAAACCAGATTTAATCAAAAAACTAGCTCTCTCACTATGACACGATTGTGGTTCAGGGAGACAGCATAAGTTTTTTTTATTACTTTTTTGTAAACGTAAAGTATGGCCCACCGACAACATCTACCCACCTAAAACAGTAAGCTCGTGCAAGAAAGCTCCGCGCGCACGTATCTTCCGAGGTTAGCCGAGCGATGCTCGAACATAGAGTTTCGGTTTCGGCAAAAGGTTCAAAAGCAATTTTTGGCCGAAACTGGCCGAAACCGAAACAAAACCTTCGGTCAGTTTCTATTGAATAGACTGTATTCTATAGGCTAACCTCTACTATATCTATTAAATGTATCGTGGTTCGTTAGTCTCGCTAAAACTCGAGAACGGCCAGGACGATTTAGCTGATTATGGTTTTGAAATGTTCGTTCTAGTCCAGGGAAGGTTAAAAAGGTTAGAAAATATGGAAATTGTAGGGAAAGTTAGTTAAAACGACATTTAAATTTTTCTATATAAAATTGTAAGGCGCGATACGAAGTTCGCCGGGAAAGCTAGTCAGGGATAATTCAGGATTCTAAAGTTTTTTTTTTTTTTTATCATCGGTCTAGTAAGTTATGGACGGAGTTTATTCGATACAAAGAAACAATAATGATTTTTCTCTTAACAAGAAAAAATTAAAACGCCATGCACAAACACACTCATAATCCAATCTAAAAGTATTTTGCAAACAAAGTATCTTCAAGATACTAAGATACCTAACAAAAGTATTTAAATACCAGATACAAAATGCATTTAAAAAAAAGGATCTAGATACGTATGAAGATACGTATTTTTGTATCTTGTATCTGTATTTAAGATACTTATATCTTAGATAAGTCACATCTCTGTTCAAGATAATATCTACTTTTATCAAAACACTAAGGCGGTTATCACACTGCCACGCACCACGCTGCATGTTGCGTTTCGACGTTACTACGCGCGCGCACGTGGATGCATTTTCTGTGTGTTGGACTGCGCGTGTTTCTATACAAATGGAGGTACTTACAAATACGCATTCACGCGCCACGCTGCGTGTTGCGTGGCAGTGTGAAGATCGCCTAATGTGCGACTATACCTGTACCGTGGCTCCGCGAGCGCAATTTCTCTTGAAACTGCAAAATCCCAAATTCCTGTGGGATTTACGGGATAAAAAGCTCATGTCCTTTCTCAGGCTTAAGCTTTAGACTATCTCTGTTCCAAATTTCATTCTTACCGGTTCACTAGTTTTAGCGTGGAAGCGAGACAGACAAGACAGATTTACATTAGTATGGATTTTGAACAAGGAGCAAGGAATAAGATTAAAAAGTGATTGTAGTTCATCATTCTTTCTACGCTACGAGCGACGTCGTCGTTGGTCGCTCAGAGAAAATATTTCATTCGATCACTCGTTTCCTTTGTAAAGTGGGCATAGTGCTTGGATCAAAAAATCAATGCTGGAGAAGACTATCTAGCTTTTATATCCATACTTTATATTATTCGAAAATAACTCTTGGTGTGTTACGCAATACCTTTTTTATTTTGTTACGGGGGGAAATGCCTATCGTATTTCCAACGAGCTTTGCCGGCTTACTTCGTTTTGCCACAGAATATAAGATACTACAAAAGACTTGGCTCTATAAATAGACTAATGTTCTTTTGACTGCCCAGAATTAGGTAGGTACCGAATAAAATAACAAACAACAACAACACACCACCTGTCAAAATATGTAAACAATGGAAAAAATATTGCACCTTGGGTTACATTATTTGAGTTAAGGTAAGGATCCCTAATTTTTTTGAAAATCTTATATAGCCTATGACACTCGGGGTTAATGTAGCTTCCTACCAGTGAAAGAATTTTTCAAATCGGTTCAGTATTTCCGGAGCCTATTCGTTACAAACAAACAAACAAACAAATCTTTCCTCTTTATAATATTGGTATAGATTGATAGTGTGGGGCTTGCACCCTCTAAAACCCCCCGGCAGCCATCTTGGCGCTTTTGGGAAGAACCCCGGAAACCATACATTTAACGTCCAAAGTCCTTCTCACGCTGAGTTGCTATCAGCTTCGTGCTCGGGGAGGGCATATTGTTCCCTCCCCGGCTCGCATTTAGAGCTGCGGCGGCACAGTGCCACAAGCTGTGCCGCCGCCCATCTCGGGGCCGTTTGAAGAGTGTGTCCGGCCCCCGCCCTTTACACCCACGACCCCAAAGACCTCTTTTAGTCGCCTCTTACGACAGGCAGGGCATACCGTAGACTTATTCTTACGCCCGGATCTACAGAGGGCTTGTGTTACGCTATACTGACTAAACGAACAAACGAAAGTTTAGAACCATCAGTGCTTTGGGCTGTGTCGGAGAAATTAGTTTTTCTGCTAATCTCATCATTTCTGATTCAATAACGCACGGAAACTCCGAGCCCTGTTAGAAGACCGAGCCTTTTTTCCACTTTGAAGTGACTTTAAGTTTTCTGATAGTTCTGATCTGGGTCCGTAGTTTGAAAATTTGGATGATCGGCTCCAATCAATGTTTTTTAAAAGAACTTTTAAAACCATTGATCGGAGCCGATCATTAAAATTTTATTTAAGCACTAGTGGACGTCCCAGCTTCGCCAGCGCATTTTCCCTTAAAACAGCAAATTCCCAATTTTCCTGTGGGAATTTTAAGGATTAAAATTATGCAGCCTATGTCCTTTCTCAGTCTCTAAACTATCCATATACCGAATTTAATGTAAATCGGTTCTGTAGTTATTATATTGTATATATTTAGTTTTCTCTGGAAAGTGAGACAGACAGACAGATAGTCAGAAGTACTTCCGCATTTATAATATTAGTATGGATAGCGCTAATGGGCCGTAACTTCACCTTTTTTATGCAATACCGCTCTAACCGCCCCAGAGACGTCATTAGGGCGATTCAGCCATGTGTCACAGTCACAGACTCACAGACACATAAAATGGATTAACGAACCCTTCTCGCTTTCGTTTTAGGCCCAGCGCACATCTGGCAAGGCGCAGCGAAGGTAACGAGGGGATTAAAGGATTAAGGCTGTCAAAATAAGCGAATTCGTCCCCTGCAGTGGACGTCTATAGGTTGTAATGATAATGATGAGTTCAAAACAGATTTTCAATCGTTAATTATTTAAGATTAAAGACCTGCTATGAACCGTGTGCCATAATAGTATTTAAGAGCCAGTTTACCGCGATGCTAGCGCCATTCGCGAAAAAAATTAACATCTTCTAAACTAAGGCAAATATAAAAACTGTGGCACAGTATGAGACTAGATAATCTTGATTAGTATTTTTTGAGCCCAGTTAAGTAGTCTTAACTTAAAAGAACAAAATTATAAACAGAGTGTTACTAAAAGTGGCCACTTTTAGCAACACTTGTAGCTTGCTTTGGTCTTTAACCTAAAAGCTATACAATCGTGCCCTAAAAATACTAGGCTACATTATCTAGTGTCATACTGTGCCCGATTTTTGATATTTGCCTTAGTTTCGAAGATATTAATTGTTTTCGGGAATGGCGCTAGCATCGCTGTAAACTGGCTCTTAAAGAACAGTTTAAATTTGCTTTCGGTATATTCGCAGCGCCTCACCAAATGTGCGTTGGGCCTTTTGCTCTGTAGAAATTTGTCAGACGGACAGAAAATAACTAGAAGCTTACCGGACTGACGGCTTACTTGTTTCCAGCGAAACGTTTTGTATTGTTATGAATAAGATACAAAGATAGAACCTAATATTATTTAAGGACGTGTTTCCACTGATGCGGAGCTTGTTTAGTACGACTAATGTGACGAAATCTCTGAAATTTTGTCAAGCGAATGAAAATACAATTAGTTGGCTTGGTTACTATGTGATTTATCCTTTTTGAAGTCATGTTATTAATCAAAGACAAACACTATTTTTTTTTTTTTTTACTATAACTTGGGGTCACAAAACTTTTAAACAATTCTCATCATCTGAGAATCAACTAAACGTACTAGCCACAAAATAATTTTTTTTTTAAACCGCGCAAATAAAGAAAAGATTTGAAAATGGCGGCCGAACGCAATGCTATCTCGCGCATTATTAGTATGAATGAAGAGTAACGAAGAGCAACAGCCCATACAACGGCCACCATTTTGAGATCGTTTCTGTGTCGTGGGGAGATTGTGCGGAGTGAAGCTCACAAGAGTAGTGGAAAGTGCAACTGTTTCTATTGAAGCAGACCTAGGCATAGTAAAGGAGCTTCATATATAATAATCTACTCAGAGAACATCACACTCAGAGCCCCTAACTAGGAAGAACCTGTATCTAGGGCGCCCGAAACATATACAGAGACGAACATCACACCCAGACCGGAAACAAACATCGATATTCATCATATCAATATTCGCCCCGCCCAGGAATCGAACCCAGGTGCTCACGCTTACTCAGTCCACGTCACTGCCAACTGAGCCACGGAGCAGTCAATCTATATTTGAAAGATCATAGCATATCACCCTATACAATTATAATTCTTACGGCCAACTTACAGCATTAAATAGGTTTAGAACCAAAATTTAAATTGAACTTTACCAAAGTGCTCGCTTACAAGAAAAGACGTTTAATTTTTTTTTTTTAATTATGTGCAGTTTTTGGCCAATTTGCGGTGAGCTCCTCTTTGCTATACTCAGCTCTGCGTCAGTGGAAACTCACCCTTATTTTCACGCACGAACCTTTATTTGATAGAACTCATATTGATCGGATTAAATTATGAGTGAAGGTAGATAGATACACGTACATGCTTGCTGTTGAGAGAATTATAAGATAACTAGTCGACCCGGCGAAATTCGTACCGGGAAACATGGTTTTGTGCATGTATTTATCTATCTAAACCTTCCTCTTGAATATCTCTATGCATTTAAAACCGCACATAAACCCTTTGCATAGTTTTCATACGCCCAGACAACGCTAAGACTTTGTTTAATGATATGTATATTTGGTGATACGATCAATGTGTGTTGCCAGTGAGGACTTACTTTACCGAGACATGGTAAAAAATTATGGTCCCAATCAAAAAGCTTAAAGTCACTGAAAGTAAAGACTATGCTCGGAGTTTTCTTGCGTGAACGAATCAGAAAAGATGAGATCCATCCATAGTAGAATAAAAACAATTTAAACTTCTCAATAAACCGAATTTCGAACAAAGGTATTTTAAACCGACTTCAAAAAACGAGGTTATCAGTTTGACCAGTATGTATGTAGCAGTATGATGTATGTATGTTTTTCCGCGATTATCTCGCGTTTGGCTGAACCGATTTTGGTGCGGTTTTCAGATAAGTATTTGTTACATTCAGGAGAAGGTGTTTCGAAAAAGAGGAAGTGCTCAGTTGATGTATTGAAGGCGGGTTCCTTTTTAAAAAAAAAAAAAAGAAATGATTGATATAAATCTTTACAAAACTAACAAGATTACACTGGGAAACATAGTTCTTCATAAATCACTTAGCAACAACTGGATATTCATCAATAAGTTATAGATATCCATCTTATCTGTCGATTGGGTTTATCTCAGTAGTTCCCAGAGTGGTTGAGCTCTAGGTGAAGCCTAGGTAAACCGCTAAAGTAAAGTAAAAAAAAAGAAAAAAATGATTTATTCAATACAGGATACAAGATATCGCTTATTAAAAGTCAATTAGACTAATCTTATTAATATTGATACCTTATTTCGTAAAGTATCGTAGGAGGCGAGGTAGTTCAGGGTGCCCACCAATGGGCTCAGGCAAACATATGTTGGCCTTGCCTTACGACAATGGTCGCCTGGAGACGCCCCCAAACGAGCCCTCCTCTGTCAAATGATTCTACTCTCTTTCGCAATGATTTTACAGCGTAGAAAAGAAAGGGGTAACAAACTCTACTAAACTTTGGGAACCACTAGCCCCAGAGGTCAACGGTAGACTCGACGTGTCAAACATTTATCTATCTATCTAAGTTCCTAAGGGATCCCCCGAAACCAGTTAAATTTTGAAAATCTACTATCTATCTAATCTATATACTATATACGAGCTGTCCCGGCTTACTTCGTTACCCCATAGAATATAAGATACTACTAAAGACTTGGCTCTATAGACTATGTTCTTTTGACAGCCCAGAACGGGCGAATAAAAAAACTAACAACAACAACAAGCCACCTGTCAAAATATGTAAACAACGGAAAAAATATTGCACCTTGGGTTACATTATTTAAGTTTAGGTAAGGATCCCTAATTTTTTTGAAAATCTAATATAGCCTATGACACTCGGGGATAGTGTAGCTTCCTATCAGTGAAAGAATTTTTCAAATCGGTTCAGTATTTCCGGAGCCTATTCGTTACAAACAAACAAACAAACAAATCTTTCCTCTTTATAATATTGGTATAGATATATAAAAATGAATCGTGGTTCGTTAGTCTCGCTAAAAACTCGAGAACGGCCGGGCCGATTGAGCATTGGCCGGTTTTATAATGTTCGCAAAAGTAAAAGTAACAATATCTTTTTCCCATACAAATTGTAAGGCGCGATACGAAGTTCGCCCGTCAGTTCCTTATGGTCTCATTATCACAATAGTAAGACGTCCACTGCTGGTCATAGGTCTCCCCCACAGATTGTCCAAGGACAAACATTTTTGAGAGAGTTTGCCGTAACACCCCGCAGGTTGGCAATCGCAGTGTGGCTCTGTACAGTGGCGGACACGTTCGGCGTAACACTTTTTCTGTATTGCTAAATAGCTCTTGTTCTTTGGTAATACAGTCTAGGGCTGACGAAACCATAGACAAATCTGTTACGGCCTCCTAGTCCGCCACTGTACAAGTACCCATTTCAACCATGGTCTATCTTTTTATTTTTCAAATCTAAACACCGGTAGGTAGCTGTACTGAAAGAGAGGGTTCATTCGATTTTATTCCTAATATCATTGGCTTCTGTATTGTAGAGAGCTGGTAATATAAAAATTTATGAATCCAATCTTTTATCGAGATTCGAGATATCCATTCTTGATTTTGTTAATGTTTTTGTAAGGTGTTAGGTATTTCAGTATACTATGTAGGCAGGCACGTCCGATTCATAACATATGGCGGGAATAAAATTTTCTACACTTTATACCAATATTATAAAGAGGAAAGATTTGTTTGTTTGTTTGTAACGAATAGGCTCTGGAAATACTGAACCGATTTAAAAATTCTTTCACTGGTAGGAAGCTACATTAACCCCGAGTGTCATAGGCTATATTAGATTTTCAAAAAAATTAGGGATCCTTACCTAAACTCAAATAATCTAACCCAAGGTGCAATATTTTTTCCGTTGTTTACATATTTTGACAGGTGGTTTGTTGTTGTTGTTTGTTTTTAATTCGGTCATTCTGGGCAGTCAAAAGAACAAAGTCTATAAAGCCAAGTCTTTTGTAGTATTTTATATTCTATGGCGTAACGAAGTAAGCCGGGAAAGCTCGTCCTAAAATAAAGAAGTAGGTAACTTATGCTATTATGTAAACTATTATTTCTTCAAGTTTTTCAACAAAGGACACAGCTGCCTATCCTTCTGGTGTCCCTTTATACGACATAGAAGAAGTTGGGCTGGTAGTATTCTATACGCCCTGCAGTACCGGGCCGAAGAATAGGACTGAGGCCCGGTACTGCAGGGCGTATAGAATACAGTTGAAGCTATAAAATAATAAAGGATTTAAAAAGTGGCAGCACGTATATGGGGATTCTTTTTTTTTTGTCTCTGAATCGCCCAATCTAGGTAAGCAAACAGACACGCCCTGCAGTACCGGTCCGAAGAATAGGACTGAGGTATCCCCTGCGTGTCGTAAGAAGCGACTAAGAGGAGACCCTGGGGTCGTTGGGTGCACGAGGCGGGGGCCTCGTGGTAGTCATATAACGGCCCCGAGAAGGACGGCGGAACGCGGTGTCCCGATTCCGGCGTCGAGCGTAGGAAGAGCCATCCGCACTCAGGGGGGACTACCTTCACCTGTCCCCCCGTGAAGAGGCTACACAGCCAATGCTGGGGGGGGGGGGGGGGGGGGGGGGGGGGTCGCGGAGAATTCCACAGGCTTACCCGCGACCCTCCTGCTATCAGCCGAGAAGGACACCGGCGGGGGTTTAGTGGGTGCGAACCCCACATAACCCTGCGGCTCCCCCCGAAGCTGCAGGGTACTCATTAGGAGTTTCCCCGCCCAAAAAAAAAAAAAAGGTCGTAATTCTATGCCAAGACACGACGTACTTTTTTATAGGTCCAATTTTTATTTATATACAAATGTTTCTGACAAGGCGGTAATAAAGCAAAAGAGGAATTCTGCTCACCATAACTAATAACTTTCCCAAAGCAACATAAGAAGAAATCTCGAAAGAAAATTCAGCTGTTTCGTACATTGACCCCATCACCAGATCAACCAATGTATGGAACAGCTGTAATTCTTTTTTGAGATTTCGACCCATGTTGCTTTGGAAAAGTTATTAGTTATGGTGAGCAGAATCCCTCTTTTGTTTTATTACCGCCTTGTCAGAAACACTCAGTATAAAGGTGAGTTTAGCTCTTCTATAACGCAAAGTCGAAAACTTGTTTCTATGCCGCCACCATACAACTATTTCATAGTAACAAAGTGTTTACTTTTTATGTAGGCGCTGCTTTTAGCTCTGTTATAATGCCTTAATCAAGTCTATAGCTAGTTTCCTTTGTGAAGAGCCTCGTCCGTCGTTTTACCTGGAACAAGCAACGAGACCTCTTTGAACTGGTACCAAATATTCATGGAACGTCGTCGAATAATAAACCTTTGTGCCCAACATTGTTTTGTAACTAAACTGAATAAATTACAGGTTTTGAATGAAACGGAACGAACCGAATGAACTAAACTTGTATCTTTAGGCGCGAAACGATGCGATACTAGCGCCACTTCGATGAATAATTATTAACTTCTAAACTATGGCCGAAATCAAAAATATGCGTCTTTGACTCCCTAGATAATCTTTCTTACTTTATTTTTTTTATTTTTAAGCCTCAGTTGTGTAGCTTTTAGGATTACGATCTTAGAAATATTATTTTATGAAACTAAAGTAAATAAAGATTTGTCTATGTCTATGTCTAAAGTGGCCACACACCAAAGCTACACAACAGGGCCTTAAAATTGTTAAGCAAGAATGAATTTTTTATCGCAAGTGGAGCTAGTTTCGCACTGTGTAAGCCACAGAACAAGAGAATACAATAGAAATAGCATTATGAGCTTTTAGTACTGAAACCAGTGTGTCCAAACTCACACATATAAACCAAACGCTCACTATGAAATCCAAGCCACCATTGGTGATTAACGACAAAACCGAAAAGATCTACATCACAAAACTTTGAAGTAGACTATGAACCTTTTTTTACAAATAAACAAAGATCAAAATCAAATAACAATTATGAAATACTTAAGATAATGATGACATACATATGATAAAAGAATGAAATTAGGTTTTTTCAAAGACATGGTAGAAAGCTATACATCCTCTTTGCTTTAAAATCCTCATGCATTGTTCCTAGTTTTACTATTCGACGCTAGATGGAACTACAGCTTTTGTACTACCGCTACCAAACACTAGGTGGCTACGTCGAAAAATGAAAAACTAAGCTAGGGATGTACATATTGCGGGAGAAAGTTTCTCGATGAGAAAAACCTATCGATATACAACTTTCTTTCATATGGCTACAGTTAACAATTACTTTTTTTTACGAAAAACTATGGGTATTCTACGCAAACGGCCTTCTTGGTGATTGGCGATGTATTGGTTTTATCATATGAAAAAACCAGTCGCTCATAGAACAAAGTTTATTTTAGTGTACAGTTTTGTATTCAACAGTTATGCTTCGCATAAATAGACATTCAGAAATAAAAATGTGTTTAGTTATAAAATTGTATATACCTACAGTACTGCAAAAGTTATAATGCGCATAGAAATCTTCGTCACTGTTCGACAACGGTCGTATTCCCAAGCGACGGAAGACGATATGTATATAAGGAGGTTAGGTGCATTTTCTGCATGCGTAATTTAGTAGAATTATGATTTTTGATTCAGGTGTTTCCGTGAAATTGACAATTAGCGAATCTGCATGCGCATTATTAATTTTGGAGTAAGTACTGTACTTTAAATGAAGCTTTATTTTAACCAAAGTAAACAATTTAGGTCGATGGGTAGATAGACCAATAAAACAAGATGGGTTTTATATTTATATTATTTTATCTTATTTAATATCGAAGTACTTGCTTATTTATTACTTGCCTTAAACTCTTAACTAATCTCGTTTTTTTTTAATACATAATATTTAGCATTTTTTCTTCTCTAGGTATTGTTTATTGAAACTCCTCTTAGCTTAAGAAGCTTTCATGATGGCTCCATCTTCAAGTTTATGCTTAAGTGTATTAGGTTCTGAGCTTGGCCCAAGGTGATCCAGTAACACAGGCTGTAAATAAATGAAAAGAAAAATAAAATATAGCACACTGTAAGAGTGACGACTTGTCTTTATACAATACTAGTCGACCCGGCAAACTTCGTACCGCCTAACCTATTATTAGAACGTGCATGTTTTATACTTATAAACCTTCCTCTTTAATCACTCTATCTATTAAAAAAATCCGCATTAAAATCCGCTGTATTTTTAAAGATTTAAACATACCTAGGGACTGATGCGGAAAGCGACTTTATTTTTTACATATTACAACATTATTGTAATATGATGATGATGCTAATATAATTTTATTCATACGCAAGAGTCTAAGTTGAAAGATTCATATAATTTCATTCGTATTTAAGAATTTAACTTTAAAGTAAATCACATTTTAAACCGAAAAAAAGGTAGAGGTTTTTAAGTCGAAGCGAATACCTATTTTTTTTTTTCACTGAATCGATAGATTTTTATCATGGAAAATTATCGATAGATTTTCATCATGTTGAGCAATCTCTAGCTGATTTCCATTATACTGTTGTCAAAATGTTCTAGAAAAAGTCATGAGTCTAATACCATAGATAAAGAAGAACGCTAAGAAGGTACAGTCACAGTCACAGGACTCACAGGCTTCAATGAAAATTCAATTTTACTGCTCCGTAATTAGGGTGTTTTCATTATCTCACTTATGGTTTTGTTTTCTTGTTCATGTATAATTTCAAATTTATTTAAAAATACAGTGAAATATTACTTACCGATGTAATGATACGGCATAATTAGTACTTTTAAGTCCCCAACTTTAATTTTTGCATTCCAACACAGCACAATATGGCATTTTAGTGGGTTTTTTTTCATATTTTTCCTGGTGGTTTGTTTACAAGAAGCATAAAGCAACTGAGCTTATCAAATCTGTCAAAAACTACGAATATGCACTGCAGAGCTAATGATAGGCACGCGGGCTCCGCCTACTCGCGATTTCTATTTAGAGAGAGAGAGCATCTTCCTTGTTCTGTGGTGTAAGCCCTTAAAGTAGTTTGTTTAAAAAAAAATAACACTAACTAGAATACAAAATATAATATATAGAACCTGATTCAATATTAAGATTTATCTGCAATGAGTTTATAAAAAAGACTGACAGAAAAAGACTACAGAAACAAAATAATATCGTAGACTGTCTGTTTTCTTAACTTTTTACTTTTTTTAGGCGGGAAAACTCCTAACGAGTACCCTACGACCCCGGGGGGAGTCGCAGGGTTATGTGGGGTTCGCACCCACTAAAACCCCGCCGGTGTCCATCTCGGCTGTTGGCTAGGGGGTCACGGGTGATCTTTCGATCGTTGTGTTCAACTCCGCGACCCCCTCCAGCATTGGCTGTTTAGCCTCTTCACGGGAGGACAAGTGGTGGTAGTCCCCCCTGAGCGCGGGATGGCTCTTCCTACGCTCGACGGCGGAATCGGGACACCGCGTTCCGCCGTCCCTTTCGGGGCCGTTATATAACTACACGAGGCCCCCGCCTCGTGCACTCAACGACCCCGGGGTCCCCTCTTAGTCGCCTCTTACGACAGGCAGGGGATACCTCAGTCCTATTCTTCGGCCCGGTACTGCAGGGCGTGTCTGTTTGCTTACCTAGATAGGGCGATTCAGGGACAAGAACAAAAAAGAATCCCCATATACGTGCTGCCACTTTTGAAATCCTTTATTTTTTTACAGGTTCTACTGTAAAAATAATAATATTAAAAATTGTTTTAATTTTTTTTTTCATACTTATAATTAAAATATTTTTAGATTTAGCCATTGTAAAAAAAAGACATTTTGTACTTACTGTGCAAGTTTTTGAAAACAATAAAAAGTAAACCTTTGTAGAAGATTAAACGTCTTGAGACGTTGTGAAAGCAATTTCCTTTATGTTAAACGATTTAATATTGTTAGAATAATATTTAGCAGGATGATAAATTAAATCGATACGCAACGTATAATTAAAAAATACAGCTGCACCAGTATTTAATTATTTATTTAACACTAACCTAATTTCGGCCGAAAGACGTCCACAGCTGGAAATAGGCCTTTTTTTAACGGCGGGAAATGCAATAGACAGGGCTCGTGGGAACGTCGTCGTATGTGGGGCTCGCACCTACTAAAACCCTCGGCGACCGTCTTGGCGCGATCCCACAGAACGCCACAGTGACCGGTCATGAACGACCCTTATCCAGTGTATTCTCGCTGCCTTCCTTATTGGTGATCTACCTACTCCGCGTCTTCAGGTTCGTGGTCGCAACTCGAGAACTTTTCGGAGCTATCATTATGTGCCCTGCCTATTGCCACTAAGTTTCGTAATTTTGCTCTAACATACTGTTCTGCAACTCCTTAGGGAGCATAGCGTCTCAGTAGTTGCAGAACAGTATGTTGTTCTAGCAAAATTGCGAAACTTAAGTGGCAATGGGCAGGGCACATAGCCTATAGCTCAATATTTGTGGCAAGTTAACAAAGGATAGTTTATTTAATTTCAAAAAAATGTTATATTTTACCCATCCTTTCTCGTATTTCGGTAATTATAGGAAAAGGGCCATAAATTCGGTTTAAATAAAATCAATAATTAAAAAAATTAAATCTTTAATTTATCAAGAAACATCATTATCATTATCATCAACATCGATACTCTCAGTCCAAGGTCCACCTCTCATCACTGACTGAATCCATGTGGAAATCGAAGGTCCAGATGAGAGGCCAGCTAATACTGGTGATTTTATATGACTTGAGGAGTTGCAGACGTCTGGAGTCCAGGATGAGATGACACCCCAGAGTACTCTGTTTAGTACCACTGGTGAACCAACTGCTGGCTGGAAATTTTTGAATTAATAAAAGAGAAAAAAAACTATATTCAAAATTCAACAAGCGACGAGTGGCCGAGTGGCCAGCACGTCAGGGCTAGAATTCTAAAAAAATATATAAAAATGGCAATTGCCATTACAATTGCCCAATTTCAAATGTTTTGTTGCAACGGATTCGATTCATTTTACCCCCAAAAGCTGTACCTACAAAATATTATCAAATTGGTCAGATTTATAAACGATATACAACGAATCCGACGATAGCAACCCTGAAGCCCAAGATGAGCTTAAACTACAATAATGGGGTCAAACTTAGAGAGTAAATAGCATACAGGGGGCCAAGTTTCTTAACTAAAAACGAGTGACTCGTAATTGTCTTGTTAGCGATTTCATTAACCATTGCCGCTTTAACAAAGGTAATTTCTGTTGCACGCTCAAAGACAACAGCAATGGTTAACTAAGTCGCTAACAAGACAATTACGAGTCACTCGTTTTTAGTTAAGAAACTTGACCCCCAGGGCGTTCGCTACGCTTCATAACGAAAGCTAGCTGTGTTGAAGACCATATCGATTAACATTTGCATGGCTCGCACAACAAAGGTAACAACGCTCACTAAGTTTGTAACATTTGTCACTTTGTAAACTTTATCCTCTTTTTCTTGTTAAATCTGTTGTTCAATAACGTAATTGGTATATTTTCCTGTATAAGGGTACATTCACGTACAAAGCTGGTAGGTAACAAGCGCTTGTTGGGGCTCTGGTTCGAAAAATATATAGAAAATACCTGCGCGGACATGGATGCTTGTTACCAGCTTTGTACGTGAATGCACCCTTATCTTGGTTGTTTGAAGATAAAGTTGCTGTCTATCGAGATAGATATAGTGCACTTTCATATGCAATTTCAATATTTTTTATCTGAATTTGTATTGAGAATGAAAATCTATTTTACTACGAGATTCCAATAGAAATAACACACTGCGCGCTCTATATCTTCTAACGAGCTATCCCGGCTTACTTCGTTACGCCATAGAATATAGATACTTCTAAAGACTTGGCTCTATAGACTATGTTATTTTGCCTGCCCAGAATGGGCGAATAAAAAAAACAAACAACAACAACAAACCACCTGTCAAAATATGTAAACAACGGAAAAAATATTGCTCCTTGGGTTACATTATTTGAGTTTAAGTAAGGATTCCTAATTTTTTTGAAAATCTAATATAGCCTATGTCACTAGGGAATAGTGTAGCTTCCTACCAGTGAAATAATTTTTTAAATCGGTTCAGTATTTACGGAGCCTATTCGTTACAAACAAACAAATCTTTCCTCTTTATAATATTGGTATAGATATATTCTCCAAGAAGCCAAGTAAAAGTTTACCTTGCACGGAGTGTCAGTCTCCAAGCATATAATATTAGTTGTATTCAATCGAAGTCTCCGAAGATATTCTGAACAGTTGGCTGCCTCTGCCGGATGTATGTGCGACAGTAGAAGTTTACGTCGACGCGCCAGTTGCACGTTCGAATTGTATAAGTCAGATGAGTTTAACTGGTAATTAAAATTAAATTATTTTTATGTATGTATGTATGTATGTATGTTTGTCCGCGATTATCTCGAGTTTGGCTGAACCGATTTTGATGCGGTTTTCACAAAAGTATTTGTTACATTCAGGAGAAGGTTTTAGTACCTATTTTAACCGACTTCAGAAAAGATGGAGTTCTCAGTTTTATGTTTGTGTAAATTTATTGATGGCGGGTCTCTTTTTTTAAAAAGAAATTATTTAAATTTTTGGTAATTAGTAAGTACCTTACTAGTCGACCCGGCGAACTTCGTACCACCTAACCTATTTCTATCTTGTGCATTTATACTACTTAGGCCGCATTTAGTGGCAGACGGGGCGTGTCCCAGGCCGTCGTCGTGCGGGGCGTGCTGCGATTAATTCAAACGTTTTGCAATGCATGAGACCATATACGGAGATGCGTTGGCGCGGTGCCCGCGTCGTTCAACGCTTCAAGATCAAAACAGGCCTATGTTCGATATCGTACGAGGAGAAGCGTCGGCGCGCCGCTCGACGCCCCGCGCAACGCACCGCGGCTACCTAAATGTGCCCTTATTAAACCCTGATGACATAAATATCTACTTATTTTGTTTTTATAGAGATTATTTAGGTATTATATTTATAGTACAGCACTTACCAAGTTACTATTCCAAAAAGTAACAATAAAATGGGTATTCGTGATAGGTTTTCTTCTAAATTGAACTCGTATAGGATCTAAGCTGGGCTTAGCCCTCACGGGATGGGCTAGCCTAAGCAAAGCTAGATCGAACTCCGGACTATTCATAGTTCTGTTAAAATAGGGATGAATTTCGATATTTTTTACAGGTATTGTTAATCCACCTTTTTTGTAGTTTGTGCTGCCGAGGTGGACGCGTAGAAATCGAGTTTTCTGTTTTGAGCTGTAAAAATATTTATATGATTAAAAAAAGAGCGTTTGCGGTGTGGTAGCGGCAAAGAATACCACCACCCCATCTTCTCCCGTGGGTGTCGTAAAAGGCGACTAAGGGAACATCCGAAGGACGCTGCTGTCAAGTTCATTAACGATCGTTAATGAACTTGAAGAGCCACACTGCGATCGCCAACCCGCCTGCCAAGCGTGGCGATTACGGAAAACTCCTTCCACAATGTTTGCCCTTTTGGCAAACTGTGGGGGAGACCTAACAAAAAATTCCCTCCACAATGTTTGTCGTTGTGGCAATCTGTGGGAGGCCTTTATCCAGCAGTGGACGTCTTGCAGTGATAATGATGAAGTTTATGAGAACTGCGAGCGCACTATAGGATCTTGTGGGAATCTGCTAAGGGCAGAGAAGCGTGGAAAAGAGGCTTTTGTCCAACAGTGGGACAATACAGACTTTTCATAATAAATAAAATTTAACGCCATGTACTATGACAGCATTACCCTTTTTTTTTTCTAGGCGGAAAAACTCCTAACGAGTACCCTGTAGCGCCGGGGGGAGCCCCAGGGTTATGTGGGGTTCGCACCCACCAAAAACGCCGCCGGTGTCCATCTCGGCTGATAGCAAGGGGGTCACGGGAGGTCTTTCGATCTTTATGTTCAAAATCAAAATCAAAAATCAAAAAATCTTTATTCAATATAGGATACAAGATATCACTTATTAAAAGTCAATTAGACTACATCTAATCTAATCGCTATTGATACCTTATTTAGTAAAGTAGCCTAGACTGTGAGAGGCAAGGTAGTTCAGGGTGCCCACCAATTGGCTTAGGTAAACAAATGTTTGCCTTGCCTTACGACAATAGTCGCCTGGAGAGGCCCCCAAACGAGCCCTCCTCTGTCAAATGATTCTACTCTCTTTCGCAATGCTTTTACAGCGTAGAGAAGAAAGGGGTAACATACTCTATTTTACAATTTATCTCTCTTTTTTTTCTTTTTGTTTTGTGATATTACAATACAATTAGGTGACAATACAATGAACATTATACAGATAAATAAAAATGAAATTACATGAGATAATGAAAAATATCTTAAGTGCAGAGCTAGACTACTTCCATGCGTCTTTGTTGTTTAAACTCCGCGACATAACAGCATTACCCTGTCACATAGCACCCGGCGTCAGAGCGTTCTAGCGTCGGCGCTCGGTGTAACAGGGTAATATTGTCTTAATACATTACAAGTCCACGCTATAGCGCCGCGTAAGGCTAGCGCTCTAGCACGCCGTCTGTTTGACAAACGCTATGATGATGGAATTAAAACTTACAAAAACATAGGATCAACAGCGGTCAAAACCCAGCTGTTACTTATTAGTGATCCAGCGCTCAGAAACGAGTCCTTATTCAAAATGGCCGCCGCATAAGGAAAGGCCGTCTCACTCGTCACCAACTCGTATTCAGTCAAAACTGTGTGATCTGAAACAAAATTAACACCCCAATTCTAGTTAAAATAAATAATTTTAAGGTTAAAAACCTTTTTAAAATCATTCTTTATGGGGCGAAACGAGGGCGAAACGGTGCAAAAGTAGCACCATTCACGATAAATAATTAATATCTTCTAAACTATGGCCAAAATAAAAAAATATTCGTCTTTGACTCCCTAGATAATCTTGCTTAGAATTTTTAATAGCTTTCAGGTTCAAAATCAAAGAAAAAAACCGTTTGTTGCCTAAAGTGGCTAAGTACTTTAGTTTCATAGATAACTTACCATCAACACGTTTTCCCTCAAAAGACTTTATTTGTGCAACATTCAGAAGCAAAACGGTTTCATAAACTAAATTTAAAACTAAAAAATAAGAGAAACGCAAATTCATTATGCACTCGCTATTTCAAAGAGTTTTAATTTACTAAATAATCCGAATGCAGTTCAACGTTTACTAAAATTAAAATGAAAACGTTGTTAAATGGTTGTTTCATAGAAATGTTTTTCAATTTCATTAACTTGTTTTCAAATCAAACATTACGTAATTGGGGGAGTTAAGTGTTTTAAGTCGCTATTGCAATTGGTAGGTTTTTCTTTTGATCGTGTCACTGGGTTGCCTGGAAGAAATCGCTTTTAGCCATAAGGCTCCCTGTTGAATGTAAATTCAATTTGTCTGCACCTTTTTTTTAATAATGTACTTTTGTGTCTTACTTTGTATGCAATAAAGTGTTTCTATTCTATCACATTTTCTTAACAAGCTACTCGGTTTTTGTTACGCAAAAATTACTGATCATAATTTAATTCAACTTTACAGTAGGTATGATAAAAATCTCTATTTCACATTTTTCTATGGGCTACATATCCTTTATAGGCTAAATTATAGCCTGTCAAACTATAATTTAACCTATGTAAAATATGAAACGAAGTATACCGGGTCAGCGTTGATAAGAATGTAAAATGTATCGTGTAAGCATTTTTGGGTACCTGTATTATTAGAAGCCTATCAAATCAAATGCGTCAGCGAAAAATCCTATTACGAAGCGAAAAAACGAAATATCTTCTATAAATAATCAAATTTTCACCGCATATCATGCATAAGGCTGTTGCTAGACCTGAAACTCAGTAAATTCTAAATTATATATTTAACACGCTCGCTGCGAAGCTAAATTTTGGACTTTTTGCGTACGGTGCGTTAAATGGTCTAAACAACTGATCCCCCATTCGCACGCCATTACGATATAAGGGGGCCAAGTTTCTTAACTAAAAACGAGTGACTCGTAATTGTCTTGTTAGCGGTTTCGTTAACCATTGCCGCTTTAACAAAGGTAATTTCTGTTGCACGCTCAAAGAAAACAGCAATGGTTACCTAAGTCGCTAACAAGACAATTACGAGTCACTCGTTTTTAGTTAAGAAACTTGCCCCCAAGGTCAAAAGATCCGCTACGACATGGTTGAATTAAAATGCTAGAATTTCTGCAAAAAACACGATTTTCGGTAAGATATTGTGTTAATGCTATTCACGATAAGTTTGGTCATACTGATTTGACTTCGCCCGGGGTTCAGATAACTAAAAAAACAGAAAAACCAGAAAATTTATAAGCTTCGCAGACGGGTAAGAGATCACAATTTGGCTCTTTAAGATTTCAGCGAAGGACGCTGCTGCCCGTCCTTCGGCTGTTCCCTCAGTCGCCTTTTACGACACCCACGGGAGGAGATGGGGTGGTAGTTTCCTATGCCGCAACCATAAAGCATTTAAATAAAATAAAAAACTCTATCTCTGCTCTTTTGTCGTATTGACTGCTCCGTGGCTCAGTTGGCAGTGATGTGGACTGAGTAAGCGTGTGCACCCGGGTTCGATTCCCGGGCGGGGCGAATATTGATATGATGAATATCGATGTTTGTTTCCGGATTTACCTTCTCTCTGATTTACCTTCTCTCTGGTTTCAGGTCTGGGTGTGATGTTCGTCTCTGTGTGTGTTTCGGGCACTCTAGATACAGGTTCTTCCTAGTTAGGGGCTCTGAGTGTGATGTGTTATTGTGTTATTCATATTATCCAGTAAAGCCAGTACTTTTCATGTTTTTCATTTTGTACATTTCCCTCTTTTCAGTCGGTTGCGGTCAAACAAAGGCATTTCAGTACAATTGCTGAGTTAAATGTGCTTTTACCTTAATGAGGTACTTAGGCCAGTATTTATGTACTGTACACACTGAACGATTGCGCGAAAGTGAGCGAGCGAATTCAAAAACAAGAAGCTATAGTGCGACACTAAAAAGTGGCTACATACATACATAATCTCACGCCTTTTATTCCCCGAAGGGTTAGGCAGAGGTACCAGCTCAAGAGCCGGACCCACGTTTAGCCGAGTTTATGCTCTTATTACCAACGTGACAAGGGGCCAGCTTGTCGCCGCGGTTATAACGACCACTACTGCGGCCGGGACCAACGGCTTAACGTGCCTTCCGAAGCACGGAATCTTCTTACTTTTCGGACAATCAGGTGGCTACACTGTATGGAAAATTTTGAAAATCCGACACATTTCCATACAACTTTTTAATTTCTATATCTTTGTGTCGCACTATACCTACAAGTACAAGTCGTTATGGTTTATGTATTTTTCGCAAAAATAACCATTGTTCTATTGTAATGGTATACTTAGCAATCTAAGAATCTATAGCAAATACCCCATCACTATAAATTTTATTTATCTGGAAATAATTGTGCCAAAATTAATAAATAGCTTGAAACTTGCCACCACCAAAAGGCAAAAATTCGTTCAGAGTTAATTGGTTGGTGTGTACATGACACCAAAAAGAGAGCTTTTGTGACTAACACTCTCTATAGGAATGTTACATTCGAGTTAAATTTTATGTAGCTTAAATTTTTAGATCAAATAAAACAATATTCTTCCAGACGTGTTATAACCGCCTCCGTAGTGCGGTGTGAAGGTCGTGGGTTCGATTCCCGGAGACAACACCGCATATTGATTTCTCAAAAATCACGTTGTGGTTGTTTTCGGTTGGATAGGACATTGCAGGCTTGAATCACCCTGATTGTCCGAAAAGTAAGATGATTCCGTGCTTCGGAAGGCACGTTAAGCCGTTGGTCCCGGCCGCAGTAGTGGTCGTTATAACCGCGGCGACAAGCTGGCCCTGCGTCACGTTGGTATATAAAAACATATAACTTGGCTAAACGTGGGTCCGGCTCTGATGAGCTGGTGCCTCTACCTAACTCTTCGGGGAATAAAAGGCGTGAGATTATGTTAGTACATATGTTTGAATTTCCATACAAGTAATAGTAATAGTATAGAGCTAATTGAAGTGTTGAAATCGTCTACTTTTTGCGAGATTTAAATATCCTTACCTACTTTTTTTTGCCTTCTTTTTCTTATGATATAATTTATTACAATTCCGAGAATGTTTTCTCATTTTACAATTAATTTACTTATAATTGTCATCATTGTTAAAGTTTGACCTATGTTAGGTTTCAACGTCAAACCGTAATGAATTGGCAAAAGTTTGATTTATCTTCTGGTATCTTTCTCAGAATAGTAATTTAGGAACTAACTTTCTTGAATGTTCTGAAAAAGAAAAAATCATATAAAATTATGTAAGTACTTACTAAAGGCTGCCCCGCGGTTTCACAAATCCCATTTTTCTCGTTCCCATAGGAATTTCGGGAAAATATTCCTTTGTTCTCTTCTACACTCTCCAAGAAACCCAGGTGCAAAATTTCAGCCCGCTATGCCCAGTAGGTTTGGCTCTGCATTGTCTGTCAGTCAGTCAGTAACGGAAAAGTTTTATATGAATTGATAACCCTTAATCAATCAGTCGCTTCCCGCGTCTGTCCCTATGTATGCTTTATATCTTTAAAGCCACAGAACAAGAGAGAGAGCATCTTCCTTGTTCTGTGTTTAAAGCTATGCAACGGATTTTGATACGTTTTTTTGATTCAGTGTTTCAAAAGGAAGGTTTATCTTTATGTACACATGTTCAACATTATGTTGTACATGTGTACAACCACGTTGACAACATAGTAATAAATAAGGAGGTACGAAGTTCGCCGGGACGACTACTCAATAATAAAAAAAAATCAATAGTCCTACAACTAGGTAGAATGTATCAAAGTCTTAATTAGTAGGATTACTGCACCTACTCTAGCTAGCGAGCTAGGAGTGCTCAGCGCAAATACAAATCCATACAAAAACCTAGAAATAGAAAATACACATCGATAACCAACACAAAAATGTTCGCTTGGCTCGCCCTCGCCGAGAATCGAACCTGGAAGTGCAAAAATCTAAAAGACTGCTAACGCCATCTTGTGACATTTTCAGTAAACACTTTCAACTGCAGAAGGTTTTCAGCTAAGCTGATAGGCGAGGTTGCAGGCACAGCTGAAAACTTGGTGACTTTGATAAAGAAAATATTACTCAAAATAACAAGATTTCAGCTATTGGTTTACAGATGGCGCTTTAGCAAGAGTGCTCATTGTAGTAGGTAGTCGCAATGTTTACAGGTTGTTTCAGACAAGGCGGTAATAAATCAAAGGAGGGATTCAGCTCACCATACCTAACAATATTCCCCAGTATAAAATAAAACTAGGGTGCGCTCCAACTCTGTGCCAGCGCAATACCCCTTCAAACTGCAAAATTTCCCGTTCCCGTAGGATTATTCGAGATAATCTCTTTTTTACAAAAAAAAACCCGTATTCAACAAACTGACACAAAGTTACTGAGAACTTCCTCTTTTTCGAAGTCGGTTAAAAATTAAAATAGGTTCTAAAACCGCATCAAAATCGGTTCCGCTTATCGCGAGATAATCGCGGACAAACATACATTCATTTAATCATACATACATATATACATACATACATACATACAGGTCAAACTGATAACCTCCTTTTTTGAAGTCTGTTAATAAAAATTATGCGTCTGACTCCTGGTTCTAAGCTACTTACCTATCATTTTTCAGCCATACCAGTTCAGTAGTTGAGGCGTGATTGCGAAATAAGTACATAGAAGACAACGTTACTTTTATTTATTACTAGTCGACCCAGCGAACTTCGTACCGCCTAACCTATAACTATGTTGCTCATGTATTTTACTTATAAACCTTACTCTTGAATCACTCTATCTATTAAAAAAGCGCATCAAATCTGTTGTGTAGTTTTAAAGATTTAGGCATACATAGGGACAGACGCGGAAAGCGACTTTATTTTATACTATGTATGATTGATTGATTGAAACTAGTAAAAATTAATAAAACACTGATTTATAAAATTAACTTTAATGCTTAATATTTACGTTCTTATGTTTCAGAGAACAACTATGTACTTATAAGCCTAATAAGTATAAATTATATACAAAATTAACTAAGTATAATATCTATATATTATTATGTATTTTAGATTTTAATAACATGTGTACATTTTTATAACAGGCACAGAATCTTTCTGTTGGTTTTTATTTGGGGTCACGTAGGACGTAGGGGACGCCCCTGAACCACCTCGAATATGCTCATGCTAAAATAATTTGGATAAACTCTATAGTTATACCTAACTTACAAATTTCCAATACATAAGTATAAATAAATACTTACTTTATTTACATAACCTACAACTTTTAACAATTTTAAAATAATAGATAGCATCGTCTAAAATGTGCAGTAGGTAAAAAAAATTAGAAAACTTGATAAAAATGTATAGGTAAGTAGGTACCTACTTAAAAACTAAAATTGACGGTTTTTTTTAAGCTTACAAAAATAGTAAAATATAAAATACTATTTTTTAAACTTTACAAAAAGATAATATTTTGGAAAATATGATTTTTCATTTTATTTTTAGGTACTATATCATTATACTGATTTAAGCTAAAATACGTCTACTACTGCTCATAGGCTAAGGCTACCCCTTCATCAGATTATTTTTCATCAGAAACAAATAAAAATAATACTAAGATTGGATTAGATTACATAACTATTAACATTTTATCAATTCATTAAACCATTTCTATACCCTGAGTTTTCAATTAATGTTGTACTACAGACATTGTTATAATGACCTTGACTTCTAGATTCGAAGGTGACAAGGTCGTAAGGTCGTCTCTGGTTGACCTTAGAGGTAACTCGGGTCATTGTTGAGAAGTTTTCAGGAATTGGTCGCGGTTGGCAGCAAAATGTTCGTCGGAACTCGCGACGAAATTTACCTGAAAATTTAAATAAATTTTTTGAAAACTTGTATAAAAGCCAGTTTACAGCGATGCTAGCGCCATTGGCAAAGAAAATTCATATCTTCTAAACTTAGGCAAATATCAAAAATGTGGCACAGTATGTCACTAGATAATGTAGCCTAGTATTTTTAGGCTACTTCTGTATAGCTTTCAGGTTGAAGACCAAAGAAAGCTACAAAGTGTTGCCAAAAGGCCACTTTTGCCCCGCTGCTTTGCCAGCGCATTTTCGCTTGAAACATCAAATTTGCAATTTTCCCGTGAAAATTTCGGGGCAAAAAGTAGCATATAGCCTTTCTCAGGTTCTCAACTATGCATATACCAAATTTCATTGAAATTGGTTCAGTAGTTTTCTCAGGAAAAAGAGACCTACAGTCAGACGGACAGAGTTACTTTCGCATTTATAATATACAAAATTTCAGCCCGCTACGCCAGGTAGTTTTGGCTATGCGTTGTCTGTCAGTCAGTCAGTCAGTCAGTAACGGAAGAGTTTCATATATATTGATAAGTATGGAGTATGGATAATACATGCACATTCAAATTCAAATTCAAATAATTCTTTATCAATATACATAAAACTCTTCCGTTACTGACTGACTGACTGACTGACTGACTGACTGACTGACTGACTGACTGACTGACTGACTGACTGACTGACTGACTGACTGACTGACTGACTGACTGACTGACTGACTGACAGACAACGCAGAGCCGAAACTACTGGGCGTACAAAGCTGAAATTTGGCATGTAGGTTTCTTAGGGAGTGTAGGTGAGCACTAAGAAAGGATTTCCCGAAATTCCCACGGGAACGGGAAAAAACGGGATTTTTGTGTTTATGAGAAATCTGCGCGGGAAATACCGCGGGGCAGCCTCTAGTCTATATATATAAAACTCTTCCGTTACTGACTGACTGACTGACTGACAGACAACGCAGAGCCGAAACTACTGAGCGTACAAAGCTGAAATTTGGCATGTAGGTTCCTTAGGGAGTGTAGGTGAGCACTAAGAAAGGATTTTCCGAAATTCCCACGGGAACGGGAAAAAACGGGAATTTCGTGTTTATGAGAAATCTGCGCGGGAAATACCGCGGGGCAGCCTCTAGTTCAATATAGGATACAAGATATCACTTATTGAAAGTCAACTAGACTACATCTAATCTAATCGCTATTGATACCTTATTTAGTAAAGTATCCTATACTGCGAGAGGCGAGGTAGTTCAGGGTGCCCACCAATTGGCTCAGGTAAACAAATGTTTGCCTTGCCTTACGACACTACGAACGTTAGGCGGTACGAAGTTCTTCGGATCCACTAGTATAATTATAATCTACAATTTCGAGTTGTGTGCAGCTGGATTGTAAAGCAACTGACCACTCATGAAGTTGTAGATGAGCGGGTTGACGGCGGAGTTGGAGTAGCAGAGGACGTGCGACACCAGCGCCAGGCACGTCAGCGCGTCGCTCTGCTCTATGTCCATGTACCTGGGCATCAAAGATTTAAGGATTTCAAGATTCAAATATTTAAGAGCCATTTTACAGCGATGCTAGCGCCATTCACGAAAAAAAATATTATCTTCTAAACTAAGGCAAATATCTACAGTGCCACAGTGTAATATACAGTGCCACATTTTTTATATTTGCCTTAGTTTAGAAGATATTTTTTTTTTCGAGAATGGCGCTAGCATCGCTGTAAACTGGCTCTTAAGGATTTCTAGATTCAAAGATTTAACCATTCAAAGATTCAAATGCATGACAAATGTGCGCCTCAGGGCTTCGCAAGCGCAATTTCCTATGACACAAAAAATATTGATTTTCCGTTCCCGTGGGATCTCAGGATAAAAAGTACAAAGTCTTTCGGATCTAAACTAACTGTGTACCAAATTTCATTAAATTCAATTCTGTAGCTTTGACCTGTAAGCAACACATCCTTAATTTCGCAATTAGTTACATTTTATATTTTGAAACTATAGATTTTTTTTATTTTTTTTTGATAAAACTACTTTAAAACAGTGGTCAAGTTAATGGGATTTAACTTTAGTAACTTTATAATGATAATTCGCTGAGTCACCTAGTTCAGTTTTTGCCGGGTCAGCAAGTAGATTAAAATTTTAAAAGTACCCTGTTCAGATCAGAACACCTGCACCTGAGAACAGAGAGAAGAACATGATGACCACGGCCAACAGCATCTTCGTTGCTTTCCTGCGCAACCAGCGAAATTCCCTTGTCTGACGTACAGAACTGACGATGATGTTGTCTCATTCTATCATGGTTCCGCCGTTGCGGTTTGGCCCTCTGAATTGGTGCCGAGGTGCAAAGTGTTCTCAAGTATCTGTCGACGGCGACCTACTGCCTACTACCTGGCGTGTGCTCGGACGTGACTCGCAAAGCCGAACTAGTCTTGAGCGTTCCGCCGCATATGAAGCACTGTAGCCTGTCCGCTGGTGTTGTAGGTGTAGTCGTAGAAAACCTTGGAATGAGTCTTTTGGGCGTGCGTTTAACATACTGTACACTTACCTCAGAACAGAGAGTAGATGGACAGGGAAGTAGCAGACAGCGAACATGATGACCACGGCCACCAGCATTTTCGCTGCCTTCCTGCGCGAGCGCAACTGGGCTAAAACACAAGAAAAATCTTTGTAAGTAAATCTATGAATTTCAAATCTATTAAAAACTCTAGCATCAAAGTGAAACTCAAAAAAAATCTAAGCATTTAATTAAATCAAACAAATAATCAAATACTTCTCTTTCTAATATAAGTTAAAGATATGTAATACTTACAATGTTCACCGGCCAACTTGACGGTCTCGGCTTGTCCTGGTATCTTGTGGGACCGCCACAGGACACGGACTATCTGACAGTACGCCACTGTCATCAGGAGAAGAGGTATCCTGAAATTTGAAGACGAAAGACTAGGGTAGGCAGAAATTCAACATGCTTTTTGCCTTCTACAGTAAAGAAACGTCGGAATCAGTCACATTCATGGCAATGTTCGCCCCACCGGGTAGAAGATTAGGTATTTTATCCCACCACCACAAGGCATAAAACTGGCGGTCTAGGACGGCGTAACACTTCCGGTTTTTCTGTATCGCAAAATAGCTCTTCCCAACTAGCACACATCGCTGCATTATGGCTTTATAATGGAAATTTTGATACTAGGAGCTGTATAAGCTGGCTGTATAGTGGCGTTATAGCTGGCTATACAGCCCTTATAATGCCGAATTTGGCCCCAAATTAACCAGCCCTAAGCATTACAAAGGCTGGATAACAGTATAGTGAAAAGCCCTTTGCTTTACAGTAGCTGTTTAATGGCAGGATTAACCATACAATGGGCTCCATAATGACTGTACAGGGGCGTAAGCTTCTCTCTCACTCTTGACGAAGACTTTTTGAATTCTCTAATACAGCGAGATGAATGAATGAATGAACTAAGATGATGTTTTATAGCTTTTTTATTTCGTAATCTATCATGCTTTGTTATTTTATTAAAATAGAAGGAGAGAGCAATGTGTTAGTGAAGTTGTGTTTAAAGTGTAATGGTGGTTAAATTTATAAGTTTATTGACAGTTATCAAGTTATGTGTTTTTGATTATTTTAGTAGTTATAATATACAAATTGTACTGCGCTTGAAATTTTGTTGTTATTTTATAGGGTAATTATGATCAATTTATACACGCGCCCTCGTAAAATTCAATATTTACTAAATAATAACACAAAATAAATACGATGACTGAAATGAAAATTTTGGTTTTTTAATTTACTGTGATATTATCTGGTTGCAAACCATTCAAAGCATGTTTTTTCTTTACTAGCACTAGAATATCAAAATAAATTTATCAAATATCAATGTTTTGGTGTTAATTTTTTAGGTTATGCTGTAAAAAAAAATGGCGTTATTTCTTTTAAAGCATTTGTTCTTACTTAACTCTCTTTAAATCCATTTTGCTGTTTAATAGTGAAATTATATCTATTTAGCAGCTGATACCCTTACGGTTGCTGTACATTGAGTCTCTGGTATTGCAAGGACTGTTTATAGGTGTAAATTGACAGTATAAATTAAATTATTTTAGGGTTCTATCAATATTTGAGTAAAAACTTTTTAGATGGACCTGTACAGGTATTAAAATCCAGTTTTTGCATTGTTTATATCCAATCAAACGATCATTAATAGGATGGCATGTATTAGACTAACCCATAATCTTTTTCGGTAATTTTAACGTTTAGAGGTTATGAAATCATGACACTTTTATTCTCCGTCAATTCTTCATTAACTCCAAGGGCTGTATAATGGCTGATATAAATACATAAAGTTTTGGAACTTGAGTGTACTACAGCAACACCCCTGTACAGCTGATGCACTCATATGACGCCATTATATAGCTAACGACTGTAGTGGATACTCTATCAAATCTTCTAGTCGGCTGCTATCAAGCTTGACAGGTGGCTTTATAATAGAAATAGTGATCGCCATAAACAAGCTAATGGCAATATTTTATCCCCTTATACATCTCACAGCTTGAAAGGGGTTTTAGTTTATGACTCTATACAAGGCTTAACCAGCTTTGATCGTCCAAACCAACTAGTAGTATATTATGGAACTAAGGGCTTTACAATGGTTTCTATTTATTATATTAAAAAGTATTTAGTGTATTTTCTGCCTGTGTGCAGCTATTATACAGTTGTTCTATTTAGTGGTGTATGAAATTGCTATTATACAGCCACTAGACTCCTTTTAGTCTCTAGTACATCTATATTAAAGCTCGTGACTGCATAATGGAGCGTTTTGGTCAAAATTTACGCTTATGTGCTACTTGGGTTGCTCTTTGGTATTACAGTCTAGGGCACACGAGACCCTAGACAAATATGTTACGCCGTCCTAGACCGCCACTGTACTAATATAAAACATTTTTTTTTATGTACCTATTTAGTTCATTAATGTTCCGTCAGCTTAAACTTTAATAAAAAAGTAAAAAAAAATAACTTTCAAGAACTTACGTGTAATAAAAATAACTTACTTAATTTGAAATAAAAAGAACTCACGTGCAAAAAAAGAACTAATACGCAAATAAAAATACCTTACGTATAAAACAAAATAGTGCATGTGTAAACAAAAACAACTTACGTGTTAAAAAAAAGAAGTAACGTGTAAAAAAAGTACTTACGTGTAAATAAAAAGGACTTTAATGACATGCCAGACCAGGTCCGACTGCTGCGACCAGGTCGGGATGCACTGCACCAGGTACTCCAGCTCGAACCTGAGTGGCACCATCTTGACTGTCGTCAGGACGATCAGCTCTGGTGCGTCTGGAAGATAGCGGGATTGTAAATTTACTAGTCGACAAGGCGATCTTCATACCGCCTAACCTATTACTAATGTTGCTCATGTTTTATACTTATAAACCTTCCTCTTGAATCACTCTATTTTCTAAAAAAAAATCCGTTACATGGTTTTAAAGATTTAAGCATACATAGGTACAGGCACTGGAAGCGACTTTGTTTTTTACTATATTGTATTGATACAAAATAATCTCATCTTTTTAAATTAGACAAGGTAAACGCACAGAACCCAAAAACACGGATAAAGCCAGAGAGAACTTAACGATCGCCATGCCGACCATTTGTACGGCCGTCTAAGCATTTTGGTTTCTGCCTACTTTGCGCATTCCGAAACGTGGTCGCCACTCGAGAACTTTTCGGCCCTAGCGACCATCTGTTCTTCGAGCTATGTTTTCTCTGTCATTGATATTATTATTATTATATTAATCTTCTATTATTATTATATACTCTTCCTTTTAAATCACTAAACAAAGTTCAAAGCGACGAAAATATCTGAAATATTTTATGAATTCAATAATATAATTCATCACGTACAATAATGGCAAAGATAAGAATAATCAATGATGCCCGATCCATCATAATCCACCCTTGGATGCCTTGAAGGTAAAATAGACAAACATACATTAATAATATGCATGTAAAATGTAACCCCCGTATTATAATGTCACGTAGAAAGGTAACAAATGGTACCTACATACGTTTCGAATTGGATCAAAGGAGGCTACATAAATAAACTAGCTAACCCGGCCAACTTCGTTCCATTTTGCAATGTAAGTTTACACGGTATAATTTATAAAATCCTGTGTGCTATGCTTTTCTGCATTTTGTAAGAAATTTTCTACACTTCACTGATTTATTTTGCTAAAAGTGGACACTTTTGGCAACAATCTTTGGATTATTTTGTTCTTTTTACTTAGGACTACTTAACTGTGCTCAAAAATTACTTAGCAAGAATGTCTAGTGTCTCACTGTGCCACATTTTTTTAGATTATATAAATTTTGTTCGAGATGGCGCTAACATTGCTGTAAACTGGCTCTTAATGTAAAAGTTATTTACAAAATCGAGTAGATCTTGTGTAGCAAGCTAAGCTGATTTTTAGATATAACGTAACTTAACTTTTTCTTTTGCTCTCAGAAAAAGGTTTAACATATTAGATGGAGAGAAAAGGAGAAGGGTTCTTTGAGTGGACCCTTTTTGGTACTTACTAGGTTAAAATATAACTTTATTGAACACCTATAGCTTATACAGTGAACTTCGTTCCGCCTTACAATATTCCATAGCCTATATGTTTATCAAAGATAGATCTTAATTACTTTTCGGCCATCTGTTCTTCGAGCTTAGTTCTTTGGGTTATTTTAGTGACTTTAGTTCTTCTGCTCTGAAAATCTAAGCAAAACTATTTTTATGACCCTTTCGGTGAAACTAACAGTAATAATTTTTACGACTTGGCGAAAATACACGATGCAAAATTTATTAATAATCACTTGGAGAAAATACACTCGATGTATGGAGTTTAAAAGTACTTGGCGAAATGAGCTCTTGGCGAATCTACACTAACCCATTGCAGGATTCTAAATGGTCTAAATGGTAATGTTTGAGAAGATTTATAAATAAGTTCTAGAACACGCACACGTAGCATCGTGCTAATAGCAGCTGAGAGTGGGAAGTACTTCGGATGCCAATAATAATGTAATGGTTCCCGGGGTCCTTCCTAAAAGCGCCAAGACGGCCGCCGGGGGGTTTTAGTGGGTGCGAGCCCCACACACCACTGGCGCTCCCCCAAGCATCGGTTGTTTGGAGACTCCGTTACAAAAAAGGCTGTCTTTCCACCATAATCCAATAAACAATAAACAATAAACAAACAAACAAACAAGCACTAAACTTTTTCTATTTCTATTTTCTATTTAATCCTATTCTCGTGATACATGAACATATTATCGTCCTAATTATGTCGTTGGTCGCAGATGTCGATAACGACAGGTCCTTAATTATTATTAGCGCCCTGCGGCTTTGCCAGCTCAATTTCTCTTCCCTTCGTAGTAAAGTAGAGTTTGTTACCCCTTTCTAATCAGTAAAATCATTGCAAAAGGGAGTAGAATCATTTGACAGAGGAGGGCTCGTTTGGGGGCGTCTCCAGTGGCGTCTTTCGTGGTTCTAAGGTTGCTTTACTACCAATATACGGCCATATTGGTTCAGTAGTTTAGTTATTATTAGTCATCATAATCATCATCATCATCATTTCAGCCGAAAGACGTCCACTGCTGGACATAGACGCCACAGAGCGCCACAAGCTATGTGCCCTGTCCATTGCAGCTTAAGTTTCGCAATTCTTTGGGTATGTCGGTAACCTTAGTTCTTCTGCCAATCTCTTTATTTCTGTTTCGATCACTTATTATTATTACTTAGTAGCATTTAGCATCCTATTAAACACTGTATTTCATCTTAAAACAATTTAAACTTACTGTAAGTCAAAGAGAGCAGCCATATAATCAAGATGGCGGTCTTGGCCCTTCCGGTGGTGGACTTGAACTTGAGCGGGAAGCAGATGGCGTACCAGCGGTCCACGGAGATGAAGGTCAGCGTCAGAACTGACACGGTGACTGATACTGACTGAAACAGGAGAGGGGAAGAAAAATAATTAAAAAGTGCGCACCAGATAAGTCTACTGTATACGTACTTCACTCGTTATTTAAAACAAATTACTGATTGCTAATGCCCATACATATAGCTCGATTTTTGCGGTGTTCTTTTAAAAAAATACTATTACCTTTCCGAAGCAAAACATTTTCGTAATTTCATTGCTAAATGGAGTGTAGGAAAATCTAAGGAAACATTTTTAAAAGACGTTGTAGGAAGAAAAAGTGATCGAAGATAATAATTAACTTAAAATCTACACAACACTCTACAAAGAGGACGTATTGTTTGTTTGTTTAAATTAAATCACCTCCGAAACTGCTATGAGTTTTTTTTTTTTTTTTCATTCCACCAATATCCCATAAAAACGTAGGCTAATAAAATATTCCCAAAAACTCAGAATAGCACATTGGCTTTAAATAATAATAGCATGGTAACTTGAATTGTAGATAATTACGTCTAAGTTCGCCAAATCAGCTAGTTTCAAATAAGTAGGTATACTTAGACAACCAAGGTTCTGATACCTACCTACATTACAAGGCAATTTTGAACAAATTCTGAAGTAGCCACTTTCACCGTCCTCGTTACTCAAAGTATACCAATCAATCTCATTTCAGCTGCGTCAGGTCTACGTCTTATTTTGAAATGTGAATTGTGATATTGATTAATTTCAAGTTACAGGACGCCTGATAGAAAGCAGCTTAGTTCAAGATTTAATTAGGGCAACACAACACACAACTATCTCAGATTAGGTACAGTGTTGAATGAATGAATCAATTTTAATGTCGAGAGTAAACATTGAACTAATTGAAATCTGTCGTTGGATTCTGATAAAAGATGTTAATTACCAGGATGTTTAGCTCTTTACAAATACAAATACAAATATTTTTGTTGTTCTTTAGTAACATAAACATTTTTGAACATATAATTAAAACACACTATGCTAAAAGGAACAAAAGGTGCCATCTCAGCGGATGCTGGGAACTGGTTACCCGGTTTCCAGCGCTGGTTTTCAGATGGCCCGACTTCAAAAAAGGAGGTTATCAGTTTGACCTGTATGTATGTATGTTTGTCCGCGATGATCTCGCGTTTGGCTGAACTGATTTTGATGCGGTTTTCAGATAGGTATTTGTTACATTCAGGAGAAGGTTTTAGTATATATTTTAACCGTCTTCGAAAAAGAGGAAGTGCTCAGTTGATGTATCTGTCAGTTTATTGAAGGCGGGTTCCTTTTTTGTAAAAAATAACTTATTAGAAAAAAATACTTTCTCTCCTAGTCGACATTAGAGCAAGAGAGAAAAATACAGACACAAGACACCCTATATTGCATTTCCTTTTTTTTTTTTGGGCTGGCAATAGCAGTATGGGTGTTTAATCAACGAAGGACGAAGCTGCCCGCCATTCGAAAATTCCTTAAGTCAAGGTGACATAAGGCGACACGCATGGGAGGAGATGGGGCGTTGGAAGTCTATGCTGCCACCACACGCCCATTAAACTTGCTCATGGATATTACTGGCATTAAAAGTTTTCCTCTCTATAGAAATTATTAAGTATTTCCCCTTATACATTTTATCCTAAATTATTCTTTACATACCTGAAAATAAAGCAGCACTTTGCAAAGCCCCTCTCCAAGGAACCATGTCTCCGTTACATCCCACAGCACCGTCGGCGGCAAACAGAACAAAATCACCATAAAATCAGCCAAAGCTAGATTTACAATGAAATAATTGGTAACAGTTCTCATTGTATGATTCCTGTACACCGCTATGCAAACCAAAGCGTTTCCTATTAAGCCCATAGTGAAAACTATGCTGTGTGTTCCTATGAGAATCCATTCGAAAGCATGGGGATAGATGTAGTTGTTCATCATAAGGATGTATTCCTCTTTAGTTAAATTGCAGAATTCATCGGCGCCTATACAGTCATCTGTTTGGGTTGCCATATCCATTTTTGTCGAATTATTTGTTAAATTTTGTGTTTCTATAGGATTTACTAGCATGGTTAAGTTTTCTTCTTCTGCTTTCATTGATTGATTGAATTCTTCGTTTATGTTTTCAAGTTGGTTGTCTCCTATATCTTTTTGGATAAGAGCATTGATTTCGCTAATTTTGTTAAATACTAGTATAGCTAAAACTATTAGGTGTTTGGTTAATTCTGTTGCTCTTCGTGATATCATTTTGATTTTGTTTCTTTGGTTGCTAGATTTAATTTGAATGTTCGTTTGAATTTCATTCCATTGTTGAATCTGTAACAAAGAGAATAAAGATTAAAATAAAAATAAGAAAAAATCTAAAAAATCCCGCCATTTTACGGACTCGGATTACGTTCATGTCGAACCATACGAACCATAGAAGCATACCCTTTTCAGTAACTAGTAAATCTGGTAAAATTATGATTTGACGCATATTTTTGATTTTGGCCATGCCCAAGAAGATATTAATTATTTATCGAAGTGGCGCTAGTATCGCATCCGTTCGCCCCTAAAATCTTTAAATCTATGCCACGGATTTTGATGCGATTTTTTTTAATACCTACAGTGATTCAATTGCAAAGTTTATGTGTGTAATTCATGCACATCATCGTAACATGTTAGGCGGCACAAAGTTCGCTCGGTAGACTATTAGGTACATAAATAAATAGGTATTCTAGCAACCGTTGTTAAATAATCTTCACTACATTTATCCATTTTCGTCCTTCCTAGTAGATTACCCCAAACCTGCCCTGAGCAAACCATTAATCTTTGTAACAACAAACACGGTTAAAAAAAGTTAAAACTTTTACCTTACGAAAGTAGGTTGATTATTTGCATAATTTTTCATAAAGCCTCCTAAACTTTTTGATTTGTTTGATTAAGTTTGAAGTTGTACAACACCATACTTGGACTCTCCCCATTTATACAACACGGTGTTTCTATCAAGTCGATTTAAAAAAAAAAATTGGGTAATTTAGCTCACCATACCTCACAAATTTCTAAAAGTCCTAAAAATGGGTCCAAATCACAAAAAAAAACATCTGTTTCATAATGTTCGATCAGCTGACGGGGTCAATGTGCGGGACATCTGATTTTTGTTATAAATTTCGACCCATGTTGTTGTTTAAGGTATTTGGTGATCTTAATCCCATCATAATGTTTTTTTCTTTCTTCTAATCAGAACGAAAATATTTGTTTCTTCATGTATGAAAAAAAACACAGGATGCACCTGGGATGAAAAGCTTAAAGCGATAAGGTCGCTTTTTGTCAATTTATTTTGATCTGATCGACATAAATTTAGTTGTTCACTTGTAATCTTGTTGTAATACTCGTTTTTGAGTACAATACCTTATATTCAGATAAAACCTTATAATGCAGCAAAAACACGGCTACAGCTAATTATTTAATGCAGAGGACAGCCCACATAGCCCTTGCTCGCGATATATGGAGGGAAACAATTATTGGTCACGATCCTCAGCCATGAGGGAATGACGAAGAAGAAAAAGAATACTGAGGACCAAAAAAATTTTACTCGAAAAATTGCACTTTCCCAACATTTTGCCCAGATTTTTTTCCTTTTTGTACGCAGGATAAATAGTAGCAAATAAAACAACTTGATAAATGATTCACCCACGCACGGCGGGTAACGTATTGTTTGGATTTTAATTTATTATCAAAACATTATATTTATGAAATAAAACCTACTCGGTTTCGGTAAAATATTATTAACTGGGAGTGCTTTTATGGTTGTTTATGGTCAAATAAGCGTGTGCACCTGGGTTTGATTCCAGGGCGGGGCGAATATTGATATGATGAATATCGATGTTTGTTTCCGGCCTGGGTGTAATGTTCGTCTCTGTGTGTGTTTCGGGCGCCCTAGATACAGGTACTTCCTAGTTAGGGGCTCTGAGTGTGATGTGTTATTATTATTATGTTATTAATAAGTATTTATGGTCAAATGGCGAAGCGAACCTTTGAGAAGGCACGACTCGATAAAAAGATACCCAAAAAGATAACAATTCTAACTAAGATATTTAATAGAAACTATTTTACAAGAACCAATAAACTATTCTTAAGGTGAAACCTATGGCCGTTTTAGGCAAATTTTAGATTTAACTGGTATAAAAATAACAACATTTAATTTTGAAACACAATAACTCATTTTTGTAGTTTCAAAAGAAATTTTATCCAGCACAATGTGTTTATTCGAAAGATCAACAAAGGGCGACCTTATCCCTTCTCTTCCACTCTATTTCAAACCTTTTATGCTGAGAAATATGGTTTTTATTTCAGTGGACACCCTAACCACAAAATTCTATACGTGGGCAGGCCGGCGTCTCTCAGACGGCCGGAACCATTTTTGTCATAAAGGCAGTTAGGCTATGTTCACATTGATTCTATGACGTCAGTAACTCAAGGACGTCTTGGCTTGTTAACACACAATAATAATGTTAGACCAAGCGCACATTTAGACACATTATGTCGTGGCTACTACTGCGCTACATCTTCTCGAAGAATGTGTGTTGCCAGTGATGAATTACGGAACTGAGACATTATGTCGCTAACTAGTGTCCTAATCAAGAAGCTAAAATTCCCCCAAAGAGCATATTGGAAAGGGCTATGCTTAGCTGTGTGATCGAATCAGAAAAGAAGAGATCCGCCGCAGAAAGTTACCGAGATAGCCAATAGAATTGCGAAACTTAAGTAGCAATGGGCAAGGTACATAGCTCGAAGAACTTAATGGTCGCTGGGACTGAAAGGTTCTCGAGTTGCGACTGCGAACAGGAAGACGCAGAGTAGGCAGACGCTCTTGCTGCAAGAGTGGACTGGATGAGAGTCGCTCAAGACCGGTCATTGTGACGTTCTGTGAGGGAGGCTGATGACCAGCAGTAGACGTTTTTCGGCTGAAATTATGAATAATGATGACTAGTGGAATGGCTTAGTCAAGTCTCGTTTACATAAAGACGGTTTTTACAACAGAATTAGGTAACTTGAAGTATCGGTTACCGTACTGTGTACTGTGATCATTGAGAGTTCCTACATACCCTTAGTTTAATGTCAGTTCAGTAGATCAGTTCTGATTGATACTTATTAAATAGTATCATCATGTTTTTTTTTCTCTGTATCCTCACCATCACAGAACCAGGAAGACTGCTCTCTCTCTTTTCTGTGCTCACCACACATCGCCATGGCCTTGTGCGCTTGAGCCTTACCTTTCCAGACTTCCATTAACTATTTTACTACCTGCTGTTTATGTGTCTTTTTATGAAAGTATAAAACAATAAAAGTTATTTTATTATGTCAGCGGTCCACGACTGCCTTCTACAGAACAGCGTTATCTATATGTACTACTTCTTTTTTATCATTCAAATATAATGTATTACAATAGTGGTTCGTTTGTCTAGCTGAGACTCGAGAACGGTTACACCGAATAATATTTTTTTTAACACATTACACTCAGAGCCCTTAACTAGGAAGAACCTGTATCTAGGTCGCCCGAAACACCCACAGAGACGAACATCACACCCAGACCGGAAACAAACATCGATATTCATCATATCAATATTCACCCCGCCCAGGAATCGAACCCGGGTGCTTAAGCTTACTCAGTCCACATCACTGCCAACTGAGCCAAGAAGCAGTCGTAAATTGATTTTGGTTTTGAAATGTTTTACGTATTCCAGGGAAGGTTTAAAAGTTGAGAAAAGATGAAAAAAAATGCGAGGAAGATCAAAAAAATAGTTAGAACATAAAAAAAAACATATAAAACTGTTTGTTAGGCGATACGAAGTTCGCCGGGACATACCAATATTATAAAGAGGAAAGATTTGTTTGTTTGTAACAAATAGGCTCCGGAAATACTGAACCGATTTGAAAAATTATTTCTCTGGTAAAAAGCTACACTATCCCCGAGTGTTATAGGCTATATAAGATTTTCAAAATAATTAGGGATCCTTACTTAAACTCGAATAAAGTAACCTAAGGTGCAATTTTTTTTCCATTGTTTACATACTTTGACAAGTGGTTTGTTGTTGTTGTTTGTTTCTTTATTTGCCCATTCTGGGGAGTCTAAGGAACAAAGTCTATAGAGCCAAGTCTTTAGTAGTATCTTTTAATCTATGGCGTAACGAAGTTAGCCGGGAAAGCTCGCACAATTATAATTACCTAATAAACCCTTAAATTATAGATTGAACTTCGATGATGGTGTTATTCAATTTTAAAGTGGACCCTAGTCCTCGTCCTGTTACCTGCCATCTTTTTGACATCTTAAAGTATTACATTTTGTAACACTTTTGCTAGTCACGTAAGTACTTACAAAAGCACTTTAAAATATTATGAATATAAAACTTTTGCTGTCGGAGACATTTTCCATCTGAACTTTCGCATTTTCCTGTCACTTTCGAATAAGCGATGCTTTTCTTAGTAATGTAAGTACCTGTATTTGTTGGGTAAAGATGTTTCCTTTTAGGTAAATAATATTTGACCAGACAGACGTAGTCATTTTAACTAATGGGTCAAACGCCATAAAAGCGCAAGAAAATATAATATGAAAGGAATCACTCCAAAAAAATAAAATTGAAAAAATATCCCGAAATAATATTGGTTTAGTTTACTTATAGTACCTACTGATATCTAAATAATAATAATAATAATAATAATAACACATCACACTCAGAGCCCCTAACTAGGAAGAACCTGTATCTAGGGCGCCCGAAACACACACAGAGACGAACATCACACCCAGACCGGAAACAAACATCGATATTCATCATATCAATATTCGCCCCGCCCGGGAATCGAACCCGGGTGCACACGTTTACTCAGTCCACATCACTGCCAACTGAGCCACGGAGCAGGCAACATTAGAAAGACGAACAGCAGCGTCCTTTGTTGATAAGCTTGAAGAGCCAACTGCGATCGCCAACCCATCTGCCAAGCGTGGCGATTAGCTTCGGCAAAACCCCCTCTTCATCATCTTCATCTTCAGTTGTGGGGGTAGAGAATTGCCTGCACTTAGCTGGTAAACTTGGAGCCATTGTGCATTTCCCCACATTTATAGGAGCCATCCGAACTTGAAAACCCCCCCTCAATGCTTGCCTGGTGGCAATCTGTGGGTGAGACCTATGTCAAAAGGTGAACGTTTTCTATACCAATATTATAAAGAGGAAAGATTTGTTTGTTTGTTTGTAACGAATAGGCTCCGTAAATACTGAACCGATTTAAAAAAATATTTTACTGGTAGGAAGCTACACTATCTCCGAGTGATATAGGCTATATTAAATTTTCAAAATAATTAGGGATCCTTACTTATACTCGAATAATGTAGCCCAAGGTGCATTTTTTTCCGTTGTTTACATATTTTGACAGTTGGTGGTTTGTTGTTGTTGTTTGTTAGTTTTAATTAGCACATTCTGGACAGTCAAAAGAACATAGTCTATAGAGCCAAGTGTTTAGTAGTATCTTAAATTCTGTGGCGTAACGAAGTTCAAGTTCAAGTTCGAAGGAAAGAATGATTTTAAAGACCATTGAGAGCAGACGGGGAAAGATGATTGGGTATCTGATACGACACGACTCCTTTATCACAAACATTATTGAAGGAAATATTGAGGGAAAAAGAGAAAGGGGACGACCGAGAAGAAACTACTTTGACCAAATAAAGGAAAGGATAGGAGTCGTGTCGTATCAATAGGTCAAGCAGATGGCGGGGAAAGGGGAGGAATGGAGCAGGCTCCACCTACAAGAGCGAAGCACTTAAGTATCAAGAAGAAGAAGAAGAACGAAGTTCGCCGTGTCAGCTAGTACATAATAATTTTATTGTGGTGCATATTGTTATAACGGAGTGTCTATGCACATCCCTCCCTAGACTGAATAATTTCTTTTTTACAAAAACACACCCGCCTTCAAAAGACTCACGCATACATAAACTGAGAACTTCCTCTTTTTCAAAGTCGGTTAAAATAGACACTGAAACTTTCTCCTGAATGTAACAAATACTTTTCTGAAAACCGCATCATAATCGGTTCATCCAAATGCGAGATAATCGCGGACAAACATACATACAGGTAAAACTGATAACCTCCTTTGTTGAAGTCGGTTAAAAAGGAGATCAACAGAGAGATCTATAAAGTTGTAAAAAGTTTACGAACTGTTTTACGATTCCCAGACGGGTCAATATGTTAATAAGGGCAAAACATCTAAAAGTTACGGAAAATTTACTGAATCAAGCTTTGTTCTAGGCTCAGAGCGTAAAATTTTATAAGAAAAACTCATGCTTTCGCCCCCGAACCTCAACCGTGCGACAGAGAGAGGGAAAACGTCTTTTATTACCTAAATCTTAACAAATCACAATGATCGCTTCAGCATTTAATATTCTACTTTTAGTTTTCTTTGAATGTGAATTGGTTTCTTAAAACAAACAAATTTATTCGACCAATTTTTATCACAAAATTTCTGTATTTAAGGGGCCTATAAATCTGAATCTAGTGCGAATTTTGAAAAATTGTAGGGCGCGATACGAAGTTCACCGGGACAGCTAGTAAAAGATAATTATTAGGACAGGTCAGACGAGACCGGTTTACGAACTCAAGATCGGCGTTTCATTTTTATTGCTTCAACCTTGGCTGCCCATCCCCTTAGAGGTCGAAGGGCAGACGGGAAATGTCATTATTTTAGCAATTTTCCGACTATTAGTGTGATAGTATTTATTTTCCTTGTTTTAATTTAGAATAGAATAGAAAAGAAAACACTTTATTGCGTACAATGTAAAAGATACAAAAAGTACATTTATAAATTCAGTGAACAAACAAATTGAATTTGCATGCAATTTAGATTCTTAAAAGATTTTATTCGGAATTTTATTTATTTTGTAACAATCGAGTATTGTAGGGTAAAAAACTATTTAATAATAATAATAAAATAATCATAACACATCACACTCAGAGCCCCTAACTAGGAAGAACCTGTATCTAGGGTGCCCGAAACATATACATAGACGAACATTACACCCAGACCGGAAACAAACATCGTTGCAGTTGCGGTGCAACAATTTTGTATGTACAGTGTATTAATACCGTGTCTGTTGTAGATAACTTATTTATAACTCGTATTATTATTGAATGCATATCGTGTAATGTTTTGTATCGTAACTGTTACATTGAATAAATATTTCATTCATTCGATATTCATCATAACAATGTTCGCCCCGCAGGGAATTGAACCCAGGTGCACCCGCTTACTCAGTCCATATCACTGCCAACTGAGCTACGGAGGTAGTCAATATCTCCATAATCAATATACCTATGGGATATTTACAAGATTCTATTGTTAAAACTTATTCCTCTTACCAAAAAAAAGTTAGGCCTGTCTAAATTGCCAATTTGTATGACGAATAAGTGATTTAAATCTTGTATAGAGATTTAGACCAGGTTTAACTGTTTTTGCGGTAGAGCGTTCTGTAACCTTACTGAAGTATTATAAGTATGGAAAACTCAATTGCTGTTCGTTTGTCTCGCTAAAACTTGAGAACGGTTTTGACGATTTAGCTATTTATCTTTATTCAAGATCCGATCTTGACGCAATATTTTCTCTTTACGCTTTTTTGTTCTTGTTTTTATTTTTCTTATTTCTTCTTTAGTCCGCAACGTTATACAGGGTTATTGGTTAGTCGCGAAGTTGATCACAACAATCGAAAGTTCACCCGTGATCCCTTGCCAACAGCCTAGATGGACACCGGCGGGGTTTTAGTGGGTGCGAACCCCACATAACCCTGCGACTCCCCACGGGGTCGCAGGGTACTCGTTTGGAGTTTCCCCGCCTAAAAAAAAGGGTTATTGGTTAAGTAGTGCAAGATCTGTTATATAAGATTTTAATATTAGACACCCTATCCAAAACCCGACCGTTTTTGAGATATATGTCTGTATACTTTTAGTTGTATTAAATATTTTTATGTATGTCTATCTTATCTATTTTTATGTATGTCTATTCTACTTATACTCCCATCAATATTATCGTAAAAATATAAGAACATTTAACTCACTACCAATAAAACAGCAGTAAAGTAAAACATCACAGCTAAACGTGTGTAAAACCAGTTAAAATATACAATCGATCAGACACCGCCCACGCTCATATAAACAAACAGTATGATGACCTAATGAGATTGATTCCCGATTTTATTTTTATTTCTATTTAAATAAACATAATTAACATGTGCTTAGTACATTGGTGGACACGATCGGCGTAACACTTCCGGTTTTTCTGTATTGCAAAATAGCTCTTGTTCTCTGGTAATACAGTCTAGGGCTGACGAAACCATAGACAAATCTGTTACGGCCTCCTAGTCCGTGCTACATGTCCCATGTGATCCCGGCTCGCCTTTGTAGCTGCGGCGGCACAGTGCCAAAAGCTGGGCCGCCGCCCATCTTGGGGCCGTTTTATGAGTGTGTCGGGCCCTCGCCCTTCACACCCACGGCCCCAAAGACCCCTTTTAGTCGCCTCTTACTACAAGCAGGGTATACCGTAGACCTATTCTTACGCCCGGACCTACAGGGCTTACGTCAACTGCCCTGCCCTCGCTGCATGACGGACCTTTGTGGTATCTTTCTGTCACTTTTAATCGCTTTTGACATTTCAATGCGGGAAAATGTAATGTCGACAAAAGTTACAGACAGTTACGACAAAATCGACAAATTGTCCGTCATGCTACCGCCGCTGGTATGGTAGCATAACTGACCATTTGTCGAATTGGTCGTACTTTGACGATCGTATCCATACATTTTCCCGCATTGTGACAAATGTGACAGAAAGATTCGAATTTTTTTCCGTCATGCTACCATCGCTGGTTGGACATAAGGTCTCCCTCACAGCTTGTCACAATGACAAAGATTGTAAGGGTGTTTTTCTGTTATCGGCCATGCTTTGCAGGCGGGTTTGATATCGCAGTATGGATCTTTAAGTTTTTCATAGAAGAACGTCCTTCTGTCCTTAGGGAGTTCCCTTTGGACATCTACAGAAAGAGATCTCTCTCTCTCTCTATTCCCGTTACTCCTCTGTGGAGCCTGGGGCCGTCAGAAGATGTCTCCAACGTTGTCGGTCTTGGGCCAGAAAGAGATAGGGTGGTGGTATACTTCCCAAAAATCCATTACACTCAGAGCCAGTAACTGGGTAGAATCTGTATCTGAGGTGCCCGGAGCCACAGAACAAGGAAGATGCTCTCCCGGAACACATACAAAGTCCCAAGAAACAAACATAGTTTTTTTTCCATATTATTATTTATGATTTTATAAATGACGAGCTGTCCCGGCTTACTTCGTTACGCCATAGAAATATAAGATACTTTACTACTAAAGACTTGGCTCTATGGACTAAGTTCTTCTGACTGCCCAGAATGGGCGAATAAAAAAATATTGCACCTTGGGTTACATTATTTGAGTCCCTATTTTTTTTCAAATTTAATATAGCCTATGTCACTCAGGGATACTGTAGCTTCCTACCAGTTAAAGAATTTTTCAAATCGGTTCAGTATTTGTGGAGCCTATTCGTTACAAACAAACAAACAAATCTTTCCTCTTTATAATATTGGTATAGATTCACTGACAAATGAATAATATAGAGGAAGGTAATGATCTGTAATGATAAAGAGGTAAGGTCCAAAGTTCGAAGTCAGAAAGAGAGTCGTGAAACAATGCCGTGCCGTGCAACCTAATAGTGCGAAGTGCGTGCTGCAACTACTCAGGAAATTTCGTAATCAAGAGCAATCCCAAACATCAATTGGTATAAGTAAGTAGGTAGTTCCTTCATAACTAGTGAGAAAAAATTATAAACAAAAAGAAACAGATCATCGCTTCGTTTTTAATATTTACATTTTTCTGAACGTTAAAAGAGTCAAGGTCATTTTTCAGTAAAACTTGTTTTTATTCATTCAAAAATTGATATTATTCATAGGTACAGTGGCGGACACGGCCGGTGTAACTGTTCCGGTTTTTTTATTATTGCAAAATAGCTCTTGTTCTTTGGAAATAATAATAATAACAATTACTTGTCATCCATTTTACAATAGTTCCTATCACCTACTGGGTGCCGCCTCTGGGTGCATGATCTATTTGTGCATTTAGTCGCGATGCCTGGTTGGTGATCCATATACAATATAGCAAAACTCTCGAAATGGCCTCTACGAGTTGGATTCGTCCCCTCGCACGCCTCTCAAAGGACCGGGCTCCATCCCGTGATACCGAAGAGTATTGAGAAACATAATAATAATAATCATTTATTTGCACAACAAGATAAATAATAATAGTAGTAATACAGTCTAGGGCTGACAAAAGCATAGACAAATCTGTTATGGCCTCCTAGTCCGCCACTGTACTATAAGCATTCTCTTCATTATCATTCAAGCCGAAAGATGTCTACTGTTAGAACCAGGCCTCCCCCACAAGGGGGTCGCGGAGTTGAACACAACGATCGAAAGATTACCCGTGACCCTCTTGCCAACAGCCGAGATGGACACCGGCGGGGTTTTAGTGGTTGCGAACCCCACATAACCCTGCGACTTCCCCCGGCGGGGTCGCAGGGTACTCGTTAGGAGTTTCCCCGCCTAAAATAAAAAAAGGCCTCCCCCACAGGTCGCCACAAGAACAAACATTCTTTGAGAGGTTTCTATCATCGCCATGCTTGGCAAGCGGTTTGGCAAATGCTGATTCGGTTATGTATGTATCGTATTTTAAAGGAAAATAAATTGCGTGGAATTGGTGTGTATAAAAGAAGTTATATTTGTCTTGGTACTGAACTGAGACGCGGTTGCCCCGGGTTCGATTTCCGGCGGGGGCGAGGATTGTTTTGATGAATATCGATGTTTGTTTCCCGGTCTGGGTGTATTGTTTGTCTCTATACGTTTCGGGCATCCTTAAACAGGTTCTTCCTAGTTAGGGGCTTTGAGTTAGATTCGTTATTATTTTGACTAAATAATAAAAAAAATACATTAATAACCTTAAAATTTGTAACACAATGTAAATTTAGAATACTGATCCGCATAACTTTTTTAAATTAAAATGAATGGATAACGTTGAGATAAAAAGATACTGAAACAACCGAACGATCAAAAGCCATAAGCACAACGCCTCCACAACTAAATAGTGCTGTGCAAAACACAGTGCACTGAAAACATACACTAGTCGACCCAGCGACGCCTAACCTATTAATTTTTTGTGCATGTATTATTCTTATAAACCTTCCTCTTAAATCACTCTATCTATAAAAGAAAATCGCATCAAAATCCGTTGCATAGTTTTAAAGATTAAAGCATACATAGGGACAGACGTGGTAGCGACTTTATTTTATACTGTGTATAATTGATGATATCAAGCATAAGGTGTTCCATCGGTATGCAAAAGCCTGTTCTTCACCCGTTTCCACTGAGCGGATCCCCACCAGGTAGGTCATTTAATTATAATTTGCGGAATTTCCCTTCAAACCGCAAAAATCCCAATTCCTGTGGGATTTTCGGGATAAAAAATAGTCAATGTCCTTTCTTAGGCTTTAGAATATATCTCTTTCAAATTTTATCTAAATAGGTGCTGTGGTTTAAGCGTGAAAGCGAGATAGACAGAGTAAGTTTCGCATTAGTATGGATTAAAACGTTGAAGGGAGAGAAAAGAAATGACAAAAAAAAACCTTTGCAAATAATAATAATAATAAGTTATTTTTAATAACGCATCACACTTAGAGCCACTAACTAGGAAGAACCTGTGTCTAGGGAGCCAGACACAAATACAGAGACGAACATTACACCCAGACCGGAAACAAACATCGATATTCATCATAACAATGTTCGCCCTGTTAGTACTTGAACCTAGGTGCACACACATCTCAGATTTCAGGGGGCCTAATTACGGCCGCTTTTGTAATATTTTATTGACTTTGACACTCTAGAGGACGAAAAGCAGAATTGCAAAAGCGCCCGTAATAGGCCCTCAGTACACATTACGGCAACTGAGGTACGAAGCAGTCGAAGCAAGTCTAGAGCGAATTTCATTTGCAATAGGTTTTTCTGCAAACGCTACGGGCTACAGAGTTCTGAGTAGCATTTACTCCCACCACTATCCAACGCATCAGTTTCGCGTTTCTTTGTACAATATTTTCGTTAGGCTAATCGATGGATCTGCAAACAGAGCGGGTAATTTGCCGCCCCTTCGAACAACATAGCTAGAATAACAACCGGGCTGAATATACACGGATTATGAAACTGGCCGGATTTGCTTGCGCACTAATTACGGTGTGTGGGGCTGGATTTTGTAGTTTTTAAAAGAATGAGCTGGAAATTGAGGCAACTTTTGTCATACATTTTTTGTTTTTACAGCGTGGTCATAAGGTTTTTTCAAGACTAACATATAAGTAAAAAGTGTCAGCGCTGATTTAGATAACGTTTTTTTTATCAGGCAAATTATGTCAAAAGTAATAATAGTAATAACACATCATATCACACTCAGAGCTTCTAACTCGGAAGAACCTGTATCTAGGGTACCCGAAACACGCACAAAGACGAACATTACACCCAGACCGGAAACAAACATCGATATTCATCATATCAATATTCGCCCCGCTCGGGAATCGAACCAAGGTGTGCACACGCTTACTCAGTCCACATCACAGCCAACTTAGCCACGGAGCAGTCAAATGGAACCTTTTAAACCTGTAAACCAAACTTGTAACAAATAAACCCTTTTTGCTGTGAGGCTCATGAAACCTTTTCCTTTAGTTCCTGAAAATTTAACGTCGTGGCGCTTTGCAAAATCAAATCAAAAACAAAAATTAAATCAAAAAATATTTATTCAATATAGGATACAAGATATCACTTATTGAAAGTCAATTAGACTACATCTAATCTAATCGCTATTGATACCTTATTTGGTGAAGTATCCTATACTGTGAGAGGCGAAGTAGTTCAGGGTGCCCACCAATTGGCTCAGGCAAACAAATGTTTGGCTTGCCTTACGACAATAGTCGCCTGGAGAGGCCCCCAAACGAGCCCTCCTCTGTCAAGTGATTCTACTCTATATTTGCAGCCTTTGATTCCATAGGCCGGTTTTACCCAGTCAAGATAACATCGAACTGAACGGTCATGTAGTGAAGTGAATGGGAGACCGAAATAACTGAAAAACATTAACGTCCGTTCTACTGATTTAGAGTGGAATGAATCAGACCGAAAATCGCTATAAATAGCTAAATGTGTAAATATTATTCGGAATGCTTTAGTGGGATGGGAATGCCGAAAAAATGCGCCTCTTTTTTATAACAAAAGAATGAGTTTGAAGTAACTGTGTGGTGTTTATTGTTCATTACATTTTAATATAATATTAGTTTTAATAGCCAGTGTAATTAGGGTTAGGGTTGCCAAGTTAGTCGCTAAAAATTACCGGAGAATCCAACGTGGGGGGAGGGTGTAAACGAGGTTGTACTTACTTACCTACTTACAAAAAAAAACACATAATACTAGATACCTAACTACGTATTTTTTAAGGGCTGCGCCTTGCGACCACTAGCACCGACTTTCCTCAAAATACCGGACATTGTTCTGTCCGGTACGACCATTAATTTTTTACCGGACAGGCCTCGAAAATACCGGACTGTACGTTTTAATACCGGACATCTGACACTCTAAGTGTAATATTTTTCACAGTACCTATTATCACAACCGAAAGATGTTCCCAGTACCTAGGGCATAGTGCGGGAACACTCTACAAAGTACCAAAAAATTGTGTTTAAGTAATATAATTGTTGTAACAATGTATCTTAGAAGTTCTAACTAAAACTAAAAACATAGAACCACCTGGGGCCTTAGTCAATGATAAAAGAATCGTAATAGATGTTTAATCGTAATAGAATATCCGTCTTATTCATAAAGATACAGTAGATTTTAAGTATCGTTACTGGAGGTCTACTTCTCTGGTTTGTTGTATGATAAATACGTGACATCCAGTCTAAATTGACATACGTCAAATAACTAAAATGCTCTTTAACTTTTTATGAATAAGAGGGTATATGTTTAATCGTAAGTTTAAGAGACACAGGCCCCAGTTTGTATGTGTGTTGCAGCTGCTGTAAATTGGCACTGACTCGGCATCTTCAAGTTATTGTTACGTTAAATTAGCTCTAGGACTGTTTTTGACGACTTAAAAGCGAAATCTAGTTGCGAGTTTACTTTTAAGTTGAAACGGTTTCACAGCTATGCTAAGGTCATTCGTGAATAAAATAATTATTTTATAAACTAAGGCAAATATCAAAAATGTAGCACATTATGACACTAGATAATGTAGTCTAGTATTTTAGGACACTGTTGTATAGCTTTTAGGTTAAAGCCCAAAGCAAGCTACAAAGTGGATGGATGGAACAAAGTGTTGACAAAAGTGGCCACTTTTGGCAACAATCTGTGGATTATTTTGTTCTTTTCACTTAGGACTACCTAAACTGTGCTCAAAAAATAGTAAGCAAGATTATCTAGTGTCATACTGTGCCAAATTTTTGATATTTGCCTTAGTTTAAAAGATATTCTTAGTTTATTTTTCGAGAATGGCGCTAGCATCGCGGTAAACTGGCTCTTACTTAATCATTGAAAATTCCCCAAAAGTAAACGGTTTTACTCGTATATAATTTGCTGCAACGTTGCACGCTGAAGTAATTTTCCTCATCGCTACCTCAACTGACAGGGTGTCAGGAAAAACACTCAAAAATATCCTTCATCCAAATAGATTGTTTCTACACGTATTTTTAGAGCCACTCAATTGGCCACTCATGACAAAAGGGAACTTAAAACAAGTGGGTAGTTCCAAAAGAGATTGCGGTCTTAGCGTAAGCGAACATTTGTAGAATCTTTCTGTCACTTTTGACCTCTTTTCACATCATCTCAATCATTTTTTCGCATTTAGTAGACCATAGTCACATTACAAATAGTACTACATATAGTATGGGAACTCCCTGCCTCCCTCAACAAGTGCAGCTCCCCCGCTCTCAGTTACCTCTCAGCTACCGCTCAGTACAAATACAGCAGCGTCGCACGTCTCATCTCACTCACACAAGTATGATACGCGTGCACGTACACGAGTTCTGGCTGTGCGCGGAGCAACGCAATGTCTTCTATGAAGTGTCGAGGTGTGCCATGCTATGGCCCATAGCCCATAGCCATAGTGACCCATAATGCTCCAAGGGAGAATTGACGGAGGTCTAAGTGGCAAAAAGTGATATACCTTCTAAAATATATAACTGTTTAATAACATGATTTTTAATGAAAATTTGAATTGAGAATGTTTTTACTAATGACAATTTATTTCATAATGAAACATAAAAAAAACGTTGGGGTCACCAAAATGCAGTTTGTAAGGGTGAAATGCAGCCTGTAAGGGTGAAAATTTAGGCTTAACGTTGCAAGGAGGCGAGTTCACAAGTCTAGTGCGCGTGTGAATTTCAAAATGTACTTAGTTAAAATAAAATACAAAAGAAAAAAATGTACTTACTTAAAAAATATTCAATAAAGATCTAGAGTGGCCGTAGATCAGGCTTGGAGCTTTCCGTTAAAAGGATTCCCTTTTTAAACATGACATTTAATTCATATGAAGGGAAGATCAAACCAACATTATGGATTTTCCTGTCAGACTGACTAATCTGTCAGTATTTTTCAAAAATCGAATCGATGGTGCAACGACGCTCGATTAGGCGTGATTTTTTTCTTTTTTTATTGCTTGGACCAAAATAACACACAAGATGGGTAGATAGATTCCAATTATAAATCTATCTTGGAATCTTATCTGTCCTTTGCCTACCGTGTGGCATTGCCCTTAGATAATAGTTCAATAACGATCCCTTATATTAAATTACGCAGGGCAATAAACAACAAGCCTGTGTGATGATAAAACAAGGTTCAATAACTTGAGGACATTATCACTACGAAAGACGTCTATTGCTAAATAAAGGTCTAGGTACTTTATAAATAGCCAAAATCATCGATTTTGTGCGATCCTCATCCATTGCACTAACTTACACACGTCTGCCTATACTGCGTCTTCAGCTGCGTGGTGTGGTCACAACATGTTAATTAAAAATAACACATCATATTTAGAAAACCTACTTTAGTACAACAACCTGTCTATGCCTAGCTTGCGTGTACGAAATAATCATCATCATCAATCAATCAATCAATACATAGTATAAAATAAAGTCTCTTTCCGCGTCTGCCCCCTATGTATGCTTAAATCTTTAAAAGCTACCCAACGGATTTTGATGGTTTTTTTTATAGATAGAGTGATTCTAGAGGAAGGTTTATAAGTATAATAAATGCACAAAATAGTAATAGGTTAGGCGGTACGAAGTTCGCCGGGTCGACTAGTATATTTACAAAATACCATGAAATACAGTTCAAAACATGTTTTCAATCGAAAATAATTCTAAGCTACCAGAAGCAACGAAGCAACAGCATTCAATCGATCTTCAACGCTTTGCCACTGAAGATAGAGATCATTTTAAATTGTTATACTCTCGTTATTATCGACGCGCCTCGCCAGATGTGCACCTAGGCGCCATTTGAATTTCAATGAATTTCAGATTTCAGCACTTATCATCTTCGTTTCAGTTTTGGCTGACATGCTTTCAACTTTCTAATTTCTGTCGGCCCGGCCGCCAATCGTTTCTCTTCCACACAGCCCTCCTACGATTCCGTCCATATTGATATTCGTATTTTTATTATAGTAAAACGTACACCTACATTAGAATAAAAACACATTTATATGGAGGCATTTTCAACCTATTCTTCGGAATAATAATAATACTTAATTTCTTTTTTTACAAAAATCCCGCTTTCAATAAACTGACAAATACATCAACTGAGCACTTCCTCTTTTTCGAAGTCGGTTAAAATAGGTACTAAAACCTTCTCCTGAATGTAACAAATACTTATCTGAAAACCGCATCAAAATCGGTTCAGCCAAACGCGAGATAATCGCGGACAAACATACATGCATACATACATACAGGTCAAACTGATAACCTCCTTTTTTGAAGTGGGTTAAAAAGTTTGACGTTTTGACGTTGACATTTGGTGGTCAAATTTGTTACTAGGGATTTTGCGAAAACCCGACAACCCGTATAGTTTAGTATTATTTTTTTCCAATCATCCTGACAAAAAGCAAACCAAGAAGGTATATCGAAGAAAATTCTTCCGTTTTATTGAACACTTGCACAAAATATATTGTGCAAAGAAAATTATTTTCTTCACAAAAAGATAGTCTCGTAAAAGCTACTTGAATTACTATGCAAATCTCTACATAGAGACGATTTACGAGCGAAATTGATTTTTTCTTCGCAAAGAAAGGGTTTGAAATAAAACGATTTCATAGTTTTTTATAAATATTGTTTTATGTTTTTTTTTTTATCCCGAAAATCCTACAGGAACTTGTGATTTTGCGGTTTGAAGGGGTCGCGGGGCGCTCACTATAAGTTACCACATAACACTGCCAGCTAAAATGTAAGCATCCTTTATTTTTATTTTATGTGTAAGGAGCACTCTTAAACCCGGTGTGTTACCCAGTTAGGGACACCGTACTCCAAAATCAGTAGTTGTGTTTAATTTCATTCGAGATTTTCAAAGATTTTCAAAGATTTTCGAGTGTTAAGTTTAGATGCGATAAATCTTAAACTGGAATTTAAAATAGTGTCACCATCTTCCTTTTTTTTTGACTAGCAATTTATAATTGGAGCCTACATTGCCACGGCTAATAACCTAATTGACTAGACAACTTTCTATCTAAATCCAAAAATATTAGAAAAACCCAATAAAAACTAAGATAAACAGATAAATCCGATAAGATAGAACGAAAATTAATAAATTATACCTAGTTGCAGATAATGTTAATAATATTTTTTATGCCTCTTTGATAAATAAAAAAATAATTGTAGGTAGGTTTTATTTAAAAAAAAATTAATTAAGATAACGTGTCACACCACATGACTCACACGAATCCCTAACTAGGCTGAACCTGTATCAATGGTGTTTGAAAAAAATGGAAGGTCGCGGACACGGACGGCGTTTTAACACTTCCGATTTTTCTGTATTAATAATAATAATAATAACACATCACACTCAGAGCCCCTAACTAGGAAGAACCTGTATTTAGGGTGCCCGAAACACACACAGAGACGAACATCACACCCAGACCGGAAACAAACATCGATATTCATCATATCAATATTTGCCCCGCCCGGGAATCGAACCCGGGTGCACACGCTTACTCAGTCCACATCACTGCCAACTGAGCTACGGAGCAGTCAAAATAGCTTTTGTTCTTTGACATTACTCTAGTGCAAACGAGACCATAGATAAAAGTGTTACACCCTCTGTGTCCACCACACTCAGACCCAGGACGCAAACATCGATATAGCCATCATAATAACGAGTCCGTCGAAAATCGAACCCAGATTTTCGAAGTGACAGTCAAAATCACTGCCAATTGAACCACAGCTGATCAAAACCTAAAAACCTACCTTACCTTTTTGTATCTCTGAATATGTACTATGTGTCTGTATTGTGTGTGCAAATAAATCTATGTCTATGTCTAAAAATAATAGCTGGACTAAAAATATTACTAAAAAAAGTAAGGGCCAGAAGCTGAGCTGTCATATTTTGAGCCAAACGAATTACCTTCAATATTTTAGTCCAAAAAATATAGTAAGACCATCTAGGTCTTAAGGCGTTTGCGCAATAAATCAACTAAGGCATTTATAAAGTAATAGGATGGGATCACCCTATCAGGCCTTTTAAAATTTATTCTAAGGGTCAGCGCACATTTTCCGAGGCGTTTAGAAAATTGTGGAAGAAAGCACTTTCTCGGGTCTCAGCGGCGGTTTCCTTTCTCTGAGGGTATCTGGGTAACATAATAATAATAATGAGTAATAATCTAAGTATTATTTGCACGCCCGGCAGCTTCGCCAGTCTTCCTTGTCAAAACTATAAAATCGCAATTTTCCGTTCCCGTGGGGTTTTCAGGAAGTAAATCCTGTGTCCGTTTCAGTTGATCAGGCGTGATGCGTAACACACAGACAGAGTTACTGTCCCATCAATATCATCATCAATACATAGTATAAAATAAAGTCGTTTCTCGCGTCTGTCTCTATGTATGCTTAAATCTTTAAAACTACGCAACGGATTTTGATGCGGTATATTTTAATAGATAGAGTGATTCAAGAGGAAGGTTTATAACTATAATACATGCACAAAATAGTAATAGGTTAGGCGGTACGAAGTTCGCTGGGTCGACTAGTTTATATTATAATTTAGAGTAGGTATTTATTGTGAGTAGGTAGAGGTACCGTGCCATATTCTATAACAGTTTTGTCCATCAAATTAATTCTACAAATGTCATGCCCATTACAAAATTAGAGAGACGAATGGCTTTACCACAAATCACAAACCCTCTTCATCAGATAAGAGTAAGGAATTATTGCTGTGATTAATTCATACAACCCTCTTTGTGGGGAAGTCGGTTAGTATCTTTGACACTACACTATACTTTACAATGACAAAGACGCATGGAAGTAGTCTAGCTCTGCACTTAAGATATTTTTCAATATTTCATGTAATTTCATTTTTATTAATCTGTATTAATTTAATGTTCATTGTATTGTCACCTAATTGTATTGTAATATCACAGAAGAACAAAAAAAATGAGAGATAAATTGTTAAGTAGAGTTTGTTACCCCTTTCTTCTCTACGCTGTAAAATCATTGCGAAAGGGAGTAGAATCATTTGACAGAGGAGGGCTCGTTTGGGGGCCTCTCCAGGCGACTATCGTCGTAAGGCAAGGCAAACATTTGTTTACCTACCTACCTCGCCTCTCATAGTATAGGATACTTTACCAAATAAGGTATCAATAGCAATTAGATTAGATGTAGTCTAATTGACTTTCATTAAGTGATATCTTGTATCCTATATTGAATAAAGAATTATTTGATTTGAAGTGAAATATCTGTGACAGACGATACTTGACCCTAGATTCTAGTAGATTTGTACTAGGTATCGTGCTCAAGTTAAAACATGTCTTATTGGTGGCGTCCTTAGATAAGGATTGTACAGTGGCGGACACGTTCGGCGTAACACTTCCGGTTTTTCTGTAATATTGCGAAATAGCTCTTGTTCTTTGGTAATACAGTCTAGGGCTGACGAAACCATAGACAGATCTGTTACGGCCTCCTATGTACTAGATTGAAGATATTATATTAAGCAGAAACAGAAAACTACTAAGTTATCCTCGTGATATTTTCGACGCGCGTCGACAGGATGTGCTCTGGCCCTAGGTATTTTTTGTCAATAAATTGAAATATCTGTCATTACAACGATTGCTAAAAAGAAAATTTCCAACAAGAAATATTGAAGACAATAATTTTACGAATCCGACTTGCGAAAAAATGTAAATCTTTTAACAAAAAGAAGTTACCGAAGTTAGGAAAAATATAAAAGAATGTCGAAACTTTTTGTAAGAAGAGCTTAACATTATGAAAAGGACTTACCTACTTACTTAGTTAAACTTTGAGTAAAATTTGAGACCCTTTTTTTGTATCGGGGACAAATGCAGAGCACTTCCCGACGGTCGGGGGAGCGACGGGAGTATGTGGGGATCGCATCGCACCCACTAAAACCCCTGGTGGCCGTCTTGGCGATTTTGGGAAGGATGCAGGGAACCATTAATGATCTACATCTATCTTAACATCCATGGCATATCGTGCCTTCCATTTTCATTCTACGACCTATGTAAAGTCTTAAGGGCTTACACGGTGCGAAACTAGCGCCACTCCCGATAAAATAAAAAAATGTAAACCATGGCCGAAATAAAAAATATGCGTCTTTGACTCCCTAGATAATCTTGCTTAGAAGCATTTTAGGCCCTGTTGTGTAGCTTTGATAAGCTGCTGACTACTTTTTAAAGAAAAAAATAATATTTTTCAACGAGAAAGTCCTATTATTGTGATATTTTACTATTACTTCCTTCCTCGGAGTGCCTATTGAAATTCGATGCATTCATATTTATTAAGTAAATTTTCCTGTTTAGAGCCTTCCTATTTAGTTGAAGGAAAATTGGGCTCAAGAAAATATTTATAAAGGCTCAGAGAAAATCTGGAGCGGTGTGCCCAAGATACTGAGAAATAACAAATTTAAATTGCAGCCTCTAACTTCTAAATCACAGGGCTGAAAACCAATTGCAGCTGTTTCATTATGGTAGCTTAGAATAATTTTCGATTTTTGAATAATGCCCCTGTTAGCGGTGGAAATTAGTATTGTATTTTGTATTTCGTGTTTTATAATTTGTTACTAGTCGCTACTATTATCTATGCAATTATAAAAACCTGAGAGCGAGAATGTGTGCGAGCGGGATGCAGTGATGGGGCTATAGCGCAAGTACACACCTAATAAATTAAATGGTTAGGTAGGCTTCCACACCTCACACAATTACATAGGTTTGCCATTGGGTCGGGTTATACTGTAATGGCGGTTAGTTCAGCGAGCTCCCACCGTACGCACCTCGCGCTCAGCTATTTTCCAAGTAATTAAGTTGTTTCTGTTCAAACCTTCCCCAACCCTTACATTCTGGTCCATCGAGCCGCATCTGCTGAATGTCATCGTTGTACCGAACGCCCGTTCACGCCATGGTGAACACACGCAGCATGACGAAGCGAACCGACGCTCAGAAGGAAAAGCCTGTGCAAGGCACAGAACAACTGCCTCAGCCTGATGAAACATTAGTTAAGGCTAAACTGAAGACGGAAGACTGCCATTCGGATACCCAGGTGCTGCTGGAAAAGAGAAAACTACTTTTCAACCAGACTATCAACTTGGATGAAGGTAGATCTGAAATCAACTTACCCAGCACGTTCGCCGCCGCCGCCATCGCGAACCCGGTCGTCAGGGCAAAGTCCAAGTCAAAAACGATGTCAAAATCCGCAGCATCATCCGTGTCGGCGCACCGCAAAAGGCTGGAACTGGAAGCTGCTGAAGCTAAGGCGCGCATTCAGATGGAACTTATTGATAAAAAGTTAGCCGCTGACCTAGCTGACCTAGAAAAATACAGTTCACAATCGAAAAGGACCTCCTCCCATAGTGAAGTGAAAAAGTGGTTGAATCGCAGTCACCATGAACTGGAGTCGCATCCCGTCCTGCAAGCTGGAATCCACAAGGACGAGGTATGTTCACCGGCCCCGCCGCCTCCCTCGGCGCCCGCCGGTACCGACAATACAGTTCACATGTTGCCCTGCGCTCTCAAGGATTTGACAACCGCTAACACGGCTGGAGGAACCAACTCAAAGATGAGTCGACTCTGCACGCAACGAGTTCTCCCTAGCTTCTCTGGGGACCCGATGGAGTGGCTCAATTTTCATCGAGCATATCAGGAGTCAACCGAAGTGTGTAATTCAAGTGACATGGAAAACCTGTGGAGATTGCGCAAGTGTCTGCACGGGCCGGCCAGAGATGCTGTTTTCGTGTTACTAATTAGTGCGTGGTCACGCGAAAAAGTTTTTGCAATGCTGGAGCTCCAGTTTGGTTTCCCGGACCTTATTGTTTCCCGAATTCTCCTGGATATCAAATGGCTTCCTGCAATGCCCAGTGACTACCACAAAGAAATTGACGGACTGAGTCGAGACACCGAGTGGCGCTACGTCCCTACGAAGCAGAATGTAGCAGATTTGGCCACGAAAGAAAACCGTAACTTCACCGCGTTTGAAGGCCAATGGTTTCAGGGACCTAGATTTCTCAATCAAAAACAAGAATTGTGGCCAACCGACATTTCCATGCCTGAAGTCGGTCGCGCTGACGTAGAGTTCGTTAACACTAAAACGGCGAAACCTGATCATTTTTCTTGTGTTCCCGATCCCTTGAAGTTTGAGAGTAGAATAAAAGCTACGCCCGAGATGGAAACGAAAAATCCGGTGCTAGATGGCCGACACCCCATAACCAGGCTCATAGCAAGACACTTCCATGTTCGAGCAGCCCGCAGAAACCAAAAGACGGCGGCGAACAAGATAAAACAAGGCAAAATACCCAGAACACAACCCGAGGCACGATCTGTACGTCATTTAAGGCCGTTTTCACACTGCGGTCTAGACCTATACGGCCCGCTTGAGAACACCGTTGGCCGGCACCGAGAAAATTATGCCAGGCAAAGACGGTCGCGTAAGAGACGTCGCCGTGAAAACGAAGACCGGCGTACTACGAAGAAGGCCTGCAACTCGCATTGCCCGCGTCGCACTAGAAGAGTGCTGAAGCACGGGGCGGGGAATGTTAGCGGTGGAAATTAGTATTGTATTTTGTATTTCGTGTTTTATAATTTGTTACTAGTCGCTACTATTAACTATGCAATTATAAAAACCTGAGAGCGAGAATGTGTGCGAGCGGGAATGTGTGATAGCGCAAGTACACACCTAATAAATTAAATGGTTAGGTAGGCTTCCACACCTCACACAATTACGTAGGTTTGCCATTGGGTCGGGTTATACTGTAATGGCGGTTAGTTCAGCGAGCTCCCACCGTACGCACCTCGCGCTCAGCTATTTTTCAAGTTATTAAGTTGTTTCTGTTAAAAACCTTCCCCAACCCTTACAGCCCCTAACTAGGAAGAACCGGTATATAGGGTGCCCGAAACATATACAGAAACGAACATTACACCCAGACCGGAAACAAAGTCGCGGAGTTGAACATAAAGATCGAAAGATCTTCCGTGACCCCTTGCTAACAGCCGAGATGGACTCCGGCAGGGTTTTAGTGAGTGCGAACCCCACATAACCCTGCTGCTCCCCCCGGGGCTGCAGGGTACTCGTTAGGAGTTTCCCCGCCTTAAAAAAAAGGCTGGAAACAAACATCGATATTCATCATAAAATGTTCGCCCAAATTCAACGTCACATCCAACTGAGCCACGGAGCAGTCTAGGTTGACATTAACAATTGAGCCTCAGCTCGAACTCGCACTCAATAGTGACAAAATTAAACTTTAAATCGTTCTCCACAAAAAATTGATACACAGTCGAGTTCCGACTTCAAGACAGTGAAGCATACGCTCGACGGAGTATAATACTTAGGGTTCAAACCAGAATAATCTGAATTTGGGAACGACTTGTCCGAGGAGCTTACTAGACCGAGTAGCCTCAAAACACAGACCGGGAATATCAGCCTAAGAAAAAACCCTAAGTATAGGCAGCCAAGTCCTTTGTTGAAAAACTTGTAGAGCTAATACGAGTTGCGACCACAAATCCGTCTGCCAAACGATTATTTTTGTCCTTGTAGCGACTTCAGAGAAAAGAGCTGAAATTATGATGATCAGGGCCTCTAGTCTCTTCAACTAACGGTTATACTTCTATTCTATTACTAATTATACTAATAATAACTCTATTACGATTGGGTCAAAAATTGCGAGTGTCGTAACTTATAGTACAGAGGATAGATAAAATATATATAGTAAAGCTATTTTTTTTCGCCTAAATAGTGAATCCTGTTTTGTTACGCGAAAGTGGAACGCGCGTAGTGCAACTGTCACCTAAATAAATCAATATTGACATAATATATATTTAAGTCATCGTAATAGGTGCGGACTAGCCAATCTATTGCGATACTACTGCTATAGTTACAGCAAATTTGATTAAGAGACTCCCAAATATTTATATTTGCTTGCGATTAACAAACTGCCTATTTATATTCTCCCTACTATCCGATAGTTGCTATTTTGCTGGACGAGATTACGGGCCCTGTTTTGAACCCCTGTGCCAAAGAATAAGCAACGTCTGTCTAGATTCTCAGAATACTTTCAATTAGCTAATTACTTTTTACCATTAGGTACAGAGTTAGAGACCCGTAGTAACATAGGTACGCATGACGAACATTAGATCAAAGGTTTAATAAAAGCCGGCTTTAGGTTCGGTTTACTTTCAATACTAACATATACCTAAATAAAATATAAAACTAATTGGTTGTTGAAACTTCTACTCAAATTTTGTAAGATTAAATTTGCAGAAAATTAGCTGTTTCAATTTAGACAGGGTTTTGATTAATTTTTCTTAGGAACAGTTTTAGGGAACTGTTAGCTTAATTAATCCATAATTAATCACTTACCTTCTAACAATCGTGCTATATAATTAGTACCTACTACCTACGTATACTTAAAAAATTTGAAACCGACAACTTGCTGAAGAAAAGTAGTTTTAAACACTAAACTGTTCATTCAGAATTCTTTAAAATATTACTATACTAGAGGCTGCCCCGCGGTATTTCCCGCGCAGATTTCTCATAAACACAAAAATCCCGTTTTTTACTGTTCCCGTGGGAATTTCGGGAAATCCTTTCTTAGTGCTCACCTACACTCCCTAAGGAACCTACATGCCAAATTTCAGCTTTGTATGCCCAGTAGTTTCGGCTCTGCGTTGTCTGTCAGTCAGTCAGTCAGTCAGTCAGTCAGTAACGGAAGAGTTTTATATATATTGATTGTGAGTAATACACAATAAACAATGCTCTCGTATCACTTTCTATCTAGGACAAAAAACCGCATCAAGCAAGATCAGTTGCATAGTAGTAGTTTTAAAGATTAAAAGGGATAGACAGCAGCTGCTGAAGCGACTTAGTTTTATACTATACTAGTCGACCCGGCGAACTTCGTACCGCCTAACCTATTACTATTTTGTGCATTTATTAAACTTATAATCCTTCCCCTTGAATTACTCTATCTATTAAAAAAACCGCATCAATATCCGTTGCACAATTTTAAAGATTTAAGCATACATAGGGACAGACGCGGGAAGCGACTTTATTTTATACTATGTATTGAATTGATGATGATGATGTAGGATGCAAAGAGAGACTGGCCAATCCCTCCCAATGCATCTACTTTGTAAATTCTATTTATGCTACTTGCGTCAGAAACATTGATGGCGCAATGTAGGATTTGATTCGGTTCTAAAGTTGTAGCGCTAGGTGGCGTTAGTATGCGCTACAATGATAATAATAAGTAGGTGATATTGATGAAATTTATTTGAAGTTTTAAAGCTTTATCAATGGGTTGTCTGGGAGAAAATTTAAGCAATAAGGCCGCCCATTGCTTTCTTTCTCTGCAATCCGAAATTTTGTTGTACTTGTATTATTTTGATGTTTAATTTTATTTGTATAGTTTTGGCAATGAAGAGTTTTTTTTTTTCGTTTTAATTTAATTTCAACTTTGTGCAACCTTCTTCTTTGCCTAGCCCTTTCTCATTTATTTATTTGGGGTCGTTCCTCCGTATAATAAGTCTCCAGGCAGTTGGGTCCTGGGTCGTCCCTTTGTTGACTTGGGGTGGGCTCCTTTGACGTTTCTTATTTACCACGGAGATGCATGACAATCCACGTGATTTGGTATTTCTCCGCGCAAGAAGCTACTAACTGATGATAGAGATAGACAGATAGACACTTTATTACACACTAGTGGACCCGGCGAACTTCGTTTGCCTTACCTATTACAATGTTTCCCGGTTGTGCAATGTTGTGCATGAATTATACAAACCTTCCCCTTGAATCACTGTACCTTTAAAAAACCGCAACAAAATCCGTTGTATAGTTTAAAGATATACTTAGGGGGACAGACACTAAAATTGACTTGTTTTATACTAAGTATACTTTATTGCTATGAATTTGTTTAAATTTTATTCTTTATAAGTATTGTAAAAATTTAGCTGGAAGGTATACTCTGGCTTCTAGTAAGCATACAGTCAAGTTGGTTTAGCCAAATTAACAATTTGTTTATAATTTTTTATTTAGTGTTGCTTTCAGCTGAGACTTCTGAGATGATGAGATGACTCATTAACTCATTCAACATTTTTTTTTGTCTATGGCTATTTCTAATTGTCTATGTCTAAAAGCGTAGCGGCGGTTTCCTTACTCTGAGGTCTAAACACACTCGAGACAAGATCAAGTGAAGTGTAGATTAGAGAATTCTTTGTTGCAATCATAAAACAAACAAAAAAATACATAAAAGAATAAGTTACACAGATCAATGCAAATGGCGGCCTTATAACTAAAAGCGAGTGTAGAGGCCTGATTCGAGCCCTTTGTCCCTGAGAGGGACAAAATTTCAGTTTCATCATCATCATCATTCATTTATGCCATTATTCATCAAATCATCCCTGCATAAATAAATAACAGCTTAATCAAATAGTAATACTTACTTACAAGCTCAATTCAACTTCATTAATTATTCAGGAACGTAAAGGATTCGATAGAAATCGTTTTAGAACCTTTTTATTGAAATTCTTAGTAATATAAGTACCCGTTTTAGATTTAGAATTGATTTATCTTTTATTTCATTCCAAGTCGACCCGGCGAACTTCGTACCGCCTAACCCATTTCTATCTTGTGCATGTATACCAATTATAAACTTTCCTCTTGAATTAATCTATCTATTAAAAAAGACGTCATCAAAATCCGTTGCATAATTTTAAAGATTAAAGTGTAGGATGCAAAGAGAGAGGTGGCGTTAGTATGCGCTACAACAGCATACTAGGGACAGACGCAGGATGCGACTTTATTAACCGAATTCAAAAAAGGAGGTTATCAGTTTGACCTGTATGTATGTATGTTTGTCCGCAATTATCTCGCGTTTGGCTGAAACGATTTTGATGCGGTTTTCAAAATTAGTTTTTGTTACTTTAAGGAGAAGGTTTTAGTACCTATATTAACGCACATTGAAAAAAAAAGGAAGTGCTCAGTTGATGTATTTCAATATTACTTAGTTAGCAACAAATATATATACCTAGCTAGCGTGTCCTACCGTATACTTAATGTAAACCCACTAAAAAATTTATCAAGAACAAATAATGTTTCTGTGTTCGACGTGAATTTGTACAATCAATAGTACAAAAGGGGAAATCTTCTGTATAATTTAACTATTTGTTGCTTAGTTTACTTAATATTGATTAATGGCCGAACCAATGAGATGTCGATTGACGAAAAGTTTTTCTTAATTACTGATGGAAATGGTTTGATTTTCGTGTTACTTTTAGTACTGACTAGTCGACTTCGTACCGCCTAAACTATTACTATGTTGTTTTCCCGGTAATTATTCGATTTTTTCTCGCCGTAAAAACCATCCTTGGACTTAAACGACCATTTGAAAAAAAGAATTGTTAAAATTGGTCCACTCGTTGTTGAGTTATGCGCTTACCAAAACATTTTGATTTGGTGATGATTTGATGTATTTTTATGTTATACAAGATGTAAATAAGACAGACAGATATAAGTAGATAACAATTAGTTAAAAACTGTGTTCATTAAACGTAAACGATACCAATTTAGTTTTAAATCCCCAAAAGATGTATTTACAATTAAGTCATAGATAGTTTAAAAAGAATATCTTCCATTATGACAGTTGATGTAGACTGAGATGCTTGTGCACCTGGGTTCGATTCCCGGCGGGGCGTAATAAAGTTGGTTTTCGGGTCAGGGTGTAATGTTCGTCTCTGTATATGTTTCGGGCACCCTAGATACAGATTTTTATTATTATGATTTTGCGTTATTATTATTATTATGACTTCAATAATTCGCTTAATATACTTATCATTGCCCATATTTTTTGTACCACAGTCATAGTACAAGGTGTCAAGGTGTATATTTAAGTTTTTTTTTTTCAAAAGCAAAGCATTATTTAGGAATAAATTCAGCTTTCTGCACCCTTTTTTACTAAACCAAAGTGGAATGGTTGGACGAGATAATGCGGATTATTGCGAAATACTTAAACAAACATGGGAATAGGATAACGTTACAATACAAATTTAAATTGGGGGTGTTAATGACGATAACGATATGCCTACACCTGCACGATTTATATAACACGATCTTTTGTTTATTCATAACTAGTTGACCCGGCGAACTTCGTATCGCGCCTTACAATTTTTATGGGAAAAAGATATTGTTACTTTTACTATCTTCCTCTAGATTTTAATTATCTAAGCTAATTTATCAGCTTTTAAACCTTCCCTGGACTATTAAAAACATTTTAAAACCAAAAAAAGCTCAATCGGCCCGGCCGTTCTCTAGTTTTAGCGAGACTAACGAACCACGATTCATTTTTATATATATATTGTAGAGTAGATAGATAATAAAGTCATTACTCTCACAATTAAAGCCACTAACTAGGCAGAATCTGTATGTAGAGTGCCTGAAAAACACACACCGCGATCCAAATTAATATCTATCGCTCCTGCCGGGAATCCGAACTCAAATATACGAACTTCACAGTGTTCATAACAGGGAATAGTCATTATTTTTATATTCAACTAGTCGACCCGGCGAACTTCGTACCGCCATACCTATTACTATTTTGTGCATGTATTGTTCTTATAAACCTTCCGCTTGAATGACTCTATCTATTAAAAAAACCCGCAGCAAAATCCGTTGCATAGTTTAAAAGATATAAGCATACATAGGGACAGACGCGGAAAGCGACTTCATTTTATACTATGTATTCAATGTTTAAAGATTTAATAAAAGGTAAAGCCTTAAACTAAACAAAGGTGACATATTCCTATCAAAATTCAGCTTATTAAACATATTATTATGATAGTATAAAATAGTTTATTATTTAAGTAAGTAAGTAGTTACAATTTTTTTTTGGCACATTTAAAACTTAGGATATCAGGAATATGTACTGTAAAACAATGCAAAAACAAGACAAAAACTTAATAATTTCAAGCTTACCAAAGACGAAAACTTTTTACGAAAACTTTGTTGCACAAAATCTAAAGCACACACATTAATAAGAAATGAAAACAATATGCAAACTGTCAAAATCAAGAGCACTTTCCCGCGCAATACTTTTTTTTTCTTTTTTTCAGGATGCCAGTAATCTTTGCACAGACCACCGCTAAACCACACTGAGAGGGCGAGACTAATGAAAACTTGGGAAACTCACCAATTTTCCGATTCCGATTTCCCAAATTCTATCTCTTCTCTCTATCTCTTTCTGCCCTTAACATAAATAGGAAACAAAAGATATGGGACACAATATCAACTTTTTAAAAACAATGAATAGATACTTTACCTACTTTGGTAAATTAAATTTAATAAAGGATGAAAAAGATTTGAAGATTTTGGTCGTACCTGAATTATTAACCTGAGCCGCTATTAAAAAGGTTTCAACTATTTTTAAATTTAATAAGTTGGGAACAGGAAAATCTGATCGATTTATTATAAAAGGAGGAAATGATTAAATTGGACGCGTCCATAGTAGGTAGGTACACTGAAGAAAAAAAAAACGTTATTACTTACGTCTTCTTCATTAAGCGACAAACGACAAGCCTATTTTCCATCGGTATAGGCAGAGTCAATTAAATGAATTCCGTACTTTTTTAGTAGGTACAGTGGCGGACACGGACGGCGTAACACTTCCGGTTTTTCTGTATTGCAAAATAGTTCTTGTTCTTTGGTAATACAGTCTAGGGCTGACGAAACCATAGACAAATCTGTTACGGCCTCCTAGTCCGCCACTGTACCTACATCGATACACCCATGAATGGACGGACAGTCAAAACAGTATCATTTAGGATTATAAAGTATTTTTGTTTAAATGGTATTCAGGGTTTAGATTAGAAGATTTTTTTTTTTCGTTTTTAAGTATCTTTGTGAAAGGCCTCTTAAATTATTATTTCAGAGGCCTTTCAGTAGTAAGTTTCAGTAAGTTGTACTATTACAATATTTAGGTCCCTAGGTACATATTATGTTTTAATATTAAATTTAAAAAAAATAAAAAAAACACTATTTAAAAGCTTTACTACTTTAGCACATATTAATTATTCAACAGGTATTATGTGGTTTTACGTTCTGCTTGTCAAAACAAAACACTGCAAGCTATTTTTAAAGTATGTTGAAAATGATGGCTCCTCGTTGCGATTTCCCAACGGAACAATAACAGTTGTTTCACAAAACTATTATTTTTAGTAGAGAACAAAACTCAATTTCGTCCAGCAAACGCTCTAAGAAGGCCACATTTTAAAAAAGAAAATGAAATGAAATACTTAAAAAAAAAATTATTGGCATCCTTTTTTAACCTAGAATATAGAAAATACTGTTTACAGCGATGCTAGCGCCATTCTCGGAAAAAAAAACTTTTAAACTAAAGAAAATATCATAAATGTGGCACAGTATAACATTAGATAATGTTGCTTAGTATTTTTTGAGCACAGTAAAGTAGTCCTAATTAAAAAGAACAAAATAATCCACAGATTGTTGCCAAAAGTGGCCACTATTAGCAACATTTAGTAGTTTTCTTTGGTCTTTAACCTAAAAGCTATAAAAAGGTGCCGTAAAAGTACTAAGCAACATTATCTAGTGTCATACTGTGCCACATTTTTTTATATTTGCCTTGATTTGGAAGATTTAATTTTTTTCGCGAATGGTGCTAGCATCGCAGTATATAGCTCTTAAATAAAAGCATACATTAGCCTTAGTAAAATTAATAACATAAAATTTGTTTAGGAGCCTCTCACTAGGCTAGGCATTTGGTAAAATACTTTTCTTTCGACTCAAGAAAAAGTTTAGCGGCGACTATTTGGTTCGTTTCGACCCTTTGCTACGCAGCAGAGATTGGGGCATTGATTTCTCAGTAAGAAAGAGAAAAAATTAACTAGGTACCAAAAGGATGTGCTGTGCTCTATTTCCGACGGAGCGAAAATTTTTATAATGAATATCGATGTTTGTTTCCGGTCTGGGTGTAATGTTCGTGTCTGTATACTTATATCTTTTGGGCACCATAGATATTCATAGATAGATGTTCTTCCTAGTTTGGGGCTCTGAGTGTGATGCGTTTTAATTATTATTATAAAAAAATAAAAACGCATCACACTAAAACAAAAGCAATTCCTCTTTCTGTAGCCTTATTACTGGAGCTGGTTTCTTTAAGTACGTTGCGTACTAACGTAGTTTTTTACGTCAATTTATTTTAGCTTGGAACATGCTTGGAATCACAAAAAATATCGTCGTCCAAGGGAGATTTTTTTTTTTGAGATTTTTGGCCTATGTTTTATATAGACAGATTAACTTGCGTATATATAATGTTAATGTGTTAAATTTGGAGATTGACAAAAGAAATATATAGAGCGGATGCGGAAGGCACGGTTGGAAGAGGTAGGCCACGGAAAACGTTCACCGACCAAATTGGTGACGTTCTGAGGAAAGGCCGCGTGAAGAGTTCACGAAACCGACGTGCGTGTATGAAAAGGCTGTACTGACTGTAGAAGAAGCGAAAGAAGTGTGTCAGGATCGTAGCAAGTGGAAATCAATTGTCTCTGCCTACCCCGATGGGATACATGCGTGAAGTTATGTATTAAATCTATAAGTTTAGATATCCAAATAAATTAAAGAGAAAGGCAAGTCAATATTAGATGTTAAAAGTAGACTATAAGTATGTTGTAACATTGCAACAAGGTACCTACATAGGACAAGGATTTATCAATATATATAAAACTCTTCCGTTACTGACTGACTGCCTGACTGACTGACAGACAACGCAGAGCCGAAACTACTGGGCGTTGCAGACTGAAATTTTGCATGTAGGTTCCTTAGGGAGTGTAGGTGAGCACTAAGAAGGGATTTCCCGAAATTCGCACGGGAACGGAAAAAAACGGGAATTTAGTGTTTATGAGAAATCTGCGCGGGTAAAACCGCGGGGCAGCCTCTAGTCAATATATATAAAACTCTTCCGTTACTGACTGACTGACTGACTGACTGACTGACAGACAACGCAGAGCCGAAACTACTGGGCGTAGCAGGCTGAAATTTTGCATGTAGGTTCCTTAGGGAGTGTAGGTGAGCACTAAGAAGGGATTTCCCGAAATTCGCACGGGAACGGAAAAAAACGGGAATTTAGTGTTTATGAGAAATCTGCGCGGGAAAAACCGCGGGGCAGCCTCTAGTTTATTCATAAATTTAAAGAACTAACTGACATACCTAAATAGATTTAGCATAACTTCACTATAATAATGTTCAGAAGAAACGATAAGTTCATGGCCAATATTAGGAAACCTGTATCTTAATTTTTACTTTACGACGGTACTTTACTTCTCGCCTTCGGCTCGTTTCATAAAACCACACCAGTCACAAAAATAACTATATCAGAAAAACTGTTATTAAACATGTGTGGCAGTATCCAAACCCGAAAAATATCTTATTTCAACAAAAAGCTAGACCAAGACTAGAGCTATGTCTAGGGTCTCGTCGTAAATATTTCAATTTCATTCTGTATTAGGTAAAAATAAAACAACCTTTATTTTCTGAACCGAATACCTCTCACCTACTAAATCCCTAAAGCTTCTTGTAGTGACAATTCAACATTTTCACAAAAAAATACAATTGGCGAAGAAATTCGTTGGGGCCCTTACAATGACCTCTAGAAATTCTAAGGAAGTCCAATTTTGAACTGAATTTAGATTGGATTGAACGTATAACAACGTCGCATAGCGATATAGAAATAGCCGAGCGTACTTACTGGTTGTATAGTTGAACCCTTAACCCTTCAGGGAATAAAAGGCATGAGATTATGTTATGTTATAATTATTAAAAAAAAAAAAAAAAAAACAGTTAAACAGTTTACTCAAAACAATAATAAAAGGCGCCCTTATCGCTCTTAGTTCCTGATTCTTCATAAATAATAATGAAGCATCACACACAGAGCTCCTTACTAGGCAGAACCTGTATCTAGGGTGCCCGAAACATATACAGAGACGAACAATACACCCAGACCGGTAAACAAACATCGTTATTCATCATAACACAATGTTTGCCCTCGCTGGGAATCGAACCCGGTGCAACCGCGTCTCAGTCCACATCACTGCCAACTGAGCCATGCAGCAGATGAATAATAGTCTTGCTAAGCAGCGTTGTTTGTTGCACAACAATACAAGAGCTTTTTCAATTTAGACGACGTAGGTAGTCATAGATCTGTCAAACTACTGCTACTCTCTCTGCGTTCTAAATTAAAAAAAACCTAAAAAATTTATGAATACGTAATGTTAAATGTTATGAAAACTTTGAAAAATAAACTTTATTTATTATTATTATTATTATTATTATTACGTAATGTTGAACCTCAAAAAAGTCTGCATTTTAATTTTCAGTGTAAGCCCCCAGATTTGTAAAAGATCTTCTTGTCCCAAGAGAGGGACAGATGTCTTTACTTTGTGAAAGGGATAGCGTTCGATGGTTTACGGCATTTTATTCTTGATGAGACTTAATTTGTCAAAGAAATTGGATCACTCGGCCTAATGATAATAGGCATCATAATAGCCTAGCCAAAAAAAGTGCGTGGACAATCTGAATATATACTGGGTGTTTCTGACAAGGCGGTAATAAATCAAAGGAGGGCTTCTTCTGCTCACCATAACTAACAACTTTCCCAAAGCAACATGGATCGAAATATCAAAAGAAAATAACAGCTGTTCCATACATTGGTTCGAGAAGCTGGCGGGGTCAATGTACGGGACAGCTGATTTTTGTTTTGAGATTTCGATCCATGTTGCTTTGAGAAAGTTGTTAGGTATGGTGTGCTGAAACCTTCCTTTGATTTATTACCGCCTTGTCAGAAACACAGCCCAAACCACTCGACGCATCGGGCTGAAATTTGGCATGCAGGTAGATGTTATGACGTAGGAGGCAGGCATCCGCTAAGAATGGATTTTGATCAATTCTACCCCTAAGGGGATAAAATAGGATACCTAATTAATGTTCCAAAAATTTTACGGGAACGGTAAAAACGGGATTTTACGATTATAATGAAAGAGCGCGTTCGAAGCTGCGGGAAAAAGCTAGTATTTAACTAAAATCGTTTGCGCACAAATACACTTATTTACTAATCTTACTAATAAATTGGTATCTGCAAACGATTATTTTAGGCACAGCTCAGATCTGCCGAAGCGCATCGAAAATATATATTGTGTAGTGTAAGCCGTAAGCCGTAATTTTTTTATCGATTATTTTTCTGAGCTACCTTATGGCACACTTATTGCTCCTCAACTCTGCGATTCAGAGAAAAGTTTTGGTTTATTAATTTATTATCCTGTCGTTTTCTTCGCTTCGCCGCGCCTTGCCAGATGTGAAATGTGCCTATGATAAGTTATGCCCGTTGTAAATGTTAAATTGTGTAATATGGATGGTGATTTGCTCATCCGAATCATGTAGATTAATTTCAGTGAAAGAGAGACAGCAATATCATTTGTCTCTAGTCTCAGCAAATAGATGGGGTGAAGGAATCCAAATTTTCATCCCCAATTTGAATCTTGCAATTTGGAATTTACACCATGTCGCAGCCTGTCACGACCCTTGTCCCTTTTCCGGGATGCCGGAAAAGGGACACAAGGGCCTATTATTTCCGGCATTAGGTTTAATTATACTTACTTTTAAGTATAAAATCCTTTTGAAGTAACTTTAATCTTGAACGGGTACAGATTTTTTAGACTCGGCCAAGAAGAAGGTAGGAAGTTAAGAGCCAGTTTACGGCGATGCTAGCGCCATTTGCGAAAAAAAAAATCTTCCTAACTTCTAAATATCAAAATTGTGGCACAGTATGACACTAGATTATCTTGCTTAGTATTTTTGAGCACAATTAAGTAGTCCTAGCTTAACAATGATTTTCTTTTTAACAAAAAAGGAAAGAACTGAGCACTTCCTCTTTTCGAAGTCGGTTAAAAAAGGTACTAAAACCTTCTCCAGAGTGCACAAATACTTCTGTGAAAACGGCATCAAATCGGTTTAGCCGAACTAAAAATAATCGCGGACATACATACATACATTATATACAGGTCAAACTGAAGGTTTTTTTTTGAAGTCGGATAAAAACAATAATAAGGTAACAGCCTACCTAGTTGAAGATGCCCGTCTTAAAGAACTCGACGCCAAACGCCACGCCTGAAAGACTCGTCCCAAAATCTACTACAACTAACGCCCTGCAGTACCGGGCCGAAGAATAGGACTAAGGTATCCCCTGCCTGTCGTAAGAGGCAACTAAGAGGGGACCCCTGGGTCGTTGGGCGAACGAGGCGGGGGCCTCGTGTAGTCATATAACGGCCCCGAGAAGGGCGGCGGAACGTGGTGTCCAGTTCCGTCGTCGAGCGTAGTAAGAGCCGCTTAGGGGGGACTACCACCACCTGTCCCTCCGTGAAGAGGCTACTCAGCCAATGCTGGAGGGGGTCGCGGAGCTGAACACAAAGTTCGAGAGATCTCCCGTGACCCCCTTGCAAACAGCCGAGATGGACACCGGCGGGGTTTTAGTGGGTGCGAACCCCACATAACCCTGCGGCTCCCCCCGGGGCTGCAGGGTACTCGTCAGGAGTTTCTCCACCTAAAAAAAAAAAGGTCTGCTACAACTACACCTACAACACCAGCGGACAGCTACAGTGCAACATATGCGGCCGCACGTTGACTAAGTTCGGCTTTGCGTGTCACATCCGAGCACACGCCAGGAGCTGACAAGGTGTCGCCGTCGACGGATACGTCGTGGAGGTCATCATCATCATCATCAGTATATGCCACTATAGCAAAGGGCACTGTGCATTTATTTGTGCATTTGGTAATAGTTAATAGTGAGTACCTAAGCAACATAGAAAAGGAAACTCAATATTTAATGCTTAAAAGATTATTATATTTTGCACTTACCTAAGTTTGTAAGATGGAGACGATTAATGAAAAACAATGACTTGACTATTTACAAATATAGAGAACTAGCTATTACGGCAAACTTTGTAACGCTTTACAATATGAGTTTACAGAAAAGTTATTATTAATATTACTAGCCTATGTTATCCCACTGCTTTGCAAAAGCCTCTTTCCCCTCCTTCCACACTTCCCTGTCCTGGGCAGATTTCCACCAGTCCCTATCGTGTGCTCCCAATTCGTCGCTCCATCGCTTCCTGGGGCGACCACGTCGTCTCTTGGCGGGTCTCGGGACTCACTTACTTATTATTAATTATAGCCTGTATTATATTCTGAAGTTTTGAGAATATTCAATAGCTCATGTTAAACAAGGATAATATAGGATTCTAAATTGAAATACATTTTCAGGTCGGTCCAGTAGTTTCGGAGCCTATTCAAATCAAAAAAACAGTCAAATCTTTTCTCTTCCTATAACTAGTCGACCCGTCGAACTTTGTACCGTCTTAACTATGAGACGATGTGCATCTATTTTATAAACCTTCCTTTTTAATCACTGTATCTAAAATAAAAACCCTCTCCAAAACCCGTTGCATTGTTTTAAAGATTTAAGCATACATAGGGCCGACAGACGCGGGAAGCGACTTTATTTTATACTTATAAATGGGTTGCCTGGAAGAAATCGCGTTTAGAGATAAGGCCGCCCATTGCATGCAAATTCAAATTGTCTGCACCCATAATTTAACAATTGTACTTTTTGTGTCTTACTTTGTATGCAATAAAGTGTTTCTATTTTATTCTATTCTATTCTATGCATTGATATTGATTGATGAAGTGTTGACATGAAGGAATGAATAATGATAAAGATGACGATGAAACAGCATAGTTTCAAAACTTAAACTTTCACACGAACGGCTCTACCACAAAAAGAGTTAAACCGGGTCTAAATCACTAGACTAGGTTTAAATCACTAGTTCGTCATACAAATTAGCGATTTTAGACCGGTCTAACTTTTTTGTGGTAAAGGGGTCAGAAACTATGACACAGTTCCAATGATCCAGTCTCTCGTCAACTCGTGGGTGACTGCGGTCACGACTGTCACCTGTCGTCCTTCCTGGCAGTTGTCAGATGTCCAGCTTGACGTGACGCCGTAGAGGACCCCGTTTAGGACCACTGGGGCGCCTGGATCTGGCTGTTTTGGATGAATTGATTCGTTAATGACTGATTAAAAGACATACATACAGATAGATAGAGATAAAGGTATTAGATATTATTATAAAATCAACTTACTTATTAAAACTACGTGCAATATCTTATTTACGGTAGCTTAAGTGATGCTATTCTATTTTGTAACATCTGTTTATGTACCTTAAGAAAGCACTAATAATAATAATAACACATCACACTCAGATCCCCAAACTGGAAAGAACCTGTATCTAGGGTACCCGAAACACATAGAGACGAACATTACACCCAAACCAGAAACAAACATCGATATTTATCATATCAATATTCCCACCGCCCGGGAATCAAACCCAAGTGCACACGCTTACTCAGTCCACATCACTGCCAACTCAGCCACGGAGCAGTCAGTGAACTGTTGGACATAGTTTCCCCCACAGATTTCCACAAGGACAAAGATTGTGAGAAGGCACTTGGCTGGCGGGTTGGTGATCGCGGTATAGCTTTTCAACTGAGCTATTCAACTAAGAACGCTGCTTCCGTCCTTTGGGTGTACCCTTAATCGGCAATTATGACACTTAAGCAAGGATGGATGCTGATAAGTAAAAACATGGATGTAATTAATAAGCAGTAAGAAGGATAAAGAAGAGGGGTGCTGCTCCGTAGTTCAGTTAGCAGGCAGTGGTACTAAAAAACTTACCAAGCATTTGCTATGATGGTCCACAATTGGCTTCAGACAGAAACCAGAAGATGCAGTCATTGTGACGGCATTCTTCTTCAATTCCTCATCACACTGTTCCCAGGGTAACAGAGACTGTTTGGAAACTCGAAGACTGTGTGATTTGAACCTCTCTTTCGCATCAGTTGGTAAAACTTTGTTGTTTATCTAAAAAATATGTTTATTATCGTCATCATTGTCTTAGACGAAAGATATCCACTAGTGGATAATATAGGATTCCCTTATAGATCTTCAAAAGGATAAACTTAGTGGGGGCATGGGTTAGCAGGTGGGTTGGCGACCACAGTAAGGCACCTAATTGTATTGTAATCGTAATATCACAGAAGAAAAAAAAAGAGAGAGATAAATTGTAAAGTAGAGTTACCCCTTTCTTCTCTACGCTGTAAAATCATTGCGAAAGGGAGTAGAATCATTTGACAGAGGAGGGCTCGTTTGGGGCCTCTCCAGGCGACTATTGTCGTAAGACATGCCAATATTTGTTTGCCTGAGCCAATCGGTGGGCACCCTCACAGCTACCTCGCCTCTCGCAGTATAGGATACTTTACCAAATAAGGTATCAATAGCGATTAGATTAGATGTAGTCTAATTGACTTTCAATAAGTGATATCTTGTATCCTATATTGAATAAAGATTTATTTGATTTGATTGATTGATTTACAGTCGTGTTGCAGCTCGAACTCGCACACCAAAGTGTCAAAATGTAACTTTAAAGCAATCTCCGCTCCAAATTGTAATACATATTCATATTCATTTAACTATGACTTCGTGACAGTGAAACATATGCTCCACGGAGTATAAAACAGCTTGAGCCAGGATAATCAGTACTCGGGATCTGCGTCTCTGAGTATCATCTCGACCGAGTAGACTCTAAACACTGACTTGTGAATGTCAGCCTAAAGCTTCCAGTTTTTAGACGAAAAAACTTGAAGAACAGTTCGTACAGTAGCGGTCTAGGACGGCGTAACACTTCTAGTTTTTTTGTATTGCAAAAGAACTCTTGTTCCTGGGTAACACAGTCTAGGGCCAGAGACCATTGACAAATCTGTTACGCCCTCCTAGACCGCCAACTGTACCTACACATCGTGTAACCTTATTGCACAGGGATGTCATTTTGAACTATAAAAGTTTAAGATAATTTATTTTTTACAAAAAAGGAACCCGCCTTCAATATACTGACACATACATCAACTGAGCACTTCCTCTAATTCGAAGTGCGTTAAAATAGGTACTAAAACCTTCTCCTAAATGTATCCAATACTTCTGTGAAAACCGCATCAAAATCGGTTCAGCCAAACTCGAGATAATCGCGGACAAACATACGTACATACATACATACATACAGGTCAAACTGATAACCTCCTTTTTTGAAGTCGGTTAAAAATCGTGGATTCCTCATGGGGATATCCTTCAGAATTCCTGTGTCCAATTTTTCAAAACTAACGAAATTTAAACAACTTACAATCAACCTAGCCCAGTAAGTAGTTAAAAACATATTTCCCTCCATTCCAACTTTTGCCAACGGGATAGGCGTGACGCTATTGGTCGAAACAATATCGGCGGCCATCTTTAAAAGTGAAACGTCATAATTTGGCGCCTGATAGAATCCGGGGTGAAGTGTTATTGAGATTATAGGCATTATCTTCCCTCGTTTACAGTTTACAGTATCGTATCGAATTCTGAATTGCCGTATCGATTCACGGACGCTGAAAAATAAATGTTTATTGTTAGTTCTTTAAATAGATGGTAAATGAAGAGGCGGTAGGTGGTGATATTGAATGAAACTGTAAATAACTAAATCGTGATGACATCATCGATTTTAACGAAGCAATAAAGGCGTATATCTCGGTCTTACCCGAAATGCAAAGTTTTCGTTTGCTTTTGTTTGTTGCTAAGGTTATACAGATACTTTATAGCAGTCCAATCAATAATAATAATAATAATAACACATCACACTCAGAGCCCCTAACTAGGAAGAACCTGTATCTAGGGTGCCCGAAACACACACAAAGACGAACATCACACCCAGACCGGAAACAAACATCGATATTCATCATATCAATATTCGCCCCGCCCGGGAATCGAACCCGGGTGCACACGCTTACTCAGTCCACATCACTGCCAACTGAGCTACGGAGCAGTAAATTTATCATGATTACAATTTTTTTAAATGAATAATATTATTTTACTACTCTATAAATAAATATCAATAAGGTATCTTATTGAATAAATTGGTATTATGTACATCCGGTCTGGGTGTCGTGTTCGTCTTTGTGTGTGCTTCGGGTACCCTGGATACAGGTTCTTCCTAGTTAGGTGCTCTGAATGTGATGCGTTATTATTATTATAGAGGTCAATCAATTTATCACATAACATAATCATAATCTCACGCCTTTTATTCCCCGTAGGGTTAGGCAGAGGTACCAGCTCAAGAGCCGGACCCACATTTAGCCGAGTTTATGCTTTTATTACCAACGTGACAAGGGGCCAGCTTAATCAATTTATCATGACTAAAAAATAATTTTATTAATATAATTGTGTTACTACTTTATAAATAAATGTCAGTAAGTTAAACTTATGAAATTATAAGTCTACAATTTTGAAGAAATTGGTATTACAACTAATGTTACCGGGTCGGGTCTTTACCCGAAGGACGATGGCACGATAGGACGAAGTATAGTAGGAAGGGGGAATAATCAAATCTTGTAAAGGCTTTTTTACTTCCCAGAAAAAGTTTACTAAGTACTTACTTGTAAAACTCTCTGGCAGAAGTGATAACCCATCTTAAAGTGACCAGGGCACCAGAAGCGTAATGTGCACCCCTCTTCTGAATAGATACTGTGTAAGGATATTTCAATTTTGGTGCTTCTATTTTCGCCTTAGCTCTAAACTCTCCTTCAGATTTGATTGTTATCGTTTCTGCTTCCCTGGTACCGTTATCAGCTTTACCGAGTTGTGTTTCGTTTGTATTATGCCGTTTTGTGTTTCCAAATATTTTCTTTTCTTTGGTTTTGATAGATTTATGATGTTCTTTTAATGAATTTTCATAGGAATCGGATTTTGGGCTTTTTGTAGTTGCCCAATGTTCTTTGGATGATAAGAAGTCTTCAGGAATAGAATCTAATGGTATACTGTTATCTATTTCTTCTGATTTGCTCTCTTTTTCTGTAAAATACACATTTATTATATTTTCATTATATACCTATCATAATCTAAGCTGAAAGATATTCACAGCTAGTCCTCCACCACAGATCACCACAACGACCGGTCTTGGGCAGCCCACATCCAGTGCAATACCGCAACCAGGTCGTCTGACTACTTTGTGGGTGTGCTGCGCCTAATCTGCGTCTTCTAGTGCGAATTGTTCATGCGAACTTGTGTTTAAGCTATGGGCTCTCCCAATATGTTAGTATTATAAGGTAAGTATATCAATAAAGAGGGATATTTTATTTTACCTGCAAGTTTATCTTCATAATTATTTTCTCCACTAAATACAGAATCTTCAGTTTGCTCTATACTTGTATCACTCATCTTGTCATTTTCGTTTTCACTAGATTGAATAGTGATGGGTAGCACTGTTACCAAAATTACTACCAGGTAACTTAAAGGTTTCATGTTTTTTTTGTTGTGTATTGTAGAGTAAAAGTTTTTTTGTCTAGTTTAAGTGTTTTAAATTTACTAAAAAATTCGAAAGTAAGTCGGTATATCTATCTATGTATTATATTGAACCGTTATGGCTGATAATTGGTAGAGGTTGGTGGTAGCTTAGAACCACAACGGAGTTAAAATAGGATACATTATCTCCCGTAAATTCCATGCACGGGAACGTAAAAGAAGAAAGAAGTATTTTGAGGATTGCAACGAAAATTACGATGGCGAAGCACAATAGTTCAAACATAAATTTTCACAAAGCAAATCGGGCTAATATCGACGAAATTGGATTCCTAAACTAAGTCCGCTCCAAAGCACTGTAAATCAATCTAGGTACAGACACGATAAGACCTACACTGAAATTGAAGCTTTATTTAAAAATGAATCCTCAGTCTTGAAAAAAAAAAAGACAAGTCCGTATTCTTATCCATTTGTTCGAGGGTTCTTAAAAACTATTCAATGTTCAAACGATCAACTTAGTGGTTCAGTTGACAGGGGTTTAAATGACTTTGGAGGTCTGGAATCGTTTTTCGGCGGAAGCGAACATTGTTTTTATGGTTAACTAGAGGCTGCCCCGCGGTTTTTCTCGCGCAGATTTCTCATAAACACAAAATTCCCGTTTATTCCCGTTCCCGTGGGAATTTCGGGAAATCCCTTCTTAGTGCTCACCTGCACTCCCTAAGGAACCTACATACAAGATTTCAGCCCGCTACGCCCAGTAGTTTCGGCTCTGCGTTGTCTGTCAGTCAGTCAGTCAGTCAGTCAGTCAGTCAGTCAGTCAGTCAGTCAGTAACGGAAGACTTTTATACATATTGACTATGTTTGTTTCACGATTAAAACGTTTTTGTAAGCGGTTTTAAACCTCACCGCGTCGTGCGCACATAAACTGTGCATAATTTAAATGCGTTTGAGGGTAGGTAATTATTCTACGGGTTAAAACAATATATTATTATGTACAGTGGCAGTCTAGGACGGCGTAACAGATTTGTCTATGGTCTCGTGCGCCCTAAACTGTATTACCAAAGAACAAGAGCAATTTTGCAATCAGAAAAACCGGTAGTGTTACGCCGTCCTAGACCGCCACTGTACTAAATACCTATGTTATCTAATTAACTTGTAATGGATCGTAAAAAAGTCATTGGTTAGTTCAAGCCTGGAAAGAGCTCACTAAACAAGCTGATCTTGTTGGTCACGACCCTCAGCCTTGAGTAATCGACAAGAAAGAAGAAGAAGAAGGGAAAAACAAAATTGAGGGCTAATTAAAATGCAATCTTTCAAATTGGTATATCACACGATTGAAAAATTACTTATTGACAGACATTTTTTTGTAGGCATAGATTTAATAAAGGTTTCGCTGGACTGTATGAGTATATATCCCTAAAATTCACACCTGGATAACAATAGGTGCTAAAATAAGAGAAAAGGAAAGATATTTCCTCTTCCTTTGAATTAAAATACCCGACTACGAATCAAAATGTCTCGTACAGTGGCGGTCTAGGAGGCCGTAACAGACTTGTCTATGGTTTCGTCAGCCCTAGACGGTATTACCAAAGAACAAGTTGCAATACAGATAAACTGGAAGTGTTACGCCGACCGTGTCCGCCACTGTACGTGATCCAAACAGAAATTATGATTATTATTATTATGAATTATTGAATTGATTGAATTATTATTATTATGTTGTGTGTATTAGTATTATAAGTGAAAATAAATATGTTATCTATCTATCTATCTAAATTATATAAGTTCAGCTGAAAAACCGAACTTGACTGCTCTAACAGCAGTTAGCGCGGTTGCCACTGTAAAGTGTTTAATTTAATCTCAGCACGCCCCGCACGACGACCCGCGCAACGCCCCGCGTGCCCCTAAATGCAGCCTTAGCCTTATCTGAACTGAATTGACGCTAGAGCGGACAGACCCTAAGTTTTGTTTTTGACTTTTTTTAACACGTTTCCAAAAGTACCTTTTATAATTATTAGAAAAGCTAAAAGGAAATATAACATGAAACTTATTAGAAGAATAAAGAGTGCTGGAAAGACAGAAGTATTGATTTGGTATCGGGTTTAGATTCTAACCCTCTTATTCATAAAAAGTGAAGGAGCATTTTAGTTATTTGACGTATGTCAATTTAGACTGGATGTCACGTATTTACCATACAACAAACAAGAGAAGTAGACCTCCAGTAAAGCTACTTAAAATCCACTGTATCTTTATGAATAAGACGGTAACGCTCTGTAAATATAAGTTCTTCTTCCGGTGCCTCTCCACTACTGGAGGTTGGCCGTCAGCTCCGCAAATGCTTCTCTTTCTCCTGCCAGTCGAAAAAGTTGTTCTACGCTGGCGACTCCTCTCCACTCCTTGATGTTGGCGAGCCACGACTTTCTTCTTCTACCAGCGCGTCTTTTACCCTCTATTTGGCCACATTATGACTTGGAGAAAACGGTATCGATCGTGTCCGAGGTAGCCGATCATCACCATCTAATCTCACGCCTCTTATTCCCGAAAGGGTTAGGCAGAGGCACCAGCGCAAGAGCTGGACCCACGTTTAGCAGAGTTTAAATGCTTTATTATCAACGTAAAGCTGATCATTCTTCTCTTAATCAACATACGTTACATACCTACTCATTATAAAATATTATCCTCTCGGTTTTTTTCTCCGCGCTTCACCAGTTTGTACGTCGAGCCCAATTGAAAATCATTCGCCAATTTACCCCTTTACCTTTTTCCTTCCTTATATACCGTTGCAAAAATTTTACGAGTTCGACTTATTTGCGCATTTTTCGCATCTAGAACAAAGGGCTCTGGTCATCATAATTTTCTTTATTTTAGAAATACCTACAGCTTGGCAGGAACAGTGTCTTAAAACGCAACCATTTTTATTTTAAGTTGTAAAACCTAAAAAAATACTTCTTGTTAAGCAACTGATAATGAATTTGTTGATTTTTGATTTTGAACTAACTTTTGACTTAAATGGTGTTTAGTTAAGACGCTATATGAGTTTTGAAGGTTTTTTTTAAATCAAGTAATTTTCTTAATCTATAGGAGGTAAAGATCTGGAATTTCAATATAACCTTTTTGAGGATATAACAAAGTTTTTTTAGTTGAGAAACACTAGTGGATTAAAAAAACCTCGATACATTATTTCGTCAAAGATAACCTTTCCAAAAAACGGGAATAGCTAGTTCTTCGCAATGACTTACTAGTTTTTGTTAAAACTACCTAGGAATAATTATAATAAACCAAATTAAATTCTGGTAATTCAGATTTGATTTAAAAGTAATAATCAAAAATATATTCAATATTTACTACTTTTTACAATAAAATGTAGTAACTGATGTGGGCGACTGACATATGACTGTCCCTTGCCCTCAGTATGCTATATCAAAGAGATAGACTCTGTTCATTCGCTCGTTCCATTTATTTGTCGTATATCGTCATAAGTAGAAAATTAATAAAGATTTTTAACTCCATTTACTAAGAAGCGCCCCCACTATTTTCTAAATAACTGTGCCAAGCTGTACGTATACATACCTGTTTGTTTTTTTTTTTTTTTTTTTTATTTATTTAACCAAATCAAATTAATTCTATTACAAAAACAAAGCTGCTGCAGTCGTTTACTTAGTTACATAAATTTATTTAAGGTAAGTATAATGAGCGTTCGATTTTGTTTGTATTTGAGGCTTTATTCTTCGCTTCAAGTTAAAATCGTGACTAACAACCATAAAACAAACAAATTATACTTAGAAGTTTACTAAACACGTTTTGTTTATTGATTATTGAGTTTAAGAAACTGTAAACTTAAACTAAAATTTCTAAACATTTTTATGTAAGTTCATTTCATTGTTCATACAACATTCTGAAAAGAAAAAATCTAATTATTTCACACATTTTGTCGGCTATTTTAGGAGTGGTGTTGAGTTTGAAATTTAAAATAATATATTATAACCGTCTTACCATTCCGAGAATAAAATATTCAGACAAATAAATGATTAATTATTTTAGATAAATCTTCAGTTTGTTAAACATTTTATTTAGAACAATGAATAGCTAAAGCAAGTTAAACTTAAGTACCTATTATATTCTCCGTGGTTTAACTGAAGTATTTGACCAAAAACCATTTTGAAGTTGTTTTAAATAATTATTATAACAATGGATTGTATAGAAAAGTGTTTGTTTGTGTTATATTTGACTATTATAAGTGTAGAAGAATATGTTAATTCTGGTAAGTTATAAATCATAATATTATTATTGTTTATCACCTTCGTGGTTCAGTTGGCATTGATGAAGACACAGTCCGGGTTCAATTCCTTTGACTTTCAGACGAACGGACGGACGGATTCCCGGGATGAGTAGGTACCTGATATTTAAATAATTTCTTTTTTTACAAAAAAGGAACCCGCCTTCAATAAACTGACACATATTAACAACTTAGCACTTCCTTTTTTTCGAAGTAGGTTAAAATAGGTACTTAAACCTTCTCCTGAATGTAACGAATACTTATCTGAAAACTGCATCAAAATCGGTTCAGCCAAACTCGAGATAATCGCGGACCAACATGCATACAGGTCAAACTGATAACCTCCTTTTTTCGAAGTCGGTTAAAAACAAGAAAACTATAAATGACTGGTGGAGCAATCTTTTATAAGTAGACTAGAGGCTGTCCCGCGGTATCACCCGCGCAGATTTCTTTTAAACACAAAAATTCCGTTTTTCTCGTTCCCGTGGGAATCTTGGGAAATCCCTTCTTATTGCTCCCCTACACTCCCCAAGGAACCCACGTGCCAATTTTCAGCTTTCTACGCCCAGTAGTTTCGGCTCTGCGCTGTCTGTCAGTCAGTCAGTCAGTAACGGAAGAGTTTAAGCGTAGCGGCGGTTTCCTTACTCTGAGAGTTTTATATTGATTGATTGTTCGACTCATACTCTGGATCGTTTACTTATTTTTCTACTCGTTTAATTTTTTCTCAAAATGAAGATAAGTAATTAATCTAACTAACCGACTTCAAGAAAAAGGAGGTTCTCAGTTTGACCTGAATGCAGTTTGTCCGCGACTACCTCTTGATTGGCTAAACTAATTTTGATGCAGTTTTCCGAAATTTATTTGTTTTATTCGACTGCTCCGTGGCTCAGTTGGCAGTTATGTGGGCTGAGTAAGCGTGTGCACCCGGGTTCGATTCCCGGGCGGGGCGACTATTGATATGATGAATATCGATGTTTGTTTCCGGTCTGGGTGTAATGTTCGTCTCTGAATATGTTTCAGATACAGGTTCTTCCTAGTTAGGGGCTCTGAGTGTGATGTGTTATATATGTTATAATAATATATTATTCGGGAGAAGATTTTGTTGTTTTAACTTGCTTCGAAAAAGGGTTCGAAAAGTTCACAGTTTACGTTTGTGTCAGCCTTTTATTTTAATGAAATTATAATCCTCAGAAACAACAGCAAAAGCACTACTGGAGTGCGAGTTCCCGCCAAAATCTGAGGAAGACCTGACGATGATGAGGAGGAAGAGGATGACCACAGAGACCGGCCTGGTCTGTTTAGAGGACTACCCGTACACTGTTTCTATCAGGTAACTTTGAAGAGATGTTCTACATCTACACCACTACATATTATCTATATATATAAAATTCAAAGGTGACTGACTGACTGACTGACTGACTGACTGACATAGTGATCTATCAACGCACAGCCCAAACTACTGGACGGATTAAGCTGAAATTTGGCACGCAGGTAGATGTTATGGCGTAGGCATCCGCTAAGAAAGGATTTCCCAAAATTCCCTCAGGAACGGGAATTACGGGACGTTTTAGTTAGTATGAAAAATCGACATTATTGAGTGTATCGACGTGAAACTTGGTGTACAGGTTCCTCAGTGAATGAAAGAGTGTTGAAAGAAAGGAATTTACAAAATTCCCACGGGAACGGGAATTACGGGACTTTTTTAGTGAGAATGAAAAATTGACATCCTTGAGTGTTTCGACGTGAAATTTGGTGTACAAGTTCCTCAGTAAATGTAGGAATGTGGAAAGAAAGTATTTAAGAAAATTCCCACGGGAATTGAAATAACGGGACTTTTTTGTGAGAATGAAAACTCGACTTCCTTGAGTGTATCGACGTGAAATTTGTGTACAGGTTCCTCAGTAGATGAAAGGGTGTTGAAGAAAGGAATTCACTAAATTCCCATGGGAATAGGGTTACAGGACTAATTATTTAGTATGAAAAATCGATTTCCTTGAGTATGCCAACGTGAAATTTGGTCTACAAGTGTAAGGATGTTGGAAGGAAGAAATATACTAAATTCCCACGGGAACGTAAAACGGGAGTCTTTAGTTAGTATTAAAACAATATATATATATATTTCTTTATTATCACGTAAAAATAGGAAAACGGGTTCTTCAGTGGGTGTAATTAGATTCAGAGTTCTATTAAGAAAAAATTAACCAAAATTCACATGGTAACGGAACATTCCCAAAAACATAAATCGCCTAAAAATCTTCAACTTTTTTTTACTCGAGTAGGTACATATATTAGGTATGTAGGTACGTATATCCAACTACTTTTACCCAACCAGATAATAGAAATGTTAGAAGTTTCAGTGTCTGAATGGTGGAGTGTAGAAATGAATTTATGGAGTTGTCACGGGAACTGAAACTACGAACTACTACTACAACTACTACTACTCTGACTACTTACTCTTGGTGGTTTGTTTTAGATATTTTTAGGGGGTGCGATCAGAAATGGTGTCACCAAAATCCTGAGTCGTAAATCAACCAGTAATTAACGATTTTAATGAAAAAGCGCGTGCGAAGCTGCGGGCAAAAGCTAGTTTATTATAAAACAACTAGTCGACCCGGCGAACTTCGTACCGCCTATAAATCACTAGTTAAGTCTTATATATACTCTGTGACTATGTTAACCTTCCTCTTTATTAACTACGAGCTTTCCCGGCTTACTTCGTTACGCCATAGAATATAAGATACTACTAAAAGACTTGGCTTTATAGACTATGTTCTTTTGACTGCCCAGAATGGCCGAATTAAAAGCAAACAACAACAACAAACCACCTGTCAAAATATGAAACAACGGAAAAAATATTGCACCTTGGGTTACATTATTTGAGTTTAGGTAAGGATCCCTAATTTTTTTGAAAATCTAATATAGCCTATGACACTCGGGGTTAATGTAGCTTCCTACCAATGAAAAATAATTTCAAATCGGTTCAGTATTTTCGTTAAAAACAAACAAACAAACACATCCTTCCTCTTTATAATATTAGTATAGATATAGATAGTATAGATATCTATTAAAAAAAAAAATCCAAATCCGTTGCGTATGTACATACTTTTAAAAGATCATTAGAAGTTTTCTTTTAAAATGAGAGCGCCACCATCATTATAGGATTATCAATCATCAAAATAAATTGTCAATACATCAATCATCAATACATAGTATAAAATAAAGTCGCTTCCCGCGTCTGTCCCTGTGTATGCTTGAATCATTAAAACTACGCAACGTATTTTGATGAGTTTTTTTTAATAGATAGAGTGATCCAAGAGGAAGGTTTATAAGAATAATACATGCACAAAATAGTCATAGATTAGGCGGTACGAAGTTTGCCGGATCGACTAGTAGTGTATAAAAGTTTAATAAACTCGGTATATCGAAATAAGATTAAACCTTAATTGGCATCGGATAACAAGAAATAATTGTATCGAATTTCTGTTCCAAATAAAATTAGTAGGTTTGTGATTTATTTTTACCCAGGGGAGGACGTTGTCAATACGAAACGTGACATTAATATTGGTCGTGATCTGAAATAAAGAAATCACACTGAAGACATTCAGAAGTCTCATTTAAAAAAAGTCAAAGTCAAAAATTATTTATGAAAATATAGGATACAAGATAACACTTATTGAAAGTCAATAATACTACCTAATTGATACCTTATTTGGTAAAGTATCCCTATACTGCGAGGGGCGAGGTAGTTCAGGGTGCCCACCAAGCGGCTCAGGCAAACAACATCATCTCAGATAGAGACGTCTACTGTTGGACACAGGTCTCCCCCACAGATCGCCAAATGGACAAACATTTATGGAGGGAATTGGCCAAAATCTATTGGGAATTGGACAAAAAATAAAATTGAAAGTAATTGAGATGATGGGATGGAATGAGAACCTGCATGTTGGTCAGACGACGTGTGTTAAATACAATTGATAATGGTAGCAAGGTTTATGTGGCTCGCGATAGCCAAGAAGGGAAATGATAATGATGTGAGGATGGCATATAAATGATGATGATGATAACAATGTTCTCTTTTCCATTGCGATTTTTTGTCACAGGTTAAATCAGAAACACTGGTGTGGAGGCGCAATAGTTGGCAAAGAGTGGGTCGTCAGTGCTGCTCAATGTTTCGATTAGTAAGTAACATTCAGAAAGCTAACCATGGAGTTTCCTGGAGACGCTCCTAAACGATCTCACCTTCGTCAAATGATTCTACTCCCTTTCGCAAAAACTTTACAGTGTAGATAAAGGGCTAACAATAACAATAACTAAATAAATAAACAATAAAATAAATAGGATAACAAGCTCTACGTTACAATATCTTATTATTTTTTTAAACAGATAATTCATTAAAGCTCTTTGACTAAGAATTTAAATTTTGCTTTGTCGTTTGTTCATTTGAATTTTTCTTTGTCGTTTAATCAAATATTTTAAATCTTAGTATAGTTAGGTACATACTCGATGCTCGGCTCGAAAATATCCCTTGCCATTTTCAAAGTGTGATTTTTTGATCAAAATCCTCTTTTTTTCTTCAGTATAACACAAGACGAGGTCACAGTACGGATGGGTTCCGTCTTCAGGGACTACGGAGGCAAGATCCTGGCAGTCCAGGAGATACGAAGACACCCAGAGTACAAGACTGACATGTATTATCCTGAGCATAACATTGCTTTAGTCAAGGTGGGTTGAATTAGGTCATCAACCGACCCATGGGTTGGTATTATTCTATGCCTGGGCACAGAATACCCAATAGTACCAGGGCCTAGAATAGAGACAAGAACAGTGGCGGACTAGGAGGCCGTAACAGATTTGTCTATGGTTTCTTCAGCCCTAGACTGTATTACCAAACAACAAGTGCTATTTTGCAATACAGAAAAACCGGAAGTGTTACGCCGACCGTGTCCGCTACTGTACAGTGGCGGTGTAATTCAGCGTTACACTTTTGTCTATCATATATTATGGTCTCGTGCGTGACTGTAATACCAGAGCGCAAGAGCTGTTTTGAAATAAAAACCGGAAGTGTTCCGCTGAACAAGTCTGTGACTTTACCAGTAAGAATGTATCCAAAATGGTAATTAATCTGCCTAATGCTAGATGTTTTTTTGTTTCTAATTTTCAGGTCAATATTCCTATTGAGCCATCACCGAGAATCCAGATTATTCCTTTACCAATGGCCGATTCGGAACTTCCTAACTCTTTTGGTCACACCGTGGTCACTGGGTATGGATCCGTGGTATGTTATTAACATTAATAATTAAAAACCTAACAACAAAAAACTAGGGTGTTCACAACCAACCTGCCTACCTACCTACTCTGAGATACGCGAACGGAAACGGGAACCGTGGTTTAACGGGAAGCTTGTGGGACACTATTACTTTTCAATCATAATTTCATTACCAGTATTTAAAAACAAGGTATCCTTCTACAACCCAATTATAAACATGTGTCGCGAGTACAACACCCTGTCCCTGCAACATCGTGACCTAGACATTATAAAAACCGTAATAGTTATTGTTTCTCGCGTCATTTGAGAAAACTGAACTCTGGAAAGTAGTCCCTAGTAAGAGCAGCAATCAATATGTTACTCTCTGCATGTGCATGTGCGTTATATTATTGTTTCATTTTAATATCTGAATCATTTTATCATTGTATTAATTCGTTATATTAGTTTAACATCTTTAAAAATAAGGAAAAAAAAGTTTTTTTATCATGTCGTGTGTACACGTTTTTGGAACGCAACCTAACATGAAACAAATTGTTTTACTCATTTGAATGCTTATTTAGTTGTGTAACTGTTGTGTCACCTAATAAATAAAATAAAATAATAAACTAAAGGCTGCCCCGCGGTTTCACTCGCGCAGATTTCTCATAAACACAAAAAAACCGTTTTTTCCCGTTCCCATGGAAATTTCGGGAATTTATTCCTTAGGACCCCTACACTCATCAAGGAACGCACGTGTAAAGTTTCAGCCCGCTACGCCCAGTAGTTTCAGCTCTGCGTTGTCTGTCAGTAAGTAAAAAAGTAAAGTAAGTAAAAAATGATTTATTCAATACAGGATACAAGATATCGCTTATTGAAAGTCAATTAGACTAATCTAATTAATATTGATACCTTATTTCGTAAAGTATCCTATACTGATAGAGGCGAGGTAGTTCAGGGTGCCCACTAATTGGCTCAGGCAAACAAATGTTTGCCTTGCCTTACGACAATGGTCGCCTGGATACGCCCCCAAACGAGCCCTCCTCTGTCAAATGATTCTACTCCCTTTCGCAATGATTTTACAGCGTAGAGAAGAAAGGGGTAACAAACTCTACTTTACAATTTATCTCTCTCTTTTTTTGTTCTTAAGTGACATTACAATTTAATTTAGAATACAAAGAATATAAATTAATAAGATTTAAAGTACATACATGAAATAATGAAAATATCGTGCAGAGCTAGACTACTTCCATGCGTCTTTGTCGTTTTCATAATCATCAACATTGTAATAAGCTTTCTTAATCAAACCTTTTTTGATACGAGTTTTAAACTCATTATCATTCAGGATCAAAATCTCTTCTGGGATCTTGTTATAATATCTTACTTCGTTTCCTATAAAGCATTTGTTTGTCCGTTTTAGTCTGTTCTGTGGAAAACATAGTTTCTAAGGTATTTAATTTTATCACATTTTTTATCAAACATATGTAAGTTTTTACGAGTATACATAATAATTTCAAAGACGTACTGGGACAGAAGCGTCAAAATATCAATTTCTTTGAATTTTTGTCTGAGGGACTCGCGAGCTTTAAGCTGATAAATGTTTCTAATTGCGCGTTTTTGTAGTATAAAAATGACGTTAATATCTGCAGCTCTTCCCCATAGAAGCAAGCCATAGGTCATTAAGCTATGAAAGTAACTGAAATACACAAGTCTCGCGGTAGACACATCAGTTAATTTTCTGATTTTCCAGATTGCATACGCAGCCGAACTGAGCCTTGCCGCAAGATTTGAGATATGGGGGCCCCACTGAAGTTTCGAATCTAGAGTGATACCAAGGAATACAGTTTGATTTACTAGATTAAGCTTGTTATTGTCCAAATGTATGTCTGTATCATAAGCAGTCACATTTGGCAAGGAAAACTTAATGCAATTAGTTTTCTTTGCGTCCTCAGTCAATCAGTCAGTAACTGTAGTCAGTCACTCCGTGCTGGCGATGATCGCGGACAGGCTCGACTGTCCGTATGTCCGTATATAGGGCACTGCTGTCAATTGCATGCTCCGCCCAATATTGTACATATAGGTAGTTAAGTAAGCAATATTTATGTAAATAGTTAGTAGATAGGTATTTTTATTTCATTTTCTTTTTGTTTATTTTTTTATGTATGGGTGTCATTTGCCTGAAATAAATATTTTCATTTCATTTCATTTTCAGTAACAGAAGAGTTTTATATTATTTATTGATAAGAGAGTTACTGTCGGTGAGGATCTTTTATATTTGCTTTGTGTCCTCTTCGTGTTTTTTTTTGATTGACTTTGACACTCTAGAGGGGGGCTGATGAAGGATAGGAAAACTTTATCACACAATTAAATTATGAATATTATTCAAGTTAGTTTCCAGGTCTGGATATATTTGTTCGTTTCCTAGATACTTACAGGTTCTACCTACGTATAGGTACAATTGTGATAAGTTATTAATTATTTCTTCTTTATCAGGTATCCGGTCAGATAAGAGAAGGAGAGAACCAGGAGCTAAGAAGGATGCTGGTAAAGGAGATACCAAAAGGAGAATGCAGAGTCCTTTACGGCAGCGATTACTATCTTCAAAGGGACCACATGTGTATGCAGAGTGAGGCAAAGGGGGTAGCTTTATGTGCTGTAAGTCAACGGATAAAAAGTTTTTAGACAAGTCAACATATTATACTTACTTATTGAAAGTCTAGTTAACTACGATGCTTTAAGAGCCAGTTTACCGCGATGCTAGCGCCGTTCTTTGAAAAAAAAATCGTCTAAACTAAGGCAAATATCAAAAATGTGGCACAGTATGACACTAGATAATCTTGCTTAGTATTTTTTGAGCACATAAAAGTAGTCCTTACTTAAAAGAACAAAATTAACACAGATTGTTGATAAAAGTGGCCACTTTTAGCGACACTTTGAAGCTTTCTTTGGTTTTAAGCCTAAAAGCTATACAAGAGTGCCCTAAAAATACTCTAGTGTCATACTGTGCCACTTTTTTTATATTTGAATGGCACTAGCATCGCTGTAAGCTGGCTCTTAAAGTATAGGTCGTTTTTGACCCTTATCGATGTCTGTAAAAAAAACATCGATGTTTTGGGTTCAATGATCATCAATAATCAATTTTGAGCTCTCGATATCAAAACCTTTACTTTTATCTTACGCATAATTTCCTTTTTACAATCGCAGGGTGACACGGGCGACCCGGCTGTTCATTTTAGCGGACACACTCGCGTCGGCACTTTGTTCGGCATAGCATTATTTTCTGGAAGCGAAGAATGCGCGTATAAATCGAAACCCGGAATTTTTGCTAAGGTAAGGAAGGAAAAAGGTTAGAGGTACCTAATTGGCGCATGATGCATTTAAATTTTTGTAGGGAATCCAAGAGGTTTTTTCAACGAGAATATTAACAGTAATTTAAAATGGTCTCTAAATTCTAGGGCATAGGATTCAAAACAGGTTTTCAATAGAAACTAAGTATTCAAAGCTACCAAACTTCGGTAGACACGAAGCCGTAAACTTTTGATCTGTGGCTTTATTAGCTCCTAGTCAGTCATGCTTGTATGTAGAAGAAAAACAATTACTTTACAGTTTCTAAACATTAATACAATAATTGCAATGAGCGGCCTTATCGCTTATAGCGATTTGTTGTTAGAATATAGCTAGCATGAGTTTGATGCATTTTATAAACGGTTCCAGCGCCTCTGGCGGGGAGTAGCAAAACCTTATAAAGTTCATACATAAAAAAATGCATATAAACGCGTGCGTAAGAATGCTAGCAAACCCATACTAAGGCCACTGAAGAGAGTCTAATTTTTGGTCAGCGCAGCTACTTTCCCTCCCTCATCTAATTCACGCTACCTACAAGTTTTGTAAACAACTGAAGGCATTGGGAGCATTTCATGGGTATGCAAGTTGGTAAAGGTAGCATTGTCTATCTTTGGGGCAGGCCTATGTCCAGCAGTAGACGTCTTTCACCTGTGATGATGATGATGATAACTTGTCCACAGGTTTCTTACAGTAGAAAATGGATAGACGAAGTGATGAACGAAACAGTCTCACTTGGTGATAGCGGCGAGACCAAGGAGTCAGAGAATGTGTCCAACAACGAGATCTCTGATGGTGATGATGATGATGGTGATGATAATGAGGATGAGGATGATGAAAAAATTTAAAAAGACAATAAGGATTAAACGTTTAATGATAATTTTTGAAGAAGTTTCATTTTTTACTCGAATGGTTATGATAAAATTAGGTACAGTGGCGGTCTAGGAGGCCGTAACAGATTTGTCTATGGTTTCGTAAGCCCTAGCTAGACTGTATTGCCAAACTACAAGAGCTATTTTGCAATACAAAAAAACCGGAAGCGTTACGCCGACTTAGACCGCCACTTTACTTATGTAATCTATTCTGTCTGTGACAGGCTCGAACCTATCGAATGCTCCCCGGTGGTGAAGTTTTTAGTATGAAAGCTACAGAGGAGCCCCTTGCGGCGAGTAGTAGACAAAAAAACAACTACATGAACTTTCACTGCAGCGACCTCTAGTAGAGAATAGTAAAACTAAATATTCCAAAATAAGTTTTCTTGAACGCATCGAAATCAAACATTCGGTTCCGTTCTACACAAAATAGTATAAAAAACTTCAACAAAGTTCGTTTCATTATACTCAGATAATAAACGTCAAAATCAGCTGTATTGCTATCTCCGTCCGAGATTGAGGTTATATTGTTTACTAAGCCCAAAAAACCTTTATTTTTGGTTTAATAAGTCTTTTTTAAAACAGTTTGCTGCCATATGAACTTATTTATTTAAAACGTAGTTTAATTCTAGTACAGCAATCGTTTTAATCCAATGCCACAACTGTCAGTGCATCTATTTTTGCGTTTCAAATAAAGGCCGAATTCTGATCAAAGGTGAAGGTTTTCGGCTATTTTAGTTTTAAAATCATTTAGTCGACCCTTCCACCGCTTTGTGGTAGTTGGGAAATGGACGAACTAAAGTCGAGAGCCGGGGAAAAATTCGAAGCACTTCATGTAAGTAATCTCTATTACATTACAATTTTAAAGCAGTATTTCTATCCAATAAAGCAAAAATGTTTCGCTGTTCTAGAAGTTTTCTAAAGATCTGTTAACGTATAATGCCTCAAGCTAGAACTTTTAGAATTATTATACATAACAAGCAAAATAGGCTTATATATTATTTATTTATTTACTAACTACTATGTTATGTAATTAATGCCATTGTAACTGTAATGTTATGAGGCTTGTTTGTATTTCAAGATGGTACTGTGCCACAATAAGTCAATAACCATTTCAGTAATGTTAATTGTTAAGACACATACAGGTAATTGAAATTATACAATACAAAATGTAGTTACTAAATACAATGCAATATATGTATACTTAACCAATTTTCATTTCATTTAATTTTTCAGTAACATACTCTAAGAGCATTAGCCATCTGTTGCTTCGCAATGAAATATGTTTTCATACTCAGCCATAGTGGGCCCTACAGTATCCTTTTGGTTATGGACATCCTATATACAGATTCTATCTAGTTAGCAGGCTGTAGGGGTGATGGGTTATGTGCTAATTATTATCTAAAGGGTTAATAGATATATATGCATGTTTCAGGTAGCAGCAAAGACTGTAGCTGGAAATGGCAGGACAAAGGTTGAAGATGTATACCAGCAAACCGCTGATACTATTCAGAGGGTAAACTTATATTTTAGAAACTATACCCTTTAGGAACTTATATTCCAAACTATCAATGGCAAACTTAGTACTGATATAAGTTTTATAAGATTAAATATGTAAGTAAGTACAAAAACCATTAAAAATGATTGCCTTTGTGCTATTTTGATGTTCAAAGTATCATTGACTTTTTTTTTGTAAGCTTTTTTGTGTGTCACTGCTGGGCAAAAGCCACCCCCTTCCGTCTCTATTGACTTTTGATCAATAGAAATGATTCTAGTCAAATTGTAACACAAAACATTTTGATAGCCTTTCAATGACAAACTACAGATCAGAAATTGATAAAACTTTACATATTTTTCTTTCCCATCAAGGTAAGAGAATCATTCCTAGAGATATGGCATCATGAGATGATAGCGGAGGGGCGCGAGCGCGTGTCGCAGTTCGCGCGCGAGTCTGTGCGGCGCATGCGCGAGGGGGCGCCCTTGCTGTCTCCCTCGCACCTCTATGAGGAACTCGTCGCTCTGTTTAAAGATAGAGGTAACTGTTGTATTTTAAATAAATAGGGTTAGCTAATTAAGTAACTGTATTTTTATTTACTAGAGCCACTAGAGCACAGCTGATTCCCAGACTTTTACCCTGTTATTCATAAAAAGTTAAAGATCATTTTAGTTATTTGACATATGTCAATTTAGACTGGGTGTCACGTATTTACCATACATACAACAAACCAGAGAAGTAGACCTCCAGTAAAGTTACTTAAAATGTACTGTATCTTTATGAATAAGACGGTTAGTGTTACGCAAAAGTGTAATTGGGCAAAGCAAACGAGAGATAACGAAATAATATTCGCTGAAAACTAATTCTTATTTTTGCTAAGGTAAGGAAGGAAAAAGGTTGATTATTTTTATTTTTTTCGCCTTCGACACAAAGTATCCGCCTGAGCATGAATATGTGAAAAAAAAACACCGACGTTTTTTTTACCGACTTCAAAAAAGGAGGTTATCAATTTGACCTGTATGTATGTTGTATGAATTTTTGTCCGCTATTATCTCGACTTTTGGCTTAACCGATTTCGATGAGGTTTTCAAAAAAGTATTTGTTACATTAAGGAGAAGGTTTTAGTACCTATTTTAACCGACTTCGGAAACAGGAAGTGCTCAGTTGATGCATGTGTGAGTTTATTGAAGGCGGGTTCCTTTTTTGTAAAAACAATTTTTTTTTTTTTTGTCTTCGCAGTATGGCGTCGAAGCGTAGTAATATTCGCGTTAGGCGCCGCGTGTGGGGGAGTGGTGGGTTTGGCCCTGGGGGTGCGCGCGGGGCGCGGCGCGGGCGCGGGGGGGCCGCATGCGCGCGCCTTGCTAGCTCAGCCCGACCAGACTGTGCTGCTTGTTGAAGACGCTCAGGCTCCAGGTTTGTTTCCAGGTTATTTTAGGTTGTATACTTCTTTGTGCTTAACGTAATATCTATACAATGATATCCAAGCAATCAAATATAGTGGCACACTAGCGCTGCAGCGGTGATCGCACTAACCAATGCCTACATCTCGCCAACGAAATTTATAACGCAGGTAGCTTTATAGAATTACTAAGGTAGGCATTCGGGAGTAATTGGCCAGTTCCTCTTTGCATTGCCTAAAGTGGTGACCCCGAGAATAGACAACGCTGCCTTGCAAATGTTACTTTAGGGCTTACACGTTGCGAAAATAGGGCCAGTACCGATAAGTAATTAATATCTTCTAAACTATTGCTAAAATGAAAAAAGAGATGCACCTTTGACTTCCTAGATAATGTTGCTTAGAATTTTTAAGGCCCTGTTGTGTTGCTTTCAGGTTTAGAATCAAAGAAAAAATACCGTTTGTTGCCTAAAGTGGCCACTTTAGTTTCATAACGGTTTTTTTCTTTGATTTTTAACCTAGTAGCAGCGCCTGAAGACGCCCCCAAACGAGCCCTCCTCTGTCATGTGATTCTACTCCCTTTCGCAATGATTTTACAGCGTAGAGCAGAAAGGGGTAACAAACTCTACTTTACAATTTATATCTCTCTTTTTTTTTGTTCTTCTGTGACATTACAATTCAATTTGGCGACAATACAAAGAATTTTAGATTAATAAAAATTAAAGTACATGAAATAATGAAAATATCTTAAGTGCAGAGCTAGAATATCTATCTATCGTCTATCTATCTATCGATCTTCTATTGTTAGGTGCGGAGGCAGACGAGGTGCTAGTGCGAGTGCAAGCGTTCAGTGTGAGCCCGCTCGACCGCGCGGTACTGCGGGGCTACGCTGCTTCCCTTCGCTCGCTTATTAAGAGGACTTCGCTTACCGTTGGACGGGGTTTTGCCGGTAACTATTGTAAACGAGCTGTCACAAAAATTATGTTTTTTTATTATCTACCTTGCTATTTTTTTTTTATAAACTTTTAAACCTTCTACTACTGCGGCAAATATTTCAAAACTAAAATCTGAAAAAATGGGACCAGCCGGACACGAGTTTTAGCGAGACAAAGGAACAGCAATTGATTGAAATAAATAGTTTTTTTTTTCTCATTAAGTACATAATAATAATACACAAGGTATAAAAAAATAATAATATAATAAAAAAATAATATTATAATATCCTTTTGGATATAAAAATATCTGTGCCAGGAGACGCCACATTCTTCCACAGTGCAGATTAATTAACTAAACAGAGATCTTGTCTTATCAGAGACTAGAGGCTGGCCCGCGGTTTTTCACGTTCCCGTGGGAATTTTGGAAAACCCTTTCTTAGTGCTCACCTACACTCCCCAAGGAACCCACTTGCCAATTTTCATCTTTCGACGCCCAGTAGTTTCGGCTCTCCATTGTCAGTCAGTCAGTCAGTCAGTCAGTCAGTGAGTCAGTGAGTCAGTCAGTATCGGAAGAGTTTTATATATATTAATTTATTTAAATAGGGTTTATCAGACTAGGCAGTAGTAAATCAAAGGGTAGATTCACACAGATTTAAGGAAAGTTAATAGGTATGATGGGTGATTTAAATTACACCCAGTATACATTAACAGCAAATACTATGGTGAAAGGGCTCGAGCTCAGCTTTATGTTTTTTCAGGTGTGGTGCTGGACGTGGGTCGGGACGTGTCAGACCTGGAGCTAGGAGACGAGGTGTGGGGCTGCGTCAGCGAGTGGGCCGGGGGCGCCGCTGCGGAACTGCTCACTGTTAGAAGGTAGGCCTTATTTACAGGGAGAGAGGGTTGATTTTTGTTCTTCAAAGGCTAGGGGCTTCAATAATCGGTGGGTAAGTAAATTCACAGGGCTACCAGCCGTTTGCCCGAGCGCATACGTATGTATCTTTCAATATGTAAATGAGGGAAAGCCAAGCGCTCGTAAAAATAACGTGGTAAGATAGAAGGTAGGCCTTATTTACAGGGACAGAGGGTTTATTTTCGTTCTTCAATAGCTGGGGCCATGGCAAACGATCAGCGATCCGTGGAGTATGGATGGATCATTCTTCAATGGGCGATCAAATACACTCAAAACGATCTGATCGCAAGCTCAAACAGCAAGTTGGAATATGACAATCTTAAGGAAGATAATGTTTGGTGACCCCGACGTAAAATTACGACATGGGTCACTATTACGAAAAAAAAATGCCCCCGTGGCTTCGGATGTCTGTCTTGTGGTTCTAAGCAGGTTCTGAGATACCTAAATACCAATTTAGAGCCACATCGGCTTAGTAGATTAGGCGTAATTGCGTTACACACAGATAGACATAGTTACTTTCGGATTTATAACTTTACTAGTCGACCCGGGAAACTTCGCACCGCCTAACAACTTGTGTATGTATTAATACTTATAAATAAACAAACTACTTGTAAGTAAATGTTATTATAATTTAAGTGAGTTTTTGACTGATAAGAACATTTCTATATAGAGAGAGATTTTTTTGAAGAAGTTTTTGTTTGTTTATGTCGGTTCCTACAGTTACCACATAAATATTTTAAAATGTTAATATTTTTAAGTTTTCTAAAAATTTGTATGCCTGAAAATGGCCTAACACAGTGATTCTAAATAATTATTACTCTACCACCTGTAACTTTTACCTGTGTTAACAAATAAAGTTTTCTATTCTATTCTATTCTATTCTATTCCTCTTGAATCAATCTATTTAAAATAACCGCATTAAAATCCGTTGCAAATGAAAAACAAAGAAGTATTACGGAACGGACGGTTACAAAATGTAATTCAACTATATTGTAATTATTATTTAAGGATTTGACATTGACTGCTCCGTGGCTCAGTTGGAAGTGATGTGGACTGAGTAAGCGTGTGAACCCGGTTTCGATTCCCGGGCGGGGCGAATTTTGATATGATGAATATCGATGTTTGTTTCCGGTCTCGGTGTGATGTTTATCTCTGTGTGTGTTTCGGGCACCCTAGATACAGGTTCTTCCTAGTTAGGGGCTCTGAGTGTGATGTGTTATTATTATTATTATTGTTTTTATATAATTTTTGTACACTATTTTGAGGATCACATTATACTTTGACATTTTATACTACAATTTTGTATGCAATACGAACATGATAGTGTGAAAAAAAAAGAAAAATATTTAATCGTACAGTGGCGGACACGGTCGGCGTAACACTTCCGGGTTTTTCTGTATTACAAAATAGCTCTTGTTTTTTAGTAATACAGTCTAGGGCTGACGAAACCATAGACAAATCTGTTACGGCCTCCTAGTCCGCCACTGTACATAGGGACAGACGCGGCAAGCGACTTTAGTAAAAGTAAAAAATGATTTATTCAATACAGGATACAAGATATCGCTTATTGAAAGTCAATTAGACTAATCTAATTAATATTGATACCTTATTTGGTAAAGTATCCTATACTGCGAGAGGCGAGGTAGTTCAGGGTGCCCACCAATTGGCTTAGGAAAACAAATGTTTGCCTTGCCTTACTTTGTTTCATACTATGTATTTGCAGTATTTGTATTATTTTCAGTACAAGAGTAAGCAAAAGACCGACTACGCTCTCGGCAAACGAAGCCGCCTCCTTGCCGTGGGCAGCCAGCCGCGCAATGAGTGCAATGGACAAACTGCATATACCTAACAAACCTCATACACGGTAATTTACTTTATACTGCTACTAGTCGATCCGGCGAACTTCTTACCACCTAACATAATACATTTTGGGCTTGTATTATACATTTAAACCTTCCTCTTGAATGGATCACTCGATAAATAATTTCTTCAACAAACTGACACAAACATAATCTGAGAACTTCCTCTTTTTCGAAGTCGGTTAAAATTGGTACTAAAACCTTCGCCTGAATGTAACAAATACATTTCTGAAAACTGCATCAAAATCGGTTCAGCCAAACGCGAGATAATCGCCGACAAACATACATACATACATTCATAGATACATACATACAGGTCAAACTGATAACCTCCTGTTTTGAAGTCGGTTAAAAAAGCCTAAATATCCATTGCGTATTTTTAAAAATATGTGTGGCTATTGTATGTTATGCTTATAAGCCTTAGCGTGTTTCCTCAAGAAGCAATATCGGTCGCGCGATAGGGGCTCGACAGCCAATAGAAATCGCTCGTACATCCACGAAGCCGGCGGGGTGAATATTGATATGATGAATATCGATGTTTGTTTGCGGTCTGGGTGTGATGTTCGTCTCTGTGTGTGTTTCGGGCTCCCTAGATACAGGTTCTTCCTAGTTAGGGGCTCTGAGTGTGATGTGTTATTATTATTATTATTATTGATTTAAGGAGTAATAAGTCTTATATTGTCGCATTAGGGTTTCCTGTAATGGCAATATGATGTGTAAATAAGTAAATAAATGTTCTAAATGAATATTATGTATTGATACTGACTTATATTATTTCAGTGTGGTAATATGCGGGGCGTCGAGTGCAGAAGGCTGCTTGCTAATACAAATGCTGAATACGACGGGCGCGCATATCACAGCAATGGCGCCGAGACACGCATTAGCTACATTACAGGAATTAGGTGAGAATATACTTTATCTACAAAGACGTCTACTGCTGGACACAGGCCTTCCCCACAGACCCGTCTTGTGTGACCCTAATCCAGAGCTCCATGACAATCTTCACTAGGTTGTCTTTATAATTCAGTAGTTTATTAAATAAGGGTGTAAAGTGATGTATTTTATGTACGAGGGTGGTCTGTTAAAACCCGAGCGCAGAGAGAGTTTCATGGGTACTTGAACAAGCGAGGAATAAAACCTCACCCGAGGCAGAATTACTTTACCCCCAAGATGTATATGTTACGGTAAATGTGAATAATGCGGTAATTATGCAGATTTTACCGGCACTTGCGGTAAATGTTATAAAAAACTCTGAATTTATCACATTTACCGGTAACTATATATAATTCCCAGTCCCCATTGGTAAATGTAATAAACTAGAGGCTGGCCCGCGGTTTTTCCCGCGCAGATTTCTCATAAACACAAAATTCCCGTTTTTTCTAGTTCCTGTGGGAATTTCGGGAAAACCCTTCTTAGTGCTCACCTACACTCCCTAAGGAACCTACATGCAAAATTTCAGCCCGCTACGCCCAGTAGTTTCGGCTCTGCGTTGTCTGTCAGTCAGTCAGTCAATCAGTCAGTCAGTCAGTCAGTCAGTCAGTCAGTCAGTCAGTCAGTCAGTCAGTCAGTCACTCACTCACTCACTCACTCACTCACTCACTCACTCACTCACTCAGTCAGTCAGTCAGTCAGTCAGTCAGTCAGTCAGTCAGTCAGTCAGTATTGATTACGTTTATATTCATCAGTTTGGCGTGTTGCGATCTGATCTGGAAGGTAGTTAGATCCCCTCATCCACTATTTAAGAGCTGATCATCTTCAAACGGCTGATCAGATCTTCATCAGACATTGCTAAGAACACTCGGCCTGAATTATCTATAATCCAAAAAAAAAAAAAAAATCGGTTCAGCCGTTTGGGCTCTACGATGCCACAGACAGACAGATACACACGTTAAAATTATAACACCCCTCTCTGAATTTTCGTTTGGGGGTTAAAAATAACTCTATTTAACCAGGAGCCCAGGAAGCAGTAGAGCTAGAGTGCCCCAACGGAGCACCCTCTTTACCTTCATGGAGCGGCGTGGAGGCGAGGGCTGCCCGCACCGGCCCCTGGGACGCCGCGCTGGCCTGCCCCGGAGCCCCGCCGAAGAGACCCGTGCCTAGCAGTATACTCAAGTATGTGACCAAAACGTATATTTAGATATTTTGCTGATTTTTACATTTAGGTAAGTTAATTAAGATTGATTATAATTATGATAAAAAAGACTGATTTATTGATAAATTTATATAATTTCTTTCCTCTATTAGGTCTTTTTGATTTTCTAAAATTAAATTAAGCATGCCCGTAAGTTACTAAAAATTCGGAGCGACGTAGAGACAGTACGCTGGAGGCAGGAGCGACGTGCCGACAGTGCTTCGTAGGTGCGGAGCGACGTAATGTCAGAGCGCCGTAAAGACAGTAAACCATGGGTTATACTGGGTGTTTCTGACAAGGCGGTAATAAATCAAAGGAGGGATTCAGCTCACCATACCTAACAACTTTCCCAAAGCAACATGGGTCGAAACCGCAAAAAAACAGCTGTTTCATCATACATTGGTTCAATCTGCTGACGGGGTCAATGTATAGGAGCAAACGGCGTTCGTTGACCTCCGCCGGTCGGCGTTGTTGTCGGACCGACTTCCCGGACCTTACTCATGGCTGTTCGGCGTATCGTTCCAAAGATAAAACGATCGATTTTCGATTTAAAAAATATTCCACTCATGTATCAATATTTTTTTCATGGGCCTGGGTGTGCTTGTATGTTTTTTTACCCTAAATTTAGATTATACCTAATTTGTGAGTGATCCTTATTATTGTTAATTAAAATTCAAAAAATAAAATTTAATTTCGCCATTTTAAAAATGTTTAATAGTCAATGAAAACCGTTTTATTGCAATTTTCAAAACTACCTCCCCGTGCCGTCCGCAGGTCAACGGCCCCGCAGTCCGCGTTCGTTGACCTCCGTCCGGCCGTTTTGTTGTCGGACCGACTTCCCGGACCTTTCTTGCTGTTGTTCGGCGTTTCGTTCTACAGCTATAGGGTTTTGAGGGTAAGTTTAATTTTTAACCCCCGAACGAAAAATTCAGAGAGGGGTGTTATTATTTTAACGTGTGTATCTGTCTGTGGCATCGTAGAGCCCAAACGACTTAACCGATTTTCATCTAGTTTTTTTTTTTATCATAGATAATTTCAGGCCGAGTGTTCTTAACCATGTCTGATGAAGATCTGATCAGCGGTTTGAAGATGATCAGCTCTTGAATAATGGATGAGAGGATCTAACTAGCTTCCTTATGTCCGATCGATTTGAAATTTGGTACCATGTTACATCTATGATATTGAAAGTATATTTTAAGGTAACCATGACCTGATCTGCCGTTTGAAGATGATCAGCTATTGAATAATGGATGAGAGGATCTAACCACCTTCCATTTGTCCTATCAATAAAAAAATTGGTACAGTGTTACTAATGATATTGAAAGTATATGTTAAGGTAACCATGATATTTTTAAGATGATAAGCTCTAGTTCTAGTTATGTTGATGAGGGGTCTGACTGGGTCGGGGGTTTTTAAATTTTTAAATTTGAGGTATAAAGGTTATTGTGCTGATATTATCAAAAAAAAAAAACTGCTTTTGTGCCGATATTATCAAAATCAGCAGAACATCTCTTGATAGATGGTATTAATTGATAGGAGTTTTGCAGTTTATGAATATCTTACAACTCTTCCAAAGCAACGTGGGTCGAAATCTCAAAAAAAAAAAAAGCTATGGTTGCGGACAATATATTTTTAATTAATTTAAGTTATCACTAAATACCTTGTGTCCTATATTGAATAAATAATTTTTGATTTTAGTTTTATTGTTCTTTAGAACTTGATTAGACCTATCAGAAAATTATTTAACTTTTTTTTGGATGTTCATATAGTGCGATACAAAAATCTAAAAATAAAAAAGTGGCAACACTGTATGGAAATTTGTCGGATTTTCGAAATTCTCCATACAGTCTTGCCGATTTTTAATTCCTAGTTTTTTTGTCGCACTTTACCTACTTTTCTTTTTTTTTTTTTCAGTGGATGGTGGGCAAAGGCACGAACACGGACTGGTTAGAGAACAAATACAATCTTAATGAAGGCTTAAGTGAACTTGCAGCGTTAGTTGATAAGGGGCACTTGCTACCTGTTGTAGATAAGGTAGGTTTTTATTTTTATTTTATTCTTTAACAAAATCAAAATAAACCTCTATTTCTTCGTGATTTTTAGGAGATTCTATAGACTATTACTATACAAAGTTACTCTATCGAGCGGAAACACTAATTTTTATGTGTTTTTCCAGGTATTCTTACCGCAAGATTTCGAATCAGCTCTGGCGCACGCCTGCAGTGACGACGCTATAGGAACGACCGTTATACGATTTCCCTAGTCATATTCTGATTGAATTGAATGAATGTTGTTCATGGGTTAACCTAATAGATAGATAATTTAAAAATGTATTCCATGAGTGTGAATTTGTAGATAAATGAAATAACAAAATATTTATATTTATTTCGTCTAAGGAAATGTATAGTATAGGTGTTTTAAAAATTTACAATACTGTTCCTCTAGCTACTTAAGTGTTTTTAAAATTTACGATTGTAAAAAATATTTTGTAATTTTACAATTTTTGTAAGTAGATAATTTTTCCAACAGTTAAACACGAGCCATATTGGATATTGTTTGTAAGAATTTACATTTTTAATTTATAATTTAACTTACAAAGTCCACCCATAATATATGTACTGCCAAAGTTCCTAATTTTTTAATGTAAAAATATTTTTTTTATTTAACTCATATTTAACTCGAGATTGCCTTTAAGTCTACAAAAAATTTCAAACAAAATGAAAATAGTAAAAACAAAATTGTATTTCTTACCATTTTTTTGTAAATGTCACAAATATTTTGAAAATTTATTTACTAAATATATCCGTACCTGTTATACATCTATATTTAACAAAAAAATAATAATACGACTCCTATTATTATTCTAACAGACTATTTTTCTGAAATTTGATATACTTAACGAAAATATTATTATTAGTTATAGATATGTAAATAGTGTTAATATGAATTTTAGTTTAATAAATATACTTGCGGTGCTGTAAATTATTTTATAAAGGCGCAACGTCTCGGTTTAGCTTGAATTCTTTTTATTAGGAGTTTTGAAATAAAGAATATCAATATATATAAAACTCTTCCGTTACTGACTGACTGACAGACAACGCAGAGCCGAATTACTGGGCGTAGCGGGCTGAAATTTTGCATGTAGGTTCCTAAGGGAGTGTAGGTGAGCACTAAGATTTAAGGATTTGCCGAATTTTCCACGGGATCGGGAAAAAACGTGATTTTTGTGTTTAAGAAAAATCTGCGCGGGTGATACCGCGGGGCAGCCTCTAGTACATTTATAATTAACCATGGGGTGGCGTATAAATAGCTAACCCCTGAAACCCCAACGCGGGGAAAGCCAAGGCCAAGGACCATCTGGCACTAGGCCTGGCCTGGGTGGCGATACCAGTACCTACTAGGGCATGTAATATCGGAAGGTTTTCAATTCCGATACTGATATCGGACATTTTATCTCAATACCGGGATTCCGATATCAATATCGGAATTGTAAAAACTCAATAAAAAATACTCAAGAAGCAAATTTTTCAATTGTAAATGTATAAAATTCGTATACCGAATTGAATTTAATACGATTTTCATGATTTATCAAGCTGAGATGATATTTTCCTAGGATTTTGAATACAATGGAAAAAAGGAAAAAAAGATTTTTTAATTTGAAAAAAAAAACTATTGATTTTTTTTTTATTATTATGTATACTATTTATTTAACATTTTGATTTTTCCTTATCTACATTGTACCAGTACAAATTATGTACCAAATAACTAAATGAACTGCTTTGAAATATTGTTTCTGATTAAAAAAGCTTATTATTAACGAATTTGCAGTTACTTTTTATATAAGAGACTTTAAACATTTATTTTAGAACTCAAATAACAATAAAAGTCTTGCTACGAGATTCCGATATTGGCTACCTCAATATCGGAATTGAAAATATCGTATATTTCTTCCGAGATTCCGATATTACGAGATTCCGAGATCCCGGTATTCATGCCCTAGTACCTACCTATAGAGTTCCCAACCGCGATAATACGCCTTACTACAAAGTACTTAGGCACATTGACTCACTCAAAATTTTCCGTCACATTATAACCTACACCTTTACCCTTTTGTTTTTTTTTTTACAATAAGGTTATTCTGATACTAAAGAGTTTTATCAGAAATTTTTTTTTCGTGAATTTTACTATTCGCCAATATAACGTAAAATTAAGAATATTGAAACATATTACTTTTGCCCCAAACCAAAACGTTTCGCCTTAATAATAATAATATTTTTATTTTTAAGTGTAGATAGTAAAAATTACAGAAATAACACAATTATTTATTTAACTGTTAGTTTTTTTTTTTGTTTATAAATGTTACCTACTCTTAATTTAAATAAATAAATTTATATTAATATTTTTTTTTTTTTTTTTTTTTTCTCTTTTTTCACGGAAGGTTGTGGGTTCGATCCCCGCAGAAAACACCACATATTGATTTCTCACAAAAATCACGTTGTGGTTGTTTTCGGTTGGATAGGACATTGCAGGCTTGAATCACCTGATTGTCCGAAAAGTAAGATGATTCCGTGCTTCGGAAGGCACGTTAAGCCGTCGTTCCCGGCCGCAGTAGTGGTCGCTATAGCCGCGGCGACAAGCTGGCCCTGCGTCACGTTGGTAATAAAAGCATAAACTCGGCTTAATGTGGGTCCGGCTCTTGAGCTGGTACCTCTGCCTAACCCTTCGGGGAATAAAAGGCGTGAGATTATGTTTGTTATTTTATTTCTGTGACCGATAACGTAACTATGTGAGCAACTCTTAAGGTTATAAAAAGGGTTTTAAATAATACTCAAATTACCTTATCCATAGCATATATTACCATATATTTAATAGATTTTGATTCAACAATCACAAGATAAATAATTAAGTACCTACAACAAATACATATCATTCAACAATTTATAACTAGGACTAATCAAATCCATACATATTTTATTTAGAAGAATATAAACAGAAGATACAAAGTGGATAACATTTAAATGTCTTCTCTAAATTGTATGGAAGAAAGTTCAAAATACGTTGACAATGTTATTCTTAGCTACAATAAGAAATTGCATCTCAACTAGGGCATTGAATCCGGATATCCAAATTATGCAGGCCACCTGCGATCGGTACAGATGGAGAGCCTTGAGGGAGGCCTATGTCCAGCAGTGGACGTCCTACGGCTGAAATGATGATGATCCAAATTATCCGGATATCCGTTGCCGTTGATTTTTAAATCCAGATAGTAACTGCACCACTATCCGGATAATTTTGATAAGCAGTAGAATCTACTAATATTTTCAAAATACGTGCTACTTTTAATCCCTTTTCTGTTTAATGAAACAATTTTTAATTTAAAAAGTAGTCTTTGCTTTATTTATGCATTTCAAACAATACCTTTACATGTTTCAGTAAAATTAACCGTATTTCCCGATTTATCCGGATTCCATTTCAAATTATCCTTGTTATCCGGATACTAGAATTGCATGCCCTAATCTCAACCCTGTGCCATAGAAGTTAGAGATCTGTTTAGATTGTTCTTCTTTCGGTATCTTTGCGGCGCATCACCATGTGCGCTGGGCCTTTGATTTCTAAGTTCTTTAGTATGGTGAGCTGATTCACTAATTAATTACAATGATTATTGTTACAATTACTATTTCAACTACTTTTTAGAAACATCCAGTTAGAATTATTTAACATTATCTGATAGAAGTTTAACATTCTACTTTAAAACTAGATAACTTATTGCAGTGTTAATATTAAGTTAGCTTTTATGTTATACAAGTTAAATTAATTCAACCATTAAAATACCCTAGTTAAATACAGTATCAATCAATAAATATAAAACTCTTCCGTTACTGACTGACTGACAGACAACGCAGAGCCAAAACTACTGGGCGTACAAAGCTGAAATTTGGCATGTAGGTTCCTTAGGGAGTGTAGGTGAGCACTAAGAAAGGATTTCCTGAAATTCCCACGGGAACGGGAAAAAACGGGATTTTTGTGTTTATGAGAAATCTGCGCGGGAAATACCGCGGGGCAGCCTCTAGTTATTCATATAAACGAGTCAGTCAGTCAGTCAGTCAGTCAGTCAGTCAGTCAGTCAGTCAGTCAGTCAGTCAGTAACGGAAGAGTTTTATATATATTGATACATGCACAACATAGTTATAGGTAAGGCGGTACGAAATTCGCCGGGTCGACTAGTTTACCATAGATCAAAACAATAGTTTAGAACAATTCAAATATTTCAATGACATATTCTATTAATTATTAATAAATACAGACATCTTATTATTATCAAATAGGTCTGAGTCCGCATGCATCCCCCAAAAAACCTAACACATACACTTAAGTTTTAAATGTTACATTTAAAAATGTATGGTAATCTCTATACGTAACAGCGTGCGTAATTAATAAAAATTCTTAAAAAACTATTTTAATAACATCAACCCCACTGAGATTCCATTTTAAACCATAACAACATAGTATATAAAAAAAACCGTCACACATCCTTAAGACTAAAGAAAGCATTATTTAGGAATGTACCGTTTTACCCACAGACTAAATAAAAATGAATCTAAAAAAAATAAACAGCCTATTCTGTGCCCGTCAGGCTAAGAACGCACAGGCAAATTTTTATCCGCGTGAAAATAAAACCGCAACAGCGGATTTTCATCCGCGCGATTTTTTATCCGCAGGCGCGGACACTTCCATAGGATTCAAATGTTACATAAAAACCGGGCGGAATATATCCGCCTGTGCGTTTGAAGCCGTTAGGCATTTCTAGCAAAGTAAAAGGCCTAACTAAAATACTGTATCAATAAATAAATACAAAGCAAAAGAAGCGTTTTTAAGTACTAAATAACAAAATATCTACTTAATAAAAAAAACACCATTTATACTAAATATTATCTACACCACTTTCTTTGGAAATCTGAAACAATAATTTTAAAGAAAATTAGGCCTAGCAATAAAAAAAAAAATTAAAATGGTTTCTTATTCCTGTGGCCTTAGGCTTCAAAACAAATTTTCCCAAAAATAGAATATTAGCTACTCTTATACTATATTTTATCATACTAAATTGATTTTTACTTAAAATAGTGATGCGAATCACCTTACTTTTACTCTTCCCAAGTAAACCTGGTCGCCCGCAGTGCATTCTACAAAAAAAAAATAGATTCGTACAATAAACAGTGTTTTTTATTTATTTATTTTAACTTAATGGTGAGCCGAATCACTCCTATAACCAATTTTTTTCTAAGAACAAAAACTCTATTAAACTAATATATAAATATTTTTTGATTTTTTTGACTTTTGGTCATGGTCCTTCGAGACGGTTTTTTAGAAAAGTAGTTGCAAAAAAAAAAACAGTAAAATATCGATTTATTTTAAGGTTCGGGTGTTCACTGAATATTTTGAGTGGGAACCTCTCTTATTTTTTTTTTAAGTGTCGCTAGTGAAGTGACAATTATAACTTACCTAGTACAAGAACAGTTCGGGGAAGTATTTCTGGTAGGGCGGAACATTCTCCTGGTAGCTGGGGCGGGCGCCCGGCGCGCGCTCCGGAAAACTGTTCAAAATCTCCTCCACTCTCTCTCTCAGTTCGTACTGGGAGAGACAAGGATGTCGTTAGTTTAAGACTCTATTTGAGTATTTCTAACTTTAGGTACCTACCAGAGGCAGGCTTCACAATAATATCGTCTACTATCTCTTTCAGTTCTTATTGGAAGAGACAAGGATAAAATTAGCTTAGATCGTTGGTGCGCAAAGCTTCGCTCTGCGCATATTCGCTCGATAAAATGTTAGTTTTTCCCAAAAATATGCATTTTAAATTTTTTAGGTGTGTACTAGTGACTTTTTTGTATAGTGACCTTGGTGTACAGTGGCGGACTAGGAGGCCGTAACAGATTTGTCTATGGTTTCGTGCGCCCTATACTGTATTACCAAAGAACAAGAGCTATTTTGCATTACAGAAAAACTGAAAGTGTTACGCCGTCCTAGACCGCCACTGTACGTATAGGAAGTGTAGTGACCTTGGTGTATGTATAGTGAGTGTGGTGACCTTGGTGTATGTATAGTGAGTGTAGTGACCTTTGTGTATGTATAATGAGTGTAGTGACCTTGGTGTATGTATAGTTAGTGTAGTGACCTTGGTGTATGTATAGTGAATGTAGTGACCTTGGTGTATGTATAGTGAATGTAGTGACCTTGGTGTATGTATAGTGAGTGTAGTGACCTTGGTGTAACTATAGTGAGTGTAGTGACCTTGGTGTATATATAGTGAGTGTCGTGACCTTGGTGTATGTATAGTGAGTTTAGTAACCTTGTTGTATGTAAAGCTGCGTAGCAGCCGGTCCGGTCTTAAAGCTTATATAGAAGTGTGTAACCTTGGTGTTTAGTGAGTGTAGTGACCTAGGTGTATAGTCAGAGTAGTTTTCCTAGGTGTATTGTATAGTGATTGTAGATTGTACGTAGAGATTTTGGTGTAAAGTCAGTGTAGTGACCTTGTTCTATTGTCAGTGTAATGACCATATGTAAGTGTAGTGACCTTAGTGTATACTAAAGTGTAGTGATGTTAATGCATAGCATAGTACGGGCGTAGTATCCGTGGTATATAGTGTGTATGGTGTCCTTCTTGTGTCGACAGTGTATAATGTAGTGACCTATGTAGGTGTGTAGTAAGTATACCTTAGGCTGCGTGAGAGCAACGAGCTGCGTGAAGGGCGCGGCGCGGAAGGCCTGGTGCAGCGCGGCGCGGCGGCGCGCCTCGTCGCGGCGCTCGGCCTCGCTCGGCCCGGCCGCCACGCGTCTTAGCGCTTCTAGGGAAATGCTCTCTGACTGCATTGGGTGCTGGAAATAATCAATATCAATATATATAAAACTCTTCCGTTACTGACTGACTGACTGACTGACTGACTGACTGACAGACAACACAGAGCCGAAACTACTGGACGTACAAAGCTGAAATTTGGCATGTAGGTTCCTTAGGGAGTGCAGGTGAGCACTAAGAAGGGATTTCCCGAAATTCCCACGGGAACAGGAATAAACGGGAATTTTGTGTTTATGAGAAATCTGTGCGGGAAAAACCGCGGGGCAGCCTCTAGTGACATATACAAATTCAAAATTTTATTTATTTTGGTGACACACAGAGAGTACAGTCACGGACTAGGAGGTAGGAGGTACAGTAACAGATTTGTCTATGGTTTCGTCAGCCCTAGACTGTATTACCAAAGAACAAGAGCTATTTTGCAATACAGAAAATCCGGAAGTGTTACGCCGATCGTGTCCGCCACTGTACAAGATCAGAGGTGCCTATATAAATCATGTAACTAGTTACACCTACCTACTTAAGTTTATGAAATGTATGTACTTGTTTTTTGATGTATTTTGTAACTTAAGATTTTTTTTTCAATCAATCAATCAATTAAGAGGGTAAGAAAGAGAAGAAAATTATTTTTAAAATTAATACTTAGACGCATATTGAATTAAAAAATACTTGATTATAAACTAAATAAGAAACAGAATATCAAATAACCGATTCCATATTTTGCAGTAACTTCGTGCGAGCTCTTTTAAAGAATGAACTTTGTCTGTCTAATTTGTAAGGAGGAGTTTCTTCGCGCCATCTCCAAAACTCATTGTCAAAACGCTGAAAGGTTTCACAATATATTGCTTTTTTATTTATTCGATTTCCACAAACATTCATTACTTGTACAGTGGCGGTCTAGGACGGCGTAACATTTCGGGTTTTTCTGTATTGCAAAATAGCTCTTGTTCTTTGGTAATACAGTCTAGGGCGCACGAGACCATAGTACAAATCTGTTACGCCGTCCTAGACCGCCACTGTACGTTTTGATTTCTGCTATTTAATCTACTTTAGAAGTTGTCAGTTTCACTAAAGACCCGCTAAGGTATGTTAAACGCGAAATTTTGAAAAAATATATGGCTCCACGTTAAACCTTCTGAATGGCTTTTTAATAAAGCTGTTCAAAACTTGAGCTTATATACTTGAGAATATGGGCTAGGTTTTTTTTCAAAAAAAAAACGCATCAAAATCCGTTACGTACTTTTAAAGATTTTGAACATACATAGGAACAGACGCGAGAAGCGACTTTTTTTATACTATGTATTGATTATATAAAATGATCATACATAGGTACCGAAATTGGGCGTAGAACAGCGGTAGTCCCTTTTGTACCTCTCCAGAAACATTCTGTACTCTTCGTCCAAATCATCACTTTGATCATTCTAAATATTAGGAAAAAATTCAAGATACATTTGGTTTAAAATCTTTTTGCTGGAAATCCAGTCTAAAAACGCCGTAAGACATACGTCAAATAACTAAAATAGGGTATAATCTACCCTATGGTTATCAATGGAAGACCAGTTTGTTTGTCTCGAACAACTGAAGCACTATGCTGAATTGGCATCCCGTTTGCCTCTGAACCGGCGGCGGTCGCCACCTGTTGTTTACTGAATGATCGTAGACAAACTGCAACCTGTCTTTTTGTACCTAAATACGATTTTTGGATGATTTTGGTTTAGAAATTTTTGTGGTCGAGAGAAGGTTTAAGCAGTAAGAAAATAAGTAAAATTCATTAATCCACAATAAAAAAGTCGTGGGCATAGATAAAATATATAGGTACAGGGTAAACCGTCTCATTTTAAGCTTGCTTCCTATTATTGGCATCGTCCATTTAGACTTTACGAGGCTAACGATATGTTTAGTATGCTGTAAAATGGTAAGAATTCTTATATTCAGTCTCTAAGTTGACAAAGTCAATAATAGGAAGAGTATCCCAATAAAATGAACGGGGCCACTATATTCAGCCTCTATATTGGACGGTGCCAATAATAGGAACAGGATGCCAATAATCGGAAGGGGGGTCAATTTAGCTTATAAATGGACAATGCCAATAATAGGAAGGGGGCACTATATTTAGCCTGACCATAACAATACTGTATATGTGTATGTATGTAATGTATGGAGGAGGTTGCCCAAGACAGGAGCAAGTGGCGAGCTTTACTGAGACCCCTATGTCCCTGATGAGGGATAAAAGGACATCATCATCATCATCATAACAATAATATACACGTGATAGACATTGGTATAAAATATACTCACCCTCTGCACGCCGGGCGAGCTGTTGGCGCTGTCGAGCTCCGTGTTAGCTCCCGCGATGTCCGCGAAGCTGTCCCTTCCCTGCGCAGCGCCTGCTACCGGAACAGGGGACTTGTTTTATAAAACAACATACAAAGAAAATATTATTATAATATGGGTGTAAAATTATATGTAATGTATGAGGGTGGTCTGTAAAAACCCGAGCGCAGATAGAGTTACAGTATATAATTGCCCAGAGGACTATAAATAATGTATGGAATTTCATTATTGACCGACTATGAAGCAGAAGTAAATAAAGAGGAACTTTACGACTAGAGAACAGTAACCAAAAGTCCACTTTTCGAGTAGTTGTAATAGTAGATTATTATAACATGCGTGTAAACTGATGTATTATGATGAGGGTACTTTTATTAAAACTGGCGCGTAGTAACATTAACAAACGAGCACCCTTTTGAGGTACTAGATAAGGCATAAACCCTGCCGAGGTACTAGGTAAGGCAGAGTACCCTGCTGAGGTACTATGCAGTGTAGAAATGAGTGTATTGGTAGCCCAGACCGGTCTCGAGTAAGCTGTGGCGGTGCGGCGTTGCCAGCGCCTCCGATACCGCCAGCTAAATTCAAAGTACTTGACTAGCATAATAATAAAGTACCTTGTTGTGGTATTGGTAAGTGTACAGGTAAGTTAGAGTACCCTGTTGGGGAACTGGGTAGTGTAGTAGGTAAGGTAGAGTGCCCTTTCGGGGAACGAGGTGGTGTAGTAGGTAAGGTAGAGATCCCTGTTGAGGAACTAGGTAGTGTAGTAGGTAAGGTAGAGTGGCCTGTCGGGGAACTAGGTAGTGTAGTAGGTAAGGTAGCGAGCCCTGTCGGGGAACTAGGTAGTGTAGTAGGTAAGGTAGCGTGCCCGGTTGGGGAATAAGGTAGTGTAGTAGGTAAGGTGGAGTGCCCTGTTGGGGAACTGGGTAGTGTAGTAGGTAAGGTAGAGTACCTTGTTGGGGAACTAGGTAGTGTAGTAGGTAAGGTAGAGTGGCCTGTCGGGGAACTAGGTAGTGTAGTAGGTAAGGTAGCGTGCCCTGTTGGGGAATAAGGTAGTGTAGTAGGTAAGGTGGAGTGCCCTGTTGGGGAACTGGATAGTGTAGTAGGTAAGGTAGAGTGCCCTGTTGGGGAACTAGTTAGTGTAGTAAGTAAGGTAGAGAGCCCTGTTGGGGAACTAGGTAGTGTAGTAGGTAAGGTAGAGTGCCCTGTTGGGGAACTAGGTAGTGTAGTAGGTAAGGTAGAGCGCCCTGTCGAAGTAGTATGTAGTGTAGTAATCAGTATGTAGGTAGCACAAGCAAAGACCGGTCTCGAGCCAGCTGTGGCGGTGCGGCGCGGCGGCCCAGGGCGCGGCCGGCGCCAGCCCCGCCACGCCGTGCGCCGCTAGGGCTTCTGATACTGCCATCTACAGAACACATACATCCGTTATGAGCTTACCACACCCTCAAGACTCATCCTAATGATCCCATTTAATGATTTCATGACTATATATATATTTTTTTTTTGGATAATATTCATAATAATAATAACACATCACACTCAGAGCCCCTAACTAGGTAGAACCTGTATCTAGGGTGCCCGAAACATATACAGAGACGAACATTACACCCAGACCGGAAACAAACATCGAAATAAATCATATCAATATTCGCCCCGCCCGGGAATCGAACCCGGGTGCACACGCTTACTCAGTCCACACCACTGCCAACTGAGCCACGGAGCAGTCAAATTCAGCATTCATGGTCAATCATAAGCATCTTGCAAAAAAATCGAGGCTCTAGGGTCAACGAAAATAGAAAAAATAATAATAAAAAAACGAATAAAATAGAAAAATACGTTTATATGGGCGAAACTACTTTTGCTCTGCCTAAAGTGGTGACCCCTACGTGATTAGAACACGCAAACTTTAAGCTAAAACTGAACTAAAATCTGCATAAAAAAGCGAACAATTAGTTTACCTGATCCACCATAAGATAGGGAGTCTTGGAGGGCGATTGGCAGTCATCATATTCTTCCAACAAAGGAGGTAGGAGATACGGTGCCTCTTCAGATCTAGCTTCTATTATCTGTAAAAAAAAAAAACATAAAATAATCACACGCCTATATTCCCCGAAGAGGTAGGCAGAGGCATCAGTGCATCGAGCTGGACCCACGTTTAAACGAGTTTATGTTTATTTATACCATTGTGATAAGGGGTCAGATTGCCACGGGGAAGAAAAAACATCATAATGGGCCACACGGTTGCGTAGTGACGCGATACTAGCGCCACTTAGGATTAATCAATATATATAAAACTCTTCCGTTACTGACTGACTGACTGACAGACAACGCAGAGCCGAAACTACTGGGCGTACAAAGCTGAAATTTTGCATATAGGTTCCTTAGAGAGTGTAGGTGAGCACTAAGAAAGGATTTCCCGAAATTCTTATGGGAACGGGAATAAAATGGGTTTATGTGTTTATGAGAAATCTGCGCGAGTGAAACCGCGGGGCAGCCTCTAGTCAATATATATAAAACTCTTCCGTTACTGACTGACTGACTGACAGACAACGCAGAGCCGAAACTACTGGGCGTAGAAAGCTGAAAATTGGCACGTGGGTTCCTTGGGGAGTGTAGGTGAGCACTAAGAAGGGATTTCCCGAAATTCCCACGGAAACGGGAAAAAACAGGAGTTTTGTGTTTATGAGAAATCTGCGCGGGAAAATCCGCGGGGCAGCCTCTAGTAATTAATACATTCTAAACCATTGCCAAAGTCAATAATGCTGCTGATTGCTGAAGGAGGCAGGGAGTGCCCATACCGTACTATATATTATACTGTGGCCGGGGTGTGGCAAGGAAGCCACGAGGGCGTGCTGATGATACCGCTGAACGGTGGACAGTTTGGGTTTGTCCAGTGCCGACGCGTAATGTATATAGTACAGTGGCGGTCTAGGCTGTAACGGATTTGTCTTTAGGTAGAGCTAAGAGGACTGGGCCAATACCTCCTAATGCTTCTACTTTGTAAATTCTATTTATGCTAGCTGCGTCAGAAACTTCGTTGGCGCGATGTAGGAATTGCTGATCGAGCGATCTCCGCTTTCACAAGGCATCACTTGGTGGCGCTAGTGTGCCCCCCTACATGTCTATAGTTTCGTCAGACTTAGACTGTATTGCAAAGAACAAGGGCTATATTGCAATACGGAAAAACCGGAAGTGTTACGGCGACCTAGACCGCCAATGTACAAGGTAATGTTGGTAGTTTAATAGGCAGTGTATTGTAATAGGTAGTGTAGTTTAGTAATGTAGTATAATAAGTTGTACCGGATCGCACATTAAGTATTTTGTAATAATAACATATTTTCCACAACATTTCAAACGTAGCATTTTTTTCGCCACGCCGCGACCTAGTTAATTAGTTGGCACTAACCGACTTATTCATAAAGATACAGTACATTTTAAGTAGCTTTACTGGAGGTCTACTTGTCTGGTTTGTTGTATGGTAAATACGTGACATCCAGTCTAAATTGACATATGTCAAATAACTAAAATGCTCTTTAACTTTTTATGAATAACAGGGTAAGTCTTTACGGCGATTAAACGCATTTTTATTAAATTCAAGTCTTTTGCTGTCAACTCCAACAGTCAACATTAACATCCTCAAAGGGGAAGTTACGACCCTTTTCAATTTGGTCCTTCGAGCCAGATCGGACTGCAACGAGTAGTTTAGTAGATAATGAAGTATACTTAGTAGGAAATTGAGAAAGTTTAATTAATTGTTAGTGTAGTTTACTATGTTCTGCATTATATTTATGGTAGTGTAGTTTAGGTGCGTAGCGTACTTATTTTATTTATTTATTTTAATTCTTACATTACATTCTTATAAAAGCTTAATCGATCGCATAGTAAACAAATGTAAGATCCAAAACGTTATCCACAGCTAAAGTTAAGTTACACTAAAAACTATCTAAATTTAGAAGAGATTGATAAATTTATGGAAGGAAGGGGCAGGGACAGGGAAGAGGGTAGGGAGAATAAGAGAGAAGTATCAAGGTAAATAAATAAACTTACTTACTTACTAAAAGTAGTGCAGTTTAGTAGATAATGAAGAGTAGTAAGGCTTACCTTGCTAGCGTATTCGGCGAGTCGGGGCAGTCTCATGACGTGAGGTATGAGGGCCAGAAGGGAAGCCACGATGGCGTGCTGGTGATACCGCTGGGCGGTAGACAGCACTGGGTTGTTCAGTGCCGACTGCTGGATTCTAGACAATATAAAATCACATTTAGTATTACGTATAACGATGATCTGCGCAAGGCTGCGGGTCCACGCTGGATGCAGGCCACCTGCGATCGGTACAGATGGAGAGCCTTGAGGGAGGCCTATGTCCAGCAGTGGACGTCCTACGGCTGAAATGATGATTACGTATAACGTCAGTTATAAATTAACTGTAAGCTAATAGCGGATCCTTACCTAAACTCAAATAATGTAACCCAAGGTGCAATATTTTTTCCGTTGTTTACATATTTTGACAGGTGGTTTGTTGTTGTTGTTTGTTTTTTAGTCGGCCATTCTGGGCAGTCGAAAGAACATAGTCTATAGAGCCAAGTATTTAGTAGTATCTTATATTCTATGGCGTAACGAAGTAAGCCGGGACAGCTCGTATATAACAAGCAGATACTGACGACATGACGAGCTGCAGCAGGTCGGGCGCGGTGTCGGCGCAGGCCAGCTCGCACGCCAGCAGCGCGAGCGTCGTGTAGATGCACTCCGCCATCTCCACCGTGTTGGACTCCAGCTGCAGACCTGTTCATGACCAGTGTTGCCGGTTTAGCGACTTTATTGCGGAATTTAGGCGTCGTTATTGTCGTCTGGGCGGGGCGAATATTGATATGATGAATATCGATGTTTGTTTCCGGTCTGGGTGTGATGTTCGTCTCTGTGTGTGTTTCGGGCGCCCTAGATACAGGTTCTTCCTAGTTAGGGGCTCTGAGTGTAATGTGTTATTATTTATTTATTTATTTGTTAGCTCATTTTTTAACCCCCGAACGAAAAATTCAGAGAGGGGTGTTATAATTTTAACGTGTGTACCTGTCTGTCTGTCTGTGTCATCGTAGAGCCCAAACGGCTGAACCGATTTTCGTTTAGTTTTTTTTTGTATAATAGATAATTTCAGGCCGAGTGTTCTTAGCCATGTCTGATGAACATCTGATCAGCGGTTTGAAGATGATCAGCTCTTGAATAATGGATGAGAGGATCTAACTAGCTTCCCTATGTCCGGTCGATTTGAAATTTGGTACCATGTTACATCTATGTTATAGAAAGTATATGGTAAGGTAACCATGACCTGATCTGCCGTTTGAAGATGATCAGCTCTTGAATAATGGATGAGAGAATCTAACTAGCTTCCTTATGTCCGATCGAGTTGAAATTTGGTACCATGTTACATCTATGTTATAGAAAGTATATGGTAAGGTAACCATGACCTGATCTGCCATTTGAAGATGATCAGCTCTTGAATAATGAATGAGATGATCTAACTAGCTTCCTTAGGTCCGATCGTGTTGAAATTTGGTACCATGTTACATCTATGATATTGAAAGTATATGTTAAGGTAACCATGACCTGATCTGCCGTTTGAAGATGATCAGCTCTTGAATAATGGATGAGAGGATCTAACTAGCTTCCCTATGTCCGATCGATTTAAAATTTGGTACCATGTTACATCTATGATATAGAAAGTATTTGGTAAGGTAACCATGACCTGATCTGCCGTTTGAAGATGATCAGCTCTTGAATAATGGATGAGAGGATCTAACTAGCTTCCTTTTGTCCGATCGGGTTGAAATTTGGTACCATGTTACATCTATGATATTGAAAGTATATTTTAAGGTAACCATGACCTGATCTGCCGTTTGAAGATGATCAGCTCTTGAATAATGGATGAGAGGATTTAACTAGCTTCCTTATGTCCGATCGATTTGAAATTTGGTACCATGTTACATCTATGATATAGAAAATATATGGTAATGTAACCATTACCTGATCAGCCGTTTGAAGATGATCAGCTCTTGAATAATGGATGAGAGGATCTAACTAGCTTCCTCATGTCCGATCTAGTTGAAATTTGGTATCATGTTACATCTATGATATAGAAAGTATATGGTAAGGTAACCATTACCTGATCAGTTGTTGAAGATGATCAGCTCTTGAATAATGGATGAGAGGATCTAACTAGCTTCCTTATGTCCGATCTAGTTGAAATTTGGTACCATGTTACATCTATGATATTAAAAAGTATATTTTAAGGTAAACTTTATTTTTTTTTAAGTTTTTTATTGATCATTAACATAGGCCGTAACTTTCTGTCAAATCTAGTTGTTAAAGAGTGGAACAAACTGCCCTCTGACCTTGTTAATGCAGAATATGTAATCAGTTTAAAAATAAATGAGATATCTGTTTTAAAACAAAAAATAAAGTAAAAAGACACTCAAGATTTAAACACATCAGCTATAAAGCTGCCAGTTTAAAATATAATAATTAAAAAAATGCGACTTTTTAAGAACTATCGTAAGAAATTCTTCTTCAACTTCCACTTCTCTGCTCCTTTTCAAAATGATCAAAATAAATTTCACGATTCTTTAGACACCTTTTTTTTTAATTCACAGACTGACGTGGCAATAAAAGTTTTAATTTGTTTTTTTTTTCGTGAATTTGCTTTTTATTACACAGAATTTTGCCCTTATTCGAAGGATTTCCTTAAGCGACTGTCTAGCGGTTTATTTTACAAATATTTCTAAAAATCTAGCAACTTTTTATGTAGGTTTAACGAGTTTTTTTTTTCCTAAAAGGCAACACTCTGTGTAGTATTTCAGCTCTGATGAAGATGGTGATAAAATCTCTACATTTATTTCTATCATTTGTATCTTGTCACAGAATAAACTTACCTTCATACAACGAGCTGTATATTGATAATCCATTCTTGTTGATAAATATAATATCCGCCCGGGAGCACGGCTCCACTGTTAGTCCCAACTCTCCGAAATTTACTCTGCAATTAGTTAAAAAAAAACAGTAATTAATTAGAACTCGAAGAACTGGGTGAGAATCGGGTCGAACTGAACCAGAAATCAGTCGAACTGGGAAAGAACTTTATCGAACTGCGCCAGAATTGAGACATACTGGTCTGAATTTAAAGAGTACTTCACAATAAGACTAACGTAGGCATTCACAGCTTGGAAGAATTTTCTGTTTGGTCATCACGTCCTTAGGCGGTCTAGCACTCTTTGCTTACACCGCAGCACTGGGGAAAACTGGGCCAGAATAGTGTAAAACTGGGCAAGAATTTTATAGAACTCGGCCATAATTTAATCGAACTGGGACAGGATTGGAATTAACTGGGCCAGCATCTGACTAACTAGGCTAAAATACTCACGTAGGCTTTTATAGACGTGGCGCATTTACTCTTCGGTCTAGTAAAGCGTGAAATAGTTCCAGCCGTAACAAACAGTCTAAGGAGGCTGCTGGAAATGCCTTGCTTACCTTAACCGTGAGGTTTGGGGGAAAAATTGGGATATAACTGGCCCAGGGTTGAAACAGACACTCTTTAAAGCGTAGAATTGGATAGAATCGGGATTGAAGAATTGGAAAGAACTTGAAAGAATTGGGAAGAACTTGGCCAGAATTTCGTCGAACTTGGCCAGAAACGGAACAAACTGGGCTGAGAATCAACAAATATTTTGACCAAAGACACTCACGTCGGAGTTTGTAGGACGTAGCGCGTTTTCTCTTCGGTCTAGTAAGCGTGGAACACTCTCTGTGAATCCAGCCGCAGCAGGCAGTCTAATAAAAGCTTTACTAACCTTCACAGTGCGGTTTGTGAAAAGAATTAAAATAAAACTTGACCAGGATCAGATAAAACACTCTTTACAGCGCAGAATTGGGACGGTCCGGCATAGTTTTGGAATTAACTTGGCCAGAATTCCGTCGAACTTGGCCAGAATTCCGTCGAACTGGCCCAGAATTCCGTCGAACTAGGCTTTAAAATCAGCAAAGACTCACGTAGGTCTCTGTAGACGTGGCGCGTTTCCTCTTCGGTCTAGTAAAGCGTGGAACACTCTCTGCAGAGTGGCGCGCGCGCCGCCGCCGTGCGCCGCCAGCCGCAGCAAACAGTCTAAGAAGGCAGCTGGAAACGCCTTGCTTAGCTCCACTGTTCGGTATGTTGTGCCCACCTGGAGAACGTTTTTATTAGGAGTACAGTTCCAAAATTCCATTCATAGTAAGGTCTAAAACAGCAAGGAAATAACATTCACGTATCCCTCTAGCTTAAAATGGAAACAGATCTGTTACCAAATTTTCATACAAACATATATAGTATAGTGAATAATAAATATGACTTATTTTTTTTCATATTTTGTCCCCATTTAAACCTTCCCCGGACTACACCACACATTTCAATATCAAAATCAGCTAAATAAGCCTGCCAGATTAACGAACCACGAATCATTTTTATATATGTTAATAAACTAGGGATTTTGCGAAAAAAAAAATTGCAAAAAAAACTGCTTTAGCTCAGAATGATTGAAAAAACAAAACTTATCTTATATCAAAAAATCGGTGTTTTCACAAAATCCCTAGATATTATTGCAAAAAAACTAATTATCAAATCTTTCTAGTAGTTCAAAGTAGACAGTAGATACGGTTAGACTATAATAACCATACCTTCAGCAAACTCTTGAGCAGTATATCCTGGAGCAGCTGGTCAGCCCTGGCCCGCGGCTTGGCGGCCGGTATCTTGCTCACTATGAACATCATTATGTCAACCTTCTGGAAATCCGGGAGGTGGTCCGCGAACTCTCCCAGAGCATTTATTAAAGCGTCCTGGTAAAGCTTCTCGTCTGGTTCTTTCTGTGGATGAAAAAGGAAGGAATATTGAGCGAGTGAGAGGCAAGATGCGATTTGGAAAACTTAGTTTTTCCTAAGGCCTCATTTAGGGGCACGCGGCGCGTTGCGCGGAGCGTTGTTCCGGCGTCAATCGATGACGCGGATCAACGCTTCAAGATCAAAACGTAGGGCCTATGTTCTATATAGTATAGACAGTGGCGGACTAGGAGGCCGTAACAGATTCGCCTATGGTTTCGTCAGCCCTAGACTGTATTACCAAAGAACAAAAGCTATTTTGCAATACAGAAATACCGGAAGTGTTACGCCGACCGTGTCCGCCACTGTACAAGGAGACACGACGGCGCCCGCTGCGATGCCCGTGTATATTAAAAAAAAAAAACTTACCTCCGAATCTCGGGCTACGGAAGTCCTCAGGTTGGTCAGAAGATTGTTTATTATCTCCAGCACTGACGGACCTGCCAAAAAAGGGTTACCATTATTAACTTGCCGACCCGGCGAACTTCGTACCGCCCCATACACAATATCTACACTTACATAATAAAGAGAATTTTTTTTTAGTTTGAATAGAATAGGCTTAGAAACTTGACAGATTTGTTTTTTTTTTTTTACATCATGTTTCTTACCAACACACGATCGCTGGCTACTGCTACTGTTCCACGCGGTACAAATGTTCTAGTTACCTATATTGTAACATCCTGTATATTATACTAGTCACCCATATTCTAACATCCTATATACTATACTAGTCACCCATATTGTAACATCCTGTATATTATACTAGTCACCCATATTCTAACATCCTATATACTATACTAGTCACCCATATTGTAACATCCTGTATATTATGCAAGTCACCCATATTGTAACATTCTGTATATTATAATGACTAACCATATTATAATGAATGCTTTACCATGCTGTAAGAGTACTGTAACACGCTTTATAATATACAGGATGATATAGTATCATACAGGGTGCATGGACTCATATATAGTACTGACCCGCCCCCGCGCCCCCGGCCCCGCCCCGCGGACCCGGCGTCCAGGAGCTGCATTAGGGACTACTGTGTATGAGTTCAGTACTGTGTCACGCTGTATAATGTTCTTGTGTAAAAAATTACTTAAGCAACATTAAGTAGCACGCTGTATTGAATACTGTACCACGCTGTATAATGTTCTAGTGAAATGAAAATCACTTACCAACACTATGTAGTCTATTAAAGCCTCTACCACGCTACAAGAATGCTTTACCATGCTATATAGGAGGACTGTAACACCATGTATAACATACAGGATGTTACAATATGGGTGTACGACTCATATTGTGACAGCCTATAATATCAAATAATTCTTTATTCAATATAGGATACAAGATATCAATTATTGAAAGTCAATTAGACTACATCTAATCTAATTGCTATTGATACCTTATTTGGTTAAGTATCCTATACTGTGAGAGGCGAGGTAGTTCAGGGTGCCCACCAATAGGCTCTTCCCTGACGACAATAGTCGTGCTATGCTAGCTAGACTCACCAACGCTATCACTGGCGGCTATAGCAACAATGTCACTGAGCACGAGCGCTCTAGCAGCGCGCACGCGGCCGCGCGAGGCGCCCCCCGCGCCGCCCGGCCCCGCCCCCGCGCCCCCCGCGCCCCCCGCGCCCGCGTCCAGGTGCTGCATTAGGGACTCTACTACTGTGTAGGAGTATTGGGCCTAATGGGAGAGAGAGAGAGATTGGTTGTTATGTTCTGTTCTTACTTTAGACAGAGATATATTAAACTAGCTGTCCCGGCGCCATTCGTATCGCGCCTAATGATTTTATATGGAAAATTTTAGTTGTAGTTTTTACTAAATTACCTTCCATTTTTTCATTATTTTTCACCTTTTAAACCTTCCCTGGATTGAAGCAAACATTTCTAAACCAAAATCAGATAAATCGGCCGGGCCGTTCTCGAGTTTTAGCGAGATTAACGAACCACGATTCATTTTTATATACGATTCATACTAGATACTAGACTAGCTGTCCCAGCGAACTTCGTATCGCGCTTTTCAGATTGGGTAAGAAAAATATTTTTAATTTTGCCATATTTTGGAGACAAACAAAGGATCGCTTTTTATATATATATATGTATAGAAAAAGATAGAAGATTTTAGTATCAAATGATAACACTTAAATATTAACAAAAAAAAAATTGTAAGTACATTATTTAAAAAATTACATTATGTGCAAATAAACTTACTTGAATAGAGAACATTATGATCTTGAACACGTGCACCGCAAAGTCGTTCGGGACCCATAGCTCGTGTCGATCGAAATGACTGAAACAAAGACATTATTCAATATTATCTCTCTCTTTTTATCCCTCTCCAGTCCTGTGTAACCAAAAAAAAACATATCAATCACGTCAATCCCATCAAACAGAAGAACAATAATGACGTTTGAGATACTTGTCGCAGTTTAACTCAGTAACGGACCGAATTTTTTTAGTTTTCGGAACGAAGTTCCTTGTCTCGGGTTGCGGTGGGGACCTAGGCAAGAAAAAGTGCAACGTTACGGCTGAAGTGAGACACAAAAGCGTTACAGCGAAGGAGAGAATAAAAGAGATCAAGAACTATTTCTCTCTCTCTCACTCGCTCGCTCACTCGCTCGCTCCAAAAAACTGGCTAGGTCCCCACCTAGCCAAGAAAAAGGGCAACGTTACGGCTGAAGTGAGACAGAAAAGCGTTCCAGCGAAGGAGAGAATGAAAGAGACCGAGAACTAAATATATATATCTATCTCTCTCTCTCGCTCGCTCGCAGTACTCGCTTCCCTGCCTACGGGCAGTGGCTTGGTCGACTATTAGTCGACCGTCGTTCCTATTGCGTGTCCCGAGACACCTTCTTCTTTTTTGTCTCGTCTCAGTTACTTAGTACTTTCTCCTTACTTTAGCACGGGGGCGAGGGCGGCAGGGATGTGTGTGACCGAAGGAGGTCTCAGTGGTCTTCCTATTAGGAACGACGATATATCGAAAAACCGATAGTATCGAAGCCAAAATATCGATGTTTATATAGATATTTTTGTGACACCGATGAGATATTTTATTATCGATTTAATTTTGGCCAGATTATCGATCTTTTACAGTTCGTAATATCAATTGTTTAAAAGTTTTAAAACAAAGTGTGCAAAAATGTAAAATTCTCGTAAATTTAAAATATGAAATAAACTTTTATTAATGTAGAGAACAACTCTGTGCATTAAATACCTAAATAACATAAATATCGATAATTTTCCTAAAATTATGTCTATAAAAATATCGACATTTTTCCTAAAATTATATCGATATATAAATATCGATATCGATATTTTGGCTTCGACAATATCGATATCAGATCCACCTAGCATCCCTAAGTAAGACTAACTTGAGCACGGGCGTGAGCACGGCGGGGATGTGGCCGAAGGAGGCGCGGCCCACCAGCTCGCGCAGGCAGGCCTCGGCCAGCAGCGGCGGGGACGCCTGCGTGTCGCCCGCGTCCGCCAGCATGCACGACACTGTCTCGTACTTCTCTGCACTCTGTAGCAATTAATACGACGAAAAATTAAGGAGATACGACGAGTAATAAAAGACAGAGATAGGACGAAAAATTAAAGATGGAGATACGACGAGAAATTAAAGAAAGAGATACTACCAAAAATTTAAGGTAGAGATACGACGAAAAATTAAAGATAGAGAGATACGACGAAAAATTAAAGATAGAGATACGACGAAAAATTAAAGATCGAGAGATACGACGACAAATTAAAGATAGAGAGATACGACGAAAAATTAAAGATATACCTAATTCTATATTTACGATACAGGGTGTTTTTGGCAAGTCGGTTATAATAATTCAGAAAACTATGGTCCACTTAATAACAAGCCATTTTTATCTAAACTTAACCAACTCTATCTAGAACTAAAAAATAAAAGCAATAAATGAAGGGGGAAATTTTGCACAGCACACCTAACAACTTTTCCAAAGCAAGGTCGAAATAGTAAAAAAAAAAAATATGTACTTGACAGCTTCATTTTGAGATATCGACCTTTGTTGCTTTGGGAAAGTTGTTGTATGGTGGGTTGAATTTACAGACAGAAACACCCTGGTAGTTTGTGTTAGAGAAGGAAGAGACAAAACGTGAACTTTCATTGCAATGAATAAGAAACTAGCTAGTTACTCTATTCTGGCGCTTTAAGTAGTCAATAAGTATTGAATAAATAAATATTACTTACTTGCATATTATAAAGCAGTGAGGGTACTATCTTGTCCATGTGTTGGGCTTCCCAAATATTTTCTACCAGGTCGTCAGATACAGTTTTCCTTATTACACCCTGAAATAAGAGCCAATATTGAATGACAAGATAAATTGTTGTACAGTTTTTTTTTAATATCATAGTAAGATTTTATAACAAGATCCTAAAATATATTTTGAATCTTAATTATATTGAGGTTAACACCTGTTTTAAATAGGTTGTTATTAAGAAAGCTTATTACAATGCTAATGATTATGTAAATGACAAAGACGCTTGGAAGTCATACTGTATCAATATATATAAAACTCTTCCGTTACTGACTGACTGACTGACAGATAACGCAGAGCCGAAACTACTGGGCGTAGCGGGCTGAAATTTTGCATGTAGGTTCCTTAGGGAGTGTAGGTGAGCACTAAGAAAGGATTTCCCGAAATTCCCACGGGAACGGAAAAAAACGGGATTTTCGTGTTTAAGAGAAATCTGCGCGGGTGATACCGCGGGGCAGCCTCTAGTTCTATATGATACTAAGAATTTCTAAATTAATTAAAAGACACAGTAACTATGTAGAGATGGGGTGGCGTAATTCTATGCCGCCACAAGACTCGCCTTCAATTTCTTAATATGAGTCAATCAACAATTTCAATCAATAGACTGCCTCCGTAATTCAGTTGTAAGTGTAAGTGATGTTGAGTGTGACCCGGAAGCACCGAGTTCGATCCTCGATTGGACGAACATGTTTATGATGAATATCAACATTTGTTTCTTGGTCTTGTTTGTTTTTGTTTGCGTTTCGGGCACCCTAGATACAGGTTCTGCCTAGTTAGGGGCTCTTCATACCTGCAAACCCTGTATGCCAGCCAAGCGGATCTTGTCTCTCATCTTCTTGTCGTTATGATTGCTATGGCACATGGCAGAGAATTTGGACACAAAGAAGTCATATCTACGATGGTACGACGGCGTGTCCTCTTCGATATTTGCGAAACGCACGAACTGTCAATTAGAACAAACATATTGTTTTACAAGTGTTACATAGGTACAAATTTTTAATAAGTTTAAGGTTTAACCCCTTTTTAAAATCAAGCTTTTATTTCGCCAAGTTATTTTTCGAGTTATTCTCAGCAAGGACTTTCATTTGATAAGTACCTGTAGGGGTAGCATAGTAGCAGCTAGTCCACCATCTTGAATTTTCGGCCATGTTTGATTTTTAATGACGTCACATACTATGTATTGTTAGGCATACTGAATGTGTATACAACATTTCAATCGGTTAAAGATATCTGCTTAAAAATTGAGTTGCAATATTTCACTCGTACAAACATTCATACATACTTACATACATTGCAAGTTAAATAAAAGTTTTTAATAACTCCTGACACAATTTTTAGCAATTGAAATATCATTGACATCTCTTTTTTTTTATGTAATTGAAAGTATAAGTTCTGTAAAGTAATTACTACTAACTACTACTTAATAGTGTTGTTAACGAAGCATCCTGTATACACCCGCACCCTGTATACACCCTGTATATATGCACCCTGTATACACCCTGTATATATAACTTCCTAACTACTAACCAAGTTACTTTCCTATTTAAATCATTTGTATGGATAACTCACACTATGTGTAGCAAGTATATGCAGCTGCGGCTCGGTGCACTCCAAGAGTTTCTGGACCATCTTCAGAAAACTTTCGACGAAGAGGTTCAAGCTCTGCGAATGGCAGGCCAGTAGAAGTTGGTCCATTGCCTCCATTGCTATTATAACGAACCTGTTCGAAGAGAGGAGGTCAAGTTATAATAGTTTTAACGATTATTATTAAGCAAGCTAGCAGGACTAATGCTGGATAATGATGGGTAAGTGACACACTTGGTGAAATCGAGCAGAAAATGTATCATGCAATGTTACAGAATTCCCGTAGTGTGCATGAACCGCGCTTACTACGCGCACAAAAAAAAAGCATTTTAAGGGGCGAACTGGTGCGATACTAGCGCCACTTCGATAAATAATTGATATCTTCTAAACCATGGTCAAAATCTAAAATATGCGTCTTTGACTTCCTAGGATAATCTTGCTTAGATTTTTTAAGGCTCAACTGATCTTAATATAACTATTTAAACTACAGTTTTTGGTCCTTCAAGCTGAATATACATACTGGGTGTTTCTGACAAGGCGGTAATAAATCAAAGGAGAGATTCTGCTCACCATAACTAACAACTTTCCCAAAGCAACATGGGTCAAAATCTTAAAAAAAAATAACAGCTGTTCCATACATTGGTTCGATCAGCTGACGGGGTCAACGTACGGGACGGCTGATTTTTGTTTTGAGATTTCGACCCATGTTGCTTTAGGAAAGTTGTTAGGTATGGTGAGCAGAATCCCTCCTTTGATTTATTACCGCCTTGTCAGAAACACCCTGTATAATACTCACCCATGCCGTCTCCTGTAAATATCCCTAGAAGCCTTCTGGAACAGGTACTCTCCGATCCGGTCAAGTTTCTCAGGACTCGACAGGGAGTAGAAGGTCAACTTTTCCATGTTAGATTTGACCAGCCCATCTGACGGTGAGGCGGGGAAAATGTTGTCGACCAGACGCTTGTATCGCGGCCTGAGGGCCGAACAGCAGCCGCAACAACCTGGGTTAAGGGTTTGAGGGTTAGGACGTTCATTCATCATCATCATATCAGCCGAGAGTTGTCTACTAATGGGCATAGGCCTCTTCCACAAGTCGCCGACTGGTCTTGAGCGACCCTCATCCAGTTCAGCTAAGCAACCTTGTAGAGGTTCTGCCTACTCCGCGTCTCATGGTGCACAGTCGCCAATCGAGATATTTTTCGGCCCAGCGAGTACCTATATCTGTCCTTCGACCTTGCCCATTGCCACTTTAGTATTGCAATTATCTATCTTTGGTCTATCTTATTTTTAATTTTTTTGCCATTTTACATTTGATATATTTCTATTTACAGGCCTATTAAGTCAGAGCTGCATATAGCACAGCATTGTAACTCTTGTGAATTCACTCATGTGCATTAGGTTCAAGTATTTACAATTACGACACTTTTCAATAATGATTTTCGTCCTCTTCGCATTTTCTTGTTTTGACTTTTTGCTCTAGCTAGTGTACGAATAGCATTATTACAAATTCAGTATGCATAAAGAGGAATTCCTTTCCTTAATCTAGCATTTTTTTGTGACTTTACTAAATGAACGTTAAGAATTCTGCCAAATTAGGCCTTCTCATAGTCCCTGGACGCGGTATACTAAATAACGAATAAAATATAGAATGGATAAACAAATCACCTTTATTTTGCACTTACAAGTAAGATAAACAGTCCGTGTTAAGAAAAAACAAGCGCTATGCGCTATTTTTCTTATCTGCATCATTCTTCCCGAAAAATTAGGCAACACTGTCACATCCTTAAGTTTTATTCGTATTTTTTGTTAGTTTTTATTTTATGAATTTATAGTTCTCAGTTTATTTTATTTATTTTTTCAAATGAAATTTACTTTTGTTTTTTACTTGCTTTTTTATGTTTAAGTAAGTTTTTTTTTTGCACTTTAAAAACCATTAAAAAATTAATGATTTGACTTATGAATCGTATTAACCGTTTCAAGAATAGTACTTACTATGCATACTTATTACATTTATTTGACTTAAGAAAATCAATATATAAAATACTTAAGTATTGATAGCTGAGTGCATTATTGACTATCCTAGCTATCATATCAAATCCTAAGGTCATAGTAAGTATACGATTTTTATATGTATCTATGTAGAGTGGCGGTCTAGGAAGCCGTTATAGATTTGTCTATGGTTTCATCAGCCCTAGACTGTATTGCCAAAGAACAAGAGCTATTTTGCAATACATAAAAACCGGAAGTGTACGTTCCTTAAACATTATGTACATGTACGTATTAGCACTTCTAAACACAAAAAAAATAAGAATAAGTAATATATTAATATCATAAACTATGATTACTCATCGCAATCGGTATGTTATTAAACAACAAAAGTACAATTTAAACACTATCACAATTATTATTTATTTCTCGCACACTTGTTTAAATAGATTTAACTAAGCGTTTCTCTACCAACATCTTAACGTAGACTGTCTGATAATGTAGGTATATGATAGTGATAAAACGTTGCCCTGGATATCAAAACATGATAAGAAATATGACGAGTGATGAAAGAATATGATTTGAGGTTGAGTTACCACTAAGAACAGACGAAACTGAAGTTTTATTCAAGTTTCGTAATTACAAAAAGCGCGGTTTCACAGAATTGCGTTTTACCATTGTGTTCTGGGCCTTAGACGAATTCTATATTCTCGTATTTAAACTGCATGGTGCTTTAGTATTATACCTAAGTAAATACTTAGTTAATAAAATTTATTTTTTTTGTAAGTATGTAAATCTTTTTTTATGCATTTACTTAAGGTGGTAACTCTCGGTTAGCGCGAAATTCAAATATTTTCATGTTTTTTATTTATTCTGGCGAAAGTATACATTTTAAATAAAGTTTAAATGAATTCGCGTATGTAAAAAACATCTCCCACAATTTAATACAACGTTTTTGGAAGACAGACCTACAGATTTTGTGTCTAAGGGGTAAAAGGCCAAAAATCAAGTTCCTTGAATATACACAAAATCGGTAACTCTGTCTTTCAAAATCGATATATCACAATGTGGGAAATAGGTTTTTTCATACGCGAATTCATTTAAACTTTATCAAAAATGAATATAAGTACTTTTGCCAAAATAATTAAAAAACGTGAAAAATTTTGAATTTCGCGCCAAACCGAGAGTTACCGCCCTAATCTTTTTTTTATGTAGGGGTATTTCGTTAGAATTACGTCACGATACAACATGCATGCCATAGTTTTTTATGAGACACAATCACTAACAACCCTTACAGTAAAAAAACTAGAGAAATAATACATTAGAATGATCAAGAACAACTGATCACACCAATAGATAAAATGTAACTGAGTTCATCTAGTCCGTAGTGAGTTAAATATAAACTATGGGGACATTTAGAAATAGATTGAACTTTCATAGACGTCGTGGGAACTAAATAGGTTAGAAAGAAAGGGCTGGTTCACACGTGCGGTTCACTGGTTCACCGTGCATGTGCATGATGGTAATATTATGTTTGTAATATATTTTTTTTATTTTTAATAACATTTTTTTATTTTTAATAACATTTTTTTTTAATATTTATTTAGAAGTTAGAATCTATCTAAAATATTTTGAAAAAATATTTTTTATCTAACTTATATAAAGAAATAAGCTTGGGTCTAAGTTTCTTTGCCTTTTCTGCTATGAAGAGACGCAATATGTGCTTTCTTATCATACAGTATAATTGATTGATTGATTGATTGATTGAAAGATTTATTCCATGTTCCAAATACATCAAAACATATAGGTACATTTTATAAACTTAAGTAGGTAGGTATAACTAGTGACATGAATCATTAACATATATAAGACTACACTGTACAAACAAAATCCAGTTTTGATGTAGCTGCGACACGGAAAGGGCTCTGACTCAGCATATGCTACAGGATAATATAAGAAATACTATCCGCAGCGCTGGTATTCTGCCAGTACCCCGACAGGCAATACATACATGCACACGTCCCGGTATTTTACATATAAATAAATATAAGTATATATAAACTTAAGGTATTAAAGCTAACAGTGAGGATAAGGGCCAATTTATAATATATGATTATATATGTATACCTAACATAAATAATACTTATATAAAAGGTGTAAGTAAATATATAAAAATGTGTGTTAGGAATTTATATGTGTATACTTAAATGGATCAACTACTAAAATAATAAAAAAATAAAAATATGAAGACAAGGAAAGAATATAATAATAAAAATTCAAGTAAAAAATTGGTACCAGAAACTAATTTAACAGTAGTTGATATTAATGTAAAAATTAAAATTAAAGTAAACAAATTGAATGTTTAAAATTTACCCCTCTGTTTGTTAAGAAGATATTGGAGAAGTTTTCTTTTAAAAGTAAATTTGGAACATGCAGTACGTAAAGGCGGAGGTATGTTGTTCCAGCATTTGCTTGCCTGGTACCTAAAACTTCCCCTAAAGGCAGCTGTTCTATGCTGAGGTGTCCTAAAAACAGTAGCACAAGATCTCATCCTTCTCTCTTTTGCTCGCCATTCAAGTTTATCGTAAAGATAAGCAGGTTTAGCTGTGTTTATAACACCAAACAACAAAACCGCCATTGCAAATTCGAGTCGACCTTCAATTTTTAGCATATTGGCATTATTTAAATAAGGTGTAACGTGAGTGCGTGGGGGAATTTTGAAACAAAACCTAGCACAAGCATTTTGAACTCGCTGTAATAGATTCAAAGTTTTTCCATAAAGACAAGGGCCATACACCGCAAGGCAGTAGTTTAATCTCGATAAAACTAGGCTGTCGCAAAGCCTTACACGCAGATCAACTGAAAGATAATCACGAACCCCGTACAACACCCGCAGCCTATAAAAACATCCCTTTACTAGCTCGGCCACGTGACTTTCAAAACTGAGATGGCTGTCCATAAGCAGTCCCAAATTACGAGCTTCGGATACCTGTTCCAATGCAACTCCTTTTATATTTAGATCTAAAACATTTAATTGCGTGACTTGCCTTTTCGAACCAAGTATCATAAATTTTGATTTTGCGGCATTCAGAACCAAAGCGTTTTTGTCAGCCCAAGCCGAAACATTGTTTAGATCACTATTTAGACGTTGTTCCATAACTTCTAGCTCCTCGAAACTGATGGAGATACGCAGTTGAAGATCATCAGCATATACATGGTAACCAGCGTATTGTATATTTTTCACTAGATCTGCGCAGTATATAATGAAAAGCAAAGGCCCAACTATCGATCCTTGAGGCACCCCTCTTACGACCGGCACACGGTCAGAAAGCAATTTTTTACCATCATTACACGTTAAGATTACCTGCTGTGAACGGCCCATAAGGTAACTTTTAAACCATCTGACTGCCAGAGGATCAAAACCGTAGTAAGTCATTTTGGCAAGCAATAAGGACGTACTTATGCAGTCAAACGCGCGGGAAAAATCTAGTAACACTAAGGCAGATCCATTTCCAACATCCTGGGAGGCAAGAATATCATCGACTACGTCGAGGAGGGCTGTATTTGTACTGAGACCCCTTCTGAAACCAGATTGTCTACCAGGGAGAATATTATTGTTTTCGACAAATCTCTCAACCTGTTCGCAAATTACTTTTTCAAGTATTTTGGAAAGGTAAGGCAAGATACTTATCGCTCTTAGATCTTTAACACTAGTCGGATTTGAGGTTTTAGGTATTGGCCTTATGAGAGCAATTTTCCAAGTGTCAGGAAATGTACCAGATTCTATAGACATATTTATTATATAAGTTATAATTTTAAGCGTATGAGGCAACGTTAATATGATCATGTCCATAAATATCTGGTCTGCACCAACAGCATTGGTTTTAATACTCATAATAATCCTTGCAACCTTGCTCTCATCCACTGTAGAAAACGAAAAGACTTCTGATGAAAACTTATTGTTTTTAAAGAAGTTCAATGTATCGGAGCTAATGATGTCACTACCAGGTATGCTAGAGAAATGTTTACATATTTCATTAGGATTCATCAAATGATCCGGTAGAACCTGGGACGATTTAAAATTGCCAACATTTTCTTTAAGATTTTTCCAAAGACTTTTTGGATTTTTATTAGTGTTTATTTGATGTTCGAAATAGGCTTTTTTTTCGCTATGCAAACAAACATTAACCATATGCTTAAGCTCTTTATACCTGTCTTTATTCTGGTCTGTAGGAAACGACTTAAAACACTTAAAGGCATCATCACGTAACCTCATCATTGCCCGTATATTGCTTGTTAACCATGGCTTATAATTTTCACGAATCGTGATAGTACGTTCAGGAGCATGTCTGTCAAAAAGATCCAAAATCAGAGAATTAAAATTAAAAATGACATCATTTATATTGGACAAAGTCATCAAATTGCAAAAGTTTATTTGTGTTAAATCATTATTAAAATTTTCAATATTTATATTATGTAATTGTCTTCTTATAATGTTTTTTGGGGGGTCTTTTTTTGTTTTATGTATAACTAATTCGCAGCTAACTAGTGCATGCGCACTTAGTTCAGGAATGTGCAACACACTTACATTCGTTACAGGCGTGTCTGTACAAATGACGTCGATAAGAGATTCACTGTGCGAAGTAAAATGCGTTGGCTTATCCACACAATTTATCAAATTAAGAGTACTTAAAAAGAGTTGGAAACGGATTGCTAGTCGATTATCATTAATGTTAAAATCACCCATCAATATTATATTGTCGTAATTTCTAAACGAGGTTATAGATGCTGTGAGAGCACTAAAAAACGCGTCAGCATTTACCCAATCAGGCCGATAAGCCGTACCTACGAGTAGTATTCTTTTGTTTACGGTCAGGCGCAGCCACATTTGCTCAATATCGCTCCCCGCGTCCGGGTGCGCGCAGGATCGAGCTGTGATATGTGAACCAACGTAGAACCCTACCCCGCCACCACTCTTCTTACGGCAATCCTTTGGTCTTGGTGTATGTTTAAGTGAATAACATGGTAGTTTTGGCGCCTTTGCGTCTTGACCAACCTTCAACCATGTTTCACAGATTCCAATTAAATCTGGTTTTAACCTATCAATAGCAACCGAAAACTCGTCGTGTTTTGTGCCCAATGATCCAGCATTAAACAAACAGATTTTTAATCTTTTTGTTTTCGACGCGAAGTTAATATAATAAATAGTAATTCCTTGTTAACCTCAATAGAATCTATGACTTTGCAAAGCAGTTGTAGGCAGGGTATTATGGTACAAAATAAACAGTAAAAGTGATGTAAACAAATGAGTGATGCTAAGAACAAACTGCAAATAATTTTTAGTCCCTTTGTTAAGTTTGCAATTATAAATAAGACATTATAAAATATAAGATATAATGAGAGGTTTTCAATTTGACAGCTCAGAAAAAAAAAACAAGTTTCATTAAGCTGCTACTAGATGGCGCTCTGCCAGGAGCAATAGGTCAAGATGAAATGAATGATTCAATAGCTCAAAATGAAACATAAAAATTAAAATTTAACTGAGGCAGTGACGGAGTAGGTGAAATTAAGATTTATACTTAGCAGAAAATGATCCAATCCAAATATTCAGTCAATATTCAATTTCCCATTTCTCTTATATAGCTTTAGACACCGCCATCTAACGGCGTATTATGAAACTTTTTTTTTTCTTTTCTGTCACTTTGAAAACCCCTCATTGTGTATGAGAGTATATTCGGTTCAGTGTTTTAAAAATAAATATAAAATACATTACAGTGGATAGTATATTAAATATATAAATATGTGAAGTTATAAATATTATATAGTTTGTGAAATTATAGTGTGTTATATGCGGGCCTACAGTATGCCTCCCGATGCACCGGGACAGAGTATCAGGCCCTTGCCGCGTCATTGCTGATCTGCCAGGTAAGATAGACAATTTTAAAAAACACAATCTTATAAAGTAATAAAAATAAAATGAAATACTAATAATTATACCATGCGTAGATTTATAAATACATGCGATAAAACACAAATAATTATAGTGCAATGTTTTGAGGCATTTTATTAAAAATATGTAGGTCTTCTTCCGTGCGCAGCTTGAACTTCGTTGACGTTGAATCCTGCTTAGCGAATACTTGACCATCCCGCGACCAGACGAACCGCCACCCTCGCTCCCGCGCTAGTTCGCGAGCTCTCGCCAAGATAATACGGTTTTGTTTCGTTAGGCGCTCGTTAACATAAAACTGATTTGGCGTTTTTATAGTGCTCAAACCTAGTCCTTCCGTCGTAACACCGCGACGTGAACGAGCATTGTTGAGGACATCATCGCGGATAGTGCGCCTAGCCAAACGTAAGATGATGGGTGGTTAATTAAGGGTGTTTCCTCAAGAAGCGATATCGATCGCACGATATAAATCGCTCGTATATCCACAAAGCCTGCCAGATGTAAACAATATTGATATACAATTGATATTATATCAATATTACTTACTTAATGTACAAGCAATATACAGTATATTGGCTATCGAACCCCCATCGCGCGATCGATATCGCCTGGATATCGCTTCTTGAGAAAACATGCTAGTTGTACCGAGTTTATAGGTCAGTCCCACAGAACAAGAGAATACAATAGAAATAGCATCATGAGCTTTTAGTACTAAAACCAGTGTGTCCAAACTCACACATATAAACCAAACGCTCACTATGAAATCCAAGCTACCATTGGTGATTATCGACAAAGCCGAAAAGATCTACATCACAAAACTTTGAAGTAGAATAGCAACCTTTTTTACAAATAAACAAAGATCAAAATCAAATAACAATTATGAAATACTTAAGATAATGATGACATACATATGATAAAAGAATGAAATTAGGTTTTTCCAAAGACATGGTAGAAAGCTATACATCCTCTTTGCTTTAAAATCCTCACGCATTGTTCCTAGTTTTACTATTCGACGCTAGATGGAACTACAGCTTTTGTAGTACCGCTACTAAACACTAGGTGGCTACGTCGAAAAATGAAAAACTAAGCTAGGGATGTACATATTGCGGGAGAAAGTTTGTCGATGAGAAAAACCTATCGATATACAACTTTCTTTCATATGGCTACAGGTAACAATTACTTTTTTTTTACGAAAATCTATGTGTATTCTACGCAAACGGCCTTCTTGGTGATTGGCGATGTATTGGTATTATCATATGAAAAAACCAGTCGCTCATAGAACAAAGTTTATTTTAGTGTACAGTTTAATTTTTATTTATTTCCAATGTCGTTTTTTATTCAACAGTTATGCTTCGCATAAATAGAGATTCAGAAATAAAAATGTGTTTAGTTATAAAATTGTATATACCTACAGTACTGCAAAAGTTATAATGCGCATAGAAATCTTCGTCACTGTTCGACAACGGTCGTATTCCCAAGCGACGTAAGACGATATGTATATAAGGAGGTTAAGTCCATTTTCTGCATGCGTAATTTAGTAGAATTATGAATTTTGATTCAGGTGTTTCCGTGAAATCGACAATTAGCGAATCTGCATGCGCATTATTAATTTTGGAGTAAGTACTGTACTTTAAATGAAGCTTTATTTTAACCAAAGTAAACAATTTAGGTGGATGGGTACATAGACCAATAAAACAAGATGGGTTTTATATTTATATTATTTTATCTTATTCAATATCGAAGTACTTGCTTATTTATTACTTGCCTTAAACTCTTAACTAATCTTGGTTTTTTTTAATACATAATATTTAGCATTTTTTCTTCTCTAGGTATTGTTTATTGAAACTTTTCTTAGCTTAAGAAGCTTTCATGATGGCTCCATCTTCCAGTTTATGCTTAAGTGTATTAGGTTCTGAGCTTGGCCCAAGGTGATCCAGTAACACAGGCTGTAAATAAATGAAAGCAAAAATAAAATATAGCACACTATAAGAGTGACGACTAGTCTTTATACAATACTAGTCGACCCGGCAAACTTCGTACCGCCTAACCTATTATTAGAACGTGCATGTTTTATACTTAGAAACCTTCCTCTTGAATCACTCTATCTATTAAAAAAATCCGCATTAAAATCCGCTGTATTTTTAAAGATTTAAACATACCTAAGGACTGATGCGGAAAGTGACTTTATTTTTTACATATTACAACATTATTGTAATATGATGATCATGCTAATATAATTTCATTCATACGCAAGAGTCTAAGTTGAAAGATTCATATAATTTCATTCGTATTCAAGAAATTAACTTTAAAGTAAATCACATTTTAAACCGAAAAAAAGGTAGAGGTTTTCAAGTCAAAGCGAATACCGATTTTTTTTTCACTGAAAATTATTATTATCGATAGATTTTTATCATAGAAAATTATCGATAGATTTTCATCATGTTGAGCAATCTCTAACTGATTTCCATTATACTGTTGTCAAAATGTTCTAGAAAAAGTCATGAGTCTAATACCATAGATAAAGAAGAACGCTAAGAAGGTACAGTCACAGTCACAGGACTCACAGGCTTCAATGAAAATTCAATTTTACTGCTCCGTAATAAGTATGTTTTCATTTTCTCACTTATGGTTTTGTTTTCTTGTTGATGTATAATTTCAAATTTATTTAAAAATACAGTGAAATATTACTTACCGATGTAATGATACGGCATAATTAGTACTTTTAAGTCCCCAACTTAAATTTTTGCATTCCAACACAGCACAATATGGCATTTTAGTGGGTTTTTTTTCATATTTTTCCTGGTGGTTTGTTTACAAGAAGCATAAAGCAACTGAGCTTATCAAATCTGTCAAAAACTACGAATAGGCACTGCAGAGCTAATGATAGGCACGCGGGCTCCGCCTACTCGCGATTTCTATTTAGAGAGAGAGAGCATCTTCCTTGTTCTGTGGTCAGTCCTATAAGTGCGTTGCATAATTCACACTAAGCTACTGCTTCATTACCCAGAGTGCTATAAAGTAAAAAAATAAATAATCTATAAAATTTGGAACAAAAATTTATTAATTTTGTTCAAACTATTCATCACTTAAAACTAGAATTAATAATAATTAAATTAGTATTTTCTCTTATCATCCCTTGAATCCCTGCTGGATTTTGAGCGACTTTCATACTCTTCATACTTTCTCGATGTACCTCTGCTCCGTTTATCATCAACCCTTCCATCAGACCTGCGTTCACGGGAACGAGACTTATGCCTTTTACTTGAATATTCCCTCTTTCTGTCATATGGAGAACGGGAGCGCCTTTCTCTTTTAGACTTATGACTGCTGTGGTATTTAGATAAGGGTGGAGTTTTGGGTGATTTTTCCTTTTTGGAGTCCCGTTTTGTATCTTTAGAAGTTGACGCAGCAGGCGAATCAGCTTTCTTCTCCTCAGCTTTAGCTTCTCGATCCCTCTGAGCTTGTATTAACTTGTTAGCTTGATAAACTCTCCTGAGATTCTCAACTTTCTTTTCTAATTCGTCTGGGTTTATTTTGGGGCGTTTGTATAGTTGCAAGATACGAACGCTGACCTCACGTATGTCTTCCTCTGGTACTTTGAAGAGAGCAAACCAATGAGGATTGTTTGGTAACGGGAGGTTTATTTTTCGTGCTGTTAAGTAAATGCAGGCGCAAGCAATAGTCTCTGGCGAGAATCGCATAAAGACATCCGTCCTGAGTGCATCATTCATGTAGTTCCATGCCATTTGCATGAGTGGTCTGTTCCGTTCATAAGTAAGTAACTGAAGGTAGACCACAATGAGTTTATGTGGATGTTTAACATGAACACAGAACCCAAGCTCTTTCAAGATTCTTCTTTCAGCTTTGATGACTTGATTCTTCAATTCTATGTAGTTTTGATCAACAATCAGTGGTGAAATGTTCTTCTGTGAGCGAACTTGCTTGATATGATGGAAAACGTTAATCACATCACGGATTCTACACGGTTTCTCTTCAACTTTAGAAGCAAGATAGATGCTGCCCATTGCCATGGTTTCCATGGGGTATCTGACGAATGATTTAGAATAATAAAATCTTTGAAGATAAATCTGACCAGTAGCCATTGCCACTTGAGGGAGCTTGAGCAATATTCCCGCGGTTTGTATCATCTCACAACCAAGGATACGCAAGTCAGTTTCTGTCTCATTGTCGAGCCCATCGGCTTGGGATGGGGTTTCCTTGAAGACTGTCTCAGGTAGAAGACAGTTGTATAGCGTCAGAACTATCTTCCCATAGTTTTTTGGGGCTGGGGTTGATGTTGTGGTTTTTGTTGCACTTTGCACGGTAGTCATTTTGGACACTGTTTTGATGTTTCACTATATTTGTAAATTATTACTATGCAGGAGTTATTTTTAGGTTCACTAGACACCACATTGAATACGTAATTCACTAAATTATGATTAGAAAACCAAGAAATTCAAAATACATCGTGCTTCGGGCTTTGGGTGATCAAAAAAGTGTTGTTTTTTTTGACAGAACGAATCGAATATTTCAAGATGGCGTCATCACATCAATGTCATCGCGGATAGGTACCCATGTAATTTAATTTTCAGCGTTTGATTCAACTAAAATTAACTTAAAACTACTAACCTTGAGCCATTTCAATATAGTTTTAATCCCAAAACTCTAATTTCGCACCAAAGTTATCACTTTTCCACGTTTAGCACAAAATTAGCTGAGGAATGAAAGGTTAGTAAATAAATACCTGTTGCCAACATGAAAAAAACTTAAGATAGATAGATCGTTTTAATCTGTGGAATGGAATAGTAGGTTTGTATTATAAAAAAAATTAAAAACTGAACGCATCCATACATTCACCGGTGTCCGCCGTCAAATGACATCACTAGTCTAGACACCGAACGGAAGTTTGTTGAACTTGGCGCCACTTACGGAATAGAAATAAATCAATAGGATTGGATGCAATGCCAAAAACCTACGCTAATTTAATTAATTTTCGACGAAACATGAATGGAAGAGTATTGATAAAGTTCTGAAAACAATTATTATTAGATCAAACAATTAATTTATAATACTTACAGCCAGGATCCGTACATTTGTGGATAAATGTGTCTAAAAAATCGTGCACTTCGCCCACTTCAAAACAACATTTTACAAAAGACATTCTGTAAAAGTTCCTTTAGTATGTAATTAACGATTAGTAAGTATAGGATAAAGATATAAAAACAGCATTGAAATTTATTGTAAAGTAGATAAGGTTGCTTTCAAATTTATATCAGGCACCGGCAGCAAAAGGTTAAGTCTAATTTGAAAAATTTAAACACACAATAAAAGCAAATTTAAACCACGAAATCTATATTATTTTTACAAGTGAACGGATTTATTTTTAGGCCTTATCGCGAAATAGGTCATTGATGTCAAATTTCGGCAAAAGAGCCTAAATATAACCCGACAAAATTAAAGAACCAACAAAATATCCCACGGACTTTCCTTTTCTATGACTTACTTACTTTAGTAGGATAATGCGCGCGAAAAGAGACTGCTACCAACCTGACAAAAACAAAAAATTTATTTTTGCTACTCAGCAATAGATGTCACTTTAAAGAAAAAAAATAAAAAATGTGTTATATTTTGTATACTACTTCACAAAAGATGGCAGTGTAAGTTTTTTTTTTCATCGAAGTCATAATTGAAAAACGTGAAAAATTGTGTCTTTATCTTTAGAAATGTAATTATCTTTAATAACATTTAACAAATTTAAACAAGCATTATTGTATAAAAAAAAAAAACTTTATTTATATGGTAGTTTGACTAGACTTGTAATCACTTAGGTAAGTATAGTATATGTATCAATTATTTTAAAGACGAAATATCTCAATTATATTTGAGTAAAAACTTTTATTTTAATAAATTATCATGGTATGTACCTGCCAAATACATTCATGTTTTAATGCACCCATTTTGTCGCGTCGATATGTAGAGTATGTATAGTAGAGTCGAAAAAGAGAGTCCTTGTAAAAGACATCAACGCGTTACGAGAACTTTTAATTAAAATTATAATAATTAAAGTAACAGATAATAAAATTGAACTATCAGAGTTAATGAAATTAAAAAACATAAAATTATCGAACTTAAATCCATCTGTGGATTGTGATTGGTGGAACAATTTATAACTCTGCTACGTAACGATTCAAACAAACAACAAAATAAGTAGGTAGTTACTCTTATTAATAGTGTAGAGTGTTAGAAGTCGTTTAGTGCAACGTGCGACACAAAAATCTAGAGAAATTAAAAAGAGGCATTGCCGTTTCGACCGCGCAACCAAGTTCTGAAATAAAAAAATGATTAAGCTCAGATTCTGTCGAAATTTGTCAAAACTGAATGGTGAAAACCAGGAATTTGTCAAAAGGCAACACCATGAAAATTTGACGGATATGATATTCAAAAATTCCATACAGTGTTGCCACTTTTTAATTTCTAAATTTTTGTGTCGCACTTTACACAATTACCTACTTACCTAACTACCTATTAATTTATTGAAATTAAAGAACGATGGTATTCGTACATGTAGGTAGATTCGTACTTGTACAATTAATTCGAATGTCACCGACCCACACAAAAATTCATATTATAATGATCCGATCAGAAATTATCAATGTTTTGAAGACACCAGCTACTTGCGTCAATCATAGCATTGTGGCAGCCCATAATCAAAGCCTCTTTCTAGGTAACATGAATATAGTTATGGATAAATCATTTCTTATAAAAAAAAAAGTGACCCGCCTTCAATAAATTGACACATACATAAACTGAGAACTTCCTCTTTTCTTAAGTCGGTTAAAATAGTTACTAAAACCTTCTCCTGAATGTACTTAACCAATACTTCTCTGAAAACCGCATCAAAATCAGTTCATCCAAACTCGAGATAATCGCGGACAAACATACATTACATACAGGTCAAACTGATAACCTCCTTTTTTGAAGTCGGTTAATAATAGCAATATATCCTAACAACATCGGGATAGTAAATCGCTCTAAGCGATAAGAATACTCAAAGTTTTATTGATTAGGAACAACACATTTTCCATTTATCTATCAAATTCTATAATTCTTTTGTCTTACGAAATTCTACCATAATTAATTTATTCTAAATAAGAATTCTGATGTCACCAAAGCCTTTTATTGACCAATATTCCAATGTTTCTAGCACGAAATCCTTGCGAAGCATCTTTATAAGGGAAAAGATAAAACGACCGCCTCCAGTCATTTTAGCACATGGATATTATTTTACTAGAAGTATGCTAGAATGGCGTTTATTTTTTTAACCGACTTCAAAAAAGGAGGTTATCAGTTTGAGATGTATGTATGTATGTATGTATGTATGTTTATCCGTGATTATCTCGAGTTTGGCTGAACAGATTTTGATGCGGTTTTTACAAAAGTATTTGTTACATTCGGGAGAAGGTTTTAGTACCTATTTTAACCGACTTTAGAAAAGAGGGAGTTCTCAGTTGGCTCTTAAAAATTATCAACAAAACTATCCTTTCTTCATTTTATTCATCAACAAAATTATCCTTTCTTCTGGTATTCCTTAGTCGCTATTTGGAGACCCACAGAAGAAGATTGGGTGGGTGATATTCTATGCTGCAACCACACGGTAACTACCTACTGAAAATAGCATTAAACTAAGACAAATTCAGTCAATATCTGCAGATGACAGATATCTATCTATATATTTAATCCTAATATCTAAAACTTTCTGTTCCAGAAAGGCCAAAATCGAAATACTGAATAGGAATCTTATAAGACCTAAGGCCTAGCATATAAGCTTTCAGTTCCTCTGCACGATAATTTTTATTAAATAAAAATGTATTAAAAAAATACAGTCTACAGATATTCTACGTTTAAAAGGCTCTACGTAACGTAATGATATCGCAGCGCCAATACAAAACTTTAGCCCATTCAGTCGACCTCGGTGTTCAGAGGAGAGCGGTTTTGCCGCCATTTTGTTCCAGCTGTCAAAAATCGCGCGCCTATTTTAGTGCTGTTTTTTTTTTACCGGTGAAGTTTTTCAGCCAGGTTTTTCATCGACTTTGTAATCGCCGAAATTGTGATTTTTAATTTCTGTGGTTGCCTGCTTTTTTATAGGTGAAGAATTATTTCGTGGTCTCACTTTATTGTCGAGGATTTTTTTTATCGGTAAGTTACTTTTTTTTTCTATTTTCTAATGTTGCGGTTAAATTACGGAAATCAAATTACTATAATTTTGGACAAAGCTTACAGTGCTTTAGCTTGAATCTTATGTTATGTTACGTAAGGTCTCGTAAATGGCAATAGAATGTAACTGGTTGATCTTTCACTGTAATATTGCGCGGCAAATGTTACTCTCAAAGTCCAGTGGTTTGTTTTCAAATAAGCGAGGAAGTATTTATATTTTTAACACCAACTAGATTTTTTTAAACATGCTTATAGGAACAAATTTAAATACTTTCTTACAGTAATTTTAAATAATTTTAACTTTTTTTTTAGGAAAATCATTTGCTTAAGAAAGTACCTATAAAAGTGTCAAGTTGAAATTAATTGAAATTTCCAATTAAATTTTATAATACAGGAGGAATTTGAATAAAATTTTAACGCACTTACTGAGACCCTTAGCCTAAAAGGGATGCCAATAGGGATGGATATAGGATGCCAGAAATATTACAAAAACAAACAAACACACCCAGACAGGATTCAAACATAACAATTTTACTCCAACCCGGACTTCTGAGTCCAACCAACTGAATGAAACACGAAGGTGGTCACTTTTACCGCAACATTATGTGAAAATTAATTGATCAAGTGTTAAGGAAACCGTCACTGTAAATACTGACTCATTCATTTTATAAATTTCGCTTCTTTCATCGTTCCGATTTATACATACTATATATAATAGAAATATGTTTTTTGTATATACTTTTATCCAAATAATAATAATTAACGATCCACACTCAATTATTTATCAGCTGTCAATGCGTTTCAACTTCCTTTGAATAAATCACCCTGAAATTGAAATACTTACTGAAATTAAACTTCGGATTATTTTAAGATGGAATTTTATTATTTAGTTAAAATATGACTTTTCCATATTATGACAAGTGACCTTAAAAAATACAACAAAACACATTCTTAAGAGGCATAGCATAGCCAAAGTAGCGCCACCCGCGAAAATATTTTATATCTTCTAAACTAAGGCAAATAATATAAAAAATGCGAAACGGTATTCCACTAGATAATGCAGCCTAGTATTTTTAGGGCACTGTTGTATAGCTTTTAGGTTAGATACCCTAGAAAGCTACAAAGTGTTGCTAAAACGGCCACTTTTGGCTTTTGACTTTTGCAGAGATTTCACCAGAGCGATTCTTTCAGTTTTTTTAAATAGGTAACACTCAGATTAGACCATGGCAATATTTTCAGAAACAAAAAAAAAACAGCGCTACATTAAGGTAATTTAGGTATGTTCAGTTTTCATAAAGATGTCATAAGAAGGTCATAAATTGGCCACAAGATCCCGGATGTGATCTCACCACTATTAATATTTGTCTCCTTCATAAAACCTACGCTCCGCCCACATCTGGAAACTTCCTAATAAGTATCCTTTAGTCAACCTTCTTTGTACATTAGTTTTGTATGTTTAGCTGTTACGATGACGTTACGGCGTTATGTCACCTTCAAGAGCATGAAAGGTGCATCTAGAAATCTAGAAAGACCATAAACTTGCTGTTATTCTTATAAAATTAAAGAGCATTTTAGTTATTTGACGTAACTGTGTGAATTTGGACTAGATGTCATTACCATACAACAAACCAGAGAAGTAGACCTCCAGCAAAGCTCCTTAAAACCTTACTGTATCTTTAATACATAGTTCTTATAAATAAAAGTCGCTTCCCGCGTCTGTCCCTATGTATGCTTAAATCTTTAAAACTATGAAACGGATTTTGATGCCGTTTTTTTGAAAAGATAGAGTGATTCAAGAGGAAGGTTTATATACAGCATAGTAATAGGTAAGGCGGTACGAAGTTCGCCGGGTCGACTAGTTATGAATAATACGGTAAATTCATAAAATCCAATTAGTGTTTGTAAGTATTACTTAGCATCTCCTACCATATATAGGTGTCGTAAAAGGCGACTAAAACTAAAACAACACCTGACAGACGGGCACAAGCATTCTTCTTTGAAAAACTTCAAAGTGTTGCTGCGATCGCCAACCCGCCTACCAATACCAAGCGAGAGGTATTTTGGCAACCTGTCTAAATTATTGTCATTCAAATTCAAATTCAAATAATTCTTTATTCAATATAGGATACACAAGATATCACTTACTGAAAGTCAATTAGACTACATCTAATCTAATTGCTATTGATACCTTATTTGGTAAAGTATCCTATACTGTGAGAGGCGAGGTAGTTCAGGGTGCCCACCAATTGGCTCAGGTAAACAAATGTTTGCCTTGCCTTACGACAATAGTCGCCTGGCATTATGGTGATTTGAGGGGGAAGACCACAGGCCTCAGATCAGAGAAGAAAAATCACTTTCTTTGTAGATGGAGTCAGTAGGCGGTGCCCGCGTGTCTCTCAGTAGCTCTGAATTGCATAATATGCATATTTTTTTACAGTTTTGATTAAGTAGAGTCGCCTTGCGCTTCTTATATAGAAACAATCGGTGAAATCCACTAAAATAGCTTATTTCTGGGTGATGTAGTGCAATAATAAAAGTTGGGGACCAACAAGTACCGATTATGCCGTAGTATTTCACCAGTAAGTAGTATTTCATGGTGTTTTTAACCGACTTAAAAAAAGGAGGTTATCAGTTTGACCTGTATAGTATGTTTGTTACCGCGATTATCTCGAGTTTGGCTGAACCGATTTTGATGCGGTTTTCAGATAAGTATTTGTTACATTCAGGAGAAGGTTTTAGTACATATTTTAACCGACTTCGAAAAAGAGGAAGTGCTCAATTGATGTATGTGTCAGTCTATTGAAGGGCTTTTTTGTAAAAAAAATAAAATATTTGTATTTTTACTCGATTATTTCTATGTTATAGTCCACAGACGAATATCGGCTAAGATGTGTTGAAGTTATAATCAAGTACATTATGTTATAGAAATGTTATAATATAAAATATATAATTATACGAATTACATAAAATACTTAAATCCACCTGACCTTTACTGTCAATGACCTAACCCGACGCTCAAATCTCTTTATTGCTGCTCAAATAAAGTTCAAATTTAGACCGTAACCTGTTCAATTAGAGTTTAAATTATTTTTTCAAATTTGTGACTAGTCATGTGAATAAATAGGATAACTACCGAATTATCGAATGCTACGCAATATGGAAATATTGTGTTATACGTTTTACTTGTCTAAAGCTCAGGCACAGTATAATAAATAGTACTACATACAGCAGGGGCACTCCCTGCCTCCCTCAGCAAATGCGGCCCCCGCGCTCGGTTACCTCTCAGTACAAATAAAGCAGCATCGCACGTCTCATGCACGTACAGTGGCGGACACGGTCCGCGTAACACTTCCGGTTTTTCTCTATTGCAAAATAACTCTTGTTCTTTGGTAATACAGTCTAGGGTTGACGAAACCATAGACATATCTGTTACGGCCTTAGTCCGCCACTGTACACGAGTTTCAGCCGTGCGCGAAGCAACGCGATATTTTCTATGAAGTGTCCGAGGCTTGCTCAAGTCTAATAATGTTTTTGTCGGTTGGGAGCGTAGCTAGCTACCTATAGAATCAATATACCGGGTGTTTCTGACAAGGCGGTAATAAATCAAATGAGGGCTTCTGCTCACCATAACTAACAACTTTCCCAAAGCAACATAGGTCGAAATCTCAAAAAAAATAACAGCTGTTCCATACATTGGTTCGATCAGCTGGCGGGGTCAATGTACGGGACAGCTGATGTTTGTTTTGAGATTTCGACACATGTTGCTTTGGGAAAGTTGTTAGGTATGGTGAGCTGAATCCTTCCTTTGATTTGTTACCGCCTTGTCAGAAACACCCGGTATATAAAACTCTTCCGTTACTGACTGACAGACAACGCAGAGCCTAAACTACTGGGCGTCTAGTCTATATAAAGTCTTTGGGCAGTATACGTGTGTTTTTTCGTTCAAAGAGAACGATTAGCGAGTCGTCTATATCAAGTATTTGCTCGCTGGCATATTGTTAACAAGGCTACATCATTGTTTCCTAACACAGCTTTTACTGTAAAAGCTTGCTAATGTCAACAGTAGAGCCTTTCACAAGAGCTTTTGGCCCGCAGGTTGTTGAGCTAGTTACTTTTATCTAGATTTTGCTATACAATACATATAGTATGTAAGTACTAAAGGCACAGAATACCTGTGATATATGCTTAAGGGGAGATCGGCAAGGTGTGGCAGGAAATTCAAAAATTTTCACGTTTTTGTTTATTCTGGCGAAAGTATTAGTTTTAAATAAAGTTTGAATTACTTCCCGCAGCTCAATAACCGTCTCTCACATTGTTATACATAGTTTTTTTGAAAACAGAGTTACTGATTTTATGTATATTTCACAATATCTTTCTTTTAGGCCAAATGTTGTATTTTGTCTATGTGTCTTATAGGACAATCTAGCTTGCTCTTATTATTCTAAATAACAAAGTCTCACGCCTTTTATTCTCCTAAAGGTTAGGCAGTGGCACCAGCTCAAGAGTCTGACCCACGTTGTTCTCTTCTAAATAACTTTGAATTATTAGCTGACTCTCTTTGTTAGGGCTATAACAGACGAGCGACACGCTGCCACGCGGCAGCCGCGAGCGCGACCCATACCATACACCGAGCGCCGCACTGCACAGAGTCGCTCGTCTGTTATAGCTCTTTTCTCATCAAAATAGCCAGATATTAAAGTGCGGAGTGATGGAAGGCTTTTGACCATATTTGTAGTGGAGTTGGTAGTGATGTAGACTCTGTCTTCAGAGACCTGGGTTGAATCAATCGGGCCAAACCTTGATAAATGTGCACACGACCAAGTAGTAGTACTAGGGTTTGTGCCAGATAAAGATGCGCGCGACTGGTGGCGCCACTGTATACGTACTTCACCCGTATTCAGAACAAATGCCTGATTGCTAATTGGTTCATATTTTTACCACGCGCAGACTTAGCTGGCATGCTGGCATGAACACTAGTTAAAACTGTCATTAAAAATCTTCATGCTCCGAATTGCATATGTTACAAACAATCATTCTAGTTCTAGTGTGTTTGTAGTGCAATGCGTCACGCATACCGAGTGTGAACGAAAATAAATACTAGCGGAGCGATTAGCGGTGCGATGAGCGATTATTAAAAAGAATATAATAACATCGTAGCATTGCATTGCCAAAAGCTAAATGAAAAGAAACGGTCAAATTCGCTTCCGCTTCTTGGTCGTTCGATTAATGTAGAAAGTACCAGTTAAAGTATCACAGTTTTTTTTTTGCAAAAACTAGAGCTTCATGGTTATTCCAAATTTTACCTTGTATACTCGAAAATTACATTTTTTTTTTTTGGTAAACTGCACCAAACTTATCGAAGTGCTGAAAAGCTTTTAAAATTTGTATACAAATTAAACATTTTTATAGTAAGTAATTTTTTATTACGTTTACAAACTTAGGGAATTGCCTGTACCCATCTGGTGAGTTGCGTCGCCATCTGGATTTGGATGGGTATTTATTTTCTACCTAGACCTAATAATCTTTGTATCCCGCTCGTCGCCCATAACCGTAGCACCCCATTACCACTGTATGTAAACAAAAAGCAAGCGATCTGTCGTACATTGCGCAAGCGACCGTCAAATCAACTAAATGTTTGACACGAAACATTCATTAGCCCACATATAGGAATCGTGGCCTAGCCCATTCGGTTGACATGGACTGATTTATATAGATTTTTTGCCTTTACACTTAGGGTGAGATTCTTTGGCCGTGTGATGTGAAGGCGGCATAGAATACCACCACCCCATCTCAGACTATAGGCACAGTATAATAAATAGTTTGACTGCTCCGTGGCTCAGTTGGCAGTGATGTGGACTGAGTAAGCGTGAGCACCCGGGTTCGATTCCTGGGCGGGGCGAATATTGATATGATGAATATCGATGTTTGTTTCCGGTCTGGGTGTGATGTTCGCCTCTGTGTGTGTTTCGGGCGCCCTAGATACAGGTTCTTCCTAGTTAGGGGCTCTGAGTGTGATGTTTTATTATTTATTATTATTATACAGTATGGGCACTCCCTGCCTCCTTCAGCAAATGCGGCTCCTCCGCTCTCGGTCACCTCTCAGTTACCGCTCGGTACAAATAAAGCAGCGTCGCACGTCTCATCTCACTCACACAAGCATGATACGCGTGCACGTACACGTACACAACTTTCGGCTGTGCGCGAAGTAAGAAGCTTTTTTCTATGAAGTGTCCGAGGTTTCGTAAAAGGCGACTAAGGTAACAGCCGATGGTTGGGCAGCAGCGTCCTTCGTTGCACTACTTTAGCTTCGCTAAATTGGCTGCCAATTAAGGTGAATTTGGCAAACTCCCAAATGACTGTGACCTATGTAAAACAGTTGACTTCCTTCTAGTGGGTTAATGATGAGATTAACTAGATTATACATTTGTATACATATCCGAAACACCCAGCATATGTAATTCAGGGTCTTTCTTTTCTTTGACTGCTCCGTAGCTCGGTTGGCAGTGATGTGCGCTGAGAAGCGGGTTCGGGCGCGATTCCTGGCGGGTCGAATATTGATGTGATGATTATCGGTTTGTTTCACCGGTCTGGGTGTACTGTTAGTTAGTCTCTGTATATGTTTTGGGCACACTAGATACAAAATCTTGCTAGTAAGGGGCTCTGCGAGTGAGATGCGTAAGTATTATTTATTTCTGACAAGGCAGTTATAAATTGAAGGAGAGTCCTATGTCCAGCCGTGGAAGACTTTCAGCTGAGATGATGTATTCATAATAATGAATAGGTACATTCATTTAACAAGCCAATAATCAAACAATGCAAAGAAACAATGTCGCATCAAGTCGTAATGGCGCGTGCGGGTGGTTTTACATGAATTATGTATTAAACAGATGGATTCTTGATTGTAATATTATGTAGGTATGCTGATTGACGGGTGAAGTGAAGACTGGAGATACAGTGGGAGATTCTAGTCCACTTGCATCTGTTTTAGTCAGTGAGAACGTAACTTAAAAATTAAGGCTACCACGTAGTTAGAAATTATAGGGTAAATTAAAATCTAATCAAATAATTCTTTATTCAATATAGTATACAAGTTATCATTTATTGAAAGTCAATAAGACTACATCTAATCTAATCGCTATTGATACCTTATTTGGTAAAGTATCCTATACTGTGAGAAGCGAGGTGAGGGCACTTCTGTACAGCTTTTAGGTTGAAGACCAAAGAAAGCTACAAAGTGTTGCTAGTGTGTAGTGGCCACTTTTGGCAACAATCTATGTTTTTTTTTGTTCTTTTTACTTAGGACTACTTTGCTGTGCTCAAAAAATACTAGGCTACATTATCTAGACATAGACATAGACATAGACATAGACAAATCTTTATTCACATCTATAATACAAACAAAATTTACAGCATGAATAAAACCTTAGCAATACCCTATGAATTAAACAATAATAAAAAATAAAAATAAAATAAAAAATACAACAGAGAAAAAATTGCATGTATTGTGGATGTGAAAGGGCCTTGACTCAGCATATGTTGCATTTATTAAATAAAATAAAAAATGCAACGCTGGTATTCTGCCAAGACCATAGACAGTCGTGCGGCACACACACAAGCATCACACAATCAATAAATCGTAGTGCAACCTCAATCAGTCAATCAAGTCTTTGCACGTCATAATATTATGATAGAAAGGTAGGTACATATTTAATATACATTAAACAATAAATAAATAAATAATAAACACCATTATACATACAATAAATACTAACAAGAGATTTGTAAACGTACGAATAAGAAGTTTGAACACTTATAATGCCTACTGTAAACTCAATAAATGTTTTTTTAAGCACTTCCTAAAGGTAGCTTTACCAACAATACTATAGAAAGGAGGTGGTATATTGTTCCAGCATTTTGAGGCACTATAAGTGAAACTAGTGTCATACAGTGCCACATTTTTGATATTCGCCTTAGTTTAGAAGATTTTTTTTTTTGCGAATGGCGCTAGCATCGCTGTAAACTGGCTCTTAAGTGCTCGATGACACAGCTACATCAAAAGGCAAGCGTGGTAGGTATAAATAATTTCATAACAAAAACAATGCATGTCGGTTTGTTTCAATAAAAACAATGGCTGCCAATTTCTAATCAATTCTGCCGAATGAATAAGTGATGTTTTAAATTTTTAATGACAATACAGTTCACGCCTGTACAAGGTTAAGTAAAGATGTTGAGGCGGTTGTTTCGTCTGCTCTTTAAAATTAGCGAGCTTCTAATCTAACCTAAATGATAGAGATAGATAGACTAGCTGACCCGGCAAACGTTGTTTTGAATAGATGTTAGCTGATTTTCAGATCTACTTAATATGCTCACAAACTTTCATGAGAATCGGTCAAGCCGTTTCGGAGGAGTACGGGAACCAAAATTGTGACAAGAGAATTTCATTTATTTATTTTATTTTTTTATAAGAAGATGTTATCTATTACGTATTTTATATATTATACGAATAGTTTTTAGTACATACTGGAGGTCTACTTCTCTCTAGTCTAAAATACAAAATAGAGTACAAAAATATAAAATGTAAAAAAATAATAAGAAAATAAAATCGATCTAAATTGACAAATGACAAATAACTAAAATGCTCTAACTTTTTATGAATATCAGGGTTAATAATTCTTTTGTGTTTCTTTTTGATTGAAATCAAAAAATGACTTAGGGTGAATATTCAGAGCCTGATTTTTTTCTGTCCGGGGCTTTATTTTGTGACTTTCCGAAGAAAACTTTTAATTTGAAGATTTAGATTCAAACTTTAGCTTCCATTCTGTTTGGGCCCGCAAAGTTTATTAAAAAATACATAGTTTAAGTACGCCAAAATCTTACCTAAAGTCCAAAAAACCGGAATATTCTGATTCCTGTGGGGCGTCCGGGCTCCATTTTTTACTATAAATGACTCCATAACTTTTTTTTGAACAAACAAATATAAAATTCAAGATCAGTTAAGCATAGTCAGATAGTTGTTTATTACAAATAAATTGTCCCTGATTGATTACTGAAGCAGGTTTTGAAATAAATCGAGGCTTGAGATTTGTCCGCGTGTACCGTGTGATTTCTTTGGCGCGTGCAGCAATCACTTTCAAGGTTAAACTAAGCTATGTAGAACTCAGCAGATTTATGGATGGGCTGTCCCAAGCTATTCTTTATAGTGTGTATAAGGTGATTGCTAGCTAAGGTGCTCCGTTTAGAAGTTATGATGCCAAATATCTGATTGCTCTGATCGTGGTTCAGTGGTCACTCTGATTACTCTGCAATGTTTATCTTATGTTATAAAATAGCTATGTCATGTCTAAAGATTATATTGTATGTCATGTATAGTTGGGTGTTCCTCATAAAAGACCTAGTTTTCTATTCCACCCCGTTTAAGCTGGACGGATCACTTTATGATTTTTTAATGATTCCTATGGTCTGATAACTCTGGTTTTTTTACCATAGGAATCAGCAATTTTCAGCAGTTTTGCACTTTTAACCTGAAAATCAGATGTCAAACCTATTGTTATCATCATAATTATTATTTTAGTCAAAATAGGCCTAATCACATCTTGCATTGCGCGGTCGGGCGCCAATTGAGAACTTTTACTTGCCCATTACGATACAGTTATGGAATTTATTTTGGCTACGTGGGAGTTTTCTGATTGGATTATGCTGAAAATTTTCAAGCATAGCCCTTTAGAGTGACTGATAAGCTTTTTGATTAGGCCCATAGTGAGCTATGTCTCGGTCCGGTAAGTCATCACAGGTTATACACGTTGATCGTAGACCTTGTCTTGAGCCTGATATGGCGAACGGTAATGGGTTTGCTTATGGTAATATGGAGGAAAATATGTAGCAAAGCTTGCCCATCGCCCTCTTCCTATTGGACCAAGCTGGTTGGATAGTTTGGCTACGTATTCATCGACTACTCTTCGAGCGTACGTACAGACTCCAATATTAACAGGAGCATTTGAAATGGGCGTTAAAATAATTTTGGTTTTGTCCATGTTGAGAATCCAACTAAAGTCATCGAGCATTGTACTGAGATCCTGCGCGGTCTGGATCCATAACTATGATATCGATATCACATCGAGTCTGATTGATGTATTCACCGTTTATGTTGATGCCTAGCCTAGATATTTCCAGTCCGGAGCCTTGAAGACATCCTCGAGTACAGCGATGAACAATTTTGGCGTTATGACATTTACCAGTATGACTCCCTGCTGCAGTCTCATATCCTTCGAGGTCTTTGTCTGAAGTCGAAATTACATCGAAACATTAACACTTCGCTTTAGCTACTATAGTCCACTTGGCCTCGCTAGAGATACTGCAGCACTGACTTATCCTTAATCAAATCAAATACAAATAAAGGGGTTTCTTGTAAAGCTCTAGGCAGAAGCATTATACCGCAAATGACAACCACTGACCAGCCTAGCCAGCCAAACTTAAGCTAGAGCATTTATATCAGCTTCGCTGATCTAAAGACCAGCTACAACGCACTCTGAATTACATGAGAATTACCAAATAGGATTAGATTATTACGGGAGATTTTGAATTGAAGACTCCAAAACTCCTGCGGTCTATCGACATTATTGTGATGATTATGGTATGTGTCACGTAAATTGACGCTGCACTGACCACAAACCTGCTCTTAGGCATTCTACTATTCCAATATATTACATGCCATTTTAGTAGGCAGCATGGCCTCAAAAGCTGTGTGGAATAAATTATCTAAGTCTTCACAGTTCTAATAGGACTCCAAAATTTGTATCTTGCATTTGAATACTTGTCCGGTATTTTTTGCAATTCTCACCTAACCTGCGTGTTCATGTCAATGAATCCCTAACTGATTACTGGCACTGCGCTATTGATGGTCCACAAAAAGTGGCTGCAATTTCAAAGAAATATGAGCAAGAGCAGGACACAATACCAGTTGGTATGGACCACTTTTAAGCAGATGCTAGTGATATGTTTGTAAGCATAAATATTACTAATTTAAAATATGATGAGAAATTGAGTGAGAATACAATAACATCTTTAGAAGTTCGCAACTTGGTCTTACTAAGTCTCGTTTCGGTATTTTCATTAAAAAAATACTAGAAATAGTTCATGTATGAAAAATAGCTTTTTTTGGAAGATTAAACTACTAAAACTCAAATAAATTTAGCGTTGTGATTACTCTGGAAGCACTTTTCTGATTGCTCTGGACCAAAAACTTAAAAACTCAATTATTCATAGGAAGACCTGGTCCGAAAATGGTGCCCAATCGAAAATATTAAAGCTAACGAGGCATACTTTCATAAAAGTTAACTGATATTTCAAAAAAACTAAATTTGAAAACTGCCAGAGGAGTCAGCTGAATATCGCCGTTCTGAATATTCACCCCTTACTTAAATAACTCTAAATAATAATTTTTATAGTAATATTCTTTTTAAACATAGACTTGAAAAAAGTTGACAAAAAAAATAATGTTACGATTGATGACGCGGTACAATTTTCACGCCTCAATCACATACATTTATTAATTACATGCATGAAACGACCTTGTAAACGCATGCGTCATCGAATGCTTTGTTGTTAATTATTTTACATTTACCATCGATTAATGATCCATTCTATTACATAATGCATGGTATAAATAACATTACCTTTGAATGTGCAAAATGAGGAAGCACAAAACAGATTATATTCCTTTATCTAAGTAACTAGATAATATTTATATAAATTAGTTTTATATCTAAAACTAGAGGCTACCCCGCGGTATTTCCCGCGCAGATTTTTCATAAACACAAAAATCCCGTTTTTACCCGTTCCCGTGGGAATTTCGGAAAATCCCATCCATTCTTAGTGCTCACCTACACCCCCCAAGGAACCCACGTGCCAATTTTCAGCTTTGTACGCCCAGTAGTTTCGGCTCTGCGTTGTCTGTCAGTCAGTCAGTCAGTCAGTAACGAAAGAGTTTTATATATATTGATTAAAATTCAGGAGAGCAATCTTCTTGAGTAAAAACGATCGACTTGTAATAGTCTTGTTAGCGACTTCGTTAACCATTGCAGTTTTCTTTGGGCGTGCAACAGAAATTGCCTTTGTTAAACCGGCAATGGTTAACGAAGTCGCTGACAAGACAATTTCGAGTCGATTGTTTTTAGTTAAGAAACACTGGTGTATTGATAAAGAGATTCTTTTTTTATAAATCAGAGTATCTTAACTAAAACGATTGACTGAAAGCGAAGTACCTACTTAAAGAGAGTAAAATTATTTGCCTGCTCAGAATAAGTAAATAAAAAAAGGGTTTTGGCGCCAAGCGAGAAAAAAACCCGGACTTTGTTTTTCAATTTTCTTAATAATTTTTCCGTCGCTGCTACTGTTAGTGTTTATGCATTAATTTGTTAATGTTTCCTATAATATGGATAACTGTGTATAAAACGTGAGAAATAAAGTTATTCGTTCTTTGCGTCGATTATGATTCTGCTACCAGAAAACTACTGGCCACCTGGACCGCCCTAGCATTTCAAGGCTGTATGGACTATGTTCCTTTGCATTCCTAGAATAGGCGAACACGGCGAACACAAAAACCATACAAAAAAAGCCTTGATGGATGCAAAGGTTTCTAGACCGTGCAGCCTTTAAGTACTTTTTAATGCGGCAAAAAGCACTTGTCAAAGACTGCATTACTTAACATAGCAAGTGGGGCATACGTAATTTTGCAACTGTTTATGGAATTCAAATGGCTTATTTAAAAAGTTAGTTTTCGTATAAAGAATAAAGAATCGTATCTCCAATATGAATTCTTTTTTCATATTTTATAATACTATGCTATTTTTTTTTTCACAATCAGAATCCTAATTTTTTACCAAAGGTCTTTACAGATGATAAGTAGAAAAATAGTATAACTATGATATGCCTAAATTAGGCGCAAAAATTTTGAGTGTGTTTTTTTTTATAAAAGTATGTACATTAAACATTATGGAAGAAATCCCTACATAGGTAACTAAACTTTTCTGTATACATACCTACCTAGTTAACAAAAACAAGTAAATAATTAAAATGAACTTATTGTGATAATAATAGACATAGACATATACATAGATTTATTTGCACACACAATACAGACACATAGTACATATTCAGAAATACAAAAAGGTAAGGTAAGTTAAAGTATTTTTATATGTAGATATTGTGGGTGCAAAATGGCTCCGACTCAGCATGTGTTGCAAAAAATGCAACGCTGGTTATTCTGCCAGAACCATGAGAAGCGGTGCGATTCATAAATGTGTAAAAATATTCATACTTATAATATGAAAGAAAAACGAAATCAATGACGAACTGATGGTTGATCACAGAAAACATTGAAAACATTGTGTCCTTAGTTTAAATTAGGTACTTCACACATTGTGCGTCTGTTGTTTGTTGGTGAAGTAAATATTTCCTTAAGTTTTTTCTAAATGCAAAAATACTGGTAGTTAAATAATAAAAATAACGCATCACACTCAAAGCCCCTAACTAGGAAGAACCTGTATCGAGGGTGCCCGAAACCAGAGACGAACATTATACACCCAGACCGGAAACAAACATCGATATTCATCATATCAATAATCGCCCCGCCCGGGAATCGAGCCCAGATACACACGCATCTCAGTCCACATCACTGCCAACTGAGCCACGGAGCAGTCAATAATGACAGGTCTTTTGCGTCCACTGCGACTGCGACCCTCATCCAGTGCACTCCAATTTCCAGAAGTCGATCTTTCGGCTGAGACAATGGTGATGATGAACTGAAATTCTGGAATCAACTTTTAATCATTGAAATTCCGATTTTACTTTTTATAGAAAGGACATCAAATACCAGAAACTGATTCTTGAATATACTACATTGTAGTTTTTGGTATTTGATGCCCTTTCTATAGTAAGTAAAATCGGAATTTCAATGCCCCTCATCAGGGGCATATGGCTTTTAGAAGCGTTTTCCATTTTTCTCGGTCTTGGGCCACAGTTTCGAGATAATTCCAACTGTCACAGCCCATAGACGCCGCCTCCTGCTCGACTGAGCGCCACCACGTCGTCCGCGGTCGGCCACGCTTGCGGCTTCCTCCAGGCTGCCAGGTAGATAGATAGACAGACTCTTTATTACAATCGCTGTAAAATCATTGCGAAAGGGAGTAGAATCATTTGACAGAAGAGGGCTCGTTTGGGGGCCTCTTCAGGCGACTATTGTCGTAAGGCAAGGCAAACATTTGTTTACCTGAGCCAATTGGTGGGCACCCTGAACTACCTCGCCTCTCACAGTATAGGATACTTTACCAAATAAGGTATCAATAGCGATTAGATGTATAGTCTAATTGACTTTCAATAAGTGATATCTTGTATCCTATATTGAATAAAGAATTTGACTTTGACTTTGACTTTGAATCAATGAACTTAAATATTACAATATTCTACCCGTCTTATTCATAAAGATACAGTACATTTTAAGTAGCATTACTGGAGGTCTACTTCTCTGGTTTGTTGTATGGTAAATACGTGATATCCAGTCTAAATTGACATATGTCAAATAACTAAAATGCTCTAACTTTTTATGAATAACAGGGTAAAATTATAATATGCAGGTAAGGGCTTGCTTGTTTAGATGGTTGTCAGGCTGAAGGCTGAAGATGCTACGGGAACTGAAAAACAACATTTTACTTTTGTAAAGGCAAACTGCTTTGTAATGATTTCTTTAGGGCTTTGGTGCGATTACGAATGATTTCCCCATATATTTCTGAAGCTGCGGGCAGCTAGTATACCTATATAAAATCATATTTTTATTGTCTTGTACTTGACTGCATAACAACCTTGCCACGTCGATCACACGTGCCGTGCCATGCTACACTTGGCCACTTGGTATTAATTTGTGACCACTGTGTGACTCATAATTTTGTCGTGACAAAAGAATAACGTGTGACATAGAACTTGTCATGAATATCTGGTAGTATGATAATGAAGTACTGAAAATATTTTGTTTGTTCAGCTTTTGGTGAATGTAAATTTTGCTCATATGGCGAAGTTATCAAGAGTAGACGTAGGTACTGATCAATACATAGTATAAGACAAAGTCGCTTTCAGCGTCAGTCCCCAGATCCTGGGGACAGATCCCTATGTATGCTTAAATCTTTAAAACTATGCAACGGATTTTGATGCGGTATTTTTTAATAGAGTGATTCAAGAGGAAGGATTATAAGTATAATAGATGCACAAGATAGTAAGATAGGTTAGGCGGTACGAAGTTCGCCGGGTCGGTTTTCATAAAAGTATTCGTTACATTCAGGAGAAGGTTTTAGTACCGATTTTAACCGACTTCGGAAAAGAGGAAGTGCTTCAGTTCTTGTATCTGACAGTTTATTGAATGGGGGTCCTGTTTTGTAACAAATAAATGATTCCTTTCGATCAACAAGAGTTAGACATTTTGCTGTAGATAAACGAAAAATATTATTGCAGAACTAGCCTTCTTAGAGCTCAAGATCGCGATACAAAATGATGACATTTTAATCGGAAGGGACCATGGAGTGTCCATTCGACCAATGACGTCACACAGTCATACACAGTTTGTCTAAGCGCCCACGCATTCTGCAACCTGTTCACATTGCGAAGGCTTTACGTTAAACATTTTGCTTATAGTCTTTCCTTAATAGTAGATAGGTAACCGTCATAGTGCAAAATTACGAAATACTTAGACATAGACGTAGACAGATCTTTATTTCTTTATATCTCTACGAGCTTTCCCGGCTTACTTCGTTACGCCATAGAATATAAGATACTAGAATCATTTGACAGAGGAGGGCTCGTTTGGGGGCGTCTCCAGGCGACCATTGTCGTAAGGCAAGGCAAACATTGTTTGCCTGAGCCAATTAGTGGGCACCCTGAACTACCTCGCCTCTATCAGTATAGGATGCTTTACGAAATAAGGTATCAATATTAATTAGATTAGTCTAATTGACTTTCAATAAGCGATATCTTGTATCCTGTATTGAATAAAACATTTTTTACTTTTACTTTTACTTTACTTTACTACAAAAGACTTGGCTCTATAGACTATGTTCTTTTGACTGCCCAGAATGGCCGAATAAAAAACAAACAACAACAACAAACCATCTGTCAAAATATGTAAACAACGGAAAAATATTGCACCTTGGGTTATATTATTTGAGTTTAGGTAAGGAACACTAATTTTTTTTAAAATGTAATATAGCCTATGACACTCGGGGTTAATGTAGCTTCCTACCAGTGAAAGAATTTTTCAAATCGGTTCAGTATTTCCGGAGCCTATTCGTTACAAACAAACAAACAAATCTTTCCTCTTTATAATATTGGTATAGATTTTCGGATGAGACATTAATTTCAGGCGAAAGACGTCCCCTCCTGGCCCTTATATGGCTCAACGACAGGTCCAGTGTACTCCCGCAGCTTTCACCATGTCGTGTAACCACCTCTGCCTACTCTGCGTGTTGCGGTTTGCAGTCACCTCTCGAGAACTTTTCAATTCACATAAATGAATTACTTAACGGGCCACACGGTGCGAAACTAGCGCCATTTCGATAAATAATTGATATCTTCTAAACCATGGCCGAAATCAAAGATATGCGTCTTTGACTTCCTAGATAATCTTGCTTGGACTTTTTAAAGCTCTGTTGTGTAGCATTCAAGTTCAAAATCAAAGAAAAAAACGGTTATGAAAGTAAAGTTGGCACTTTAGGCAACAAACGGTTTCTTTCTTAGATTTTAAACCTGAAAGCTACACAACAGGGCCTTAAAAATTGTAAGCAAGATCTAGGGATTCAAAGACGCATATTTTTTTTTATTTCGGCCATGGTTTAGAAAATATTAATTATTTATCGGGAGTGGTGCTAGTTTCGCAGTTACTAGCGCCACTTCTCATTGCAGTCTCTGGCCATTCAGTCAATTTAATGTAGGGACTTGTTAGTATGAAAAACATTAGTCCTTAACCATTCTAGAATAAGAAATACTTATCAAATAGAAACGTAACAAAGACCTGCGCGTAGGCAACTAGTGTCAAGGTGACAAAGCTGAGTTGACCAATCACAGAGCCGTATTCAGATCTAAGTAATCGATCTATTGATTCTGATTCTGGTCTGTGGTTTTGTAAACTTGAAATTTTATGTGTAGGTAGGAGTTATTGCGAATTTGACGATTTAGTATGAAATCTGCACTGGACCAATGGGCTTAGCCCAAATACATATTTTGGCACTTTATTTTATTTTATTAGGTATACGAAATAATTTTAATAATTTTAAAATTTTATTTATTAGGCATACTTAATATTTTTCGCTGTAAACGAAGAGTTTGTAAGCGGGGACCGCGCACTGGAGGACGGAGAGTAGGCAGAAACAACTGGTAAAGGTTGCAGTACTTTACTGGATAAGGGTCGCACAATAACAGTCGTAATAAGGATCTATGGGGCATGTCTAGCAGTTGCCGTGTTTCACCTGAGATGATGATGATGAATCTATATTAAATTTATATTTTTAAAGAGAATTACAACTCTACATTTAGTAATATAAACTGAATCTTTTACGAAAACATTCAATGTTTTTACACCTGGTAGAAAATCTAGAATTCTAGACTTAATAGAATCCAATAAATATCTGACGACAACCATTAGTCGGACCTGTTTGAAGCTGAATGGCTTCCGGGATGCGTGGGGACAGACAGACATACACGCTCACAGGTCTTACCTCATTGTTTTTCATAGTAGGTAGCTATTTATTTAGTTGCTTGTTATAATATAATAATAATAATATAATGTTATATTTATGACTGGTAAGTAAGTACTTTTACTATGGGCAGGGCACATAAGTTCGAAGAACCTTCGAGAGACCCTCTGGGTCGCTAGGGCCGAATATTTCTTGAGTGGCGACCGTGAAGCGGAAGACGCAAGGTAGGCAGACCCCTCACAAGGTGGTTAATAGACTACCTGGTGAAAGCTGTGGGAGAACACTGGATGACCGGTCGTTGTGGCGACGTTTTTCGCCTGAATTATGATGTTGTCTATTTCTATCTTTACAATGTTCATCCCAGGGAATCGAACCTTCATTGCTAAAGCCGACATCTCTACCCACTGATCTACAGAGTAGTAAATTTTATTATCATCATCACACACAAATAGCGTGACCGTACGACAAGAATGCTATAAAAGGATCGACGAAAACACGATTTCGTGAAATGATTCGCGATAGTCATTGAATATTTGATTAGTTAGTGCGAAATAACGTGTTTTGGTATTCTAATTCGCTTTTGTTTAAATTACGAATGAACCAAACATCTGCAAGACAATTTTCTATCCAAAACTACTAACATATTTCAAAAGCAAACTTATTCTAGACCGGTGCTGCACTGCACACCCGATATTTTTTCTAGATAGTTATATATTTTTTTAAATGTTATGTTTTAGTCCGTAATTATGAGGTTTTCCACTCCAAATCAATACATAGTACCTATTAAAAAATATCGCTTTCTGCGTCTGTCAAAAAGCTACTTAACGGATTTTGATGCGTTTTTTATTATAATGTAGAGTGATTCAAGAGGAAGGTTTATAAGTATAATCCATGTACAAAATAGTAATAGGTTAGGTGGTACAAAGTTCGCTGGGTCAACTTGTTCATGAGATAATCGAGTTCCGACTTCAATACAGTGAAGCACACGCTCGACGGAGTATGAGACGACACAAGCCAGGTTTATCTGCTCTGGAGAACAATTTGTCCAAGTTTATACTCGAGCGACTTGAGATATATGAGATCTCTTTTTTTTTAAAGACTATTGAGAAACATCCGGTATATCACAGGCTTGTTAGCGACTCAATTAAATAAGAAATGGCAGGGTCGTAATGTATTTAGTACGAAATAAGTAGTAGTCTGGTCGGTGAGTGGCGATCGACCTTGCCGGCCGGACCAGATTGCTTCTGAATTGTAAATTAATTGACAATTTATTATTAGACTTTATTCGTAGTGTCTAAAATCACATATTACTTGTACATAACGCCTGTTTCCAATCAGTATAAGGCAGAGAAAATTTATTTATTTATTTCCTCTTCGCACCAAGTGACATACTTATTTCGCTTCTTCCATCCTACACGCACGTAGGTTTCGAGAACTTTCTTGAGGTTATATTTTTTAACCCTCAGGGGTCCACAGACGACTTCACGGAGCTAAATTGGTCTAGATGGACACTCAGGGGATCCACAGAAGACTTTACGGGGCAAATTGGTTTAGATGGGACCCTCAGGGAGACACAGAAGACTTTATGGGGCCAAAGTGGTCTAGATGGACACTCAGGGGGTCCACAGAAGACTTTATGGGGGGTCTAAGTTGGCGTGACAAAAAGTTATCTAAGTTTTAGGAATGTGGTAGAAATGTAGCTGCAAGGCGTCTACCGGAAACAGCTTTTGAAAGTGGTCTATGAGACCATAATTCTGGGAATCTCTGTTTTAAAAAAAAGAAAAATTTCGCTACTAATAAGTTAATAACAAATTTAAAGGGTTACTTTAAAATCTTTAACGAGTTCAGCCTTGAAAATGTTTAAACAAAATAAATAAATTCATCACTTAAACGGGTTAGCGGAGTAAAACATGCGATTAGGTGATTGGACACGCGATCCCAAAGCACTTTAAAGAAATTATGGATTTAGTGAAAACCTGCTTAGCTTTTTGCTCATTGATTGTTTTTTAATGATTTTAAATTGTTGAGTTCGTTTAGCAAAAGGTAAACTTACTTTAAATTTTTTTTTTTACTAAACTTGCAATTATAGTCAAAGAAATTAGCAAATCACATTTTGCCTCGACCGGGAAGAATCCGAGACTTCATTAAATTGCCGGACGCGTCCTGTCTCGCGTCTAGAAGTTGTTTATAAGACGCCACACAAAATTTATTACTAGAAAAATTATTTATGTTCTTTTAAATTAAAATACAGTGATCCCAGGGCGCCACTAACATTTTTTTTTATTGTAACTGATAGCAGCTTTTAATTTTTTTAAGGTTATACTTATAGATACATACATACATACATAACGTCACGCCTGTATCCCATCGGGGTAGGCAGAGAGAATTGATTTACACTTGCTACGATCCTGACACACTTCTTTCGCTTCTTCTACAGTCATAAGACTTTTCATACACGCTCACACAAGTAAATGATTGGTCAGATCATAACGTAAAATAAAAAAATTGTATCAATTGATGATGTTTGATTTACTTTATTTAATACAGGATATTTATTTTATTAAAAAAATTCGCTGTGGCGTCATTGCAACGGCCGGTTTTTCTTAATCAACATAACTTTTTATTTCTTATATTATTTATATGAAAAAAAAAAAAGAATTCTTGTAAAGATTATAAGCATAAATAAACTTTAAAAACTGGTCTGGGTGTAAAAATAAATCCCGAAGGCTTATCTATGGTCTAGTATCGGCGGAACGAAAAGTGAAAAACTTGTTAAAAGCTTTACAGGTCCCACGCATGTAACTTTGTCTTTGACCTTGAATGCGCAGAAATCAAAAATAGTATTCTAATTTAGTAATTCAACAAAATTAATGTTTGTATTGTAAAATATTTTTCTTTGTTTTTAAAAATAATTGATATTAATATAAATCACACTCCTATTCGTTTTCAAAATAACAAATAATTCAAACATACTATAATGTCAATAGTCAACTTAGTATAGCCTTTCAATATAAATTCGCATAATATCATTATAAATTATAGCCTATGTATTCGTACATGTATAAGTATAGTACAGAGATGTGACTTATCTAAGATAAAAGTATCTTAAATACAGATACAAGATACAAAATACGTATCTTCAATCTTGTATCTAGATACTTTTTTTAAAATGCATTTTGTATCTGGTATTTAAATACTTTTGTTAGGTATCTTAGTATCTTGAAGATACTTTATTTGCAAAATACTTTTAGATTGGATTATAAGGGTGTGTTTGTGCATGAAGTTTTAATTTTTTCTTGTTATTGAGGAAAAATATTATTTCTTTGTATCGAATAAACTCTGTCCATAACTACACCGAAATAAAAAAAAAACAGAATCCTGAATTATTCCTGACTAGCTTTCCCGGCGAACTTCGTATCGCGGCTCACACACAATTTTATATGGAAAAAATTAAATGTCGTTTTAACTAACTTCCTCTCCGTTTTCTATATTTTCTCACATTTTAAACCTTCCCTGGACTAGAACGAACATTTCAAAACCAAAATCAACTAAATCGTCCCGGCCGTTCTCGAGTTTTAGCGAGACTAACGAACCACGATATTTTTTATAGATATAATAGTAGAAGGAGATATACAGGGTGTTTCTGACAAGGCGGTAATAAATCAAAGGGGGCATTCAGCTCACCATACCTAACAACTTTCCTAAAGCAACATGGGTCGAAATCTCAAAAGAAAAATCAGCTGTGCCATACATTGACCCCGTCAGCTGATCGAACCAATGTATGGCACAGCAGATTTTTTTTTTTGAGATTTCGACCCATGTTGCTTTGGGAAAGTTGTTAGGTATGGTGAGCTGAATCCCTCCTTTGATTTATTACCGCCTTGTCAGAAACACCCAGTAGATTAATTAACAAAGCCTATAGATTATAGACTATAGATAAAAAATATTCACAAGAATTTAAAATATCGGAAAGGCTTTAATTATGTAAATGTTTTTATTTATTTATTTCTTTATGTAATATTTGATACCATTGCTTGTGCTATTTTGAATTTTGTGCGAATATTCTATACTATTACTAGAGGCTGCCCCGCGGTTTAACTAGCGCAGATTTCTCATAAACACAAAAATTAATTTTATTCCCGTTCCCATGGAATTTCGGGAAATCCTTTCTTAGTGCTCACCTCCACTCCCTAAGGAACCTACATGCAAAATTTCAGCCCGCTACGCCCAGTAGTTTCGGCTCTGCGTTGTCTGTCAGTCAGTCAGTCAGTCAGTCAGTCAGTCAGTCAGTCAGTCAGTCAGTCAGTCAGTCAGTAACGGAAGAGTTTTATATATATAGACTAGAAGCTGCCCCGCGGTTTTTCCCGCGCAGATTTCTCATAAACACAAAATTCCCGTTTTTTCCCGTTCCCGTGGGAATTTCGGGAAATCCCTTCTTAGTGCTCACCTACACTCCCTAAGGAACCTACATGCAAAATTTCAGCCCGCTACGTCCAGTAGTTTCGGCTCTGCGTTGTCTGTCAGTCAGTCAGTCAGTCAGTCAGTCAGTAACGGAAGAGTTTTATATATATTGACTAGAGGCTGCCCCGCGGTTTTTCCCGCGCAAATTTCTCATAATAATAATAATAATAATAATAACACATCACACTCAGAGCCCCTAACTAGGAAGAACCTGTATCTAGGGTGCCCGAAACACACACAGAGACGAACATCACACCCAGACCGGAAACAAACATCGATATTCATCATATCAATATTCGGCCCGCCCGGGAATCGAACCCGGGTGCACACGCTTACTCAGTCCACATCACTGCGAACTGAGCCACGGAGCAGTCACATAAACACAAAATTCGCGTTTTTTTCCGTTCCCGTGGGAATTTCGGGAAATCCCTTCTTAGTGCTCACCTACACTCCCTAAGGAACCTACATGCAAAATTTCAGCCCGTTACGCCCAGTAGTTTCGGCTCTGCGTTGTCTGTCAGTCAGTCAGTCAGTCAGTCAGTAACGGAAGAGTTTTATATATATTGACTAGAGGCTGCACCGCGGCTTTTCCCGCGCAGATTTATCATAAACACAAAATTCCTTTTTTTTTCCGTTCCCGTGGGAATTTCGGGAAATCCTTTCTTAGTGCTCACCTACACTCCACAAGGAACCCACGTGCCAATTTTCAGCTTTCTACGCCCAGTAGTTTAGGCTCTGCGTTGTCTGTCAGTCAGTCAGTCAGTCAGTAACGGAAGAGTTTTATATATATTGATAGATTATGTTCATCAGGGATAATGTAGGATTCATAATATGAAAAAATAAAACGGTCCGGTAGTTATGAGCCTATTCGATGCAAACGAACACAAATATTGTGTAAACTTACATTGTAGGGCGGTACAAAGTTCGGCGTGCTAGTTTGTTTTATACAGGGTGTCCGGGGAAGATATAACATAATTTTAAGGGAGTATTCTATGATCAATTTCATCTAAATAAACAACCCATATGAGGGGTCGCAGAGTCACCCCCCCTCCCTCAGTATGATGTTTTTAAGTTTTTTGGCAAAAGTCAACCCCGCCTACTTTAAAATTCACAGTTAAAGATCAGAGGCTCACAGAAGCTTCATTAAGGTCATGATCGAAGGCTAAGTAGTTAGGCTACCTTAAAGTGGCTGAAACAAAAAAAAAATGTGCATATTTTACGGTTTTTCAAAGTTACCACAAAAATATGCAAATTATAATTTTTATTTTTTGTGTTTTATTGTAGCTTTTGAGTTTTGCACAAAATGCACAATTTTTTTTTGTTTCACCACATTAAAAAAAAAAGCAAAGGCAATACTTGGTTATTTTGTTAGTAACTTAGGTAACTACTTAGCCTTCGATTGAGACCTTAATGAAGCTTCTGTGATCCTAAGATCTTAAGCTGTGAATTTAAAAGTAAGAGAGGTCTACTTTTGAAAAAAAAAAAAACATCATACAGAGGGGGGGGGGGGGAGGTGAGGCTGCGACCCCACATTTGGGGTTTTTTCGTCAATAAAATTGATCATAGAATACACCCTTAAAATTATGTTATAACTTTCCCGGACACACTGTATAATGTTGTTTGTCCAAAATACGAAATTAACGCGATATACTCTTACAAAAACTCATAAAAAAAAGTTATGTAAAAAGTATTTTATCTATAAAAAAGTATCTTAAAGATACGTATTTTGTATCTTGTATTTCAGATACTATTTTAGAAAGGTATTTGCATCTGGTATCTGAAATACTTATTTAAAAAGGTATTTGGATCTTGTATTCAGATACTTTATTCAAGGTATCTTGTACATCTCTGGTATAGTAGCATCATTAAGTGCCGAACTACAGTTTTTGCGTGAAAGACTAACATACATCCATCCGTACCTACAAACTTTCGCGTTTATAATTTTAGTAGAATTATGTATTAATTATGTATTGACTGTTCCGTGGCTCAGTTGGCAGTGATGTGGACTGAGTAAGCGTGTGCACCCGGGTTCGATTGCCGACGGGGCAAACATTGTTTAACGAATATCGATGTTTGTTTCCAGTCTGGGTGAAATGTTCGTCTCGTATAATATGTTTCGGGCACCCGAGATACAGGTTCTTCCTAGTTAGGGGCTCTGAGTGTGATGTGTTATTATTAATCTGTGCCTCTAATACCAAAGTGGTACCAAATATAAATGTAGCGTGATTAATTACGAGGTAAGCATATACACTTTTCGTACTACCAGTCCAAAATGGAAACTGGTATTTTCGTGGTGCAAAACTTATTTAAAATAGTTTTAGTAAAATGTCGAGTTTACCCTTATCACGAGCGCGCTTATATGCGCAGGCGCCGCCGCGGGCTTGTTTACGAGAGTTCTACTGAGTTACGGTAGAGGCCATACTTTAAGCTGACTTACTTAACTTCATTTAAGACGCCTCATCATTACAACCTCAGTATAATAAATAGTACTGCATACAGTATGAACACTCCCTGCCTCCCTCAGCAAGTGCGGCTCCCCCGCTCTCGGTTACCGCTCAGTACAAATAAAGCAGCGTCGCACGTCTCATCTCACTCACACAAGCATGATACGCGTGCACGTACACGAGTTTCATCTGTGCGCGAAACAACGCGCTTTTTTCTATGAAGTGTCCGAGGTGTGATAACAACCGTTAGACTTCCACTGCTTGGCATAGGTCTTCCCACAGATTGCCACAGAGTTTGCCGTAATATTTTAACGGTTAACATTTAAACCAATTCGTTTCTTAAGTCGTTGCATATAAAGTGAGGCGGCTAAAATAATGTTTATTTTTAACACAGAGATTGTTGATCTACACATACAAGGATTGCATACAAGGACAGTTTGTTTGTTAGTTTATCTATAAATGGTGTTAAGGCGCGGCGGCGGCGCTAAGCAAATCCTGTGCACAAATATTACTCTGTGTATGGATTGTTTAAAATGAATACTATTTAAATAAAAAAGACTGATTTTTTATACTTAACTAAACCGACTAAACTACATTTTCTTCGTTATTGAAAAACAACCGAAAAACGGCGGTATTGATATTTTAATTTTTATATATTTTTTAAACCAGCCAGGCACAAAGTACAACGTACAACCAAGAAGGCTTTACTTTAACTTCATAAATACAAATTACGAAAATACTTTTCCCTTTTTCCCATCCCCGACCCGTTTCTTTTTTTAATAAATTATGTAGATAGTAAGTTTACATTATTACATCCCATATAAGTAAATAAAAATAGTTATATTTAGTACTTATTTGTAATTGATGAAGTATTACATAATAATAATTAAAAATAATTAGTATTTTTCAAACACGTCGTGTGCATGATCTAGTATGACTTGTCAGAATACAAATATACAAAATATATATACAAAATTCATTAAAGATACAAACCCAAAGCCAAGTGGCGGATTCATGTAGAGTATTAATAAGTTAAAATCTGACGTTTTCTTTTCAAATTAATCATAAAATACCGGTTTAGGATCAGTTAAGTACGTGTTAGATTATGTGCAAATAAAAATATTCATTTTGTATGATTTATTGTAATTGGACAGATCAATTTGTATAATTTGTATGACTAAATAAATTATGCTTAATGGTACCTTTAAAAAAAAAGTAAAAAGGCTCTGTTTCAGATTTATGCCACAGCCAAATATGCAAAGAAAAAAATTCCTGACATTCGTAAAAACTAGCGGGGCTATTAAAGGCGTGAAATAAAGTTGTCTCTATCTATAAGTTTGTTTTTGGAATATGGTAAAAATGCAAAAATGTAGTTGCTAAATTTTAAAAGTGGTCTATATGAGGAAAACGTCCGAGAACCTTTGACGTAGATAAATTAAATGCTTAACGTTTTTTTATAAACATACAATAGTATTAAGATATCTCTACTCTGGAGGTCTACTTTTCTAGTTACTTGTATGGTAAAACGAAATATCTAGTCCAAATAAACCTAGGTACCTCAAATAACTTAAATCCTTTGTAAGTTTTCATGAATCCATTACACGTGAAATTATAGTTGTTAGATTCATCTCATATTTTTTCACTTTTTACAGAACAAATTTTATATCTCATGCCTACAGAAATGTTTCGTGCTTGCCCTGCTGAATGACATCAGGCACAAAAAACATGTTGACAGCACAAACAAAGATGCGTATACAGGATGGAGTTTTCATTATATTATTATCACTTGTAGGTACTTTAACTTGATCATAGTGGTGTTTTTTTTTGAGATTTCGATCCATGTTGCTTTGGAAAGTTGTTAGTTATGGTGAGCTGAATCCCTCCTTTGATTTATTACCGGCTTGTCAGAAACACGTAGTATACACGGTCACTTTTATATCGTGGCGGAAACTTTCAGGACAAAGTCTTTGCATGATATGAATGTTTTTTTTTACTTTTTCATTTATGTAGAATAAAAAAAAAAAAATTTAAGGCCGATGGACCCCTTGTTCACCCCCCGCGCATTGCCCTGCGACCCCTTATTCTTCTGGCGCCAGCTAAGCCACCGTACCGTAAGTCATTGCGCTGAAGTTACACATTATTTTTAGTTTTTTTTACAAAATTTCGAAGGACCTCAAGTGAGAATGGTTAATTGTTTTTCAATTTTGTTTTCAGGAATCAGTCTTGTATATTTATGCCTACCGTGTGTTAAATTTTCCTCCACGATAAAAAAATCACCGTGTTTAAAGGATTTTTTCAATTTAGTTACATTTTTTATCACGTGTATTTTGAGAATGATTTGTTTCCCTACATTATAAAATACCATCCCATATATTTAGGCCCCGCACATTGACCTTAGAGTTTCTTCGTTTGATATTTTTGACCTTCCTCAAACCTTGGGTGGAAAGGGAATAAATTTAGACCCCGTTTGTAAGGTACTGATACTTTACTTACTTACTTTTTGCTTATTTTGAAAACGTAACTTTCCTTAATCATACCCTTTTTTTACCCAAGTTTTGTTGTATTGTTAAATTTGTTAGAGGCGGGGTTTGTTTTTGATTGTTGTTGTTGTTTATTCCATCTTTAATTCATTTATATAAGCCGAAAGACGTAAACGTAAACTGTTGGGCATAGGCCTCCCCCACAAGTCGCCACAATGTTATACATTTAGGGGGTCTGCCTTAACCTTGGCGATAGCAGTATGGCTCTTCAAGTACCTAAACGAAGGACGCTGCTACCCGTCTCTCGGTTGTTCCCTTAGTCGCCTTTTACGACACCTAAGGGAGGAGATGGGGTTGTAGCCTCTTTTTGCATTCATTTTAGAATATTGTAAGTTGATTACAACGACTGCTTCGTGGCTCAGTTGGCAGTGAAGTGGACTGAGTGAGACGCGGGTGCACTGGGTTCGATTACCAGCGGGGCGAACATTTTTATGATGAATATCGATGTTTGTTTCCGGTCTGGGTGTAATGTTCGTCTCTGTATATGTTTCGGGAACCCTAGATACAGGTTCTTCCTAGTTATGGGCTCTTAATTTATTGCGTTATTATTATCAGGCACAACTTATCAGTCTGGCGCGAAATTCAACCCTGCGTCACAGAATTTAAAGAGCGGCTCAAATTGTTATTCTCTCGTATTTTCGCCTCTCCTCTCTACATGTGCACTAGGCCTTATCTTTACCTGAGTATGATGCGTTTTGTTAGTACCATCATAAAATCTACAGATTAACAAACAAAACCTCATAAACAGTGGGTGTTAAGACTTCATTGCTAAACAGAACGTAGGTTAGGAACCAAGGCAGCGACCTTAATTTTCGATAAATACGGAATATTATATAGTTTCCTATGAAATCGTATTTTGGCTGAGAAGGTGGGTCGACCACTACGACTACTGATGCAAGAATTTATTAACACATCACACTCAGAGCCCCTAACTCGGAAGAACCTGTATCTAGGGTGCCCGAAACATATACCGAGACGAACATTTCACCCAGACTGGAAACAAACATCGATATTCATTAAACAATATTTGCCCCGTCGGGAATCGCACCCATTGCACCTGCGTGTCAATCCACATCACTGCCAACTGAGCCAAGAAACAGTCTTTGTAATCAATAAATTACGTACAATATGACAACAAACAAAGAAACAATTGAAGAATTTCGTTAATAACTGTCTCTCACACAAAACCAGAAAGACTTCTCTCTCTTTCTGTGGTCTCTCATGTGTTTGGAAGAATAATTTTAGATTGAAAACCTGTAGCCTGGGGGGCAAGTTTATTAACTAAAAACAATTGACTGACTGCTCCGTGGCTCAGTTGGCAGTGATGTGGACTGAGCAAGCGTGTGCACCTAGGTCCGATTCCCGGGCGGGGCGAATATAGATATGATGAATATCGATGTTTGTTTCTGGTCTGGGTGTAGTGTTCGTCTCTGTGTGTGTTTCGGGTACCCTAGATACAGGTTCTTCCTAGTTTGGGGCTCTGAGTGTGATGTGTTATTAGTGTTATTATTATTAATTTGATTCTTCGAACCTAGTTCGAACCACAGAAAAGAGAATACAAGAGCAGTCTTCCTTGTTCTGTGGTTCGAACATTTGTTTGGTTTGGGAATGCAACCAGAAGGTTAACGGGGTTGCTAACAAGACGTTTAGGTTATTATCATCAATCATCATCAATACATAGTATAAAATGAAGTCGTTTCCCGCGTCTGTCCCTGTGTATGCTTATATCTTTAAAACTATGCAACGGATTTTGATGCGTTTTTTTTAATAAATAGAGTAATTCAAGAGGAAGGTTTATAAGTATAATACATGCACAAAATAGATTAGATTAGATTAGATTCATTTATTTCACACTATCATATTCATATTACATACAAAGTTGTATAATAAAATGTCAAAGTATAATGTGATCGTCAAAATATTGTACAAAAATTATATAAAAAATAATAAGTAGTTTCTTAATTATTTAAGTACTATCTAAACAATCTCAAATTTTTAAATGTATAATTGTATATAAAATGTCAAATACTAAATAATAATTTCAATTTACTTGAATTACATATTGTAACTGTCGAATACTCAAATTACACAAATAATATCCAATGTCAAACAAATTTATAGTTTAAAAAGTCATCTATACAATAATATTCATGTTCCAACAAAAGTTTTTTCAGTCGGCGACAAAACACTTCGTCATTGATTTCCTCCTTCAGCTCAGTAGGCAAATGCTCTTAATAGTGTGGCCCGATGACGCGCGGGTTGTGCGTAGCAAACACCGTGCGACGAGGCACTGCGGCCAGGCTCCCCGCTCCCCGCAGCGCCCGCCCGCCGCACTCACGTCGTCGGAATGTACCTATATTTTTTCTGACATAAGTAATGATCTCGTAAAGATATACTGAGTAAAGGGAAAATAGTAATAGGTTAGGCGGTACGAAATTCGCCGGGTCGACTAGTGTGAAATAAAAGAGTTTTGGTTTATCTTATATTATCACTTTAACTTAAAACAATTGGTGGATGATTAATAGTGGATGAGTTAACGCTATGTATGGTAACAAACGCGAAGAGAACGCATGATTTGTTGCACCTAATAATAAAAACTAAATTGTTTACACTGTGACCTACTATGTACAGTCCTACCTACTATGTCACGGACTAGGAGGCCGTAACAGATTTGTCTATGGTTTCGTCAGCCCTAGATTGTATTACCAAAGAACAAGAGCTATTTTGCAATACAGAAAAACCCGGAAGTGTTACGCCGACCGTGTCCGCCACTGTACAGCTCAGCTCGTACTCTAGTCTAAATTGTTACCTTTCAGTTGGCCTCGCCTCGCCAGATGTGAGCGGGGCCTAAGATTTCAATGAATGGATGATGCAACAATATCATTCACAGATTAATAAATGACATCATTATAAATACACCTACGCCGTTTCTGTTTTGGACTTGGGAAATTGATCCTTATTTTATAGATGAATCAGAAATCATATTTGATTAAACACGTATAGCCCTTTATGTCCTTAGGCATTTATCATTGTATGTTTTATAATAATGTTATAATACGCAAAGGAAGGTAAATTATATCAATATCAATACATAGTATAAAATAAAGTCGCTTCCCGCGTCTGTCCCTATGTATGCTTATCTTTAAAAGTACGCAACAGATTTTGATGCGGTTTTTTTAATAGATAGAGTGCTGCAAGAGGAAGGTTTATAAGTATAATATATGCATAAATGGTTAGGCGGTACGAAGTTCGCCGGGTCGACTAGTTAATATCTAAAGTCAAAAGAATGAATTAAAATGTCAAGTGTCCCACTTTTGTAGGATACTTGATTGAATAAATACTATTTAGTTAACTTAAATAGCATAAATTTGAATTTTGATTGATGAAAAGACATATTGTTGGTTCCTATTTCGTTTTCTAAAAATGAAAAAGAGATCTTAATAAATTAAGTAAATAAATATTAAAATAAAAACTCTGAAAAAAAACTGCGATAGTCAATCATTAACAAATAGGAAAATATTATAAGCCATCATTTCAAGCGCCACTTATCAAAAAAACGTCAATGATGTAGGTATGTCCTTTTAACGTAATGAATAATAATTATGCTGTCGATAATCTATACCAATATTATAAAGAGGAAAGATTTGTTTGTTTGTTTGTTTGTTTGTTTGTTTGTAACGAATAGGCTCTGGAAATACTGAACCGATTTGAAAAATTCTTTCACTGGTAGGAAGCTACACTAACCCCGAGTGTCATAGGCTATATAAGACTTTCAAAAAAATTAGGGATCCTTACCCAAACTTAAATAAAGTAATCCAAGGTGCAATATTTTTTCCGTTGTTTACATATTTTGACAGGTGGTTTGTTGTTGTTGTTTGTTTTTTTATTCGGCCATTCTGGGCAGTCAAAAGAACATAGTCTATAGAGTCAAGTCTTTTGTAGTATGTTATATTCTATGGCGTAACGAAGTAAGCCGGGACAGCTCGTCATTATCATAATTTAGCATTCTAATGATTATTTGCAGAAGTGATGTTACAAAATTACATTCACAAGTTTAATGTTTGTGTTTGTAAATATTCTTGAGATTTTATGTCACAAGACTGTGATGTTTGTGTAGCATCTTACAAATCATACTTAACGATAGTTTTGTATTATCAATACATAGTATAAAACAAAGTCGCTTTCCGCGTCTGTCCCTATGTATGCTTACATCTAGAAAACTATGCACCGGATTTTGTTGCGTTTTTTTTTAAATATAGCCCTCCTCTGTCAAGTGATTCTACTCCCTTTCGCAATGATTTTACAGCGTAGAGAAGAAAGGGGGTAACAAACTCTACTTTACAATTTATCTCTCTTTAACAAAAGGCAATCTAAAGCTTCGTTTAAAATCTAAATATTCATTAACTTTATAGTTTACGTGTTTTATGTTCAACTAGTCGACCCGGCGAACTTCGTACCGCCTAACCTATTACTAATTTTTGCACGTATTATAAACCTTCCTCTTGAATCACTCTATATAATATATTATAATATATTATAATATATTATATAATATATTATAATATATTATAATATATTATATAGAGTGATTATTTTATTTATTTCTTCTCTACGCTGTAAAATCATTGCGAAAGGGAGTAGAATCACTTGACAGAGGAGGGCTCGTTTGGGGGCCTCTCCAGGCGACCATTGTCGTAAGGCAAGGCAAACATTTGTTCGCCAGAGCCCATTGGTGGGCACCCTGAACTACCTCGCCTCTCACAGGATACTTTACCAAATAAGGTAGCAATAGCAATTTGATTACATGTAGTCTAATTGATTTTTACTAAGCGAAATTTTGTATCCTATATTGAATAAAGTTTTTTTATATTTTTGATTTGATTTAATTCAGGTACACTGATGTACTAAGTTTCTTGGTACTTACATTAGAGAGACTTACTGATTTTAATGTTCTTGTTTTTGTGTTTTTTTGTGCAAGACATCATTCATTCCATATTTTGAATAAACATTCGTGCTTGCCTCTTTAATAAAAAAAAAATTAATATAAAGTGTTTATCTATATTTTTTTTTATTTTTTTGTTTCAGGCAACGTCAGTGCACTATGAGAACAGCTGTGTAACTATATTGCACAACGAACAACTGGCATGAAAATCATGATACGGACAATCATACGAAGGTTTGTCCCTTATTTTAATAATTATCAACAAAAGAGCACTTAGAAAGGGCGTTCAGACGCATACGGCTTAAAATAAAAAAGTTAGACCTAGGCTAAACCTTAAAATAGGTTCAAATCATGAATTTGTATTAAAAGTTCATGATTAAAACCTATTCTAAGAACTGAGACTATAGATTTATCTTTCAAACATTGTCGTGTCGCTCATTCGCCTACTATTTTCCCAAGATGCCATTCAACCTTGACCAAGTCAACGTTTTTCCTCAAACTGCAGTCAACTTTACCTGACCGAAATTTTATAATTTATAAAGTAAACTGTCATTGTGATTGGTGGGATATTTTTGTTGCAAATCAATCGGATCTTTGAGCTTGTTGCTATTAACTCATTTCGGTAACTTAGGCTGAAACACACAGTGAGTGTTTGGAGGCTACTCAGTCGAGTATGATACTCGGACAAGTGATGCCCGAGTACTGAGTTGAGTATCCTGGCTCGAGCTGTCTCATACTCCGAGGATCATATGTGTAACAATAGCAAAGGAATCATTGCGAAAGAGAGTAGGATCATTTGACAGAGGAGGGCTCGTTTGGGGGCGTCTCCAGGCGACCATTGTCGTAAGGTCATTGCATTGGCAAACATTTGTTTGCCTGAGCCAATTAGTGGGCACCCTGAACTACCTCGCCTCTATCAGTATAGGATACTTTACGAAATAAGGTATCAATATTAATTAGATTAGTCTAATTGACTTTCAAAAAGCGATATCTTGTATCCTGTATTGAATAAAACATTTTTTACTTTTTACTTTTTTTTAAAGTCGAAACTTGACTACGTATATCAATTTGATAACGATTTACAGTTAGATTTAGATGCGACACGACTGTGAATGTCAGCCTTAGAATCATTGTAAATTCTTGCAGATAACGAACGAAAATAATCATCATCATCGATCTGATGTTTGTGTCGTTTGAGCATAAGAGGTACAGAAAAGTACCTCGCACCTACTAATGTCAAGTACAGACGCCGAAACACACGCACAAGATGGCGATCACGTGACTAGAAACGAGACAAACGATACGAAGGATCAGAGAGAGACAAAAACTGTCTCCTTTGATAAAGACGTGCAAGTCAAGAGATTTGGTAAGAGAGAGAAAGAGATGAAAACTTTTCTGAGATATGTAGAGGGTTTTTGATACTGTTGAGTTATTTTGAAAAGAGAACAGAGTGGTGTCCCGGTTTTTCGGGATGATTTTTAACATCTCTTATATTACTTGGCAACTAAATTTCGAAATAAATTAAACTAAATATGTTTTTAAGTTATTGGGTAAGCTTGTGTTGTAGAGTTTAAAATGTCTAATAAATAGAATCTGTTAACACAATTATTTTAGTTTTAATTTAGGAAAAACTTTAATTGAAATAAGGTTTCTTTTTCAATTTGGCTGCCAACAGGCTAGCTGAAATATTTGATAGGTATTATGATCCCAGAATGTATTAAACAAACTTAACAGTATCTAAAACACGATATAATTTCAAAGAAAAGTAAAAAAAAAAAAATATCGTTATCGACTGAATGCAAAACCACTAATTTTCCATATAACAAAATCATAGTAACGAGATTAAGATAAATTATAAGTTTGTACTAAATACATAACTGTAGTTCGCAATCTAACAGAATAATAAAATATTAATAACTAATTTTTAACAAGTATATAAAACTACGTCATTTGAAACAATGAAAACAATATTATTTTTTCCCATTTATTTATTTTCGTTATAAATTGAATAATAAGTTGGGCGGAATAAAGCTGCCAAAAAAAAAGAATGTCTATATAAATAAATACCTATGTAAGTATGTGGGTTGCCTGAAAGAAACTAGAATACTTCCAATCTTAAACAATAAAAAAACATAATTTTTGATTACCGTTTGGCAACTGCAAACGACTTTGATCTTTACTCAGGTACTTTCCTTTTTCCTTAATTCGTAACTACTTTACCAACAATCAACATTACACTGCAATTGTAATGTAATAATATATCAATTCAATTCAAGGCCACTCGGACCACGATGAAAAAAATTACGAAGACAGATAAGGTGGCGTTTAAATGAATTTTTAAGAATTGTGCAATAAAAGATTTTTAACTGAGATAGTTTTAGTGTGCCAAATTCCTTTACTATCGCTTTTAAATGATCGTTTTATTCAAACTTGTGGCATTTAGCAGCCATTCACAGTTGAGTCGCAGTTAAATCTCGCACTCCAAAGTGTCAAAATTTAACTTTAAATCTCTTAAGGCGGTAAGTCACGGTATGGCGCGAAATTAAAATTTTTTCGCGGTTTTTATTTATTCTGGCGAAAGTATTCATTTATAATAAATTTTAAATGAATTTGCGTATGTAAAAAAACATTTCTCACATTGTAATACAACGTTTTTGGAAGACAGACCTACTGATTTTGTGTCTAAGGGGTAAAAGGCCAAAAATTAAGTTCCTGAATATACATAAAATCGGTAACTCTGTCTTTCAAAATCAATCAAAAACGATATATCACAATGTGGGAGAGAGTTTTTTACATTCGCAAATTCCTTTTAAACCATTTAAAATGAATACTTTCGCCAGAATAATTACAAAACGCGAAAAAATTTGAATTTCGCGCCATACCGTGAGTTACCGCCTTAATTGATATACACAGTCGAATTCTGAATTCAAAGAAGTAAAACTTATACTCGACGGAGTATAAAAAAGCTAAAGCTAGGAAAATCTATACTCGAGAAAGACTTGTCCGTGCGGAAACTCGGCCGAGTCGACTCCTAAACACTGACTGTGTGGTTTAAATTCACAGCCATTAAGAGGAGTGTAACGCTCAAGTTCGCACTCGGGAAAGTCGTTATCTAGTACAGATATTCCTGGCTTAGCCGACTTATACTCCATAGAGCATATGTTTTACTTTCATGAACTCGGAACTCGCCTGTGTATAAGAATTTGGAGAGGAGAACTATTTTAAGTTACATTTTGATACTTTGGAGAACTTCGACTTTACTGTAAATGTGTACCAAAGAAGTTATTTATAGCTACGGCGTTGTAATTATTATGCGTCGATAGCAGAGCCCCTAACTAGGTAGAACCTGTATATTGGGTGACTGAATCACAAACAAAGGCTGGCTGACCCGGAAACAAACATCGATCGATGTCCAAATTCTTCCCCACCGGGAATCAAAGACGGATTTTCGAAGTCACAGTCGACAACACCGCGACTGAACCACCAACTGTTTTTCCTAGACCGGGCTCATTGTAACAAACCAATAACCAATTACAACTAGTTACAAGAACAAAAAAGAACCTAACAACTCTATCAACAATCGATCTCTATGCTAACATGTTGAAATAACATTGATTATTATCTACTTACATTACTTATTTTTTATTGTGCTCAAAACTTTTTTTTATACAAGGTGTTTCTGACAAGGCGGTAATAAATCAAAGGAGGAATTCAGCTCACCATACTTAACAACTTTCCCAAAGCAACATGGGTCGAAATCTCAAAACAAAAATCAGCTATCCCGTACATTGACCCCGTCAGCTGATCGAACCAATGTATGGAACAGCTGTTATTTTCGATTTTCATCAATATAAGTCTAATATAAGTACATATTATAAAACAAAGTCGCTTTCCGCGGCTGTCCCTTTGTATGCTTATATCTTTAAAACTATGCAACGGATTTTGATGCGTTTTTTTTAATATAGATTGATTCCAGAGGAAGGTTTATATGTGTAATACATGCACAAAATAGTAAAAAGTTAGGCGGCACTTAGTTCGCCGGGTCGTCTAGTTTCTAATTAAGCACTGAGAGAAACTTCGAGATTTTGCGTAAATTTCGTTTGTATACAACATAGAGTTAAATTAAGTTTTATGCAACAATAAACCAGTATTAATCGCCAGGCCGCTTTATGACCGTAGGGCATAATCTAGAAGCATACAATAAGAGGTCAAACAACGTTGTTCATACGCATGTTATATCATAACTTAATTGTAACTCTGCAACCAGTCTCAACTGACATAAAACAAAACCTGTTGTTTTTCCACTTGCTCTAAGTTGCTCTTAGAAAGCTATTGTGTTAGATACGTTACTAGTTGATCCGGCGAACTTCAATTTTTTGCATCTATTACACATATGAACCTTCCTCTTGAATCACTCTATCTATAAAAAAAACTGCATCGAAATCCGTTGCATAGTTTTAAAGATTTAAGCATACGTAGGGACAGACGCGGGAAGCAACTTTGTTTTATACTATGTATATTGATGGGTTGGCGATCAAAGATCAAAACCTCTTCAAGTATTTTAACGAAGGGCGCTTCTTCTGCCCGTCCTTCGGCACGACACCCAATGGGACGCGATGGGTTGGTGGTATCAGTGGTATTCTATGCTGCCACCACACGAAAAAAAAACGATTTGTTTTAAAAGTGGCTCTACTTTATGTTAAACTAGTGGGCGCCCCGCGGCTTCGCCAGCGCATTTGCCCTTGAAACATTAAATTCCCAATTTTCCCGTGGGAATTTCAGGATAAAAGTCGCCTATGTCCTTCCTCAGGCTCTAGATTATTCATATACCAAATTTCATTCAACTCGGCTCAGTAGTTTTCTTAGGAAATCAAAACAGACAGACATACCGACAGACAACAGAGGTATTTTCGTTATAATCAATATATATAAAACTCTTCCGTTACTGACTGACTGAATGACTGACTGACTGACTGACTGACTGACTGACTGACTGACTGACTGACTGACTGACAGACAACGCAGAGCCGAAACTACTGGGCGTAGCGGGCTGAAATTTTGCATGTAGGTTCCTTAGGGAGTGTAGGTGAGCACTAAGAAAAGATTTCCCGAAATTCCCACGGGAACGGGAAAAAACTGGATTTTTGTGTTTATGAGAAATCTGCGCGGGAAATACCGCGGGGCAGCCTCTAGTATTAGTATAGAAGTATAGATATCGTTTGTAAATATTTATTGATCTCTTTATAAAGAAGCAAGGAAATGAAGATGTAAATTAGGAAGTCACATTCCGTAAATTTTCGTGTTGTGTTAGCAGAAAAAATTGATGCATTAACGATAGAGCTGTGATCTCTTTGTTAGCAGCGGATGTTTTCAAGGTTTTTCGTATGTTTGTCTGTGCATCATAATACTTAGAATACAAGTATTGTATGTGCAAGGCCTAGTCAGTTATCGCTCAATTACTTTTGTATGAATATGACCAATCGGTAAGAAAGAATAGTAAGTAATCATCGCATCACATAAAAGCTCTAACTAGGTAGAACTTATATTTAGTATGCCTGAAATAAATCACTATCATCATCATCATCATCATATCATATATATACATATATATATACATAGTATAAAATAAAGTCGCTTCCCGCGTCTGTCCCTATGTATGCTTATATCTTTAAAACTATGCAACGGATTTTGATGCGTTTTTTTTTAATAGATAGAGTGATTCATGAGGAAGGTTTATAAGTATAACACGTGCTCAAGATAGTTATAGGTTTGGCGGTACGAAGTTCGCCGGGTCGACTAGTTATGTATAATTAAACATGCACAACACAATATGTATATGTTCGGCGTTACGAAGTTTGCCGGGTCGACGAGTTACCTATAACATACATAATCTCACGCCTTTTATTCCCCGAAAGCCGGACCCACGTTTAGCCGAGTTTATGCTTTTTATTACCAACGTGACGCAGGGCCAGCTTGTCGCCGCGGTTATAACGACCACTACTGCGGCCGGGACCAACGGCTTAACGTGCCTTCCGAAGCACCTATACCTATAAATTCCACTTTAGGTTGTTATAGACGTATCACTGTCTCAACTGTCGCGCAGTCGGTTTAAAAACTTCTGAATGACCAAATAATAATAAAAAAAACTGGTACTTTCGTCATCTGTCCAAGTAAGGTAGTGTTGTTCAGGTCATTGCCAAAATGCTGTCTGAATTGTCTGATTCAGCGTGGCTAGTGATGTGACATAATAAATTAAAAAAACTGTAGTAATACAGGTTTTTTCGGCGAAGGTATTTTTTAATCATTAACGCTTTGATTACTTTTAATGCCAATTAACATAATGCGCCATAATTTAACAATACTATTTAAATAGAAATATTAAATATAGGGAGTTGGACCAAAAATCGTCAGCAAATTTAGTAAGCAAAAATATTGTGCACAAAGTTAAAAGTTAAAGTTAAAAAACACTTTATTGCATACAAAAAATACAAAAGAACATTACACACAATTAGTTGTTAAAGGACGATTTTTGGGGGTAGTTTACAATAATCGCCATTAGCAGGCGGGTTGACGATCGCCGTCTGCCCCTTCTTTCTAGGTCGTATTTTACTACGCCCATAGCAGGAGACAGGGTGGCGGTTTTCGGGATACCGCCACCACAAGCAAATCTATATATATAAAATCCAAATACCACTGATCTACTCACTCACTCACTCACTCACTCACTCACTCATCATCGCCCAGCCGAAACCGCTGAAGATAGAAAGATGAAATTTGGACAGTAGCTTCTTTACGTGACGTAGGCACCCACTAAGACGGGCTTTCGGGATAACTTAACCGGGACGCCGTATACAGGGTGTAACAGTTTGTATGAAACTCCTAGACTACTGGGTTTAGAATGTTGAAATTTAGACTGTGGATTCTTTTTGTATCACCAACATCATAAATGGTTTAGTTTTTTTTTTAATTTTGCCCCTGAGGTCTTATACAGGGTGAAATATGTTTTTTGCTAAAATCAAAACTAATGACACTAGAGACTTGAAATTTTCAAAATAAGCTCCTTATAATATTACAACATCAAATATGATATCAAAACTGCGTTTATTAGTCCTGAAAGCCTTAATACAGGGTGTTAAAGTTTGTATGAAAAACCGAAACCGCTCATTATTTTTCTTAGAAATTGAAGTGGTCGATGTTTCTAGATTGTTGTGGGCGCTAATTACGAAAAAAACGGGACGCCGTATACAGGGTGTAACGTCTGGATTTAGAAAGTTGAAATTTACACTGTAGATTCTCTTTGATTCGAAATGGGTGATGTTTCTAGATTGTTGGGGGCGCTAATTACAAAAAGAACGAGACGCCGTATACAGGGTGTAACGTCTAGATTTAGAAAGTTGAAATTTACACTGTAGATTCTCTTTGATTTGAAATGAGTGATTTTTCTAGATTGTTAGGGGGGGGTTAATTACGAAAAACAAATGGGACGCCGTATACAGGGTGTAACGCCTGGGTTTAGAAAGTTGAAATTTACACTGTAGATTCTCTTTGATTCGAAATGGGTGATGTTTGTAGAATGTTGGGGGCGCTAATTACAAAAAGAACGAGACGCCGTATACAGGGTGTAACGTCTGGATTTAGAAAGTTGAAATTTACACTGTAGATTCTCTTTGATTTGAAATGAGTGATGTTTCTAGATTGTTAGGGGGGGTTAATTACGAAAAACAAATGGGACGCCGTATACAGGGTGTAACGTCTGGATTTAGAAAGTTGAAATTTACACTGTAGATTCTCTTTGATTTGAAATGAGTGATGTTTCTAGATTGTTAGGGGGGGGGGGGGTTAATTACGAAAAACAAATGGGACGCCGTATATTGGGTGTAACGTCTGAATTTAGAAAGTTGAAATTTACACTGTAGATTCTCTTTGATTCGAAATGGGTGATGTTTCTAGATTGTTGGGGGCGCTAATTACGAAAAACAAACGGGACGCCGTATACAGTGTGTATGAAACTCCTAAAATGTCTGGATTCAGAATGTTGAAATTTACACTGTAAATTCTCTTTGCATTAAAAACATCATAAGTAGTTTTTTTTGCCCCTGAGTTCTTAAGTTCATATAAAGGGTAAAACAAGTTTATCGCTAAAATCTAAACTATTGACACTAGCAACTTGAAATTTTCAAAATAAGTTCCTGTTAATATTAAAACATCAAATATGGTATCATAACTGTTTTCATAGTTACTGGAGTCCTTGATACAAAGTTTTTATGAAAAACCGAAACCCCTCATTATTTTTCTTAGAAATTGAAATGGTCGATGTTTCTAGATTGTTGGGGGCGCTAATTACGAAAAAAAACGGGACGCCGTATACAGGGTGTAACGTCTGAATTTAGAAAGTTGAGATTTACATTGTAGATCCTCTTTGATTCGAAATAGGTGATGTTTCTAGATTGTTGGGGGCGCTAATTACGAAAAACAAACGGGACGCCTTATACAGTGTGTAACAGTGTGTATGAAACTCCTAAAATGTCTGGATTCAGAATGTTGAAATTTACACTGTAAATTCTCTTTGCATTAAAAACATCATAAGTAGTTTTTTTTGCCCCTGAGTTCTTAAGTTCATATACAGGGTAAAACAAGTTTATCGCTAAAATCTAAACTATTGACACTAGAAACTTGAAATTTTCTAAATAAGTTCCTGTTAATATTAAAACATCAAATTTGGTATCATAACTGTTTTCATAGTTACTGGAGTCCTTGATACAAAGTTTTTATGAAAAACCTAAACCGCTTATTATTTTTCTTACAAATCGAAATGGGTGATGTTTCTAGGTTTTTGAAATCGTTATTACAAAAAAGACATCATCATTTTAATTTATAAACGCAAAATGTAAATCGATATGTGTGAAGTTTTTTTTAAGGATATTGGGGGTTCTGATTACGAAAAAGTAAGAAATTTTAAAATCCAACGTGGTGGACATAAAGTTTAATTATAAAGGGGCGTCCTCTTAGTTAATGCGGACGCAGACCGCAGCGGATACAGAGGTTTAACAGTTTGTATATATGAAAATAAAAATGGTTGTTGAAGTATACTGGATAAGAGTCGCGCAAGATTAATATACAGCAGTGAACGTCTATCGGTAGCGAGCGACGATGATGATGAAAGTAAACGAAGTATACCGGGTAGATGAACGGGGTTTTTTTTGAAGCGTCAGAGTATGCATATAGGCTAAGGTTAGTTTGTGTATTCAGAAAAACGGATATTAACGCTTGAAGCCCAAACAGTTAAAGATTTTTGTATTGTAAAAGGAAACTGCTTGATATTGATTTCTTTAGGGGTTTGGATTAGAAATTAGAAATGATTTCCTGATATTTCTGAGTATAACCACAGATTAGAGAGTATAACAAAACAAATGAACAAGTAATTTACATTTATTATAAAAATGCGCTTGCGAAGCTGCGGGCAAAAGCTAGTTTATTTATATTTATAGAAAACCACTCATAACAACACTGATACAGATTAACAAAGTTACCTACAGAAGTAAGACTATATTCCCATCACTAATCAGATCGATATCATTCTGCCCACACACTTTATACAATCTTAATGAGTGCCGCAGGGCTCCACACTGGGTCCATTCCAATTTATGATATCTGTAGAATTACGTCATTATGGGTCTTATTAATTTTGCAAGCCCTTTAAAGGGTTCAGGGAAAGGCCATTTACATATACAGCCTTTTTTCGTAATTTATTTTCGTGAACAAAATTATTATAAACATAATATTTTTTCATTATAGACATACTATTTCTTATGTTTTAATTATAGACATACTATTTCGCTAGTTTGAACATTACTTACGACAGTAAAAACAATGACGTTAGCTAAATTAAAACGGTAAACTTAACTACACCAAAGTGTTTGTGCTTAGAAAAACTACTTGAAGCTACAGAAACGTGTGAATCTTTTAAACATTTATTTAAATTTTGGACCATCTCCTTGGTTCAATTGGTTGATTTGTTCTTTTCCTAGAGCTGGGTTATTTATTTCTTATAGAGGTTTCAGGCATCCTTCATACAGGTTCTACCTAGTTTTTTTTTTTATTTGTTCTTTTCCTAAATCTGGGTTATTTATTTCTTGTAGAGGTTTCAGGCACCCTTTATACAGGTTCTACCTAGTTTTTTTTTAAATAGCCTCTACTGTGTCCCACTGCTGGGCAAAGGCCTCTCCCGATTGCTTCCATTGCTCTCAGCTCATTGCAGTCTCCGGCCACTCAGTTCCTAAGTAGGTATCGAGATCTTCCCGCCATCTTCGTCTTGGTCTGCCACGTTATCTTTTATACCTCTAAGGTAAGTTTAGAAATTCTCATTTTAATGAACATATTTATAGAAGTTGTGAGAGTGCAGTGGATGAGGGTTGCACAAGATCGGTAGGTGTGGCGATTTGTGGGGGAGCCCTATGTCCAGCAGTGGAAGTCGTTTCGGCTGGGCTGAGATGAGAAGCCCTGTTATTGTGTATCACGTGTATGGTATCGTCGTAAGGGCTTACACGGTGTCGCGGAGTTGAACATAACGATCGAAAGATCACCCGTGACCCCTTTGCCAACAGCCGAGATGGACACCGGCGGGGTTTTAGTGGGTGCGAACCCCACATAACCCTGCGACTCCCCCCGGGGTCGCAGGGTACTCGTTAGGAGTTTCCCCGCCTAAAAAAAAAAAAAAAGGGCTTACACGGTGCGAAACTAGCGCCACTTCCGATAAATAATTAATATCTTCAAAACCATGGCCGAAATCAAAAATATGCGCCTTTGACTCCATTCCATAGATAATCTTGCATAGAATTTTTAAGGCCTTATTTTTTAAATAAAAAACCATTTGTTGCCTTGCCTAAAGTGGCCACTTTAGTTTTATAACGGGTTTTTTCTTTGAATTTGAACCTGAAAGCTACAAAACAGGGCCTTAAAAATTCAAAGTAAAATTATCTAGGGAGTCAAGGGCGCATATTTTTGATTTCGGCCATGGTTTTGAAGAGATCAATAATTTATCGCAGTGGCGCTAGTTTTGCCCCTTAAGTTTTGTTGTGACATTAGTATACTTATGTTAGTATGGCGTCATTAGTTCTCTTTTTTTTACCGAAACCGAAGAGCATCATGACTATTTTTAGCAAAAGCTCTTCGACCGTAAACCGCTTTTTGGCATGTTTTTTGAGAAGCTTTTTATTGTGGTGAGCTTTTTATTAGAGATCCTCGCGTCGAGTTTCTTTACAAAAATTTTGATTTTTGATTAGAAATAGAATTGAATAGAAATACTCTTTATTCCAATCAACAGAATTACCTAACAATTTTCTTAAATCACTACACATTGATTGCAATCGGCCGCCTTGTCGCTTAAAGCTATTTCTTCCAGGCAACCCATTGTTAGGATAAAAAAAAATTAGGTACTGATAAATGTACGTACGTAGTTGATTGGGTTATAATGGGCCATTATTTTTTTCTGATTTTCAAATTAAAACTGAACGACCAGTCAGGTGACCAGCGGGCCGGCTCATATCTTGGCCAGCGTTTAAGCCTGGCCATCCAGCGTGGAAACGCAGCCAGCCTGCTGGGCACGGTTCCGACCAGTGGCGGCGTAATGAACGAAATATTTTACTTGTAGGTATATGTTTTTTTTTTTTTTAGATAATCGGAATTTTATACTGTAAATATGTAATGGATTGTAAATATTTTTGTGTTCCTTTTAATAAAAATCCATAATATAAATTGAAACTCTGAAGGAAATACAAAAATTTTAATTTGTATCTAGGATTGCCGAAATACAAACCAAGACATAGAAAATTAATCGGACCCAATATTTACATTTATTAATCAATGTATTAGGTAAAATTATGAGATAGGTACCAAATCGTTTAAAATTACAAAAAATAAACTAAGGAACCCAATAAACACATTTTTTAATATCTTTATCAAACAGTAGATCTAGTTTTTATGTCGCTGCGCCAGCGCAGACGTGAATTTGATACGGTTTCTTGTTAACACAGTTTTTGTTACGAAATTCTTATATCTCAACTTTTCTTGACATTTAATAAATAATTTGACAGGGGATCCCTAATCTGAAGCAACATTAGTTTTAATGATCGGTACGGTTGACTTATAAAAAAAAACAAATTCAAATTTATAGTTTTCTTTCTTTCGTTTTTCGACGATTGTTATGGTGTAGAAAGAGACAGCACATCAACCTTAACATCCTATCCACCTTACGTACGACATAAAAATGTTTTTTCAACTAAAATTATGAAAGCCCTAGGTTAACCCATTCAGCGCCACGGGCGCAACGTATGCGTCCGTTAAAAACATATCCCCAGGCGCCGAGGACGCCGGCTGGCGTTTGCACTATTTTCAATAAAAATCATACTAAATAGGATATTACAATATTATTTTTACTGAAAAAAGATAGTCAAGGATTTGATTAAAAGGATCCAATTCATGCTTTATACTTTTTTCATACATTTATTATATAGAAATAGCTATTGAAGTTCAACTTGAGATAAAGTTAATTCTATTTGCTCATTTTTTTTTATTTAAATGCAGAATTTAATAATTTTAATAGAACTATACATTGTATTTTTTTGATTTTTTTATGTCGTGATTTAGTATATATTGGAACAGGGCACATACGTTGCGCCCGATGGCGCTCGAGGAAGTGTATTTTTCGGTTCGCTCGTGCTACTTTGTCCAAGTGCAGGGGAAAATGTGTTTTGTAAGCAAGCAGTTAACGCTGCTTTTAGGATTGAAGTGGTAAACTGTTTCGACTTTTTGTAATTATATAGGTGACCGTAGATTTGAACAAGCGTCATATCACCTATTTTGTATTCAATGAAATAAAGATAAGGCGGTAATTTTTCGGTGCTTTTAAGTTCAAGCGAAACATTTTTGTTTAATTTTATTAACGGTTAATTATAAAGAAACATTTCAAAAATATTCCGAAAATCACACAATACATAATCTTTGCAGCTGTGCGTTTCAATGTTAAAAACATTGAACAATAGATAAGGATATTTTTTGAGTGGTCGCCGACCGCTATTATTCTTTTGTCTTTCGATCATAAAAGTGCACAGCGTCGGTTCATTGCCTATTGTTTTAAAAAATAAAGAAATGTGGTGACATTTTTTTTGGTTTTTGCAGATTAATCCTTCTTAGAAAAAGTGTACACGTAAATATTGCCTCCGAGAGCACCTACTTATAAAATAAAAAAGTGGTAGTAAATGCAACGGCAGGTTAACCTCGGTCTAATCGTTAGGTACTGCGGCGTATCTCTTCGCTTGTTTGTATTTCTGTAAAATTTGTGACCTGGTGGTAAATCCCGATACTCCGATTTTAATCAAATGACCTGGCTATGGACACTAGCACTACAAACCCTCCTAAGACTGATCTGACAATGAACACTGGCACTACGATTGATATGGGAATTGAAACTGGTACTCTGAACCCTCATTTGATGATTAATCTGGCTATAAAACAGACAAATTAAGTTCTTTGAATCCCTTTTTAGAACATGTAAGTAGTCAACAGAGATGTTATCGCAATAAACTGTAAGTACTTTCTAGTACATAAGAATACCTACCTACCTTTCTAGTACCTAGTACTTAAATAGACATCATTTTAAGTGTGTAAACACCAGAATTTTTTTTTTTTGTTAATTAGGATAACGTTTCCGGTTTACAACTGTTTTCCATATTAAATCTTGACTATGTGTTCAGTCCATATTTGCTAATTGAATCATCTTATCTTAATTCAGAGAATCCTATAAATCCTTTTACATACTTTTTAAATTTGGTATGTAAATTGGATTTTGCTATAAACAGATTTAGACGATGACTTTACTGAAAATGAATTGGCGGGCTTAGTGGTTGCAACTCTTCATTTATCGGAACCTGAATCTGGGATCATTCATCAGACTGTGAATGAATGTAATGAAGATGACATTTTATAGAAAAATCATTAAATAACGAACAGCAAAATAATATTTTAGATGAAAATGCTGAAGAATTATAATGATGTTGACCTCGAAACGCCAGAGTGAAGTCATGAGCATCCACATATCAGTTCAACTGTTAACATTTTCACGGAGCGTGTTGGACTTGATACCACATCGACATCTTTAAAATCACCGACAGATTTTTTCTTGACTTTGTTTACTGAAGAGTTTTTATTGTTTTTACTAAAAAACAATAATGCTTCGAACCTGTTTCTTACTTCCACATATTTCGACAAATTGCACTTTGCTTTGACATAAATGCCAGGGGATCTATTGCCGTTCAAAATGAAAATTATAATCAGTTTGACATAAGATAATTATACATTGCGGGTATATAGGTGAATCATTTTGTTTACCTACACAGCGTCTTTCCGTTCTATACAAGGCCAGTACGCAGCCATATGAAACTGCTCACGTTACATTGTAATGCTGTTTTCAAATCTGTTATTACAATGCATACACGAATTTTGCGTACTGACCGTGTATAGTTTGTAGCGTGGATGCTCGCGTCTTCGTTCCGGACTATACTACACCATTTACTTACACTTGCACTCGACAAGAGTTTTTTTATTTATTTTTTATTTACTTAAATATTGAGTTAAATTATATTAGGTACGACTAAATCTAAACAACAATTAATTATAAGGACATGTTTAAGTGTATTATTGAAAATATAAGTAACTTTTAAATTTGATGAAGATGAATGAGCTTCTAAAATGGGTGTTAATTTATTGAGTTTTTCTTTAATTTCCGTCAGTACTATATGTGATGGAAACAAGGGGTCATCATTATTGGTTAACATTATTAACAATTATTTTTTCACACTCAGAGCCCCTAACTAGGAAGAACCTGTATCTAGGGTGCCCGGTGCCCGTTACATATACACATACGATCAATACACCCAGACTGGCAAACAAAATCATAACAATTGCCCCCGCCGGGAACCGAACCCGGTACACCCGCGTCTCAGTCCACAATACTGTGCTGCTAACTGAGCCACGTAGCAGTCAATAGAGAAAATTGGTAGGAGAACTATTGCGTAAAAACTGTTCTATGCAGGCCTTGGTAACTATTTTTCGTATTTGATTAAAGAATACAATTGTAGTAATAGTTAGAATCAACAAAACCTATTAATCAAAATAGTTGCGGGTGCCGAAGGAAGATGCGATGTAAAAAAGGACACCCGTATATGAATTATCGTGAAATAAAAAGAGAGGTCAATACATCAAAATGGCGTCATGGCGAGCATGCAACTGCTCACGTACAAATTGTTTGGGAGCGCTTACTACGATACATACACGATTAGTTCGCATGCGTACTGGCGCTGTACATTAAGGAGCCAGATAAATTTCAACGTAACTACAAACTATACGTGAGAATTTGCGTACTGCTCTTGTATGCATTGTAATAACAGATTTTAAAACAGCACTACAATGTATACGTGAGCAGTTTCCTATGGCTGCGTACTGGCCTTGTATAGAACGGAAGGACTCACCTACACAAGAGATTCAGCTGTAAACCCGCAATGTATACTTTATCACTTGTCAAAATGTTTCTCATTCTTATTTTCATTGTGAAAGGCAATAGCCTAACGGGTCTCCAAACCGTCTGCAAGTTTATATCTCGATGTCCGCGCCATTCTCCTTGTATCGTTCACGCGGCCACCATCAAACCTTCATTACTTCTTTAGGCAGTGGTCCGACCGCCGACGATGAACGAGAAACGAGTAGAACTAAAAACTATAAATGAGTTGACGATCAGTGGAAGGCGATTGTGCAGTTTGGATAGTTTTGTCTCCGGGCAACGAGCTATTTCTCGCGCCACTCGCCCGTGGTCGCTGCGGTCAGTGCGAGCGAGCATCGCTGAACGAGCCCTTTTTTTTAAAAGCTAGTCGTCGCCGGCGGCAGTGTGAACAGTCAGAGAGCAACTATTAATACATGCATCTCTTTCTTTTACACCGAATGTTTATGTATTGTTCCTGTCTTGAGCGAGAAAATCGCTGATAGTCGTTCTCTCGCCTACGACTCTGCCTTAATTATGCTTCGAAAAATTTCTGGTTTTCACCATTCAGCGTTGACAAATATCGACCTAATCTTACCATAATAATAATTTTTTATTCCAGAACTTGGTGGCGTGTTCGAAACGGCAATAAATATTTAATTTTTATGTCCTCAGAGACAAAGTTTTGTGAAATATTAAGGACTAATCCTAATCATGATATCGGTCCTGACTACCTGACTAGACACTTTAACAAATTGTGAGATCATTAAGTTGCAAAACAATTAGATATAATATTCGAAACCTCTTTTTCTGATAAAATACACCAAGCCTATTTAAGTACTTAAAATAAGAAATAAATTGGCAGCTACATTTAATAACTGTTACTTTAGTCAGTCAAAAAATAAACTAAAGTATAGCATTTGGTTGTTGAATAAGAATTTTTCTGCTTAAACACGTCCATTTTTTCTGCCAAAATCGGTAGCTTTTTAGGTGATTTTTACAGCTCGCGCAGCGCCAGGGGACGCCGCACTGTCGGCCTTGCGCGGCGAACGAAATCTTTGTATGGTGGCGTGGCGCGTTGTGTTTTTTGAAATCGCGGTGTAGGTGGAAGAGTTAAGTTTCATATTTTAGTGGAAATAATTCTCAAAAAATTAGATTTCGGCGCTCTATTTCAAGAAATATATAAGATATCTTTTCTCTTTTTTAATATTAGTATTTATTAGTGTCTTCTTCTCTCTTAAGAGCTGTGCTCTTGTCGGTGGAGCCTCCTCCATTCACCCCTGTTCCCCGCCAGCTTCTTCTGATACGACTCTGCACTGACTCACTCCCTGATTTGAACAAGTAGCTTCCCCTTGGTCGTCCACGCTGTCTCTTTTCTTCAATCTTTACTTGTATAATATAAGTAACTAGCTGTCTCGGCGAACTTCGTATCGAATTTGTATGGGAAAAAGAAATTGTTACTTTTATTAACTGCCTCACAATTTTGCCATATTTTCTCACCTCTTAAACCTTCCCAGGACTACACCGAACATTTCAAAACCAAAATCAACTAAATCGGCTCGGCTGTTCTCGAGTTTTAGCGAGACTAACGAACCACGATTCATTTTTATATATATACTAGAGGCTGCCCCGCGGTATTTCCCGCGCAGATTTCTGATAAACACAAAAATCATTTTTTTTCCTGTTCCCGTGGGAATTTCGGGAAATCCCTTCTTAGTGCTCACCTACACTTATTAAGGAACCTACATGCAAAATTTCAGCCCGCTACGCCCAGTAGTTTCGGCTCTGCGTTGTCTGTCAGTCAGTCAGTCAGTCAGTCAGTAACGGAATAGTTTTATATATATTGATAGTAGAGTAGATAGTAGATTAGAGGGCCTATTACGGCCGCTTCTGCAATATTGCTTTGCGTCCTCTAGAGTGTCAAAGTCAACACAAAAAAACGCAAAGAGGACGCAAAGCGAACGACGAAGCGTTTTGTCGCCGACTGAAAAAACTTTTGTTGGAACATGAATATTATTGTATAGATGACTATTTAAAGTATAAATTTTTGTACAATATTTTGACGATCACATTATACTTTTACATTTTATAATACAACTTTGTATGTAATATGAATATGATAGTGTGAAAAAAAAAGAAAAAAAAAAGCAATATTACAAAAGCGGCTTAATAGGGTCTCAGGGGTACTATAATGGCCGCATTTTCAATATTACTTTTCGTCCTCTTTGCTTTTTTTTTGTATTGACTTTGACACTCTAGAGGACGAAAAGCACTATTGAAAATGCGGCCGTAATAGGTAGGCAGTGCGTGTCGTCGTCGTTACGAATACGTGAGTTGATTAGTTAAAAAAAAACCTATATGTTTTTGTTACCTATTTAACAGTCAAGTCATTTCACAATTTGGACTTTGGACTGACAAAACAATGGCGTCATCTGGACACACAAAAAACCTGTCTTTTCATTATCACATTGCAAATTTATTTGAACCCGTAACTCTAGAGTCACCCTTAAAGACTTTGTTATAGGTTTTTGACCTTCCTTGTTAGCGCACACGTGAGCTACATTAGTGTGGTAGGCGTAAGCTTTAGTCTACTCTAGATTTGCATCTAACTTGACTGCTCCGTGGCTCAGTTGGCAGTGATGTGGACTGAGTAAGCGTGTGCACCTGGGTTCGATTCCCGGGCGGGGCGAATATTGGTATGATGAATATCGATATTTTCTTCCGGTCTGGCTGTAATGTTCGTCTCTGTGTGTGTTTCGAGTACCCTAGATACAGGTTCTTCCTAGTTAGGGGCTCTAAGTGTAATGTGTTATTATTATTAAAAACTTGGTGTCTTATAACTTTGCTTACGTGTATGCTGCAAGTATTTATTATAAAAAAAACTTATCTTATATGGAATATTTATGATCGAACTTCTGGTAGGTTCTTTTGGTCTTCTAATTTTATATCAAGTTTGTGTTAGCTCGTTTATTCCGAGTTTAAATTATAAAGTTAAAGCTCAAAATAAAAAAGGAGTTACGATTGATACTTTAAGTTAGTAGTTCAGGAGTTAGTACTAAAGTTACCCTTAAAATAATAATTATGGAAAAATTTGTATAGTAAAATCTGTAAAATAAATTTTTTTTTACTATCTTTTAGCCATAGGTTTTATATCATTAAAATTAACTGCAGTTTTTTTTGTGGCAACCGTAATACGCCTGTAGCTATCGTGTGCGCAAACTCGATCGGTATATCTGTATGTAAAAACCTACGCATGTTAGTCATACCTACCTTCTAAATCTTAAAGTCATTACACTCTCTGAACTGAAAATGGTCATTACAGTTAGGAATAATAAAAGCATAAACCACACATTAAATTACTCATTTATTATGGTAAAGTATCTTGTTTATTTTTGTTATGTATCTCCTATATCAATATATATTAAACTCTTCCGTTACTGACTGACTGACTGACTGACTGACAACGCAGAGCCGAAACTACTGGGCGTAGCGGGCTGAAACTTTGCATGTAGGTTCCTTGGGGGGTCTAGGTGAGCACTTAGAAAGGATTTCCCGAAATTCCCATGGAAACGGGAATAAACTGGATTTTGGTTTTTATGAGAAATCTGCGTGAGTGAAACCGCGGGGCAGCCTCAAGTACTACATAAAATCTAATATCTATCTACTTTAATAAAAACTAATTGTTTTTCGTAAGTCTCGCTAAAACTCGAGAACGCCCGGGCAGTTTTAGCTGATTTTGGTTTTGAAATGTTCGTAGTATAGACTAGATAGGGGGAAGGTTCAAAAGGTGAGAAAATGTGTAAAAGTTGAAGAGAATTTAGTAAAAGCAACAATATCAACTCTTCCGTAACTGACTGACAGACAGACAACGCAGAGCCGAAACTACTGGGCTTAGAGATCTGAAATGTTGCACGTGTGTTTCTTGGAGAGTGAAGGGGAGCACAATGGAATAATTTCCCGAAATTGCCATGGGAACGGGAAAAATAGGGGTTTTGTGTTTATGAGAAATATGCGCGGGTGAAACCGCAGGCGCAGCCTCTAGTTTCCATATAAAATTGTACGGCGCGATAAGAAGTTCGACGGGACAGCTAGTAAACGATAAATATACTTCATTATCATCTCAGCCGAGTGACGTCCACTTTACTGTTGGACATAAGGTATACCCCACAGAACACCACAAAACCAAAAATTTTTTGGGCTGCCAAAATTTGCCTTGTATGGCGAGCGGGTTGGTGATCGCACTGAGCTCCTGAATATTTACACGAAAAGCCGCCACTGCACGTCCTTCGGGAGTTTCCTGAGACGCCTTTTTCAACACTTGTGGAGATGGGGTGGTGATATTCGACTGCTCCGTAGCTCAGTTGGCAGTGATGTGGACTGAGAAGCGTGTGCACCCGGGTTTGATTCCCGGGCGGGGCAAATATTGATACGATGAATATCGATGTTTGTTTCTGGTCTAGGTGTGATGTTTGTCTCTGTGTGTGTTTCGAACACCCTAGATACAGGTTCTTCCTAGTTAGGGGCTCTGAGTGTGATGTATTTTTATTATATTCTAATCGTTTAAACGGCATACATGCTATTTATCGTCATAAAAAAAACATAAGGTGCATTCACGTACAAAGCTGGTAACAAGCGCTTGTTGGCGCTGGTTCGAAAAATGTATAGAAAATACCTGCGCAGACATATTAGACGCTTGTTCCAGCACGAATGTCAGCGCAGGTATTTTTATATATTTTTCGAACCAGCGCCAACAAGCCCTTGTTACCAAATTTTTTGTACGTGATAGGTTTGTCCCGGATAAGTATTTAATATGGGATACCCTACGTCACGCAGGTAATCAAAAACTTAAAAAAAAAAAAAAAATTTAAGCTCTTTAAGCTTTACAAATTGAATAAGTCAACATATTATAACTTAATTATAAGCTTGATTTAAAAACATATTTAGGTAGCTCAAAAAGTGGATGGCAAAAAAATGCAATCAACACTTTTTGTTGCCGCCAAAAAAAAAAAAACATTGCTTGCGATATTTTTGTATGCAAAAAAAACTGCGTTGGAAATACAGAGTTTGATTCGATTTTAATTTAGTCATGATCTTGAATTGATATGGTTCCAAATGTAAAAGTTTAGTTCCTTTATGATTTTAACATTAAAGTATTTTTACTGGATTGTAACTAGGTAGTACTCCCGATAAGATTTCTAGCGATTGAAATTAATAATGGTTATGATTTGCCAGTAGTACAGTGGCGGAACGTTCGGCGTAACACTTCCGGTTTTTCTGTGTTGCAAAATAGCTAATGTTCTTAGGCAATACAGTCTAGGGCTGACGAAAACATAGACAAATCTGTTACGGCCTCCTAGTCCGCCACTGTACGTAATCAATATCAATATCATCAATCAATACATAGTATAAAACAAAGTCGCTTTCCGCGTCTGTCCCTATGTATGCTTAAATCTTTAAAAATATTGAACAGATTTTGATGCGGTTTCTTTTAATAGATAGAGAGATTCAAGAGGAAGGTTTTGAGTATAATTCGTACACAAGATAGTTATAGGTTAGGCGGTACAAAGTTCACCGGGTCGACTAGTTATGCCTAAAACGTCAGCTTAGAGTGTGGGTTGCATAGAAAAATTTCCTCTGTGGGTTGGCAATCACAGTATTTCAAGCATAAGGTGAAGTTTTTCAACGAAGAACTCTGCTTCTTGTCCTTCGGCTTTTCTTAGTCGCCTTTTACCATTTCCCATGGGAGGAAATGGGTGCAAGTATTCTATCCGTCTCACCACACGGCAAACAAGCTCAATAAAAAATATTGGTTTACTTATTCGAAAGTAAGTGCGGATGCAATAAATGTTTCAAAGTTTCACCAACCGCAGATGGTAAGATAGTCGCATCAGGAAGTGAAATAAATGAATTAATTCCCAAGGTCTACGAAACTGAAAGGTCGCTTGGTATCGGTACTAAAAACCCGTCATGAATGCTTAAACAGAAATGCAATCTATATTTTTAAGAGTTTTAAGGCGCATTAAGTTAAATATATCGCTCTACATTAAATTTGATTTATTATTTCTTCTTCGTCTATTTAAGGGCTTTCACTTTGATACAATACATACTACCGGCAATCTAAAAAAAAATTAAGAGTCCTTTTACGCGAACAGTGGCGCCACTCTACAAAAAAACATATTTCTTAAGGGCAAAATGGCCACGTTTAGCAACAAACAGTTGTTCTTAAAACAGTCTAAACCTAGGTATTATTTGAAATATTTAAAAATACTAGGGTCCAAGATCTAATGCACTAGTTAGGGAGCCTTTTTTAGAGTAGCGCCACTGTTTGCTTAAGAGGACTCTTAAGTATATCTTCTTAATCATGGCTAAAATCAAAAATGTGAGCCAATGATGCACTAGATATTGTCTGTACGTTGCTAAAAGTGGCCACATCAAACAGTATAAGTACTCTATATAAGTAGATCTTAAACCTTAAAACCACACAACAGTGCCTTAAAAAATACTAAGCAAGATTATGTAGTGACATAAAGGATCACTTAAAGCGGATAAGGAGATTGACGAAAGAAACCTACAGAGCGTATGCGGAAGGCACGGTTGGAAGAGGTAGGGCCACGGAGAACGTTCCCCGACCAAATTGGTGACGTTCTGAGGAAAGGCCGCGTGAAGAGTTCACGAAACCGACGTGCGTGTATGAAAAGGCTTATGACTGTAGAAGAAGCGAAAGAAGTGTGTCTAATCGTAGCAATTGGAAATCAATTGTCTCTGCCTACCCCGATGGGATACAGGCGTGACGTTATGTATGCATGAAGGATTACATCTTTTATATTTACGATGGTATAAAGAGTTTTGTAGCTAATGGCGATAGTATCGGTGTGTAAGGCCCCTTCTCTTTCTTTCTCAAAAACTCATAGTCACCAAAATCTTGTGAACATTTCTTGTACAGTGGCGGACACGATCGGCGTAACACTTCCGGTTTTTCTGTATTGCAAGATAGCTCTTGTTCTTTGGTTATACAGTCTAGGGCTGACGAAACCATAGACAAATCTGTTACGGCCTCCTAGTCCGTGACTGTACTAGCACTACCAGGACAGGTGGTATTTCCTGCGTCACCTCTACCGACCATACCCATACAGGGTTCTATATTACACAACAGCAATGCAGCAAGCAATTCAACATAAACTTACCGTCCTTGACTCCTTTCGACATTTTATATCCACTTTTCATTCGAAACCTGCCATTACCACTTTTAAAGTTTTAATAAATTAAATTTAAATCGACGTTTAAATGCGCTAATTCTGAACCATGGCCGAAATCAAAAATGTGATCTTGTTTAGAATTTTTAAGGCTCTGGTTGTGTAGCTTTCAGGTAAAAGATTAAGTGACCACTTTAGGCGATGATCTGTTGAAGGTTTTTAAAACTTAGGACTATGTAGTATCGTTGTGATAGACCAATCTACGTAAAATCGACTAAGAAAATATCGATGGTTCAGTTGGCAGTGATTTATGACAGTGTCTAGGTTCGATCCTTGGTGGGGGCGAGCATGTTTTAATAGATATCTGTATGTTAACCTGTTTCGAACGGTAAAGTCGGGTTTGTTCGAATATTTGTGAACGGCTGGACAGATTTTTATGATTTTTAATGTGCTATATATATATTTTTTTTTTTTTGATAATGTACTGTACACCAATATACTGGATTATTTGGAAATTTTAAAAGTACATTAATTTAAAATGTCTAAGTTATACGACTTTTTTATTCAACTACTTTAAAAATACGAACCGCAGAGGTCAAATTAAAATTCAATTACCTGTCTAATAGCAAAACCAAGACAAAACAAAAATAATTAATTATCTTAAGTGAGTATTAGACTTTATTTCTTTTCATCTTTTGATTAATTTGAATTTATGTCAAAACAAATATACAGAAGAATCAATCATTATTCGTTAAATAAACCATTAAATGTCTTTATAAATATATTTTTATATTGAATGGACTTGACTCCACTTCATTGCAGTATTTTTGCCAATCAAAAGTTTATGGGTTGTAAGTATATTCAAATGGAGTTGATCACATTACTACTACACTAATAGTTACTTACTACTAATTTTGGCTATATAAGTATAACCCCTAGTAGGATCTAGAATAAGCATTAATGTTTCATGAGGCACTTTAATATTCTTAAACTAAACAAATTTCTCCGCTACTACAATCTAATGCGACTAACTTCAGGCATGCCAGATCAATAAACAAAACAGACCTAATCAACTAAAAGCCCACATACCTAAATTTGCCCTTATTATTCACAGGTAAGCCGCGAGAATCGCGGAGTTCCTCAACGGAGTATAAACCACCAATACGAAAGGAACCTTTCACACATCTATCAAAAGAAGAGCTAATCAAAGAAGCCAACAAGGTCCGAGCCCAAACCGAAAGTGTGACCTGTACAGCTGATCATCCTCCGGAGAAATTCTACTCACTTCCCCACAGAAGAAAGTTCAGACCCGAAGAAAAGGTGGTCAGAAGAAACAGTGAGGAAGACACTGAACAGAAAAAACCACTAGGAAGATCAACAAGCGATGTGAACCCCAAGAAGAGAAGAGAAAGAACTTCCCTATCTACTCTTTTCAGAAGAGCTCAGAAGTCGAAAAGTCCAGAAACTGTAAAAGTTTCCACTAAACCGGTCGTGGTAGTAAAACGTAGCAAGAGTGACGTTTCAGATCTTAAATCGAAGCCAAGTTTAAATATTCAGCCTAAGCCAATCAGAAAGCGTTCTGGCAGCGAAACTGAAGAGTTCCTCAAGTCTTTGAGAAATAAGAAAAGTCAGCTATCGCCTATAATAGAGAACTCCCCTAGGGATGATTACTTCAGAAAAACACCTCCTCTAGAAGCATTCCAGAAGAAGAAACTTCAAGAGGCTGCTATAACAGAAGACAAGTCACCAGAAAGAAAAGTTAATCCAATAGAAAAACCTCCAAGATACAAGTCTCCGGACAAAGAACCTAAAGCTCCAGTAAGAACTAAACGAGGCAAATCAGAAGAAAAACTTGAACCAACAATCAGTGAAACACCAAAGCGAAAGGTTGACGTCAAGAAAACGCTTCTTGTCGACGAAATCGACTCCGTGAGAGGTAAAGACATAAACCCTGTTGAAGTCAAGGACAGAATAAAAGAATCGATCAGGAAGATTGAGGAGAACATCTATGGTACTAAAGATATGATTCACAGCAGCCAACAGCCTCCGGACAAACCTCCATTGACCAGAGGCCACACTGTGGATCATATTGTTAGAATCCTAAAAAGAGACCAGTTTTCACCACCACCCAAATCACACCTTGTGTACCAAAATAGCACTAACGTTAACCAACCGTTCTCTTATACGAAACCGTCAGTCAGTCCCGACCCTAACCTTTTCACCAGAACAACTAGTCCAGACAGAATTCCTTCACCAGTCAACAAAATGGACAAAGGAGTCGTATACGCCCACGTGGTTAGAGATAACGTGGAAAACGGCACGAGTAACTTCAAGAAACAAACTGTCCATAAGACTTACTCTCCTTCAAGAGATAGATTCAATGGTAACCATTCGGATGAAGACGAAGGTTTAGGCTTTGATGACAGGCAAAAGACCTCACCTACATCAAAGTATGAATACGACTATAAAAGGCGTAATGAAGAAAACTTTAAGAGCTCTGATGGAATAAAAATCACTGATTCACCAATAAGACCACGTTTTAGAGAGTACAAGTTGACAAGTTTCGATGATTTTGAACCAACGTATGCAAACGAGCATGCAAAAGAGAGTCGTGATTTTGTGGACTCAGCTGTAAGAGGCCGGGGAGATGGAATGGATACTATAAGAAAACAATTTGAAGATAAAGTGGATCTTAACTTTAACGAACTAAGTCATCGACGTCATTTGCTTGAATCACGTCTCAATGCCAGAAAGTTAGCGGAGAGGCCGAGAGCTGAACCTGTATCAAGGTTCTTGGAAAAAGACCCAATCTATGAAGCTGAAAAGCGTATGAAAGCTACAGAGAAATATGTAAACGAGACGGCTCGATACTACCGCCATACAACAGAGCGGGATGGTTTTGCCGAAAGTAAAATCAGTGAAGATTTCAACAAATACGATTCCGATAACAATAACATCAAATACAATACTGAATCGCGTACTTTTAATAAAATCCCTAAAGGAGAGCTTGATAGGCGTGAGTTTATTGATACCCTTCCCAGTGATAGGTTCAAAGATGAACTTCTCTCCATCCCTCCCGAACCAGAATACGAACCTCCCAGCTTGGAACTACAGAAGCCTGTCCTATCTTCCAACGAATACACTGAGAAGAAATACAAAGTTAAATCAAAACACATTACTTCTAGTCATGACGTCATCCAAACAAACAAGTATAAGAAAGACGATTTCGGTAAGAGGAAAGGTCATTACGCTTCAAATCCCGAAATCAATCAAGAAAGGGAAGATGATTATGCTAATACAAGAGAAACCTACCACAACTCTTTGAAACGCGAGAAAAATAGAGACAAGTATCGTAATGAGATGAGACGACACGGTTCGACCGACAGCTACGGTTACCGAGACGACAGATCACCGCGTCGATTCGAAATCGACAATCGCTTAGTCGATTCCGGTATCGAAAACGATTTCCGTAAGGACTCTGGTGAACTTCACCGTTATAGGAGACCAGAAAGTGACGACGATGCAAGAGATACGTCCCTCTTTCTAGCCAATGAACGTCGGCATACTGAAGACAACTACCCTAGTGAACAAGTCTATGCTAATGGGGAATATATCACTAGATTTGAAAAGCCAGGATCAAGGGAAAGAAGTGCTGACGATGGTGCTCTGTTTGATAGAGCTAGGTATGACAAAAGTCCGAGTAGAGAGGAGAAAGTTAGTGCTAAACCGCCCAAAGCGAAGAAGCTATCTGGATTGGAAAAGGTTAGTAATATTTGTTATGTACGTCTACTTTGTGCATACGTATTTCTTTTATGGGTTGCGTAAACGTGCGCTGGTGATAATTTAATTCGCTATTTCTTTTCGTTTACTGGTTTAAAAAAAAACAGACTTTACACTTTATGTCTTACGTATGCCATCATCATTTCAACTATTGTTGGACAAAGGTATTTTTCAACAAAGGACGCTGCTGCTGGTGTTCTCTTAGTCGCATTTGAGGACACCCATTATATATAAGGTTGTGGGATTCCATGCTGCCACCCCATGTACATAAAAGTTAGGTAGTTATAAATATTACAGGCTAAGGGGCTTCTTAATAGTTCAAAGCGCTGTAACTACCAAATAAGTCATCTTTTTGACAATGTCTATTTAAATAGCACCAAAATCTTTCACCAGGTAAAACAGTTATTCTCTCGCGACTCTTCAAAGAAGAGCAAGAAAGAGAAGGTGACAGAGAAGCCACGCACAAGGGTCCTCAAGAGCCCAGAACATCTTGGCGATTACACCAGTTACCGTGAACCGGAAAATGACCCTTATAGAGACCAGAAAGCGGCTGAGGAGACCCGGTACCGGGATCCGGAAGCGAGTGATGACGAGCGACGCTACCGAGGATCTAAGGATCATCTTGATAGGTTTGATATGTTTTAAATAACATAATATAATCTCAGGCATGTATTCCTCGAAGCGGTAGGCAGAGGCACCAGCTACTTGACTGAGCCCAGGAAAGACACAAGTGGATCGAGTTGGACAGACGATTGGCCGACTTCATGTTTACCTTACCATCGTGACAAGGGACCAGATTGTCGCCGCTGTTATAACGACCACCGCTAGGACCAACGGCTTGACGTGCCTTCCGAAGCACGGAATCATCTTACACTATCTAACTATACTTAGAATAGAATAGAATACAATAGAATAGCCTTTTGTTTCTAAACCGTCTCATTTGCTTTCTTTATTTTCTTTAAATTGGTTTAGTGTGTCAATAGACACAGGCCTCCTCTTTACATCTTCTTCAAGTTTTCTATGTAATCAAGGTAATCTTTTGTTATAAGAGGGTAATTGTCATACTCCCCCGCAGTGACAAACTGTATTGGGAAGGCTGCATTGTCTATTAGATCTCCACCTAATTCTACGAGGAAACCAGTGGCTTTATTATTGTTGTGGCTATAAGAATGAAAAGCATTTCACATGTTAGACTCATAATAGGTAATCAATCTCTAAGCGATTTATGCCCATAGTAAGTATAAATGTCAATATGATTTTCATTTTCATAGCCATCAAGAACGGCAAACGGCATAAAGATTTACGGTGATTACGATAGTTTTTCAATAATATGATTTGTACCTACAGATACAGGAGCTCTGACCCTCGCGACAGCGACCCTGAAAAGTATAGATACGAAGACAGATACAAAGAAGATAGATACAACCAAGACAAGTACAGGGTCAAAGAGCGAAGTCTTAGGACTGAGAAGAAAAGGGAAGAGCGACGGTAAGTTATGAGAAGAACGCCTTCCATTAGGGTATTATGTTCCCCCAAAACTACTTACTGTCCCACCTTATTTAAAGAAGCTGCTTGACAGCTAGCTAGCTAGGTCAACGATTGATTCCAAATAAGGTATCAATACCAATTAGATATGTAGTCTAATTGACTTTCAATAAGTGACATCTTGTATCCTATATTGAATATTAAAGAATTTTTGACTTTGATTCCCCGGATCCTTCCAAAACTACAGCTACAACGACAATCCCCGATCGGCGTAAAGTGGGTAAAGCCGTTAAAAAAAGGTCTTTTATATCTGTGTGTAGGTACCTATTATTTTTTGGAGGTTTAATGCACTTAGCCCACCGTTTAAAACTTTTATTTGCCAATGAAGATCCGAGAAGAGGACCATTATATTCTATCCACTAGATATTTTTTACAGATATTAACAAATAACAAAACTTTAACCAAAAACTCTCAATATTAAAAACCAGGTGGTACGAGTCTTCGGACAGAGATAGCGATCAGCAGGCCAGGCCTTCGGACGTGGAGAGTGACCTTCGACCCTCAAGGAACACCAGGTCTAAAACAGCTGATCCCCTGGATTCACCAGCACTTGTGAGTTTTGGTTTTAAATACTTTAGTTAGAGATAACTGCGGCCGTAATCTTTCTGTAAATTTTGACTTCTTTTGACATGTAAAAATTAGGTGAAATCTATGGAGATGTTTCAAAAGAGGTCAAACAAAAGCTACAGATATATTTGACAAATAGTCGATCATGCTACGTGGCCGATCTCAATCAGGGCTAAGTTTCAAGGTGGCAATTACAGAACAGTCTATATTTATCAAGATGCAATATTTTGACAGTAAAGAAATATCTCGAGTGTTCTGGAATGGCTTTTCTGAAACGATAATTTGTCATAGTTAAATAATCTAATTCGAAAATGTACCTATCTACTATATATATACTTCTATCTATATAAAAATGAATCATGGTTCGTTAGTCTCGCTAAAACTCGAGAACAGCCGGGCTGATTTAGCTGATTTTGGTTTTGAAATGTTCGTAGTAGTCCAGGGAAGGTTTAAAAGGTAAGAAAATATGGAAAAATTTACTGACAGTAAATACAGTTAGTATAAGTATCAATTTCTTTTTCCCGTACAAATTGTAAGGCGCGATACGAATAAAGATTAACGAGTCATTTCGACCACAAAGTTCTGCAAGGTAGACTGCATCGACATATGGTTCGCGACCTCTCGCCATATATGCCATGACAACTTTTGTATACGAAAAATAAATAATTTGACTTCAACCACTTTATAACTCTATCATTAAAAATGAGACATGAATTGTGTCTTCATTTTTATTAATACTTTTTGGCGCGATCGATCGTATATTGCGATATTCTTATTATTTTTGTAGGCTGCAAAGGATCTTGACCTTTGCCATAAAACTTTTGTTAAAAAAAATTACTGTCGCCGCGAAGCGAAATGAAAATGTCGATCTTTAACTATTTACTTAATTTTTTCTTCGAGTCCATGCCAGGTTAGTCTGTTGGGTAAGAGGAGACTAAAAGGGGACCCTGGGGTTGTTGGGTGCACGAGGCGGGGGCCTCGTGTAGTCATATAACGGCCCCGAGAAGGACGAAGCGTTAAAAAAGATATCCACGCTCCGGTGGGACGATCACTATGTCCACCTTGGTTCATATTTATAACCGACGAAAAAAAAGGGAGGAGGTTCTCAATTCGTCACGTTTTTTTTATGTATATGATTATTACACGCACGCATTCAAGTGACCAAATTGGTGACGTCCTCAAGCAAGGCCAACGTGAAGAGTTCTTGAAACCGTACTAGGACGTTTAAGTAGTTTAACTCTGGGTAGATCATCATAATAATAAAATTATAGAGGCAGAAAATTATTTCGACTCGAGAAATTATTATCACAAAAAAACTTTAATATTCGGCAATAAAAATAATCCGTGTCTTTAATACTGCGCGTATTAAGGATACGATAGAGCGAAATAAAGGCTCCAAAGTGTTCGCAAGAGATATGTCTGTTGGGCAAAGCCAAATGACCAAGCTGAAGAGGGATGACGGCAGTATAGCGTCGAAGAAAGCGGAAATTTTGAGGGAAATCGAGAAGTTCTACGGACAGCTATACGATTCGGTCACTAAGCCTGTTACTAGTGCGGCTAACGACCCTAGAGCCAAACTAACCCGACACTATACCGAAGATATCCCGGACATCAGCCTGTACGAGATAAGGATGGCCCTGAAACTGCTTAAAAACAACAAGGCACCGGGTGAGGATGGAATCACGTCAGAGCTTCTGAAAGCGGGTGGAACACCGGTACTCAAAGTCCTTCAGAGGCTCTTTAATTCTGTCCTACTCGAAGGGACCACGCCTGAAGCATGGAACAGAAGTGAGGTGGTGCTTTTCTTCAAGAAGGGCGATAAAACCCTTTTGAAGAATTATAGGCCCATCTCGCTTTTGAGCCATGTTTATAAGCTGTTTTCCAGGATCATCGCCAATCGTCTCGAACGAAGGTTTGATGACTTCCAGCCTCCCGAACAAGCCGGCTTCCGAAAAGGCTTTAGTACCATAGACCACATACATACGCTGCGGCAAGTTATACAGAAGACCGAAGAGTATAACTTGCCGCTATGTCTAGCGTTTGTGGACTATGAGAAGGCCTTTGATTCGGTCGAAACATGGGCGGTGCTAGAGTCCCTCCAACGATGCCGGATTGACTATCGGTACATCGAAGTGCTGAAGTGTTTGTATAGCAACGCCACCATGTCTGTCCGAGTACAGGAACAGAATTCGAAGGCTATTCCCTTGAACAGAGGCGTGAGACAGGGAGATGTTATATCTCCGAAACTGTTCACCGCCACTTTAGAAGACGCCTTCAAACTTCTAGAATGGAAAGGGCAGGGCATCAATATTAACGGCGAATACATCACTCACCTTCGGTTTGCTGACGACATCGTAGTCATGGCAAGGTCGATGGAGGAACTCAGCACGATGCTCGAAGGCCTCAACCGAGTCTCCCAACAGGTGGGCCTTAAAATGAACATGGACAAGACGAAGGTCATGTCTAATGTCCATGTTCTGCCTACCCCAGTTATGGTTGGGAACTCGGTTCTCGAAGTTGTCGACGAGTACGTATACCTAGGACAAACCATCCAGTTAGGTAGGTCCAACTTCGAGAAGGAGGTCAATCGCCGAATCCAGCTCGGATGGGCGGCGTTCGGGAAACTACGCAACGTCTTCTCGTCCAATATTCCTCAGTGCCTGAAGACGAAGGTATTTAACCAATGTGTGCTGCCAGTGATGACATACGGTTCTGAAACGTGGTGCTTCACTATAGGGCTTATGAACAGGCTCCGAGTAGCTCAACGAGCCATGGAGCGGGCTATGCTCGGGATTTCTCTGCGGGATCGAATCAGAAATGAGGACATACGCAGAGAAACCAGGGTCACCGACATAGCCAAGCGGATAAGCTCGTTGAAGTGGCAATGGGCAGGTCATATAGCCCGCAGAACAGATGGCCGCTGGGGCCGAAAAGTTCTCGAGTGGAGACCACGGATCGGCAAGCGCAGCGTAGGACGTCCACCGACCAGATGGACGGATGATCTGCGCAAGGCTGCGGGTCCACGCTGGATGCAGGCCACCTGCGATCGGTACAGATGGAGAGCCTTGAGGGAGGCCTATGTCCAGCAGTGGACGTCCTACGGCTGAAATGATGATGAATGATGAATAAAAATAATTAGCCTGCAGTGTCGATGAACCGTGGGTTTGTCAAATTGATACTTCAAGATAAAATCAATCTTATTTGCATTAAGTCTAGGTTTATTCTCCTGTATTTTTAATTAATTCTGCTTTGGTTAAAGCAACATAATGATATGCTATTAGGGATATTACTTTTTTTTTTGTTAATGTTGTGATTTGTGTATAGCTTTATTATGGTTTAGTTACTAATTATAAAATGCCTGCAATAACGCCCGCGCTTTTTTCTTTGGTAGAAACTTTTTTTTTTATGGCAGCGATCCAATCTGCATATTAACAATATTAATATTTATTAACAAAAACAGTAAAAGATATTGCCTTTTTAGTAAATTAGTGTTAGGGTTTACACATGGGCTCACACCAACTATAACCCCCCGGGTAAAGTTACCTATCTCCGGATTTGTCCGGAGATTACCGGATTTATCGACTTTTCTCAGAATTGCGGCCGGACTTTGCAAATCTCAGTATTTTCAATAAAACACAGGATAGCAATTCTACTTTTATTATCTCTATGAAAGTAAAGAAAACTAAAACTAATATTTTGAAAGAAAATTCTCAAACTGTATAAAATCTTAGGACTTTTTCATGGAAATCAGGCGTTTTCTCCGGTTTTTTTATTTTTTCATCTGGTAAGATAGCCCCCGGGTGGCCGTCTCGGTGAGTTTCGGGAAGGACCACTTGTATTTCCACTAGTATACATCTACATAACGCCTTCTGTTCTTCCTAGGCTGAAAGGTACAGAGAGCGTCGTCGCCTAGCAACGCCGAGCCCAACCCCTTCACCCCCGCGACGCGCGACCCCTGCTTCACCCCCGCAGACGTCCTCCGGGAATTGGTTCAAGTCCTTGGACCGACTGACTCGGAAAAGATCTAAGAATACTAAGGTGCGGTTTTATTCCTAATTTCGAAACCTGGAATCGAAACCGGAGCTCCGAAGTCACAGTTGCTTCGCGCACAGCTGAAACTCGTGTACGTGCACGTGTATCATGCTTGTGTGAGTGAGATAAGACGTACTGGCTGCTGGTACTGAACGGTAACCTAGAGGTAACCGAGCGCGGGCCGCACTTGCTGAGGGAGGCGAGGAGTGCCCGTACTGTATGTAGTACTTACTAAGTATTTATCATACTGAGCCATTCTAGTGTCCCTCTATCTCAATAATGGTTTTGTCTAAAGGAACAAAAGCTTTTTATTCGTAGCCTACATAGCTGTGTTAAACTGATCTGATTTGAGCTGATAAGTATATCAAAAAATCTTTACCGGTGTGGGTTTCCCTTTTAGCGACAAGGCCGCCCTTCGCCGATCTTTCCTATTCGTATCATTAATTTGATAACAGATTTGTATTATTTTAAGTATTAAATTTAAGCAAAACTAAGTACTTACCCTGTAGCAAATAAAAACATTATAAGTTTCAAAACACGCGACCGCGAGTTCCCACGAGCTAGCACGCACCAAGTGTTTATTTACAAAAATAATTTGAAGACACTTTTGAACTCTCCGTAACTACGTAAATTTCAATCTTTACGATCACACTGTTTATAGGTCGAAAAGGACACAGGAGCGCTGACGGAAGACGAGTCACCAAAGTCCTGGACTAAGCCAGCTAAACCCCTCAACTCTCCAGCGAAGAACCTTCGCTTCTTCGGAGACACTGATGTGGAATCCGACCACAAGCACAGTACGCTTACGAAGACCAGGAGTAACCCAAGTTAGTAATATAGATTACGTAACTAGGTAGAACACAGGTATCTAGAATGCTCAAAACACATAGAAAAACAATCAAATATACCCAGACTGGGAAACAAATATCGATATTCATCATAAAAATGTTTGCCCCGACCGGGAATCAAAATCGGTGCTTCTGCGTCATAGTCGAAATCACTGCCACGGAGACTATCATGAAATTCAAAAGAGGACCTTTAAATCTAATTTACAATCTGAAAGGAAGACCTAACCAGTATTGGACGTCTATCGGTTGTAATTACTTATTATGTAATTATTTCCTTAGGTAACTCAGTTCTTCGTAAGACGGTCTCAAACTCAAGCCAGGAAGAGCCAAGGAAGTCAGGCTCAATGAACAGCCTTCACAGAGAAGTCAGGAAGACTGTCTCCGGGTCCAGTCAGGATGAGGATCGGAGGAAGAGCGGCTCCATGAACAGTCTACATGGAGACAGGAAGTATTATAGGAGGAATCTTCATAATATTAGTGGTAAGTTGAGTAGACCAGGGTATTACCAGGCTCTAAGACATTTGGTAGAATACTTTTCGTTCATCTAGTAACTAGTTCCTATAGGTTGGTTGTCCAGGTCCCCAAGAGTCCACGGGAGACTTGACATGGGTCTAGGCTGGCGTGACAAAAGTTATCTATCAAGAAAGTTTTGAAAATATGTTAGAAATTTAGCTGGAAGTGGTCCTCCGAACCAACTGAATTTTAAAAGTGCTCTAGAAAGAAATCGCTTTTAGCGGTAAGGTCGCCTAGGGTAAAAATTAAATAAAATGTAGGTACCCTAAATGGTGTAATATATTCTAGGAGAAAAAAAAGTTTAGGTACAGTGGCGGACTAGGAGGCCGTAACAGATTTGTCTATGGTTTCGTCAGCCCTAGACTGTATTACCAAAGAACAAGAGCTATTTTGCAATACAGAAAAACCGGAAGTGTTACGCCGACCGTGTCCGCCACTGTACCTCCTGTTTGTAACTACCGGAAATCGAAAGGGGAACGAAAGATGTTCCGCATCCTTTTATAAATAAGTTTTATTATAGTAACGAATCCCAAATTTTCTTTTCTAGAGATTCACAGCGCCTCAGAAACGGAATCTACTCTCGGCCGTAAAATCCATCTAAAACCACCGATTCCTCACGAGCGTCGTTCCCGAAGTCACAGCAGCTCGAAGAACGTCAGGGAAGACGGAAGACGGGGTGAAGAGGGAAGACGTGGGGAAGACTTAAGACGTGGGGAAGATGGAAGACGGGGCGAGAGAGGAAGCTCCTCCGAGCTAAGAGGAAGTCGCCAGGAAATCAGAGATCAGAAGTGAGTTGTTATTTATAAGAGTTTATCTTTAACAGAGTTAAATGTATCTATGGGGCCACTCAAAAGACAATGGAAAAGAGTAGCAAGATTAAGAAAGGGCTATGCTCGGAGTTCCTTGCATGATCGAAACAGAGTTGTTGAGATCCGCAGAAAGAAAGAAAGATACATATATTTCAGAGGTACTAATGTCTCCCATAAAGCCCAAAGTTTTGCAAAACTAAAGAGGCTATGGGCAGAGTACATAGCTCGATGAAGATGGTTGTTGGGGCTGAAAAGTTGTCAAGTAGCGGCCGCGTGCCGGAAGACGCAGAGTAGGCAGAGCCCCCGACAAGGCGGGCAGACGATCTGGTGAAGGTTGTGGGAGTGTACTGTATGATGGCGCTGCATAAGTCCAATCGTTATGGCGATTTGAAGCGGATGCATAGGCCTCTGCCCCCGCAGCACGACGGACTATTTGTCGAATCTAACTGTCACTTTTAATCGCTTTTGACATTTCAATGCGGGAAAATGTATGGAGACGATCGACAAAAGTGACAGATAGATACGACAAATTGTCCGTCATGCTGCGGGGGCTGGATGGACATAGGTCCATCAGCGGACGTTTGTCAGCTAAGATGATGAATACCTATTTTAAAAAATGTATTCTTATATTTTATTACTAGTACCCGGCGAACTTTGTACCGCCTAACATATTACAAAAAATGCATCAAAATCCGTTGTTTAATTTTAAAGATTTAAGCATACATAGGGACAGACGCGGGAAGCGCTTAATTAACCTACTTCATTTTATACTTTGTATTGAAGATACCGTCGCCGTACTCCGGGCAACAACTCCGGGGAAAGCAGCACCGAGGGCGAGTCGAGTCACCAGTCGCAGCGAAGTGTCGTCTTCTTGCACGCTACTACTGGTAGAATACTTATTTACATACCATCTTGCCTCATTATCTAAAGGATCTTTGTTTTAATTTAAGGTTTTCTAGTTTACTAGACGTAGTTAATTGATGCCTTTGTATCCTTTTATCAATGATTGGGTTGGTTTCTCCTTTTTTTTATATCGGTGTAACGCCTATCGTATTTCCCGTCTCTCGCAAATTAAAGGATGTAGTCTTATCAGTGTGTCGAATTGTCTTACCCTTTCAGGACACATGCTATGCTATTATTTCGTGGTAAAGACAATATTTCATTGATTGTTTTGCCTACTAATCGAATCTTGTAAAAAATCTGTTCAGTCTAGCGCGTTATGGTAACAATAAAGTAATTTTTTCATTCCATTTCAGTCGGTGACATCCCGGACCCGGGCGCGTTGGCAAGGAACCGTTCCCGCGACGACGTCTCCTCAGTAAACTCGTCCAACCTTCAAATAAGGACGACTCAGAAAAGTTTCTCAATCTTCGCCCCCTGGACGCCAAGACATTATTCCGACCAACACGACGTTCACTACGCCCAGAGACCAAGGAAACCACGTGTGAACGAGTCAAAGTCGTCCTCAATAAGAAATTTAAACGACCGACCGGGTACTCTGCAGAAGAAAAAGTCGTACAGCCAAACGACTTTAAGTCGGAAACCACAAAATAGTCGTCTAACGAGTTCTAGTACGACTCTGAATAGGGACAAAAGAAGGGATGACAGCGTCATCAGTGGGACGATTTCGAGGAACAAAAAAACACAATCTAAAGAGGTTTTGAACAAAGATAATGATAGGGTGTCTCGGTCAATTTCGATGCCTAAAGATAAAAAGGCGGGATGGTTCAATCTGACGAATAAGAATAAGAAACAAGAAATTAATACTAGAGTTCGTTAAAGTTTGTATTTTTGATGCAGAAATTTAGAACATTTTCACTTTTTTCTTTAAAGAAAAATAATTGCAACGAAATTTTAACACACGAACATGTAAAATGTGAAACTCGGATCTATAACATTTTGTTTACTTACATAACAAAAAAAATGGTTTTATTTTATTATTCGAGCTTGGCTAACAACTGGTACCTATAATAGATAGGTAATAGGATGGTGCTACTGAAATAGAAAATTAAGTAATTTTCTTATCCATTTCCAATTTTTTTAAGTTTTTGAATTTTTTTTTCTATTCTAACAGAATGTTACCAGTTTTTTTTTAATTTTAATACATTAAACATGCTTTGCTTTGACTAATAAAAATGCAGACTAAAAGTATGTAATTATAAAACTATATACTTACAATGACTTTAAATAATGTTAATTGAAAACATAAAGAAAGAAATGTAAGTAATTATAATAAATTACTTTCTTAGATTATAGATTTTTAAATGTTATTAATAAAATCTAATCAATTTACTGTGTGTTTTTATTTTATTTTATACGGAATGTTATAAAATAAAACCTAGCTAATTTAAAACTAAGAATAAATTAAAAATTATAATTCGTTTGGTTTTGGCGCGTAAATAAGTTTCCGTTGTATATTACATACTATTTATGATATCCAAAGAGTTAGTAATTTGGTCAAGAAGGAAGGAAGGACCATAAATTTAGTTAACTGCTAGCGACATCTGTTGTTAAATCGCATTTACAAATTTTTATTCCCTTTTTTTTTCTAGAAGTTGGTAGTGAACTTTTTCAATGTTAATCAATCAATCAATATTTTGTATCGTCGTATTATTTCTGTATCAATCAATCAGTATTTTATTTTTATGACGCCGCTGCGCTGCCTGGCTGACCAAAAGTTCACCTTGATTTTTGTTTTTGTTATTCTCAATTTCACTATTTTATTTTCGCTAACTGTGGCGTTTCTCGTCCCACTTGTGATTCGTTAAGACTTGATTTGCTTGTAAAAATGATAATACATTCTTTTAAAACAACACACGTTCAGTGCAAGTTGCTAACATGGCACCAATCGCGACCTACGTGTTTTTCGACATTGAAACAACCGGCCTTCCTTGCCAAGAATGGAATCAAACCAAGATAATCGAAGCTAGTTTTATAGCAGCTTTACAGAAGGACATCGAATCTACAGACTTGGACTCCATTCCGCCGGTCAGCAAGCTAACTTTTATGCTAAACCCACAAAGGCCCATTAGTAAATTCTCAGTTCAACTAACAGGTCTCTCAAACGCCCTTCTCAAACACGCTCCAGTTTTTAAACAGAAATTTGCAAGCTTGTCAAGTTTTCTGAACGATCTGCCAGCTCCTGTATGCTTAGTTGCTCATAACGGTAACAGTTTTGACTTCAAAATCTTGCTCGCAGAATGTGGGGACGCAAGAGTTGTACTGCCAGAGAGTTTACTCTGCCTAGACTCATTGGTCGGATTCAGAAGGTTACTAAAGGGGACCAATATATGCTACAAAACATTGAAACAAGCCCCAATGGAAGATAATAGCTTTTGTGATGATTTGCTTACTGACGATGAAGAGTCATCCAGCCAATCTGATGATGAATTGATGGTAGAATATAGAAAAGAACAACGGAATTTTATTATTAAAAAAACTTTAAAGGAAAAATGCAAGAAAGAGAGCTTTAAATTGAATGAGCTTTACAAGAGACTTTTAAATAAGGAGGAAGAAAATGCCCATAGGGCTGAAGTTGACTGCCTGATGCTGCTAAAATGTGTGGTCGCTCTGAAAGAACAGTTTATTCCGTGGTCCTATGAGAATTGTCAACTGCTTTCTGAAATCAAGCCATTGATGCGTCGGTATCATTAGAATAATGTGTAGTTTCTTTTTTTTATATTTTTTGTTATAACATTATGTTTAATCAATTAATTTAAATCATGTTATTCAATTTTTATATTTTAATTGTATTAATCTCTTAATTTGTAAGATTTTTGTTAAGGTGCATACAGACTATGTAACTGTTATAAGTACAATACAAATTTAAAACATTCTCCATCACACTATGGGACTTTGTTATGTAAGATTATTGTTTTAATGTTGGTTCCGAAACCACGTGTGTTGTTTAAAACAATAATCCAATAACCGTACAATGTTGCCGGGCTTTAAGCCCACCCTTAATGCTAATTTGTGAACTTGACATTGGCAAAATACTCCACTGAAGTGGGGTTAAGTCCATTAATAATAATAATAATAATAAAGCCTTTATTACATGCATATTCACATACATTTCAATTATAAAATTTAAAAAATAATAATAATATTCAAAATGATTTAGTAGAATAAATAATTTCTATTTAAACTACTATGTACTATGATTAAAATAAACATAATTTCAAATCGAAAAAATTCATGCATAAAATTCTAAATGATTACAATTAATTAAATTTTCAATTACATAAATTAAATTGTTATCCAATTAGCATACATATTACTAAATTTAATTGAACATTATCACACATCTGTTTCTTGCATGTTGCTACCGCAAAAGGCCTCCCCCAGTTTTTCCCATCCTCTTCTGTCCCACGCCTTTCTCCACCAGTTTCTTGTATATTTGGATATGTCATCTCTCCATCTTATTCTAGGTCTACCTACTCTCCTTGTTCTATCTCTTGGTATCCATTCTGTAACTATCTTTGCCCATTTATGATTCATCCATTTGAGAAGTCCATTAAATTAAAATAATAATAATTTGTTATGTAACATTGTAACTTAATATACACTTTTGTGCAGAAAATTTTATACAACAGTGTAATTTAGCATGGTATGTTATATTTATATAGTCTGTACGCACCGTTACAAGTTATAAAATGTTATTTAGCATTTACCTTTATTCAAATCAAGTGCCTCTTGGTTAACAAATATTAAAATAATAAAACATATTAACCCATGGAATTATTGAGTACCCTCAAACGCATTTAAATTATGCACAGTTCACGCGGTGAGGTTTAAGTATACTA